>CM050167.1:390328129-390703129 GCA_027410445.1 Discoglossus pictus | reverse complement strand
TACTTTTTTTTTATAATTTTGTTGTATTTCAGGATTGTATAGAGAATTTTGTGTTGGATTTTTCAGGAATATTTACTTAATTTTCTATTGTTATAGGAACAGGGGTCTGTTACACACTGGAACTGAATGGAAACTGGATTGTGTTACTAGATAATAGTTTCGTACAAAATTATATTTTGCCAACATTGTAAGCCAATAATAAACTTTTTTTGTCTACAGTGTTTTGTTCTTCATGTATTTTATTATCAACGTTGTACATATTTTACATAATTACATTGTAACTGAGGTTGGGAAAAAATACTTTTAGTCTATCCAGTACAATTTTTTTTTTTTTTTTTTAGTATTATGTGAATTGATCCAAAGGAAGACAAACAAAAACCCAATTAAAAAAATACCAGCTGTTCATCAAAAGAAAAAAAAAACTTCCATGATCCCAAACATTGACAATCGTATTATTCTCTAGATCAATATCCGACCTATTCTAGTTAATAGTTGTGGCAACCGCATTGAGAAGCCTCCACAACCATTTCAAGTTTATCCCACCTGACCATGATTTTAAGGGACAGATCATCTTTTAAAAAATAATCCCGCTCCTCCTCTAAGCCCCCAGATGTCCCTCTCCAACAGAAACTTTCATGTTTACGCCTGAATCACTCAATCTAAAAGGTTCGCTCACCATTGGATTAAAAGGAGTGAATGTAAAACCTTTCGATTACATGACACGTTTCAATTGGACACAAATAAAGTCTCATAACATATTTTAATCCACAAATATTAGAAGTTTTGTCTTACTAGAGGAGGGACCAGCTGGACCGGCCAATAATTGGATCACACCGGTTAGGTCCATCTAGTCGAGGTCTTTGTGTATTGGTGCTAGGGATTCCCATTCCTCACTTAGTCGCATACAGAAAGCTAAAGTTCCCTTTGCAACTGTCACTGTTGTCATGGCAACTCATCTCTTCACTTCCTTCTAATCCCATACCCAATTCTCTTTCCACTTCCACCTTCATATGCTTCTCCTTTATTAAAACAATAAAGCCATTATTACCTTTTATATGCAGCTATGTCTACCCTCTTTGACTTCTGCTAATCTGCTCTATATGATGAATGTAGGCAAAAACCTGTATCTGATACAGTGAAAATAATAATACATTAATTTAAATAGTACTTTTTTTGCCAGAAGGGACTCAAAGCACTTTTTTTTTGTAATTGAAACATATTGGAAGGCCTGGGTGAAGAGAATGGTCTTCAGTCTATTCTTGAAAATGTCCACATTAGTGGTAGAAAGTTCCAGAATGTTAGTGCTGCATACATGAAAGCTTGGTATCTCAAGGTTTGTGAAGAGATTCTGGGGATTGTTGATAGATTTTCAGTTAGAGCAGGGGTTGGAATAAAAGGAGTGTGGAGCTCCTTCAGATAGCAGAGGTCTTCATCATATTTGTACATCAGAAGGCCTAACTTTCACAGGGAGACAGTATATGGCACGGAGGGCGGGTGTTATGTGACAGGAATGAGGTTGGTTCGTTAATAAACTCACTGCGGTGTTCTGTACCAATTGTATGCAATATGGATCTTGGACTCCCACGATAAAGGCAGTTGCAGTAGTCAAGCCGTGATGATATAAAGACATTAACCAAAGTAAGGAGGTCTTCTGGTGGGATCAAGTGGCTTTGTTCATCAGATGGAAAAAGAGGATTTGATGTTTTGGTGTCCATACCACAATCTGGTGCACTTGTTCAGATTTTAACAGCTGGGAGTTCCCATGCTGAAGGCTCACTCCAGTTTTGCTCAAGGAAGCTACTGTCATTGGATGAGGAACCACCAGGAGCACCTCTGTCTTTTTTTGGGTTCATTCCTATTCATTCAATCTTGGAGCTGTTCTAAAAATCTATTAAGAGAGAAATGGTTGGATGATCTGCACCTGTAAAGTAAAGCTGTGTGTCATCCACATAACAGTGGTAGTTGAGGCTTTGGTTTCAGATGGTCTCCCCCAGTGGTAGCAAAAAGCGCTAGGGATATAATAATGGTAGGGGTGTGGGTTTAGAGGCGTATGCACCTGAAGAAACCCTCTGAGAGAGAAGATTTAAACCAGTTAAATTCTTCAGCCACTCTATCAACATTTCATGAACCATTGCGGCAAATGCTGTAGAGAGGTCAAGAAGAATAAGGATTGAAGAGTCACCTCTATCTCTGGCTGTAACAAGATAATTGAAAACATAAACCAGGGCTGTTTCTTTGCTGTATCTTTCTTGGCCCCTGACTGTAATAGTCATGGATGTCGTGCTTTAGTGGATGGATTTCATGCTGCTACTTTTTCAGCAACATTTACTATAACGGGAACATTTGAAACAGGCCTATAGTTTGCTATACAGTCTGGATCTAAATATACATTTTTTAATCGGTCTGACAATTTTTCCTTTGGTTGATCAGGAGAGATGCCACTGTGTAGTGACAAGTTCACAATTTTTGTGAATGCTGGGTGTCATGAACGATTTGGGGGCTGTGATGGGACCCTGTGCACTCCACAAGTAACTCTCCTATTTGGAATGCTGGCACACTGGGTGCTAATGTCATGAACTATTACAACTGTCCTGAAACTTGTTGTGGGGACCGACTTGATTTTTTTGCATGTAGTGTGGGCCACAGTAATTCATTTTGGGGTTACTATGTTATGTTATATGCACCTGTAATAATGTATCAGTGTTAGAAGTAGGCCCTAGGATGCTGGAATTATCTAAAATACTGCAGTCACATGTGACAAAGGGTTAAAGATTTTAAAGAATTTATATGGCCCTGCGAATGGCCACCAGTGACTGCTCTGGCCTTAGTCTGGAAGGGGGAAGTTTAGTTTTATAACCCTGTAAGTTGAGATCTGGCAACTAAGATATGGGGGATGTATCATGGGATAGACATCTCCCAGGTGGTGAGAGTGTAACAAGCTATTGCCAATAAGAGGAGGGGTTAGGCATGTGGGGGGAGTGAGATCTTTCTGTGTTTTGATATATCTCTGTAACAATAAAGAAGTGACAGTCTGATTTTGGACACACTAAACAAAGGTAGTGTTGGAGTCTGCTTGAACTAATCAAAGGTACATGGTGTGTGATTCTTAGATCCTGAGAAAAGGGGTCTGATGGTGCCTGCCTCTTCAGAAATGATGCTGCCAAGTGAAGTGTCTGCTGTTGTCGAGATCTGAATTAAAAGTTGCAACCCAGAGAAAGAGAGAATTGGGGTGAGCGTAATCCCCCAAATCGGGTGGGCGTAACACTGTGCCAATCGGGTCAGGACAACCTTTGTGAAGACGATTTATACCTGGATCAAAGACATTTAATGGTGAGCAGCTGCTTGATTACCTGCATCATGTGTCCCATGTCTACTTGAGCAAATTTGGACCATGAGCCCACACTCATCTGCCCTTGACCTTTACAAGCCATCAGTTCAAATAGAGGACACTGTGGAATACTAAACAAACATAGTGCATTGTGACTGGGACAGAGTAATGTTGGGCTGTAGACTGGTTGGCCAGCATAGCTTTTCCAGAGTGCGGAATAACTGAGCTGGTCTGTTTTTAGCCGACATGATTTATTTGGACAAAAATTCTTCTTTGTTGCCAGGAATAATAGTTTTTTTTTTGTTTTTTTTTAGATGGTCCTCTACTTTTTCCTTGTTCTTAGGTTTTTGAGTTATCTTCCAAAGTTGCTGAATACTGCATTCCATTCTTTAATTCCTTCACTGTATCATCAAACCAGGGTGAGTATTACACAAAGTGAGCAGTGAAAAGCAGATGGACAATGCTGTCCATTGCAAAGTAACAGCTTTATTAGAATAGTGGACAAGAGCATCAAGTCAGGTACTCTTTACATCAGAGAGATCAAGTTTCTTTGCCAGACCATTGGGTGGTATCTTGTCATCTGCATAGGAGGAGACTTTACACAGACTTCTTCCCATCTGCTGGATGGCGATAAACTAAAAGGACACTCTAATAACACAGTTGTACATGAACTTAAAAGCAATCTCTTTAAGAGCTCATGTTAAGTTCATGTCTTGAAGAATATTGCCTCTCCTCCTATTATGTACAGTGACGCGCTCACCACCCATCTTAGAAGCTGCTGTACCACCACAGTACTGCGTTTTCATTTAGTGAAGTCTCTGTGATAAATGCTAAATGCGATGACTGAATGAGATATGTCTTGTTTTTAATGAATAAACATTGCATAACACACTTCAAGGAGGCCATGCTGGGATGCTTCCGGTAATGCTCTATGTTTATAAAGAGAGGGGTTATAAACTGGCATCTGATGGGAATACCCTTGAGTTCTTCCATCTTGTACTCTGATGTATATTCGTGATTTGACTGCACAACATATCCATCTCTCCCCATGTAATGTGAATTGGCATTGGTGATACATCAGTATTTTGTGATGCAACATCTTGTACTTTCCTTAGTTTGTGTCCACCCTGCATCCTCTATGAGGTTTTCAAAAGATTCTTATGGATTTCAGGGTAGAAGCTAAGGAGGTTTCAGTTGGTGCTTTACCCAGACCCGAGGGCATATATAGCTGTACATTTGTTCAGCAGTGAGAGTCTGGACATACAGCTGTGTTTATAAGCATAAGGTATGGTACATGGACAGACAAGCATGCCTGGCTAGGTATGAAATGTAGCGAACTAGATGTTGAGTTCTTTGATATCGGCATTCTTTAGTTGTAGATCACAAACAGCATGGCTAACGGTAGATCTGTGGCCTATCTTTTGGACATCTATCCCATTCAAGAGTTTTACATATCCAATATAGCAGCTGAATATTACTGTATAAGTTTATTATGAGGATGAATTGCATAGACATTTATAGCTGGGATTCCATATAGTATTAACCTTGTTTTTGAGTCCTCAGTGGAGATAACTTTCAGCTGCCATTGAGACTTCCTCTGGAGCCAGTGATGGGACAAAAATCAATCCTCCTTTGATACCTGTCCAGTAATGCAATCCGTTGGCTCTGAGTGGCTCCAAGTGTGCAGAGGTTAATGAGGAAACAGATCCTTGGATCATTTTTTGACATTGAAATTATTATATGAAGCTCTTTTATGGAGAGGTGCAGGAGCATAAAACGGCCGAGGCAGCTATCTTGGGCACTCAAGTAGGTAACAGTTACATAGTAAATAGGGTTACTAGTTTAGTCCATCAAGTTTAAGCTTCTTAGATCTCATCTGATCCTTGTTCACAAGAACAACTCCTCCCAAGAAAGCAGCTCCATAATGGAAATGAAACACCATACACAGGCATCTGATCTCCCGAAGTCAGCATGCAGCATTAGGGGATTCATGTTAACCCACATGCTTAATCTCCTTGCAGCTTCCTGTCTGTATGTCAACAGCAATACACAAAACATCAGTGATACACTACACATCCTAGGCCGTTTTGCTCCACAAACAGGAACCCCAAAGTCTAAGTCAAATGTTTCAGCTAACCTGATTGGCCAAAACAAATAATTTTAAAATGTGATGCTAATTTATCCTGGGTTTGGAGGGTGTTAACCCTAATTTGCACCTGTCAGAAACTACAAGGCATGTTGCTGGCTTCAATGTAAGTGTTCAAATGTTTATTTTGGATTTTTTTCTAGCAACATGTTTGCACACACTACTAATTCTCTATCGGATGCATTCATAACCCAGCAAACTTAGATATGCCTTTAATTTTGGTCCCATAAACATGAAACTAGTGTGTTCCTTTAAGGGAACAGGATGCAGCATAGTATGCTAATTATTCTTTACTGTAAACCTCCATATCTTATGAAAACGTAAAAGCTTCAGTTTAATAGGATAGGACATGTATAACCGTAAGGTTGCAATACAATGTATATTACAAGACTGCTGCAAAATCCAAGTTGAACAGTGCAACTTATTCTCATTAGAAAGGTTTAGTATAATATTCAAAGCACCAAATTCAGTAACAGGAGACAGAGTCAGACAAATAATACCTGGAGATATTATGAAAATTATGTACATTGTTTATTTCTTACATCGGGGGGTTAGAACAAGCTGGATGTAGTAATAATGGATTTAGTAATAATGATTTCAGTATATATCAAACAGTTCAATACAAGGGTGATCAATCCGGCACACATCGGCTGCATCCGTTACAGAGCGCGACAATGACATGGTGAAAGGTATAATAAAATGTAAAAATGCAAATTAACATCAGATTACCAGATAAGGTAACATCAGGCTGGTGCGAAACGCACATCTTATGTGGATACTTGTGAGAGCAGATGGAAATGGTTAAAAGGACAACGCAAAGGTTCCAAATATGATAAATAAATAAGGTGATAAGTACTTTATAAATTGAATGCAGTGATATTGCGTTGCAGTTTGTAATTTTTATCTGTATCTTCTCCTTTAGGCTCTCTTCTTATCTCTGTGTCAGGCTACTCATTGCTAATTACTCCCTAAATGGATGCACATTCTCAGAGTTATTACATTCATGGATAGTTTTTTCAACCTTCACGCACCTGTTACAATCACCCTGAACACGTACAAATCATTGTGTGATGTTGTGGTAAATCGCATTCCCCAAAATCTAAAGCACAAGTTAAGAACCAGCCCCACACCGATAAGATTCATTAGATCGAAACCATACCGCTATGGGTAGGTTTCCTAACTTGTGCATAATCCGTCCTATGCTTTAAAGCTCTTTAATACCGTGAGCACAGTGGTTTTAGAATTAAAGAATGAAAATGCATTGTGGATTAATTTGCATGTCCCCGCAGAGTTTCCCAGAGTGCAGTGCAATATCTATTTCTGGGAGTTCCAAACAGAAAATATGTTTTTTGTTTGTTTACTGGTTTTTTTAGTTTTAGATTCAAATACACAATGTATTCTGTACAGTGAAGGGCTTTTATTGCTCACCATAAGCAAAATATATATTATAGTAAAGAGAAAGGAAGAGATGGTGACAGTTGGGGTTGCACCAAACTGAATGGCCTAGCGCAGCATAAAACCTAAATAGCAATGATTAGTCTCCAACATATAAAAAATAAGGTATTTTATAAACCTAAATGCAATAAAAAAATTTTTTTAAAAAGTACTTGCAACTATCCACAGTGTCCCATTTTTTCATATATGGAAGTCTGCTGTGCCCATTTAGTCAGAAAATTATGATGTTAAATATAAAAAGCAGGCTAGACAGGGTTTCCGTATTTGGAATAAGGACAGAAACATTTAAAATAAGATTTTTAATTTTCCTTCAAAATGGATGGCCCAAATATTCTGAATCGGGGCACCCCAGTAACCCTCAAATTAGTGTTTTTTAATTGATCTCGCTTTGGGTGTAAACCCACTGAGTTTTTACCCATTGCAATGAACATATTTTACTATGCAATGATCATTTAAACCAGTGCAGAAGTCCCTGCTTTGACAGTTTGAAGGAATTAGAGATTAAGGCGGAGATGGATTCATTGAAGCGATGAACATGAGCTTGATGGTGCTCATTGGGGCAGTGGACGACAGATGCGCCTAGCGTGCTACAGTCCATAGGGCCCGGAGAGTTGGACGACTACAAAAATTTCAACTAGGTTTCTTTGGCTAATTAAATCTATATCAAAATATAGCTTACCTCATTAATGGCTCCCCGCCTCCCCCAGATTTAAATGAAATGCGCTCACACTGGGCTTGCAATAAGGTTTCTTATCCAAGTAACCATTACGGTCCTATGAATAGACCAGTGATAAAATAAAGGGCTTTAGGACACAAGTTCTATTTTAGGGACCTAGATAGATGGGGAAAGTGGTCCTAGTGCGATGCTGGGACTCCAGGTTCGGATCCTGCGGCTGTGCGGTTCCATAAGAACCATTGGTCCTTTCCCTCTTCACCATAGCAAAATCTGACAGCTGCAGTTCTGCCTCCGGCCGACAGATGGCGCTGACGATTTTAGCACATAAGGCGCGCAGACAGAAGAGGCCTTGAGCTATGAGAGGCGAGCCCGAGGCCCTTTGGGGCTGAGTGCCCGCGCGGAACATAGCGATGGCCTCGTTGTTGATTCAGCGCCGTCGAGTTGCGCCACGTCGGAGGGGAAGATAGTTTTTTTTTGCCTTCCCTGGAACTTGATGGTGCCCAAAAAATCACAGCGCCCTCTGGCGGATGGCACCTTTAACTGCAGCTGCGCAGGTAAAGAGGGAAAGATCCGAACCATTTTTTGGTCACATGGTGCAGGTGCTACTTTTGTAGTTCCATGATTGAATTAGTTTGGGAAAAAAGCCATAATCACATTTCCATAAAATGGTGATCAACTTCCATGCTGAACGTTGAGCCACTATGGACAATGAAGCTAAATCCTCAAGAACCATTTCCTTGTAAATGTTTAACGGAATCAACAGCACTCTATATGGGGTGAAGCAAAACACAACTTAAAATTAACTTAATAATTAATGATCTAATTAAAAAATTAGGGTGTTAAATATTAGTGGCAATCCATTTTGGTTACTCAATAATTATTCATATTCTCCTGCCCATAACAAGACCTAGAGATGTGCGATGATTGACTAGCCTTAAGTTCAGATAACTTTTACACTCTGGTTACAGCTAAGACGTTCATGGCCAGCTTCTAGTCCTGCCCACTTTCTTCTGTTCACTCCCATGCATACTGCCATCTTTCCTATGTACCCTGCAGTAATGCCTTTTGGAAGCAAAGCTCAGGTATTTTTTTTAGAGGTGAAATGCAAAGGCGAATAAAATATAAAAGATTCTTGTGGTAAACTACCTCCCAACAAAATCTACTACACAAGCTAGGAACCAGCCCCACACTGACAAAGCTGTGTGGGGTAGGTTTCCTGGCTCGTGTATAATTAATCCTGAGCTTTGCTTAAAGCTGTGTCATACAGCATGCATATGGTTAAAGGAAGCCATGTTTAAAATCCTATTGGGTTACAAGAACAAAGCCATTTTGGGCTCATTTGCATGTCCCTGCCCAGGTCCCCAGAATGCAGAGTAATAAATGTATTTCTCAGAAAGCTGAGCAAGAAACAAATATGCAATATTTTTTTTTACTGTACAGTAGAGGGCTTCTATCGCTCTTTTGCCCACTAAATAGCACATATATATATATATATATATATATATATATATATATATATATATATATAATCTTTTTTGTAACAAAGTGGATAATGGGAATTCTTCAATTCCACAAGATAGGTCTGCAAAATGATTAATATATGCCGGGGTCATGAATCAGTAATATATAATCTGAATGGCCTCCACTAATTCTGATCAGGACAGTCGTTCATGGTATGAACAGTATGAAAAAGACAATCGAGAATACGAGCCGAGTAAAATATGTTCATTTACCAACGTGAGGAGCAGGGATATGATGAACTCAAGCAAGCGATGTACATTTATGTCACAATAAATTAACACTATATCGTTTTCACGCCTCTGAAGAAATTTAATTGATAATTATGAAACCCGGTTCATGTAGTTTAAATTAAAAAGATTCCCGGAGTTTTCTATATATGTAATATACCGGAGTATTTATTTACTTTTATGGATTTTGCTTTATCAAGTAGCTCTTAAAAAATTTAAGGCATGGTCCCCGATAGGCTAGGACACTACGCTTAACATTCAACCCTACAGAGTCTGTCTACATACACAGAACTGGGCAGACCCATACAGGGACTATTTATATGATTTCAGGAAGGAAACCCGAGCTTATAAGCACTTAATAAAATAAAGTACATGGCAGTTAATCAATACACAGGGATATAATATACCTAGTAACGTCCAAGACTCTTCCATATCCCTTTAATGGAGCTACTCCGCATGGCATCAGACTTATTATTTTTCCACTTTCTAAAGACTATTTGCCCATTACCAATTCTTAAAAAAAAAAAACTGTAAATATTGAACTTCAGTGTTCCTTAAAAACCAGCGAGCTTGTGACAAAATGTACTTTATTTGAAAAAAGTAACAAAGCGGCAGAAAATATAAGGTAAAATGTTCTCTGTACTTTCTATAACCTGTAATCTGTTTTTTGGCCTCAATATGCTATGATAAGACTTGGTCAGTCAGACCCTCAATAAGCAAAATGTTATAAATCTTTTTATACATGGAGAATAATAAATTCAGGGGATATGGAGGTTCCCTGTCTAATAATAAAATAAATTACCTAAGTGTGTATATGCATCTAAACATGATTTTATTAGCACAAGCTCTGTTCTTACTCACAGAAACCTTCCAAATAGTCTTAAAGCTCCGCCCCGGCTGCTCCTGCACACATTGTCTCTATTTGTACTAGATGTAATAGCCAATGAAAGACTGTCAACAGAACTTTTTTATTTTATTTTTTATAAAACGCGGTTGATAAATAGTCTGATTGGTTAGTACATCTAGTATCCAAAGAAACACGGTGCGTATGAGCTGCTGGGAGTGGATCTTTGCAGGGACTGTTTGGAAGTTTTTGAGTACTTGTTAATAAAATGTGATTTGGATCTGCACACAAATAAGAACAGGGAAACTTCCATATCCCTTTAATATGCCTATCTGTATACGAGACCTAGAGGAAGATATTTTTCTTAATTGCCTTATATTACTGGACTTGTTACCAGTGACGTTTGTACATAATATATTCCAATAACAGGACCCTGTAATATCTTAAAAAATATATTTTCTGGAAATGACAATTTAACATCCCCATAGGAAATCATTCAATACATTTTTTTTTTAGCTGGGTCACTAAAACTATCACTTGTTTTATAGGTTTCTTTGTATATTTAGTGATCTCTCTTTTCCCAGCTTTAATACCAACCATTTTTCTATTCCTTCATCATGATGAAAGGATTCTTTTGGAACATTGCATTTTCTATACATATTTAATTGTAATATATTGCTTCCTTAGAAACCTGTACATGCACCAGCCCCACATCTACCACAGGGACTCTTTATACAACATTTTTGTTTAAATAGGTTACTACATTTTATCCAACTTTATATAACGACCATTTACACGAACGCTGCACCGTAAAACAGATTATCAGCTTCTAGATCCCCCATCAGTTCATTTTCACTCATGCAGGAGGCCATGCTTCACATCTGTGACCTAAGTCCACACCCAAAGTGACATGTGCTCAGACCCACAGCATATCACTAGAATAAAAAAGGAAGAGCGCAAAAAAACCCTAAAATGGTGAAGTTTGTTCAAACAACTTTTATAAAGATACATAATGTAATAGTACGCACAGGATTATATTAGGAACCACATCTGTATCCAGCCCACCACAGGATGGTGCAAGATTCAGAGCTGAGAGGGTTTCTCACCAGGAGATGGGGATTTGACTCCTGCAGTGGTTATTAAGAGAAAACACCCGATTCACAGCTTTAAGAGGAATACACAGTGAAATGGGCATGGCCCCCCCATTTAGGTTCTGGCCTAAGCAGTGTGAGCAGTCTGCGTGCATACAGTCTACTTCTGCAGCATTTGGAGGCCACTTTAAAGACTTTTGAAAACAGTTCAAGAAATCGGCTGGTGAAAGCGGTTTATGGAGCCCACAGCTTCACAGATTGGAGAGAGAAAATACAGCTGTTTACAAGGGGGACGCAAGAGTCTGAGTACTACAGCTTTTTGAAGTAAAAGGCACTATTTTGCCTGCAGAAAAGAGAGGTTTTGCAGAGGAGCTGCAAGTTTGCCACACCAGCATTTGAATAGGATTGATTGGTGCTATTGCAGCATTTGGTGAAAAGCCTGGAGAGGGACTGTGGAGGGAGGTACCATTATAGAGAATGTTAATATACGCCAGGGAGAAGCGTGTGAAGCAACCGCTATTATCCCTCACCAGTAGAGATTGTGAAGGGTCCCTGGGGTTGGGACACTTGGAGAGTAGGGTGGGCCAGTGCCTCACCCATCTTATTGAGGAGTATTACTAGGTCTATAGAAGAAAGACCATGAAAATAAACTTTGGAGGTTATACCTGAAGGCCAAGAAGCTGCTTCAGGATAAGCATATTTGTTAGGAAACATTAAAAAATATAAAAAGCATATTGGGCTCTGCTGTTTATATGGATAACACTGGAGATGTTCACAGATGTGTCCACAATTGATGTTCAAAAAACAGTTATATTACTTAAAACAACATTTTCCAAACAGACATGTTATTATAGAAACAAGAGAAAAATATATTAAAAAGAGAAGGATATTGAAACATATCCACATTACTGGAATAGTACCCTAGATTGGGCAAAATCATGTAGCTTTTTTTTCCATTTTTAATCTAAAAAATAATCTAAAACTTGAATAAAAGCAACATTGCTATAATTAACACAATGAAGCTCCTCTCTTCATCAATGTGTTTTCTTAAACATCCTCAACATCTGTATAGATACAGATGCAGTTACCAATATAATCTTGTGAGTAAATAGATTATTAGTGTCAAATAAAATGTGTTTTAACATTTACTTCACTATTTTTGGTTTCCTCTTTTTTTATTCTATTTATTTTGAATATATAGATCCTCTCCAGGAAGGAATCTTTCACCTTGGAGTAGTCCTCCAAGGTGAAAGATACTCCTGTTTCAACTATCATCAAGAACAATGGAAAAGAACAATTATTACAAGATCTATTGTGGAGAGACTTTCATCTCCTTGCATTAAGAGTTTGGACAAGTACAGTTTTGTTTTTTAAAAAGCATATTTAATCAAACCAAAGTCTTTATGCATTGTGCGCCGCTTTATATTCTTGCAGTATACTGAAACACTGGATTGTTAATGTGGTCACAGATGAAGAACATGGCGGTGGGTGGTGTATATTATTGTGTTTAACCACTATGAGAAAGTCAACAGCTAACAGCACCTCACTTGGAAAGAACAGACACAAAGTGGAAGCCGTACCACCTGAGGTGCAAAGCTGTGAGTTGCACAGTTATTCATTTCAAAAACTTACATAGGGTGGAATATGATGGTGACACATGGAAGAGGCCACAGCAATGATATACAGTGCATAATAGTACAGCAACTACTAATATAGTTAATAGCATATTAAAGTGTTTATACAAGTATTGTCTACTTTTTACAAATGTTTGGCTCATGACAAAGTGTCACTAGCAGAACGTAAGATCGATAATTACCTACAATTGGGTACAGAGTATGGAAAATGCCAATATATAGGCTAAGCAAATACCTTATCTTTAAATGCACAGATTACTGTCCATGTCATGTGATCAACGCGTACTGCCATTACTTCTGCTAATAAATAAGCAATTCACTCACAATTCCTTACAAAGCCTACAATTAGGTTTGGTTTATACCTCTAGTTTTTCAAGCCACAACTTTAAAATTCAAAGGCTGCAAGAACTTATATTGAAAAAAAATGTATATTTATATTTCACATTCTTTATACAGAAAATACAATAGCTGTACAGGAGGTTACGCAAAAGTGTCGAGATCTGTATGTTGTCCTTTGCACTAAATTCTGTTTTCACATGTTGCTATAACATATGTTTACGCCCCCTACTAATGTATCTGGCCGATTTAAAAAAAAAAAAAAAAAAAAAGAAAAAAAAAAAAGGCTAAGTTCTGTTGTCACCAATTAAAAAATGGAGGCCACCTTTTAATCCTATAGGATTTAGGAAAAAGGGCAAAAATATTTACGGATAAAAGTAAAAGAAAATAAAGCCAGTGTTGGCATGTAAAAATGTAACAAAAAAAAAGAAGCCATTTTTTTCATAGCCAAAGTGGTTACAGCAAAAGGGTCATCAGCCTAACGTTATTTAAAGGGGAATCCATCACTTAAGCTGTACATAAAGTCCTCTAGTGTACATATATTGCATTCCATTAATCCAGCTCCAGTGCCAATTAAAAAGAAAGCCAATTATCAGTGTAAAGATTGTGTTCTCTTTCCAGTCCAGTCTCCTCTTCATAATATTATTAGATCAACCAAATTGCCTTTAGGAGGAGTCATACTGTCAGGAAAGAAGTTGACCAGAGTATCAAACAGCTGCGTCCTCTGAGAGTATGTGTGGTCAATGTCCGAGAAACCTAAAAGGGAGGTAAGAGATGACAAAATGTGAGTATTGTTTTCAGTATCCTCACTTCATAGACCTGTATAAAATGAAAAATGCGCGTCGGGCTAGTCAAGGTAGAGACCTCTCCGGGCTCAAGCAGCATTAGGATGCATTCGGACTGGTAATTCTGGTTTTATAAATTACGAGGTCAGTCATTGTGTGATTCAAAGTTTTACTATTTGATTAACACGTCCTTTTGATATAGATTGAGAGGGATAAGTTCAATGTATATAATAGCATACCAACCCTAAACAAGTGCACTGGTATAGATTGCAAAAATCCCGTGGAAACCACCTAATGTGACTGATTCTGTAGCATGTGTGATTCTACAATGTATCAAATACCTCAAAAAGAATACCTTAAAAAATAATTCTTGCTTGTTAGTTAAGACTAAATGTGTGTATAATTACCTTTAGGTCCAAGAACTACCTATTAATTTGATTTAAATTAACTCCATGCAATACAGCAACACCGCTTTAGAGCATACCAATAAAGTTTTAGATTTAAATTTTTTTTTAGAAAATTAGTTCTAGAAATGTAAAAACAAAAAAAATATTTATATATTTTAGGGCTACGGTGCATTTGGCTTTGGGATATTTTGCTAGTTTTCAGAATGCAGCCTTCAAAGATCACTAAAGAGCTCATATAATAGGGGGGTTCACTTGTTTATTTATTGATTAGCAATAAAGTCAGTAATTATTGGGGGGGGTTAGGATTATTCTGGGCAGATCAACAACTGAACATATAATAGGCAAGAATTTCAAATATCTGTTTAGTTACAATCAGGATTTGAAGAAACAAAATCAATGTAGCTTTTAAAACTACATCTAAAAAGAGGGGGTCCTTTAAGACTTCATAATTATTGGCAGGTACTAATGAAAGTAAGAAGAAAAAAGCATGTTTAAAAAAAAATTAACAATTTTATAGAATAATTTCGGTTTGCATTTTATGAGACTAAAGAACTCCTTAGGCAAATTTTTATTGTTTCATATAAATGTTTTATCTATATTAATTAGGATATAAAATGTACACTTCACTTATTTCTTTGAAGTCTCCAGAGTAACAGATCCTCAACTTCTGGAGCCTCCCGTTTTCTTCCTGTTCTCCCTCATGACAGCTACCAGCTTTCACAGCTGTGACCTAAGGCCACACCCACAGCTGTACCTAATGGGGTTTCTTTTAAAGGGTAATGGAAGTGTACATTTTATATTGATTACATTGAAGAGGATAAGATTAGTTGTCACATTTAAAAAAAAAAATATATATAAAATAAGAAACTAAAGAGTAACATTAAATCTGATGTAAAATACTGCAATTCAGCCTAACATACTACAGAATCTACACAGGTATATTACATACCTGGTAAATCTAGACCCCTGCCACATTCCTTTAAATTATAAAAAATAGTTTAATTTACTAACTATTACTCCACTTGGCTACAAAAATATAAACTAAATAAAATGCATTTTTCCTGTAGTTTCTATAGTACCCTTTGACCAACACAAAAAAATAAAACCCAGAAACACAGAATACTCATATTTACTTACCCAGAGGGGTGAAGTCTTTGTTTGACTTGAATAGTGCAGAAGGAAGAAGCTGAAACTGAGCAGTGAAAGACAAACTATTATTATTTGATAATTACATTTTAATTGTGGTTAGAAAAAAAAAAAAAAAAAAAAGACTTGGTCCATCGGATTGTTTATTAATCCAAAGGAAGCAAACCACATTGTTTCAATTGTTTTTTTTCTAATTGTCTCAAGTGAAAAAAAAAAAATTCCTTCCTTAAACCAGATATTGGCAATCTGATTCCTCACTGGATTAATAATCCTTCTCTGGTTATCCAGGACAACCCTAAATGCCCTTTTTACTCAAAAATATAACAGACAAAAAAAGGCTGTGACCGCAGAATCTATAAAATCTATAGGATATAAAAAATGGTTGAGGGCTCCACTGTTTAACCATCCTTACATTGGTACGGATTTAGTGCTTTTCCCGCTGCGACCTGGGTTTTGGTTCCAGTCAGGAAACCAAGAGGTGACACTACCCTGAAGCCAAGCAGGTTTGTGTCTGGTCAGTACTTAGATGTGAGACCACCTGGAGCTGTATGCTGTGTGGTCCACTGGTGAAGGAACTGTCAAACAGCGCCAGTATCTCTGCCATGAATACCAAGTGGATCAGCATGGAGTTTTGCGGTCCATGAGGTCATGGAGAACCAAACATGACTGAACGGTGCGCACACACACAGTGAAAAACTCTTCTTTCTTTTGAAGGTGGAATCTATTTACTTCTAACCTCCAGAGATGAACACCTCTTGGCACAAAAGGTTTGGAAACTTACTTGGAAACGTAATTTTGAACAATAACAATTCTCCTCCACATATCCTCATTTTAAAGCAGCATAAAGAATAAATATGCAGTAATCTGTATGCATGGAGTACATATACCCAAGAAAATCACTGCATAATAAAAAGTATTTTAGAAATGGGTCAAATAGAACCATAAACAAGCAGGTATTAATGGCAGGGACTGCTTTTATCTGCGCTCAGTCTGTAGCATCAGTAGGGATTTTTTTTCTCACCTCTTTTGTCTCCTCGGGGTCTGAATGATCCACAGTGACAAACAGATCGTTCTGTAGGTATTTAAGTGCACTAAGCGGCTCCGTCTGAGCACGTTCTTCAAACCTGTTCAAATGAGAGGAGAACATTTCAACTAATTTTCTTCTTGGATGTATATGAGCACGCTAAAGGAATACTATACAACCCCTCTGCTGGATCCTGGAGGAGTCTCAGATACTTTGGGGAGACTGTGTGAGATGGGCGTTTGTTTATGGAGAGCAGGTTGGCATATACGGATGCAAGCTGCATCCTTCTAAGCATATGCAGGAGAAGGAGGTTGTGGCTACTTCAAGGAGAACCAAAAACTCCTCACCTCTCCCTCTTTTCTCCTCTGATGGAAAAAAACAACAACATGCCCCTCCTGATCCAGCTCTCAGGAAGTGACGAAACAAAGACAATATGAATTCTTCTATACATAACTCAACCCTTCAACAAAAATTCAGGTTCTCCTTTAAATGTTTTTCATGACTTGGGCATATCCAAGTTTTATGGATTAATACAGGTCTGCACTCTATAGGCAAAAAGCAGTTTATGTGTATGCAGCACATCTCATAACATTTTGGCACCTCCAGGGGTGTCTACATAAGCCCCTGACCAACCCCACCCAATAAGCATGCAGCATTAGGGGATTCATTTTAACCCATTATTCACCTGCTGTTTCTTCCTCAGCCAATAGGTGAGTTGTGATGTCAGCCCCCAAGTCACTGCTGGCATACGACTCCCTGCTTCTTCCTTTCTGTGCTCTGCTGTGTCCATAGCACCTAACAGTGCCACTCTACATATCCCAGGCTGCTTTGCAGCACAAACAGGAACCCTAGAGTTTAATTCAAATGTTTCACCTAACCTGATTGGCCAAAACAAATTATGCTAATTTAGTCTGGGTTTGGAGGAAGTGTTAACACTAATTTTCAACGGTCAGAAATGTCAAGACATTTTGCTAACTTCAAGGTAAGTGCCTAAAATATTTATTTTGGTATCTTTTCATGCAAAAAATAAATTCTTTCATACACAATTAATTCTTCTTTATCAGACACACTCATAATCCAGGAAACTTAGATATGCCATTAAACAACTACTGTCACTTTGTTACATAATTCACAAACTTGCAGTTTTTATGGAACTACAGTGGTCCTTTAAATGTAGCTAGTGTTGATTTAGCATTAGACTAGAACAACTACACATTATCAGTAAATGTTTCCAATATTCAAACTACAGTCATTGTGTCGTTCGCCTATTATTCATACAGCTACTTTACAATGTACTTTGATTTTATTTTGTAGTAAAACCACATTACATTTCAAGAGAGTCAGTTTGTAAGACCATGTAGATAATCCGAGTACTGCAGTATATATATAAGACAATGTTCAAAGAAGATGCTGAAGTGAAATTGAGCTACAGAAGCTACGTGAGCTCTCTGATCTACAACAGAAATAATTTACTAGAACACAAAAGAAAGTAAAAAAACAAACAATTGGAACTTCCTTGATTAAAAACAATTGTAAAAAGGTGAAAATAAGGGTGATGGATTGAATATCTGCCAGCGTTTGGCAAGAGCGGTGCTTGGCGCTCCCTCCCAGCCAGTGGGTAATGTGATCCTTACAAAACACGAGACCAAACAAAAAGTAGGATTACAAAGTACAAAATCGAAAGGAGTGTCGATTCTAGAGATGGTCGGGACGCAGAGCCCTCGGCACACTCACCTTGTCTGCCACACCAACACATTTACATTGTGTAGAGATCAGCCACTAGGTGGAGCTGTTGTCCAGTTCCATTAACACAGTAATAAACATAATATTGATTTAAATACCTGTGTTTTCTGATCAGGTATTTACAGTGTCGCAACAAGTACTCCTTGGAAGGTCGGCACAGCTTCAGGGACCAAAAGTCATCCAACCTCATCTTTGGAGAGGAAGACTTTCCTGGGTTACCGCCAAACAGGTAATGTACCTGGAATGTAGAGATTCATGTTACTGATTTTAATCTGTATTTTGAATATTTAAGAATATTCTGCTTGAGTACTGGTAATCAGTGTATCGATCATTTTGATTTACGTCACTATGCTAATGGAGATACATCCTGAAAATGTGACATGGACCCAGCCTCTGATAACCAAAGCTGGACAAGAAACTATGGCTGGGGTCAAGTATGTACCAATTGGGGTTATGTGTTTTACGGGTGTTATACTTTTCGTTTTTTTTCCCCACTAAACTAAAATGTCAGGGCTGTCCGATAAACCCTACCAGGGCCAAGTACCAGAGGATGGCAAATCTGAAGCAACAAGTCCAAGGGCAAAGGAATGGTCGGACAAGCCAAAGATCAGGGGCTGGCAGAACAAGGTCAGTAACAATCGGGTTCAGCAGCCAAGACAGTCAAAACAGGAAAACAGGAATATAGCAGGAACGGTCGCCAAATAGAGCAGGAAGACACAGGAACGGTCGCCAAATAGAGCAGGAAGACACAGGAAGTACTCCCATTCACAGGAACTAAGAGGAGGCCGTTGCAGCAATAAAGGGCCTAAAATGAGGTGTGATTGGCTGATGGAAATACCTGGGCTTAACAACTACAACCAATCAGGAGAAACCACATCAAAAGCAAGAAGAGTTACGCCCGACTGATCTGTCGATGTTGTACTCGTGCCAAGTCACGAGATTGATCCTGTGCTTGGACCATGACAAAAATGTTCTGAGATTTGAAACCCTCCTTCGAAGCTAATTAATGGCACCATTCACCCATTAGCTTCTTTGGTGGTAAAAAATGGTCTACCCCTACATTATTCTGCATTTCAGTGTTTGGGAAAGGATCTATAAAAAACTGTGGATAATTTAGGATAAAATTATTAATTAATGTATATATATATATCCAGTTTATAAAAAAAATCTATAAAAATAATTCTGAAGCTCAACATATCCAGACCAATTCATGATCAAATGCAATTATTCTTTAAAATGTAGGCCAATTATTTTATTAGCAGTGTTGACTAAGTCTCAGTAAAGGTCTGGACATATTTGGCATTTTCTAGATTTACAAAGAAAATACAGAATTTCTTTATCTTTGCAGTTGGCTTTCATAGTATTGATACAGAGAGAGGAAAACCAAACAAGCTTCAGTACTAAATAACTAGGGCATTAGGTTCTTTCAAAAGCTATCAACAGAGACAGATGTGCTGCTGTGAGAAGCCAGTATCAAGAGGAAGAATAAATAAAGGGATATGCAAGCAATCCTCGTCCTTTATTACTGTTGGTCCAGTACATCTACTGAAAAAAGAAGTGCATGAACGAGATTGGGTATGTTTAGGAATAATGGAAAGTAAACCGAAAAAAAATATATTAACTTCTGCGGTTTGATCCAGAATTAGACCTTTGTATCAGCAGACAACAGAATGTAATCTTGATGTAGTGTATAATCGTAAATCACAGAGGCCTGGTGTAAGATCTTATCATGGCTATAGAACTAACCTATTAAGGTTGGTTCGTTCTCGGATGAGCACCTCTGACTTGGTAGATCTTCCACTAGACAAAACTACTAACTCCACGTGGAAATGGTCCAGATGCAAGTTCTGCAATTACGTTGTATGAGATAGAATTCTCAATTTATCTCTTATTTCTACATTAAATATATATTGAGAGGTTTATCACCAACTACAAATCATGTGACAGAATGTAGTGGGGGGAAAAAAGCTGTCTGAACTGGAGGTTATGCTTCTGAAGTACCTTTTTTTTTCTTGCAAAAAATGTGTATATATATATATATATATATATATATATATATATATATATATATATATATATATATATATATATATATATATATATATATATATATATATATATATATATATATATATATACACACACACACACATACATACACATACATATATATATATATATACACACACACATACACTTTTTTTTTTTTTTAAATAAATATCTGTGTTCACATTTGAATGTCTAAAGCAAGTTAAAAAACCTTCTAGCTCAGAATTCCAAGCAATACAGTTATTACACTGCACTCTGGAAAGCTGAGTAGGTACATGCAAATGTGCCCACAAATGCCATGGCTTCCTTTAAGCTTATGCCCGCTGCATTACACAGCTGTTATGCAAAGCCAAGAGATCTATATATAATGTGTGTACAGAAATTCAAAAAATATGAAGAACTAAAAATTTATAATATCTACATCAATTTAGAACATGATTTTGAAGCCTCTACCAGACGGTACACACCGGTTTCAGTAACGTTTAGGTTGCTTTAATAGTCAAGCCCTACGTGTAAAACATTGGTACCTTGTGCAGCTCATCATAAACCAGTTGGTGGGCAAATCTTGGGCACGGCTCTTCCTCTTGGAGGCTTTTATTTAGATTTTCTTTTGACGCTTGATCATTCTTGTAGACACAGGACCTGCAAACCAAATTGGCTTCGGTTAAAATTGTAATCTCTGTAGAGCATTACACAATAGTTTAATTAAATGGCAAACCATGCATCTTAAAATGATTAACACAGAGATTTGTATACAAGAAAACACATTTACAGTCGTATATAACCAAACTAACAGCGACATCATAAATTTAATATAATGCATTGAAAAGAACAGGTTCTAAAAATTCTGTTTTCATAAAAAATAAGTTAAAAATGCTTTTTATTCACTGGAAATTTGCTTTTAGTTTTTTTCCAGCCACTAGAGGGAGTGTTTTTTTTGGCAGCTCTATAACTCAGCTGGTGCAATACCTTCATCTGCTTATCACATGTACATGGTTGCCCTGCCAAGGAGTCTGTCAAGACAGAAGTCTTTACCGGAGTCCTTCCTTGCAGTGGCAATATATATATTTGCACATAGGCCCACACAGGAATAGAGTTTGTTCATACATATATTATAAAAGGAATGAAATGGTCAAAAACACAATACAAAATAAATAAAAAAATGAGATATAAATGACCTTATTGCATTTGTATGAACTCACGCCCTCACTTTACATGCAGATAAAGCCTATCCAGGCCACATAAAACCTGCTCAGCTGTTAAAACAATGCGAGCTCGGAGTTTGTATAATCACACAATTGATAAGCGATTATATTCTCTATTTCATCTGGCTCAGCGATGCTGGTGTATGAAGTGCACCCAACACAAATGTTATCCAACACTTACTGCCTTATTATTATAGTACACATTGGTTGCAAGCCTGGGGAATACTGTACTGAGGCATCAGAGCATTGTGTGTAAAGTATCTATTAGCCTAAGATGAGGCTGAAACAAAATAATAAGTAAAAATAAAAGTCCCTGTATGGGTCCACCTACAGCAGCATATGCAGACAGACTCTGTAGGGCTAGTTGTTGACAAGAGATGGTCTTGGTTAGTATGAACGGTGAAGCTCCTCTAAATATGGCCGATTGTTGCCTTAGATGCACCTACCAGCTGTTCCTCACAATATCGTAGATCCAGAAGGAGTTCCTGACATTTTCCTCCCGTTTCTCCTTATCTTTGCTGAGTCCCGACAAGACGTGGATTTCGTTCAGTTCAGGATCAATGGTCGCTCTCTGAGTGAAGCCGGTCATTGGGACTGGGAAAAACAGAAAGAAAGAAAGGTCACTGGGATATTGGAAAAACTGAACATGCCAAGAAAAGCAAAATTATACACATGGTAGAAGGTCAGTGGAAAAAGTGTTTGCGTGCTCAAGTTTCTTGGTTTACAGACATATTTTTCTGGAACTCCAACCAACACAAATCATTAAGGGTGGTCCAGGGTGTTGCTCAATGAGATAATGACTATTCCACTGATTAAAGGGCCACTGATCTCACTAAGTGCGCTTCATGTGTGAAAGAATAAGATAGTGTAATAAAATAGATAATTTTAACATACAAACAAAAGCTATTTTTTTATTATTTTTTTATTAATGTTTTAAATGTATGTTTACTTACAAATCTATCCTGCCAACTGGCTGTTGCAGGAGTGATAACAGATTGCTGAATCTAGCGTGGGTTGTGTGAGGCTGTATGGGGAAGGCTGTGATTGATAACATAGTATCCCCCTGGGCTCAGAGTTCACTGCACTGACCAGTTACAAATAGCTGTCCTGATTTAGGCGAGTTCAGCATTCCATACCTGCACAGACCAATGTGTTAAAGGATATATATATATATATATATATATATATATATATATATATATATATATATATATATATATATATATATTATATTTATATATATATATATATATATATTATATTTATCTCTACACAGTGCTGAAGCTGGCAGACCATTGCTCTGCATTGCTCAAAGTTCCCAAGAGCAGAAACCTACATTTTCTGCAACAACAAGTTACAAAAATTACAAGATCTCTCCTTCAAGTCAATGGTAAGACTACTTAAATTTCCAGACAGACCTGCAATCTGATTGGCTGCTGTAACACCACAGCATGTGGGCACGCAAGTTACACATATTTGATTTCTCAGTGAAAAATGCACATATTAAAAAAAATTCCAATGCTTTTAAGATAGATACCTATATATCTATCAATATTTAATAAATAACATATTTGGACATCTTAAGCTAAACATATTTCCTGCTCAGAATTTCAAGAAATACAGTTATTGCTCTGAACTCTGGGAAATTGGGCAGGGACATCTAAATAAGCCTACGGTTTATTCCAATTTACATGTATTATTTTCTCTCTCAAATGTGGAATGCAAGAGAACAATGTAAAGAAACCATAAAGTAAAATGAAGTGCAAGAACTATACTGCGGGCGAGTGGTGGGTATATAATGGAAACAATTTAAAGGTTCATTGCACAGACATGATGGCCCCAGCAGGCAAGTCCAAATCCATTACAACAAGCAGCACTTTGAATTAAGCCGACTGTTTGTTTTCGTAACGCACCCGATAGTGAAATTGGATTAAGTAGGTTTACAAGTCGTGAAAAAAATGCAATGGCGCGAGTTGGTTTTGCAGAATTTTAATTTGCGGTCTGAGAATTTAAATAAGTGTCTGAAAATATCTATAGTAAACCGAAACTAGAGCCATTTTTATTATGCACAGGGGCCAAGCAAATCACAAGAAACTATTTCTGCAGTATTTGATAAGAAGCTCAGTTTAGATAAGCCAACACATACTTAAAAACCACTGTAGTTTAGGAAAAACTTTACATGCCAAGTAACACATTCGTATCTATGTAAATCAGGAGCAAAAAAACCTTTGAGAAAAAAAATCTAATATTTAGCAAATTATGCTCGTCACCTTGGATTACTAGTCTGTTGCTTGAGAAGACTTATCTATATCAGCTTATCAACGCTTCAGATTAAAAAGGACATGGAAAGTTTTTCTCTTTGTTGCATCAGACCGTGAATTTGTCAGAGCATTATATTTTTTCAAATAGAGGTCTCAAAATACACTTATTCAAAAATGTTACTGATCGTGAGGGCTTGCCCTCTGCTAGCCAATCAGATCTAAAGACAGCTCTCTGCTTTTCCTGTTTCAATGAAATTTAAACAAGGTTTTACTTAATATTTTTTCATGGAAAATGCAACTTTTGTAATGGTCTTTTAAATGCTTGAAAAAACAAAAACGTTTTGTTCCATGTCCCTTTAATGTCATGGGTTAAAATAAAATATATATAGTAGCAGTCAACGTTGTTTCCCTAAATAGTCTAGTTTAGCTCCTGATATTCAGAAATCCTTCAGTTTGTGTGAAATTTTTATATATTTCCAAGGAAGTTGAAAAACACCAATTATTAAGGGATTCCCTAGGTGAGTGCAGCTTGAGAACTCCTGCACATGGGCATCATCGGAGGTAAGGCCGGTGCAGATTAAAAGGGCAGTTAGGAGAATATATGGAGACTACTGCAAAGATATTTAAGTAAATTGAAGGATTAATGCAGTCCAGTAAAAATCTGCACACTTGTGAAGTACATAACATTAGCTGTATGAGACATGAGCATAAAAATAAAATTGTTGAAAATTTTGCGTAAAGAAGATCCATCTGTCACAACACAGGGTTAGTGCATTTTGGTAGCTTTTCATCAGATCAGATAGTCACAACCAAAGCATGGATATCTCAGCATCCAGCAAAAGAGCATCATTACATCACTTATGTAATAAACAGATTACTATTTTATTCTACCGGGTATTTATAGTAAAAATACAATGGTAACTAAATACAGTAAAGGGCAAGTTAAGTCAGTACAACTTGGAGCACCACTGTAAAGTTCTCCTAAAACCATGTCAAAATACTTTTAGAATTTTTGATATAGCGTATATACTCGAGTATAAGCCGACCCAAGTATAAGCTGAGGCACCCATTTTACCACAAAATACTGGGTAAAATGAGTGACTCTAGTATAAGCCGAGGGTGGGAAATGTGCTGCCCCCTGTGTTCCCCTCTCCCTTCCCTGTGGCTCTTCTCCCCTCTCCCTTCCCTCTGTCTCGCCTCAACCCCCCTCAACCCCAGCCCCCTCCTCCACCTAAAGCCCCTCAACCCCAGCCCCCCTCCACCTAAAGCCCCTCAACCCCAGCCCCCCTCCACCTAAAGCCCCTCAACCCCAGCCCCCCTCCACCTAAAGCCCCTCAACCCCAGCCCCCCTCCACCTAAAGCCCCTCAACCCCAGCCCTCCTCCACCTAAAGCCCCTCAACCCCCCTCCTCCACCTAAAGCCCCTCAACCCCCCTCCTCCACCTAAAGCCCCTCAACCCCCCTCCTCCACCTAAAGCCCCTCAACCCCCCTCCTCCACCTAAACCCCCCTAAATACCTCCCCCTCTCCCCTCACTTACCTGCTTGTGCTCCGGCCTCTGCTCCTTGACCCGGCGCACATGTGACGGGTTTGAGTGACTCAAGTATAAGCCGAGGGGGCCCTTTTTTGCCTTAAAAAAAGGGCTGAAAAACTTGTCTTATACTCGAGTATATACGGTACTCTTTTTTTCCACAGAGAAATTTATAAATGAAATGTCTGTTGACAGGAGTCCCTGGCAGTGCCCCCAAACAATCCCTCAACAGCAGCTCCGTACAGAGAGCAGAAGCAGAAATAGAGTTGACCCTTCACAAATTCATCCATGCAGGGAAAGAACTGCTGTAACCCGCTAAAAAGAGTACACTTGGGGGTTAACATATCCTGCTACGTCCCTAAAATTGAGGGAGAAACTATAAAATATTTGCCTTCGCAGAGCCTTCACCGTACGGTGTCAGCAGATGTTGTTAATCATGTAACAGTTGTAAATAGACCTAAAACTGTAGATTTTTTGCTCTTATTACTGTAATTAAAAACAAAACAAAAAACAATAGATTATTTTAACATACAAACTTGTGCTCTTTCACACCATGGAGAGCACTTAGTGAGGCAAATGGCCCTTTAATCAGTGGTGCCATTAACCAGCAATACCACTATTATTATCGGTTATTTGTAATGTACAAACATATTCTGTAGCGCTATACATGGGTTAAGTTCAAGGCAAAAGGAAATTTCAATATAAAAACATATTGCAAAGGATGGTAATATTGAAGATCACTAAATCAGAAGGTCAATTTAAGCCAACAATTGATTACTGTTGCAAAATATACCACTGGTGGTTGGATATATCTCTCCACAAGAGGCCTCAATGATGTCCCATTTGTTTTAACTCCACAAAAGTACCTCTTATATCTGCATTTACAAACAATAATTTGATTACACCTCCATAGACCAGGTCACAGTGTATAACAAACTACTTATAAAATACACATATATACACACATAAATATCGGACATGTTTTTTAATTTTTAATATAAGTTGTGAATACAGCAGGGGGTGGTATAACACCATACTTTTTAACGATGATGTTTGTAATCCATCCAAAACTTACTTATGTATTACACAATCCTCTATACACAAAACTATCAAGTTTGGGCCAAACTTTACTTGTTTTACAGCTATTATTTATCCACTTAAATTGTGCTTTTATCACAATTTGAGCATAATTTTAATAGTGTGCCCTGGAGGATGAAATACAAAGATAAAAGCCGTATGAAGTTTTTAGCGCACTCAAACATTTTTTTATGAAAGAAGTTTGATCTTCATAACACAGGTGAATAACATCCTTTTACCAGCATCAACTTGAATCCCAAACACAATGTACGACGCCAACAGAATATTCATCTGTGATTATGTACTTCTATGAGTCATTTTATCGAAATGCAGTGTATTAGTGACCCTTTCATACAAATTCATAGCTCACCTATTGGCACAGCATTTTTCTATGGAAGAGACATATAATTGGGGAAAAAACATCTGTAACAATTTTATCATATACCTCATGCCGGCCTTTTCAAACAATAGCTTGATTACACCTCCATAGACCAGGTCACATCGAAAAAAATACTTGCAAAACAAATGAGGCACATTTAAGTCAGCAACCATGAGTGTTTGACATCACTAAATATAGCCCACTAAGTATTGCACGCCGTATATTTAAAATAACCTTAGTGCTTTGGTAAGAACACATTTATTACATTTTCTATATTTTGTTCAGAAACAAATTGTTGAAAGTTTTTTTTTTTACATATTCCAAGAAAACCATTTGCTTATTTCTGAATACATGAATGTCTGAATAATAATAAAATAAAAAAAGAAAGCCTTTTTACCTGGATAATTGAAGTAGTACTAAATAAATAAGCCAAAATAAAGTCCCGAAAAAAAAAAAAAAGTTGGGGGCACAAAGGAATTTACTGCATTTTCTTAAAGTGACGGTCATCCAAAAATTAAGTTGTTTATTTAGGTTATTCTTAAAGAGTACAAACTATCTAGAAAGAAAATGTGATAAAGCATATAAAGAAAATCAGTCCTGGGTAACTCCATGTCAGTGTTGCTGCCTTTATATGCAAATTAGCAGCTCACACATTAAATAGCTAATTTGATCTGTAATTACGATTACAGATTGTTTCTGTAGTGGCCGAAATAAAGGCCCTGCCCAATGTTATCTGACTGTTAGGCCCCTCTCCCACCCTTATGATTATTTGTTGTTTAGTCGTGTCCGAGAAGAATTATTAATTTATGTATTATTATTATTACTATTATTATCATCTTCTTCTAAATAAAACAATGACGACTTAAAAAAAAAAAAAAAAAAAACATTCATAGCACTAAGCTGACCTTACACAGAGGACACAAATCCTGGAATAACAGGATTCTGTTCTCAACTTTAAGAATAGTCCAGCTTCAAAATCCTGAGCAATTTTCCTCCATTACTTTAGACATTTCATCTACTTTGAATAAGAAAAATAATCTATTCTTACTGATGATGGGCAAGGGGTCCAAGTCTAACTGCTTAGAAACCTTAGTGTATTAACAAAGTTAATTTGCATATGCAAAAAGAAAATATCAGAGATGGTCAATCTGATGACGAACAAGACAAAGACTGTGCTCGGAGTCGGCCAAAAACACCCAAGTCCTTTATTAGGTAAGCCAATTTCCAACTCATGGAAAAAACTGACTGGTAATTAAGGGTTCAGCCATTTGAACATTTTGAGAGATTGATCGAGAGATAGCGAGAGAGAAATATTGAGATATCTAGAGAGAGGTCAAGATAACGGGAAAGAAAGATCAAGATATCAAGGTTGATTGAGAGATCCAGATACAGAGTGAGTGAAAATGTCCCACGAGCTTGGACTCCTAAAATATTTTTTCATAAAGTATAATGTATCAAGGGATTCCTTCCAAACTCCTAGAAACAAGAGCCAGGAAGATTTTATAGGAGCCAGGCAGACTAAATGTTACAAGAAAATAGTAGGAATGACTTAAAACATCTCTAGTTATTCATAATCCAAAAACACGGCGTAAAGATTAAAAAGGAACAGTTACACACCATATAATTTCTCAACTATGGTATATACTTTTGTGTGCCCAATCACCAAACAATACGATACCTCTATACAACTTCCATTCAAGAAAAGGGATAGTGAGTAGAGCAGGCCTATGACCTCGTGGGTGAACCTGTCTGGAAGGCTCACTAGCTGAAGCCCCAAATCTGGCTAATAGGTATCCAATAAATAGTATGAAAAATAAAATATTCCTGTGCCAGGATCCTAAGAAATACCTAAACCTCTCGACTCTTAACACATAGTAATACCAATACTTGGTGCTTGGACTGAAATAAAACAGAAGTGGTTTATTCCTTCTAGATAATACCCATCTGATTTTCCAATGGTATATACTGTCCCCAACAATTGATAAAATCCTCTTTTGTCTATTGAGTAATTGATCTTCCATTTAGTGTAATATTATAAGCTATGGGTTGTAAAATCTATCCACAAATCAATTGATATAATAGATGCCCTACATAGGGAACCTCAAAGCTATAATCCACACAATTTAAAGAATCAATACAATCTCTCTAGGGACTGCTCGACAATCGTTTCACCGACTGAGGCTTAATCATAGGAATACTCACGACCGCTTTTCATGAATGAACGTTGTATAAAGGTATTTTTTGCGATTGGTCACAAACAAGGATATGCCCTAGTTGAGAAATTATATGGTATATAACAGTTCCTTTTCAATCTTTATGACATGTTTTTATCTCTGTCGACCCTTTTAGTTGTTTGTCTGTGCTACCTTGTCGGGGTGAAGGGGCTTGTGTATCTCAATGAAGCTGTGAGCTAAATAATGAAGGGTTACCCAAGATGGGCAGGTCATAGCAATCCACTGGAGAAGGAATTGGTAACACACTCCGGTAACTTTGCCAAGAAAATCCTATGGATTAGCACAACCAGACAGAAGAGTAACAGAGTCAGACATGACTGAACGACTAAACATAGAAGTGCGGAGTACATTTTATAATTACACAGATGATGATACAATTAATTAAGACACTGTGTTAAAACATTTAGATAAAACACAAAAAAGGAGTGCCTATAATGTATCATAAAGAAATATTTTTTATATATATATATTTTATATATAAAATATAACATGAGCAGCAATAACTTTCACTACAAGGAATGCGACAACAGAATTTCATGTAATGCACTTTTCTCTCGGACCACTAGAGGTCAGTATCTGCTAACCTCCTCACTCCGTTACTACGCACTTTATTAAAACGTAATCTCGCCAAATGCAACCTCCATAATGCAAGTTATTGATCAACTCTACAGCAAAACAGATGATGAAACAGAAGTGTGGTCAGTTCAGTGTTTGTGGAGTGTGATAAATAGGAAGAATACAAATAACAAATCCCCACATAACAATGGATATCATCACTAGTTTTTCATTACTTAAAAGAATGTAATATAGATTCAGAATATTTCAATCACTGCCTGATCATGGAAAAGGGGCTTGTGTACCTCAATGAAGCTGTGAGCTATATCATGTAGGGTCACCCAAAATGGGCAGGTCATAGCAGAGAAGACAGACAAATCCACTGGAGAAGAAACTGGCAACCCACCCCAGTATCTGACAGGAAAACCTTATGGATAAGCAGAACCAGACACAAGATGTGCCTGGTGTGGCTAGAGTCCATATGGTCACAGAGCAGGACATGACTGAATGACTAAACAACAACTCCCACTGAAGTCTGAAATGTTTACTTGTCAATCAGCCTTTCTGGTCCATCCAACAGCCCTGTACTAATTAATCTCTTAGGATATGCATGCCTTGCTTTCAGTCTAAAACCAACTGACTGAAAGAATTTGAGCATGTGCAGACCTCGGAGTGATTACTACCTAGGATTATGCGGCGCTTAAACCCGTAACTTTTTTCAAGCCTGCAAGGCTTTGAGCAAAAGCAATTTAAGATTCAAGCCTTGTGGACTTGAAGTCACAGTTTAACCGACGCCAAGCCTGCAAATGGTTTCAAACCCGTAAATTCCAAATGAGAGGGAGAGGGGGCCAGAGAGAGAGACAAAGGGGAGTGAAGAGGTGGTGCAAAGAGACACTGGAGAGGGAGAAACACAGGGGTGAGCGAGTTTGTAATGCTCGCAAAGTTACGGGCTTGCGCATGCAGCGGCCGATCATTGCAGGGCCCATAAGTTAGAGGCGGGGGAGCCTCGCATTGTGTGGCTTCAAATTTTTATGCCGTCATTTTTGACGGGCAAGTCGCTAGTTTAAAAAAAAAACAACTTGTTTTTCCACACCCCCAGAGCTGCTTACATAGGCACAGTCTTCCTACCAATAGAAACACTGCATTTGGGTACAGGGTTAACTCTTTACTAACCTTCAAGCAAGCAGTAGCTCAATGCAAAGATCTACATATCAGTGCCCGACTCCTCCTACTTCTTTCTATATGGAGACTACACATCCCATGATTCCTTCTTGCACAAACTGCCATCACAGATTGTTACAATGTATTAAAATGTATTAGCTACCTGTGATTGGCCAAAACAAAGGATTTTATGATAATTTTAGCAGGGATGTCAATTCACAAAAGCTGCTGCTTGCAAACTCAAAAGATTTAGCAAACAGGGTGAGTGTGTAAATGTTTATTTTGATATCTATTTTATGCAAAAATGTTTTCATACTCTACTAATTCTCCTTCAAGTGCTTCATAATCCAGGATATGCCTTTAAGAAACATATTTTTAATGATATTCAGTTGATAAAGTATTTTTTATTAACTATAATAAGAAAAAGTGAGAGCAAAATGTGTTTGTTTTCAGTAGACTATATTTGGCGCAAAACTTGGACTACATACATTCTAATATAATTTGTGAGCTATGAAGATAACTATAAAAATTGTGATGCAGTACCAGATAGATGGAAATTCTGCAGAGCAAATTACAATTCCACTAAGGATACTGTGATCCCAATTTTTTGCTATACATATAGCTAGTTTAGAGATAGGTATGATCTTCAGTACAAGTCTATAAAAGATAACACTCTTTCACCCTTGTATGACAGGCTGCTATTGTGTTATATGTATTTATTGTGTTCATCCATAAAATTTACATTCTCAATCTAATTTAGTAGTTCGGTATTGTAAAATAATTATCTGCTGTGGAAACATTTTTCATTTTTTTTTTTTTTTTTTAAACTAAATGAATTTCTTTTACTGGAATAAAGAAGAATTTAGAAAAAGAAGAAAAAAAAAAAAAGTCAGCAAGTGTATCATAGATACCTCAAATTCAGATGTCAGCAATAACACTGAGAAAGCAATGTTCTTTTACATTGTAATCTTGAAAGCTCTTGAAAAGCTTCTGGGACAAAGTGACCTTTATATAAACAGTATGTTGGAACAAAAACAATCACTTACTGCAATAAAGTAAAAAAAATAAAATTAAAATAAATTGTCATTTGAATAATTTGGGGCTTCACATTTTTCTCTTTTTTTTTTTTTAAACAAACATTTTCAAGATTACAAAACCATAATTAATCAACATTCTTTTTCCTAATTAAACAAGAACAACCTAATTGAAAAGATGTCTTGGGAGGAGCATTTATTTGGAAGTCCTTGGATCAACTTTAACAATTTGTAAGGACCTTGACCACAGATGTGTTAATAAAAATGACCGATTGTCCGCACCACCTCCACACAACCCCATTTTATCCATCAGATCAGACAAACATCAAAATTTACATGCATTAAGAAAGAAGGCTTTTTAAGAAAAAAAAAATATATTTTAAAAAGTGACCTTCATACAAAGATGGCTGCCCGGTCCACCTCCCTGGGCTTCAATTCCAGCAGTGGCCGTTTCTGAGCATTATAGTATTTTACCAATTGTAGCTGGTATTATATAATTAAGTCTAGGAATGCTGTACCTTCGGCGCTCACTGCGAGCCTCTCCCTCCATCTACTGTACAATTGTAAGGCTAGCAATGCTGTTTGCCACACAATGCAAGGCTATGGGCCCTCTTAGCACCTCCGTGGCTCGCAAGGTCGGCTTGTCGGCGAGCGTGACGGCCGGCCTGTCGGCGAGCGTGACGGCCGGCCTGTCGGCGAGCGTGACGGCCGGCCTGTCGGCGAGCGTGACGGCCGGCCTGTCGGCTAGCGTGACGGCCGGCCTGTCGGCTAGCGTGACGGCCGGCCTGTCGGCTAGCGTGACGGCCGGCCTGTCGGCTAGCGTGACGGCCGGCCTGTCGGCTAGCGTGACGGCCGGCCTGTCGGCTAGCGTGACGGCCGGCCTGTCGGCTAGCGTGACGGCCGGCCTGTCGGCTAGCGTGACGGCCGGCCTGTCGGCAAGCGTGACGGCCGGCCTGTCGGCAAGCGTGACGGCCGGCCTGTCGGCAAGCGTGACGGCCGGCCTGTCGGCAAGCGTGACGGCCGGCCTGTCGGCAAGCGTGACGGCCGGCCTGTCGGCAAGCGTGACGGCCGGCCTGTCGGCAAGCGTGACGGCCGGCCTGTCGGCAAGCGTGACGGCCGGCCTGTCGGCAAGCGTGACGGCAAGCGTTAGTGCTATATTTTACACCCTTCGGGCTAGTTTTACGTCCTTTGGCCTAGTTTTACGTTTTTTTCCAGCAGACATTTTTTTCTCTCGCTTAAAAGATTTAATAGTGAAAAAATGGCAAATATGCCTCAAATTAACTTGCAAGCTGACTCACAGGCTCCCTGGCTCTCCCACTGTGGTGTGTGTAAGTTAATTTAAGGCATATTTGTTGTTTTTTTCACGTATTTTCAGTCCAGTGGTTCGGCCGTTAAAGTCGTAATTTTGCGAGGTGCACAGTACATGTACGGGTTTCAGTCCTACGTCGTACGGGACTTAAGTCCTGCGTGCCTCAGCTGCTCGCCTTATAAGTGCCTTTGGCGCTCATTGCAGCCTAAGTCCCACGTGGTCAACGCCTCGCCAGGCTCGCGGTTACACCTAAGTCCTGCGTGCCTCAACCGTTTTGGTGCTCATTGTAGCCCAAGTCCCGCGTGGTCAACGGCTTGCCTTGCTTTGCAAGGCTCGCAACAGGCTGCAACGAGGATTGCAAACCAGGCCTGCAACAGAGATCGCAAAGAGTAACAAACCTGCAAACGTGACCAATGTTCTTGAACTGACAACTATATATGTGATTGTTTTGTAATAAACTATTCTTTATTCCAATAAAAATAATGCCTCATTTAGTTTAAAATAGTCTGCTAGTGAAACGCAATCTTTAAAAAAATAAAATAAAAATGTATAGAAACTAACTACACATGCGAATGAACCTCCACCGAATCTCCATCAAAAAACACCATGAAGACAGCTTTTGTACTCCAGTTGGACACCATTTCACCCAGGAGATTAACTCCATCCAGAACCTCAAAATAAAAGTACTCAGAGGGAACTTCAGAACTATTCAACAGAGGAAATCTTTTGAATTAAAAATGATTAAAAAAAAATGAATACAAAGGATTTGGGCATTAACATGGACTTAGGCTTTTTGGCCCACTATCTTAATGTCTTATAGCTCGCACATTGCACTTACCTCCCCCTTCTATTAATGTTTTTGTAAGCTACATGCTATGCTGAAATGTATTGCTCTTTATTTTACTCTGCTGTGTTCTTATCTACAACTGGATCTATAGACTTACTGACCTATCAGGACATTATTCACAATGCTGGTCTGTTTCTCACTTAACTCTGTCCAATGAATTTTGTCTTTCTTGCTTTTCCAATTTTTTTTCCCCATCTCTTTCTGTTTGCTGATTTTAGCTCATACTTGTATCAGTATCACTTTTTGACTTTATTATGAATATGTTTGTCCAAAATAAAGAAAAAGTTATCAATATTCACTGCAATACTCACAGTCATTGAATGATATCCTTACTATGCATTAAAAACACAACTTATGTTTGAGATTTCTGACTGCAGTTCAGTCATCTGAGACCAGTGCTCAGATTGACCCCTCCGCCACGAGAGGAGGCTGCCATTGACCCCTCTAGCTTAACCAAGATTGGATGTTGCCATTGACCCCTCTAGCTTAACCAAGATTGGATGTTGCCATTGACCCCTCTAGCTTAACCAAGATTGGATGTTGCCATTGACCCCTCTAGCTTAACCAAGATTGGATGTTGCCATTGACCCCTCTAGCTTAACCAAGATTGGATGTTGCCATTGACCCCTCTAGCTTAACCAAGATTGGATGTTGCCAATGACCCCTCTAGCTTAGCCGTAACAGTAGATAGTCCTCAGACACAATTAAGGAGGTTAAGTCTTAGACTTAACTTCATGAGTTTGAAATGTATGATGAGAACTCTGCTAACTGTCAAATTTAAACTGTGTTACCTTCTGCTGAACCGAAGATCAATAGGTGTTCCTGGATTATTGACATAAAGAGCACATCTAACAACACTACTGAACGCCTTGTATCTTAAATATATTAGAATGAAATAAAAAACGAACGCAATGTGTAACTTGCGAGCACACTCTGAACTGGATATCAAATGTTGTTTTCAGCTTTATCTGTTGCAAATATTTTTAAGTTTATTAGCTTTCCTGGAGAAGTATGATGCCAACATTAAAATGGGCCATCAGTTTGTCCTTTAGTTATCACAAAACACTGGAGTAAATAGGTTTTTGACAATACTGTTAATTTGAGTTTTAATAAAAATATAACCCTGATTCCTGTAAATACTTTTTTACATTTATGCCTCTGTCCCCTCAATTTTCTCTTAGTCTTGTTTTGGAGACTCCCTTTGCCTTCAGGGCCGAAGACTGTGGAATTCAATTTGCAGCTTATGTACTCAAGGACGTATCTGCAGAGGAACATGAAACCTTTCCTTCTCTGCTGAAGATAATAAATGCATAACCTCAAACAACAAACTCTATAAAATTCTAATCATTTTTGTATGGTTGGTAGGCATTTGTTATCAGACTATTTTTTTTTTTTTAGACCGATATGCAGGGGGTAAACACAACAAGAAACACCACAATAGAAAGGAGTTCAAATAAAAATACCAAATGCAACTTCAATGAGGAGTCATATTAGACCGATTATCAATTACCAATATGTATCAGTTATACAAGAGATCTGACAATATGTGAGTTTTCAAAGGTAAATGAGGCAATTAAGGTGTTCCAAAGAGGCCAAATAACTGGTGCCTGGATAAGAAGTGCCAAGAGGAACAGTAAATGATGGCATGTGCAAACGGACACACAGCGCTAGCAAAGAGGAACAGTATTCACTAGTCGAAGCTCAGGGGGATAGACAATTCACTTTTCAGCAATGTTCCTGATGCGACAATGTACATGTGCTACGTTTCAAACTGTAGTATACAGTATAGTTGGAGACTCACCCATTCCAGAGTCTTTTTTGGTGCCATCCGATATAATTTCCACATGGTCACTGTCCACATCGTAGCTAAAAAAGTCATTCAAGTAAGTCTTTGACCTCTGCCCCCCAAACACGTACAAACAGCGATTTTTCTGGGAAAAAAGAAAAAAACAAGAGTAAATGAGTGATTCAACAGGTAAGGTAGACTCTCATGCATCCAATCAAGGTCGATTCAAAGCATATACTATAGACTAATATAAATAAGTAGCAAAACTATTGGCGTCCAAGAGATATTGTGTAAGGGCCTTGGAATCTAGAAGACCATAGGCGATGCTACCTGCTAATGACCACTAAAGGTCCACTGGTCCTTTTTATCCCTGCGTGGTCTCCGGGTAATTCTTCAAAAGAGTATACCGCCAGCCTATCCTAGCCTACCATGGACCACAACTCAACAGCATGTTGCAGAAGGTTGGTGAGAGATGGTAACAGACTGGTTAGTATAAAACACAGCAAACCCAGTACTACAGAGTCTGTGTCTTCATGAGCTGCAGAAGGCAGAGCCAAGCAAGTACTTGCTGTGATGTGACTTACTAAACAATCAGTGACCATCCCAACAACATGATGCTGATATGTGGTCCCAGATAGGCTAGAACACAACACTGCACATCCAGCCCTGCAAAATCCGTGTCTATATAAACTGCAAGGGGCAGACCCATACAGGGAATATTTGTTTGATTTTAGGCAGTAAAAACAGAGCTTGTAAGCACTTAATAAAGAAAAGCACATAAAAGTAAGTATATACACAGTGATATTATACACCTAGAAGCCTTCCATTCACATTTATTTGTTGTTCTTAAAGGAATATCGATCTTACCGAGTGGAAGAGCATGCAGTGTCCTATCCGGGATTGGATGTCCTCAGGACCAGCATTACACGAGTCTTCTCGAAGTAGTTTCCATGTTTGTGACTGGCAATCAAAAGCAAACAGCCCACTAAACTGGGGCTCGCTTGCCCGGCTGTCGTCCACATTCCCGTTACACGTCAAGATCCGGCCCCCAAAGGTGTAGATCATGTGCTTCTCTGAATCCATGCACATCTGGAAGAGCAGGACATGGAAGATTGGGTTACACATAGCAAAAATTGGGACGTTGGCAGTTCTTCATGTCATGCAGTACTAAATTGGTAAAATGTAGGGATTAAGTGGAACTTTCCTTACTGGATTTTAGGTTTCTATAGTTTGGAGTTAACAGTTTTTTCCCCCCCATGTCATTTCATGTCAGAAATACCTTAAAAAGGCCACTGTATACTAGGAAAAACTTCATATGTTTCTGAAGTTAGCAATACATTAAAAGCAGCTGTGTAAGCCTTGAGCATAAAATCAGATTTAAATCTGAATCTTTATTTTCACAGACACAACTACTTTGTGTAAAAGATGCCATGTTGTGTCCTCCACACTATCTGCTGGATATCTATTCAAGAGCGGATGGAAGAGGGTTTTTGTTGACAATGATAGATTGAGTTCCAATTTCAGCACTGGACACCTCCCTCCTTCCTCCCATAAAATCAGTAGATTGTGTTGCGACTATTTGGTTGCTATTTTGTTTCATCTCTTCAACATCATTTAGCTTATGGTGGGCAAAAGCGTGATAGAAGAATCCATCATACAGAGTACACAAAATAGTACATTATTTTAATGTTTAAAATAACGTCTAAAAAAATATATATTTCCGACTCAGAATTCTGAGAAATAGTTATTGCACAGCACTCTGGGGAAAAAAGTGTGGACTCATTTGCATGTCCCCGCCCAGTTTCCCAAAGTGCAGTGAAATAACTATTTCTGGGAATTCTGAGCAAAATTTTTAGACGTTTAAAACGTGAACACAAATGAACCAATTATGGCATACTTCACAAACAAATGCAGTTTTTGCTTATGTACGGTGGTCTTTTAACCAACAGCACTCTTAACAGTCAAAGAAAAAGTGTATTAAAAAATAATGTTCGCAAAATTAAGACACGTTCGTTATGGCGTCAAAATGGACTGTGTGCCAAGAGCGGAGTTGTCCAATCATTTTTTTAAAATGTAATTGTATTAAATATTTATATTTATTTCTTTAATGTAAAGGTCCACTTTTTTTCGCACCCGGGTCCTCCATTTACTATCTGGATGTAGATTGGACGGAAGTCTCTGAAGATCGTAATTATGTAAAACTATGGCCGTTTTCTTGACCACAACAATATTACACTTAAATTTATATTTATTACAACTAAAACAAGTAAAATTAGGAAACTTTTTTTTTTTTTTTTTTATATACATTCAAAACACATACCCATCCAGAACAAACTAATATGTTACACACACAAAGGACGTTTCCATTTAATTGTAAAAACCCTGTGTTTTCTGACCTCATTTTTATTTCTTTTTTACCCATTAAATAAAAGGCGCTGAACTACTGATTTTGAAGATTAACAATTGGATCAATAAAATGACCGCTACCTACACAGAGTGATTACATAGAATCAAATATTATTCCATACGGCTACATACTCGTTAATTGCTAAAAAGCTTTTTACTAACCCAATAAATCAAGCTGTACCTTCCCTACAAATACAGTTAACATCAATATATAATGCATTTTCTTTAATTGCAATACTACTATATTTTCATCCACTTTCAAGTAAACGAGCGCAAAGGCATTAACAAAAAAAAAAAAAAGTGAAAAAACATGGCAAACAACGCAGTGAAAGCCAGTAGAGTAAGTATGGTCACAAAACAAAAGTAACAAAAATATGCAATTATCATAAATCATACATGTATATGAACATAACATAATAATATAGTAAGCACCACCATAATCTGGGGATCAAACTTCCCTTAAATTACAACGTCCGTGTGGTAGCAGATCCGGTGCTTAACAGCCATGCATGTGATGTCATCACTGTGGGACACAGAACCAGCCTTAAGGGCTTTTGTTTTGTGACTATACTTACTCTACTGGTTTTCAGGGCGTTGTTTGCCATATGTTTTTCACTTTTTTAATTTGTTTCATGTATATTAGCATAGGAGATGAGTAGATCTCACTTTGTCCAATTAGGATGCAACTGGTGGACCCCAAATGCCGTCACACTAATATAGGGTCCCATCTGACTGAGATTGTAGTGTAGCCCACATTTGTGATGGGTTCCACAAGCCACCAGAACAGTATTTGTAGGGAATTGTGGTCAGGATAATACTTATATATATTTACACAAGCACTTTATTTCTTTATAGTGATGAGACCAGTGATTTCTGATGTTTGATATTGATGAAATTTTTATGGGGTATACAATAAACAATTATGAGACCAGGGTATATATTGCAATTGTTTAATTTGTGAGACGATCTGATATGCGATGACTTTCTATGAGACACTTCATGTTTTAGACATTTTAACTTAATAAAAATATTGCTTTTTAATCTTACTCGTTTTGATTTGATTTCCCTCGTGATGCTTTCTTTAGGAGGACTATATGGTGGTTCAATTCAGTGTCTCTATATTATTCAGTGGTAACTATGCCCCCCCCCCCTAATATTATAGAACAATTTGTTCAACAGATATCAAAAGAGAATAATGTCTGTGCTAATATTACCAAAATATTGCTAATAATGTGAGAGAAAGAAAAAAGCTAATTTCTATAGAGCACATGGGGGTACTAATGGCCCAGAGGGGGGCCCATGTTTGTTGCAAGAATTTCTATAACTTATGTGAATGTTACGCCTTTATCAGCATCCAATGATTCTCGAGCTTGAGTCTCGTGACATATCGACTGACCTGATGATCAAACACCAGCTTGGGTCCTCCATCGGCGGACGTGTCCTCGCTCAGTAGTGTCCATGTGTTGGTATCAATGTCATAGCGGTAGAAGTCACTTTTCAGAGATTTGCTGTTCCGTACAGATGAGTCTAGATACCGTCCGAGGGTGTAAATCTGTCGCCTCTGACTGTCTATGCACATCTTGTGACAGGATCGGGCGCTGGGGCCACTCTGAGAAAACAAATACAATATCCCATATTAATTAGAAAATAAATACACAAATCAAAAAAGTCAGTTTGCCACCCCATTTGGAAATATGAGAAGCAAAATGTCATCCTTTATTGAAATCCCAAATCTATGATAGATTACATTTATGGGCTTGCAGTGTATATTTTCGCAGCCTTTTCCTCCGTGCTCCATCAGCAACAATTCCAAAAATACAAAAATTATTATATAAATGACATGGTACATTATGACATATGGCAGCTGACAGCTATAATTTCTTAATTCCTTTATTACTTGGGTGTATCTCTTGTACTAGGTTTATTATCAATTAAATACAGACTCTGAGAACTCTACGGGTTTCAAACTAAACATTTTCGGAAACTCTGTCCTTGGAGAGTTCGTGTAAATGGTGATTAACTGTCCGCTGGGTGTGGATTCTCACAGCTGCAGCGCCGCGCAAGTGTTTATGGGAATTGAGCATGAAATCAATGTAATATCAGTTTATAATTATATGTTTATATGATACGCATTAACATAGTGACACGTAGAAGGACACAGGAAAGGTCCAAGTTACTGCATAAACAGATTTACAGAAGTTGCCACGTGCTCTTAACCATCAGTTAGAGGATGTAAAATCATGTGGAAATTATATATGGATATAACATTGAATATTATATACCAGTAATAATATTTATTACATATTTATATTACATAAATTATTTTTTATTACGTCTTGTTTTGTTAAACAAAAGTTCAGTTACCTCATATTGCCATATGCTCTATTACAGAGTTGAGTCACATTATTAGGACCACCACCTGCTTTGGATGTTCGCAGCTTGTAGCCAATGAAATGCAGCATGTGTCGTGAGCTGGTTTGGTGGGTATATAAAAATGACATGTAGACATTCTGCAAACATATGAACCATCACCGTCATGGGTAAAATGTGCAATTTATCTGACTTTGAAAAGTGGATGATCATTGGCTTTCGGGCCGAGGGTTGCAGTATTTTTTGAAACCGCTCAGGGTTGTGAACTGTTCGCATGCTGCTGTAGTTCATGTGCACCGTAACTGGACAAACGGCACCACTGCAAATAAACCGTGCCATGAGCCATTGACGCTAGAGGTGAACGTCAGCAGTAAAGGTGTGTGAGGGCCAACCGACACGCTACAGTTGAGCAACTAACCGTACAAACAAACTAGGGGGCCACCAGATGTGTGTCGAAAAAATGGCAGTAAAGCCCTGTTGCTTATGGGGCTCTGAAGCCAACGGCTGGTCACTGCAGCCATGATGACAAGGGTACCGAAAGTACAGACAGTACCGAAACTGGACCTCTTCTAATTGGCAAAAGGGTTGCCTTCTCTGATGAGTCACATTTCCTGCTCCATCGACTGAATGGAAATTGACCGTGTCAGGCACAGAACCTCAGAACAAAACACTCTGCAACCATTGTTGGCAGAACACAAGCTGGTGCCGGCAGCGTTATGGTCTGAGGAATGTTTTCTTGGCAGTGTCTCTGTCCACTCATACATCTAGAAGGCAGTCAACAGATTGTGTTAACTTTCCATCCTTGCAGATCATGTACACCCATTCATGTTGTCAGTCTCGCCTGGAGCGGATGGGATCTTCCAGCAGGACAATTTAACATTTCACACAGCCAGAATTGTCCGGGAGTGGTTGGAGGAGCAAGACAAATTCTTCCAAGTACTTCCCTGGACTCCAAATTCCCCGGGATTGAACCCCATTGAGCACCATATGGATCTTTCGCCACTCACTCAGCAGCTGTCGGATGCATTGCAGTTTGAATGGCTCCAGATACCCTTGCCAACATTTCAGCATCTTATGGACTCACTATCAAGTCGTATAGATGCGGCCCTGCTGCACACAGTGCTTATTCTGGATATTAGCCTGTCATAACAATGTGACTGGGCCGTATATATACCCTAAAAGGACATCATTCAGGATTTTTTATATCTTAAAGGAAAAAGAAAAACTATAATTGAACCCAGGACCTTCACCACCCCAGACTGAGGCATTACCTAATGTGCCTTCAGATATGTTGCTAGCTGCTAGAATATAAGTAGTTACACATCAATAAGCCACTGTATGATATGAACAAAATTACATATTTAATTTTCAAACCGAAAAAGAAAAAAAAAAAAAAAGTTTGGTGGTTAAGGTCCTGGGTTCAAATCCCTACATTTGGTTCAAATCTACTATGATATCTGATCTGTAGCAATACCTCCTGCAAGATTATAATCAAGTAGTTACAAAAAAACACAGACGCTGCCCGATTATCTACACGAAATACACATTAATACTCATTATGTACTGCATGGTATAGAGCTCATTACTCATTCAGGCAGAGACCTTCAATTGATCATAACTTCATGAATTCAGCATCAAGAAAACCAAAACACTTTTTCAATGTGCCTTTCACCCTCTAATGGCGCAGAGCATGTGGACTTTTGTGGTAGTTTAAGCATAAATTACATCTCTAACTACTACTTCACCTAATTACCTCTCACATGGGGGTGAGAAGCCATAAGAGCATGCCCAGTAGGATAAAGAACTGTCAGACGTTTTAAGTCTTAAAGCCATATACGGTACTTTTACCAACTGGGTAATCTTTTCATACTTCTAATACCCAATTGCAAAGGATACTTAAACAGATCAGAGAGAGGGAGAAGATTTTCATGCAATTTTTACTTAATATACCCAACTTCCAAGTTCAATTAGCTTTCCCTTTTCGAAAAGTTTTCACTTCAGCAATAACCTGGGACATTTGCTGTGCAATATTATAGTGACAATTCATTAGGATTTTCAGCATGACGTGAATACAACATTGGTGGATGATCCGAGAACGGAAGAGGCCACGGATTACTGTACAGGCAGTGGGTCTGGACAGGGAGGAGATGGAAGGACTCAAGTCCTTGCAGTTAGATTCTCAAGCACCAGCAGTAGCGTCAAATGGAGCGACATGTACAAATAAACTCAAAATATTCCCCTGGATTGGCCTGGGAAGGTTTTGGAGTTTCACATGTGTGATAAAATAAAGAAGTGTATTATCCTAGACCCTGAGGACATTGGGATCTGCTGGTAGCTCCAGCCACTAGGTGTAAACATGTTTCCTGGTGGCAATTCCCAGAATCTAACTAGCAGTACTCCAGCTCCGTTCTGACTATTTATATTAAGTCTCATATGTACTATTACGCATTTAAACAAGCATGTACAAATATTGAAAAATAATTTACCTCTTTTTCAGTGTCTCTAGATATACAGATCCAATGGTTGTCCCCGACACTGTAAGCCCAGAAGTCAGCCAAGTCCTGAGTCCCATCCCAGCCACCAAATAAGTATACGGTCTCTACAAAACAATGCGTGAAGACACACAATTATAAGTAGCCACAAAAAATATTTTAATATAAATGTACAATACAATGTATTCAGATCACACTTTAATGTTTTATCACACCGCAAAAAAAAAAAATAAAAAAAAAAATAATATACATATACCCACATTTGCAACACGGCTCTACATCAAAGTATTGAAAAAATACAAGTGAAAAAAAAATGTTAATTTAAAAAAGCCTGCCTTCATAACTGCTTGCCTTTCTTGAAGGGACCGCAAATCACAAGCACCCTTTAGATGGCATCAAAAAATGTACACTTAATTCTTGGGGGGGGATGTGCAATTTATTACAACAGTAAAAAGATAAAAATGAGCATTTAGAGGGAGTTTGTCATTTTTAGTCCATTCAGCAGATAGAATGTGGCTGAGAGATTCATGCTTAGGGTCACATTAGAGCAACAGATTGAGATGCCATTATCAATCCCACCTCCCAGGCACATTGTCTTGGGGTTCTACTGGACCCTGTCCACTCTTATTCCTCACATACAATCAACAATCAAGTTTGTGAGTTTTCAATCTTGTGCCAGTACTTTGGGAGCAAGCATGTTTAAATTTAAAGTTAGGACCCTCTATTCTGTGCAGTGTTAAAATAGTTTTTACCTTGTACTTAACCCCTGTACAGCGCTACGGAATATGTTGGCAGGGTACAAATAAAGGGATAAACACTGTTTTTAAATAACGGACAGAAGCTTCAAATAAAAATATATTTTACCCATTTTCCCAGAGCTGTAATTAAATTAATCACAATGATAATGTTAAGGAGGAACCTGTAGCCAGGTACAAGACTGTAGGTGATCCAATACTGTACAATTAACTAAGCGAGAGAACAAGAAGCTGCGAGAGGGTTAGACTGCTCCGCACCGATACGGTTACTCTGGGTCATTAACTGTAATTAGCCTTCCTGTAGGGCTGAGCGTTCCCAGTGTTCTCACTGATGAGACGGTCCCTTTGTGATATAAATTCTCACAGCTCACAAACCTCGGCCACCACAACAGAATCATTCATACAAGAGCCCAGAAAAGGGAAATCTGGCACAGAGAGCGCATCCGATGGGACAGCAGCCAAAGCGCCAGGAGTGGCCCTGCCAAGGGCTTTGTGTGCAGAGTGGGAGAGAATACATGTTGTACAGCAAAATACAAATATACCGGCCAGGACTGTAAGCAGCTTTATTTCAAGAGGCAGGTACCAGATTAGTTCATCAAAAATAAACACATTCTACTAACAAAAAGGTACAGAAGCGGTGATATTATCCCAAATGATGAAATTGTGGAAAATTGCTTCTCCCCCTGACCTATGAAAATAATAATTTTGATATATATATACATATATATATACACACATATATATATATATATATATATATATATATATACACATACATTTAAGGAACTTCTAAATAACTAAAATGAATTGGGCAACATTAAAAATGTGCACCATATGCTATGTAATTTTGGTCATTTTTGTCTTAAAGACCTTCCCCTGTCTAATTCCTCAATTGGAAAGGACTCTTCCAGCTTGAATGGCAGATCAGCAAAATCAATGGTCTATTTTGTATAAATGTACAAACAGCAATTCCCAGTCTGTCATTGTGTTAATCACAGTCTCTAAGGTTCCCACTTACTTGACAAGAAACATACTAACATATGGAGGAAGACCTCAGAAGACAAACAATGAAAGTGGTCAGTGTCGTGACTGACTTTTGGGGGCCAGGATGGGAGGCCCCTGAACCACACCAGCAGCAAGGGCCAGTATGGACCAAGATAAAACTGTCACCGCCTTGAACTCAAGGACTATTTTATTCTGACCAATAACCTGTATAATGTTAGTTCTGATCTGGCACCACAGATCCCCAAGGAGCATGGCGTGCAAGTATCCAGGCCTAATGAGAATGGTTTATATAATGATTAGTGTTCAGGTTGTGGTTAGGACATGACACTTATGCCAAGTCCCTTTTCCAAGTACCATTTAACAAGTAATGCTATAATGTTTAGAATAGTAATTTGACTTAAGAGGATTTGGGTCATTGTATAACGTTTAACCAATGGATATGTACTAGAAGTAGGCCCCAGGAGATGCTTATATTATATCAAGTCATTTCAGTCACTTATGGGACAAAGGATAGTTTATGACCTATAGGAACGTTGGTTCTGTCAGTGTGGGCACGGACATGGGTTAATACAGTAACCAGAAACACATCAGGCCTCTTTGCGTGAGCAAATAACAGTCATAGAGATACATATCACTTAACCCAGACCTGATCTGAAGGGTCCTAAACAGATAACCCCAAGCTCTCGTGTACCTGGGATGAGAGGAGGGTTTATGTCCTCGTGACGCGGTGAGGAGGTCACAGTAGGAAAAGCAGACCCTGAAACAGGGAGGGGTATTAGGACAGGGGTTGGAGTGAAATCTTTTTGTGATATATTTTTATGCAAGTAAGAATAAATGCCAGTTGGACGCAGACATACCGTTGCTTAGCATGTCAGAGGCTGTCTGCACAGGTGCATGTGTATTGCTTTCTGAGCTATCCTAACTAAAGGGTTTTGACTTTCCTGCTTCTCCATGAACAATGGTCCTGGCGGAGCTGGGTGCTGAAATTAAACACAAAAGGTACGACCTAGAGGGAGAAAATTGAGGGGCACGTGGCCCTCTACTCTTCAGTCAGGACTGCATAAAATATATTCAATTTAAGTAAATGGGTACAATTTTAAGTTTTTTTTTTTTTTTTTAAATCTCACTAGAGCTTTTGTTCAGTAACAACACAATTCTGTTGAATCATGTAATAAAATTATAGACTACAATGTAACCAATATTTTGAGAAGTGAACAGTAACTTTTTAAATGAGAATTCATATTATATAAAAATTTTAGTTAATGATGTTTAGACATTCAGTTGTGTCTGACTCTACGCGACCCAATGGACTGAATCATGACAGGCACATCTCAAAGGCACCGCCCCTCAAGGTTATGTTTATTGCTTCATCTATCCGTCTCTGTCTCCGCCACCCTCTTCGTTTGCCTTCATTCTTTCCTAATGTCTTCTCTAGAGAATCTGGTCTTCTCATGATATGGCCAATATATTTGCGCTTCAGCCTCAAGGTCGAACCTTCCAGTGAACAGTTTAGATATTCTCCAGTCCAAGTAGCTAAGCAGTTTTCTCCAGCCATGAAACTCAAAGGAGTTAATTCTACGACTTCTTTATGGTCCAGATCTCACATCCGTATGTTACTAATGGGAATACCATAGGTCTAACTATGTGGACCTTTGTTAATAATGTCATATCTTTACTATTTACTAGCTTGTCCAGACTTGTCAAAGCTTTCTTCCCTAGAAGCAAATGTCTTTATTTCATGGTTGCAGTCATCTGCAGAGATCTCGGAAACCAGGAAAATAAAATCTGCCACTGCCTCCACTTTTCCCCCCATCTATTTGCCAGGAACATACTCCTTGGTACAGTTTTATATCTACAACTAACATGAATACTGATTTTAGTAACAATATCTAGAACCAATAACAAAATGTTTTTATTTACAAAACTTCTCAGAAATAACGCCACGGAAAGAGCTATTTTTAGGATAAATTAGATTTCTGAAAGGGCCACATAATTGATCTTGTCACCTTTTGATAAAAGTGACCAAAGATGTCAACAGGAACGCTAATTTGGCACTCTTGTTCGTTAACTCCCATAACTTCATATTACAGGGAAAAGGAAGGTTCTCTGCTTTTTATATTACAATAAACTACCTAAGTTTTTGTTCTCCTGATGGTCCAGTGGTTAGGATTCTGTGCTTTCACCTCTGCAACCTGGGTTCGATTCCAGTCGGAGAACCAAGTGGTCACAACACCCTAAAGCCAAGAAGGGTCAGTACTTGGATGGGAGGCCACCTAGGAATACCAGGAACTGTTTGCTATGGCCTACTGGAGAAGGAACTGGCAACCCATTCCAGTATATCTGCCATGAAAACCAAGTGGATCGGCATGGTGTGTTATGGTGCATGAGGTCACAGAGTCGGACATGACTGAACAATGCAAACAAACACACAAACCTAATTGTTTTGCATCTAAACCTCATTTTATTAAGCTCACCTTTTAAAATCACTGAAACTTTCCAAATAGTCCCTCATGCCCCAGCAGCTAAGGCATACGGTTCTATTGGTACTATACATACTAAACAATCAGACTGTCTCAACAGCATGTTTTGAAATGCTGCAGAGACTATCTGTATTTGGCTAGTACATCTAGTACAAACACTGTGCATGAGCTGTTGGGAGTGACATTTGCAGGAACTGTTTGGAAGGTTTCAGTGATTAAAAGTTAAACTTAAGCACTTTTTCATAAAAACTCTTGGGTAGTTTTTTTTTTTTTTTTTTTTTAGATATTTAAATATTGGGGGGGAACCAATCATATCGCTTTAAAAAATATAATTAGGGTGCTCTCTAATGCTAGTTACAATACAAAACACAAAATTACAGTCATTCCATTTTATGACAAACTGTGGTTTATTCTAAAAAGCAGAGTATACAAAAATACCAACCAGATTGTACATCAATGACCATCTGATGCCCCCCTCTCATTCCTGGACGGCTGTCATCTCCATCCCCTACAAAAGAATTAAAAGCAACATTTTATCAAAGATACTGGAAGAGTAATTTGCGCTATTATTATTATATTGCCAATAAAAGATTTAATATCAATGTGCCCAGAAGGCATTGGGACTAGAGCTAAACACAAGTCCGTCATATGCACTCACACAATAAAATAAAGTCCATGTCCATAAATAGATACACAGGGATATAATATACCTAGTAACCCCCAGGAACCTATAGGGGTACCATGTAATACACGGACAGACACTTGATACATGCACAACGTCCTTAGTCGTGAGGGTGCTCTCATGTATATGGGGGGACACACAACCACCTGGATATATTCACACAGGACACAACTGGAACAGAGTAAAAGCGTTAAAGGGTGGCTGAGGTCACTTTTTTTCTCTACACAGTTCTTCAAATAACTAAACATATTAACTTAGAAAAATGTTACAAACTTAAGAAACGTATGTAGAATTTATACACACATACACAAGGCAGTTACCCGTGTATTTTCTATCAAATAATGAAAGTCTAAGGCAATAAAGGCTTCCCTTGTGACTATAGCACTAAATCCCCTTTATAAAAACTGCCCATTAGTGGAAACTAAAATGAATGGATGGCATTAATGAGAATTACCTTTCGTACTCTTTGGTATTATCTGGTTCCATTGGGGTTTGTATTCCTGTTGACTGATGTACTGACTGAACAGACCATCTGTGATAAAGACAAAACCACATTAGACTCCTTATTTTATACCCTACACAAAGCTTGCACAGAGCCCACTTCAATGTACATCATACCAGTGGAAAATGGACATTATCTGTGGCACATCTATAGAGCAATCTTCTACCTTAAAGATAGAAAGGGGTTTTTCACAGTAAGGTTGGTTAAACTGTGGAAGTCTCCACCAAAGCAGGTTATGACAGCGGATCCCAAAAGGGTTGGATATATTTTTAAATAAAAAGGGCATTCAGTTGTATCCTGCACAACTAGAGGAGTATTGATCCAGGGAGGAATCTGATCGCCAGTATCTGGGTCAGGAAGGAATTTGACAATTGTCTCAAAGGAAAAAAAAATAAAGTTTCAATGGAGTTTTTTCTGTTCACCTCCCTCTGGATCATTTACAAATAATTTGCATGTTACAAGGATCAGAGGGATCTAAAAAAAAGGTTGAACTTCAACCAAAAATTACAATATAATTTGATACATTTTGTATTGGACAAACGTCTTCTTTATAATGACGAGCTTTCGAGAGGTTCAATCTATCTTTATCAAGTCTGAAGCAATACTGACATGAGATGGAAGCCTCAGTTTGAATAAAAACAGCAGATGCAGAGAGAGTGGAGACAGCATCTGACATCATCAGGTAAATACATATATGGGGAATAAACACAACATAGCAATGGAAACATATATACACATATTATATACACATATACCTCAATATATGCATGAAAAAGCAGAGCACTGTAGTCCACAGTGATATCTTTCATCTTGGATGATCCCCAGGAAAACCATCAAATCTACCATAACCAAATGGAAATAACATGGCACAACAGCAAACCTGCCAAGAGAAGGCCGCCCACCAAAACTCACGGACCAGGCAAGGAGGACATTAATCAGAGAGGGAGCACAGAGACCTAAAGTAACCCTGGATGAGCTGCAGAGATCCACAGCAGAGACTGGAGTATCTGTACATAGGACGACAATAAGCCGTACGGTCCATAGAGTTGGGCTTTATGGCAGAGTGGCTAGAAGAAAGCCATTACTTTCAGCAAAAAAACAATGTGTCACGTTTTGAATTTGTGAAAAGGCCTGTGGGAGACTCCCAAAATGTATGGAGGAAGGTGCTCTGGTCTGATGAGACTAATATTTAACTTTATGCTATGTCTGGCGCAAACCTAACACATCCCATCACCCAAAGAACACCACAGTGAAACATGGTGGTGGCAGCATCATGCTGTGGGGAAACTGGTCAGAGTTGAAGGAAAGATGGATGGTGCTAAATACAGGGATATTCTTGAGCAAAACCTGTACCACTCTGTGCGTGATTTGAGGCTAGGACGGAGGGTCACCTTCCAGCAGGACAATGACCCCAAACACACTGCTAAAGCAACACTTGGGGGGTTTAAGGGGAAACATGTAAATGTGTTGGAATGGCCTAGTCACAGCCCAGACCCCAATCCAATAGAAAATCTGTGGTCAGACTTAAAGATTGCTGTTCACAAGCACAAACCATCCAACTTGAAGGAGCTGGAGCAGTTTTGCTTCACAATAATAATAATAATAAAAAAAAATCATCTTCAAAGTTGTGGGCATGTCCTGTAAATTAAATGATGCAAATTCCTAAACAATCCATGTTAATTCCAGGTTGTAAGGCAACAAAACACAAAAATGCCAAGGGGGTGAATACTTTTGCTAAGCAACACACACACACTAATGTTTTAAGTACAAAGTAAAGGTGTAGAAAAGACAAGAGGGAAAAGCAGGCCATTTAACCAAGTTGCACATAGAATGCAGAGTACGTAAAGAGATTCTGATCTGACAATTTAAGCCCAGTGGGTTTTTTTTTCAAGGAGAGAAGGATCAGTGGCCGAGCTATCTTTATGAATGTAAGAGAGGGAATTCCAGCTGACGAGAGCTTTGACTTGTTGGGCTCAAAAGCTCAGAGGAATAGGAGCAGAACATTATACGAACATTATGGACACCTAATACTTCTTCTCTACTTTTTTCTGTGTAGTTGAGACATAGCAAGGAAACATGATGTATTAAAACCATTTCCTTTCCAGTGACATCTTTCCCAGTTCCATTCACTTTGTTTCCTTTGCCCGTAGACCTAGAGTCTCACACCCTGCCATTCTTCTGCCTCAACTCATAACATGCAATCCCACCCACCATGTCCACACCGAAACACGATTTTAAACTCAAAGACAGAGGCCTTCAATTTTTGCCATCTGTTTAATATTGTATTTGATTTCTTTGTACTTAACCCCTGTACATCGCTATGGAATATGTTGGTGCCTCTCCAAAAAAGACAATTAATAATAAGGATAATAATAATACAACAACATTGAAAGTGAATATCTAGTTATTTTAAAGTATAACCCCAAACCAATCCAACAGTTTACTTGAGAAAGCAGAATAAGCCTCTTCCAGATCTGAGCTTTCCTACCATTCACAGCCTTTTCTATTAACTCCTCGCTGCCATCATAGTCTCCTTTTAGCACCAGCTTGTCATGTAGATCAGTTAACATGGGGTGCTCCAAGGCAATTTTGGTTTTCTTCTGAAGCGACTCAAAAGCCTCTGTGTAGTTGTGCTGGCGGAAGTGCTTTAGACAAAGGCGAATGGCTTCCTGTTCACGGTACTACTGGAACACAAGGAAAAAGATGAGTAAATTTACGAGGATATTACAGCCTGGATCCTCAACCAACAAAACACAATGCAATCGATTTTCCTCTATAATACAATTTTCATGTACACTTACTTGCTATTTTTATTGCCATATATGGACTATTTGGTGCTTTAAAAAGGAGGGATTCCAAATGAATGATCAAACACTTGTGAAGCATAATGCAGAAAGGGTCTATATATCATATATTATGGTGTTTAAAATTGTATGGAAAGTTCCTGGATTTTATTAGGTATATTATACCTCTGTTTATCTATTGACTATTGTGTACTTTATTTTATTAAGAAGTGCTTATAAGCTCTGTTTTTACTGCCTAAAATCAAACAAATATCCCAAACTCTGTGGGGCTGGATCAAGTACCACATCTTAGCAGCATGTTACTGAGAGATGGTCACTGATCGGTTAATATGAGACACAGGAAGTACAGCAGTCTGTGTCTTCATGAGCCGCAGGAACTATTTGTAGGTGTGCAGATATTGCTATGATCCTCAATGGAGTCCCTCTTAAACTGGAAGGTGCAGTGCTGAACGATTATGGCGTCTCGCACTTCAGGAAACTTTTTCACTACAAGTGTATTCTATGCTCCTATCACTATGCCCTCATTTTGCCAAACAGCGCTACTTCTCATTAATATCCAAATTGGCCTCCAACACCAAACATTTGTTCACCACATTGAACACCCTCCTCCACCACTTCCCGCCCCATTCTGTCTCACAGCTGGAAATTTTGCTAGCCCCTTTAAAAACAATATTGAAAATATACACAAACTCTCCTCTCAGTGTGGCCCCAAAACGCTCAACTGATAGCAACCAGCCCTCCTCAATTCCATGTACACGATGAACTCCTTTGACCCTGTAACAGAGGGGGTGGTCTCTATTCTGCCATCGACCTCTCTTCTTACAACATGTCCACATGATTCTATTCCATCTCAGAAGTGCCCTTCCCTCTCTACCACATTAATCCCAGCATACATCGATTCAACCTTTCCATAAAACACTGGTAATTTTCCCATCCCCTTTAAAATACACCATAATTACACCCTCAACTGGCTTCTAAACTACTTGAGCGTGTCATTTACAATCTCATTACCCAATTTATTTCCTCCAACTCTCTCCTTGACCCTTTTATATCCAGTTTTCATCCCCAGCACTCAGACACAACTCTCACAAGCCATTAATGATTTGCTCATTGCCAAGTCGAAGGGCAATTTCTCCATTCTAATTCTACTGCATCTCTCTGCTGCCTTTGACACAATTTATCACCCTCTTCTCATCCAAACTTTCAGCTTTCTTGGCATTGGTGACACTGCTCTTGCATAGTTTACATCTTATCTAGCAAATTCAAACATTTAGGGTCTCCTTTTCTGGCTCCTCTTCCTCACCTTGCCCACTGACTGTTGGCGCAACGCTTGGCCCCTCTTTTTTCCCCATCTATACATACTCCCTTGGCATCCTAATCAATTATTTTTGATTTTTGTGAAAGCACCATAACTATCCACCGTCAACTGAAATTCAGACGGAGCTCCTTATCTTCCCATCATCCTCCACAACTTCCACTCCTCACATATCTCTCACTGTTGACAATGCCATCATCACACCCACCTCCCAGGCATGTTGTCTTGGGGTTCTCCTGGATTCTGCCCTCCTCTTTCATCCCTCATATACAATCAATCGCATTTTTCACACCAAAATATGAAATACTTCTCTAGACAAGACGGCTAAAATTTGAATTCACTCTGAAAATATCTTGCCTCGACTACCGCAACTCAGCTTGATGGCCTCACCCGTCTGTCCCCATTCTAATCTATATTGAATGCACCCGTTAGACCCATCCACTATACTCAACGCCCAGTTTCTGCAGCTCCTCTCTGTCAGTCACTCCACTGGCTTCCCATAGCCTCCTTGACCACATTTAAAATCGTGAACCTACGTATGAAGCTCTTAATAATAATGCACCCACTTATATCTCTGCTCTCATCTCTAAATACGCTCTCAAACCTCATTCCTAGCTCTAACGTCTTCTCTTCCCCTCTCATCGCCTCCTCTTAGTCCCATCAGGACTACTCAGGCTGACCCTATTGTCTGGAACTCCTTGCCCCACTCCACTAGACTTAAATTCTTCAAAAACTCACAAAAAATGCATCTGTTTAAAGAAGCCTTTAACCTTTAGCCTTAATATACACTTCACATCTATCGCACCAATACCCTTTAGGATTGTAAGTTTACAAGTTTCAGTTTTGTCTGTGCTTTTGAGCTTAAAATCAGATGTACATAGTGCTCTCCAAACAGGGCCCTCCATTCTTTTGCAATTTGTTAAAATGGTTTTTGATTTGTACTTAACTTCTATAAAGCGCTAAAGAATATGTTGGAGCGCTACAAATAATAAAATATTAATAAAAGATAATAATAATAAAATAATAATAAAAGATAATAAAATAATAATAAAAGATAATAATAATAATAATAATAAAAGATAATAATAATAATAATAATAATAAAAGATAAATAAAAGATAATAAATAATAATACCCCAGCGCTGACTGATCCCTTTTATGACTACACTATAGCGCTGCCACCATCCAGGAGGGAGCCCACTGACCATACAAGAGACACATGGATGGGCATCTCCCCACTTTGCAGAACTGACCAGAGGTGTTGGATAACACCACAGGTTGTATCTCACAATTATATCAATATATTATCTCTTTAATAGAAACTGTAAACTGGATCCTACATAAAAACCTTAAATATACATCAACGCTCTGTAACAGATGCGCCATCTTTTTATGGTCACATTGATTTATAGTCCAGGGCTCATTAGGCGCACAAATCGGCTTCCAAGAAAGCACTTACACTAAAATCTGCCTCCCCAGCAATCCGACCGCTCTCTAACCTGAAGCTATTTACTTTTCCACTGGAGACAATTTCCAGACTAATACACTTTCCTGGAGCGTGCAATGTATTTAGTACGGTGTATAAAATGAGGTAAGCGCACAAGCCATTGCTTGTCACCTGATATTAGTGCTGGGAGAACAGATTTATATTTACACATGTTAAAGGTTCAGTGTAAGCCAAAATGTATTTCCAAAAAAAAACATTTTTTTGTATGAAACATTACATTAAATAGATGGAGTGAATTGTTTTGTCGTCATCCTCTGTTATAATACTTTACAGGAAACAGAGGAGGCAATGAACCTTATGGTTTTCTGGACTGAAACATATTGTGGTTTTGTTCCCATTGGTTTTATATGTAAATTAGGTAAGAAAACCCAAACAACAAGTTGTCCATGGGTCATTGTTTACACTTCCTGCAGTGTTTGGGAACTGAGAGCTGCAGCTACCAACTGGTCTTAAGGATTACCTTCTTTTTTCTAGAGTGAAGAAGTCCTAGGGTGGGTGAAATGTGTAAAGACTGCTACTACCCTGCCTCCTTGGTAACACCAATGTAATATTGCAACGCCACCTCATCTGATAGAACAGCAGGAACGGAGAGCTGCAGCTACCATCTCGATGGACTAAAGGATTTCTTAAGGACAATGGGAAGTTTGCCATACACAGAAAATGTTTTTATATATAATTTAAGAAAGAACAGCACCTTTTAGCAAGATTTAATAATTTGGATACAGAGGGATGGACAAGGCTGCAATAAACCTGAAAATTACTTCGACCTTGTTCTTTATACAATGAACAACGTAAATTCAAAAATTCTATCCAATCTCTTTTGTATCACTTCCTGTGAGCTGGGTCATAAGGAGTGTGTTTTATCTTTATCAGTGGCCCGAGGGTGTGGAGTATGAAAGAGGATTTGATGGATAACCTACCACATTCCTACCACTATGCCCACAAACAGAAACCTTGCAGCAATAAATGCAAATATACCGCTCAAGAAATGAAAATAGCACACCCACCCACACCTTCCACCTAGTATCATGGATGCCTCTAGGGACAACAGAGGCATAACAAATTCTCCCCCCCCCCCCCAATCAAAACCTACCTACTTTGCTCTTACTTGATTAATTATGTTTTGTGCGACTCAAAGTTTTAAAACATTCCTTTTTCCTTATTCGGAGGTGTTTAAATGGGGTAGTCTATTTGGATTGAGAAGGGACGCCATTTTTTGTCCTTGGTGAATCATGCATACACAGACTGCCATTTTGTACATCTTCACTGTGATGGACAGCTGAAATTTTTAGATTTGAAAATATCTAACATATAGCTTTGATCATGGAGTCAGAGTACCATCCTACCTTGCTGTACCAATGTAGACAGGGCTGTACCAGATCAGGTTCATCAATCCCATTGATTTCCACGTACCAAATGCTAAAATTAAAGCTGGGACCCCACGATAAGAGAGGCACTAGAGGAAAAAAGACACAACATGAGCTTATTACATCCTGCTGTAATAATATATATTCCGATAAACACAAACATGTTAATACAAGAATGTGAAAATGGACATACAATGCAGTACGATAAATTAGTAGACAACGTGTAAAAAAATAAAATAAAAAAAATAAATAAATAAAAAAAAAAACAGCTTCATGTGGTGGTCAAGGGCAAGACCGTATTATCTATTATACGTGTTCTGTTATTGTGCATAAAAATAGAGATTAAGAATATGAACACTAACACTGTTATAAATACATGTTTCCATTTAAATGCAAAGAATTTTGGGGGGTAAATCATTCTTGGCAACCCCACCACTTGCATGACTGAAGGTTGCTATTTGAAAGGGTCACTAACTACACTGTAAGTTAACTTCATGGTGTGAAAGTGCACAACACGTATGGGAAAAGGATTTTTTATTACACTAGTAAGTTAAAAATGTTAACGTTTTAAGCCTCTGTTTACATACAAATGTATCCTGCCTACTGGCTGTTGCATGAGTAATAACAGATTGCTGAGTGCGTGTTCTGCGAGTCTCTATGGTGGAAAGACTGATTGATAGCAGCTTTTCCCTGTACTCGGGTTACCCTGCACTAACCAGATATAACCCATAGCTATCCTGTTTTAGGTAACCCTAGCATTCCATGCCTGCAGACAGATTTGTTAAGGTTTTTTTATCACTACCCAGAGCTGCATGGAGCACAGAGCACCGCCCCCCTGCATTGCTCAAACTCCAGAGAGGCAAGAGAGCAGAAATCTGAATTTTCTGCCATAAGAAAAAATAAACCCATCACAAGGCCTGTTCCCCTCAAACTGGAAATATACGAATTCTAATAAAAACTTTACCATTGGTCTAAATGGGGGACTAACCCCTGCAATCTGATTGGTTGCAGTAATGAAACAGCATTTGGGCAGGCACGTAGACAGATTTTATTGTATACGATTCTCAATGAAAGACACGAAACTCATATTGCTGCTGATACAAATTCAGAGAAGTATTGTATTGAATCAATGCATGGCATTCCTAGATATAGGTTTATACTAAGAGCATTTTCTAACTTTCTATATATCAATCATTTAGAAATTAGGAGCTTTTGAAATGTGTGCCAACGGACACTACTTTTCATTTCTCTATGCATCAGTTTTTTATTTATTTATTGATATATTAATAAATATCTGATTTTAACTATTTTGTTGAAGTCTCTTTTTCCATCCGGTTGCAAATAAAATTCAGAAATAAGTAGAGAAAGAAAAGAATGATGTAACTCTTGCATAGGTGCTTGGCTCACTTAAGCAATTTAATTTGGAGACAGAATAAATTAGCGTTTTGTTTTTTTTCTTTTACCGGAGGACCTAGGATTTAGATATTTTCTATATTTGTGTATTTGGTTAGTTCCGCCCATCGTTTATTTAAAAGATGAAGTTTGGTAGGAAATTATATCCCAGTATTGTACATCCCAGTGTATGATTCGCTAATTTTTTTAAATGGATAATTAAACTGAAACATGTTGATGTTCAATTGATTGTGCCAAGATGATTTCAACTGACAAGAGGACATCCCTTGAGGTTAGAAGAAAAAAGAAAATTTCACTTTAGACAGAAAGGGATCTTCACCGTAATGGTGGTTAATCTGTAGAATTCTCTACCAAAGTAGGTGGTGACAGCGGATTCGATAGATAACCTTAAAAAAGGATTGGATATATTTCTAAATAGAGCATTCAAGGTTATCCTAGTTAGAGAGGGAGTATTGATCCAGGGAGGAGTCTGGTCACCAGTATCTGGGGTCAGGAAGGAATTCATTTTTTTTCCCTTCGAGGCGATTGGCTAAGTATCACTTGGGTTATTTGTTTGCTTCCCCTGGATCAATTAATTAACAACTGGCTAAGTATCACTTGGGTTATTTGTTTGCTTCCCCTGGATCAATTAATTAACAACTAATCTGCATATTGCAGATCAGAGGACATCTTAAAAGGTTGAACTTGATGGACTGAAAGTCTGTTTTAACCTCAATTACTATGTAACTATGTAAGTGTTCCTCTGCTAGTTACAGGTAAAATAACAATATTACAGTGCACATAACACCATTTTTGTCCCTTTTGAGACAATTGGCAAAGTTTTAGTTTTTTTTTTCTTCCTGATTTTCACTGAATCAATTCAGCAATAATTAATCTGAATATTGCAGATCAGAGGAGATTTTAAAAGGTTGGACTAAGAGTCTTTTTTTCAACCTCAATTACTGTAACTATGATCCCGGCTCCACGAGCACATAACTTTTCAGGACAAGAGGCCCGTCTTATAAACTAGTACAGACCACTCATTTTTCATGTTAAAAAAAAAAAAAAAGCTAAGAAAACTGATGACGAAAAAAATATATGAGGGATAAAGAGCAACTGTCTGCAATGAACAACCCATACAGAGAGTCTTTAGTGGGTCAGAAGGCTGACTGACCGGTAACATAAATCGATTTAAATCACACCATAGTGATACAGCAGAGGGACAACCCCATTACAGACAGTTAATGTGCGTCATCAGCGCTCATACAGAACATACCTATTTTTATGAATCGGCAGGGAAACATCTGCTCGTCGATTTTATGCTTCAATGTGAACGTCTCTTTGTTGTAATCATTCTTCAGGCCGCTATGAAGGAGAAGGGAAAGATATAACCATGGCATACAATCAATGAACTGCACATTTCTCTGGGAGGCGATGGCAGCTAAGAAATAAAACTGTGCCAGACATCAGAAGGATCTCTGGTAGCAGGTGCTGGAATTGATGGAAGCAGAGAGTTCAATGCAAAGGTTTCAAGAAGTAATATATCTGAAGGAACATAAGAGTCAGTAGTTCAGCTGTCTGCTATTTTATTAGGTTACATTAAATTTCCCATAACTAAAAGTGTGGCTTAACATGAAGAAAATCAAAATGTTTGTTATTTCAGCCAATGTACTGTACAAAAATGCCACCGGCACAGTTTAATAGCAGTTTTCTTTCAAAAAACATAACAAAAACCAAAGTCAGAGGTGCTCAGAGAACAGTCTAACCTGAATAAGTCTACGGACAGGATAATATACTCTGAGAGCAGTTTCGGCCTTCATTGGACCTCGTCAATGAGGTGTATCTGAACTCCCTAAAGTAAGCAAGGCGTCCACATCTGCAACCGCCTATCATCCTTAGGGAGACTAAGGGTCATAATGCACAAGTGAGCTAAAAGTGTGTTGCTCTTGGAGTAGGTTACAATGCCCGTAGAACAAGCCAACTTCAGTATTGTTTGTTCTCAGATTAAGCGCATGTGTTTTGAATGTTGCTTAATCATATGACCCTTGGTGCTTAGTCTCCCTGAGGATGATAAGGGGCTTCAGATATAGACTCCTTTCACGCTGTACCTTAGGGAGTAAAGCCACACCCCACTGACAAGGCCCAACTCAGGCAGAAGCATATGTATGGTGAGGTCCAGTGAAGACCGAAACGTACGTCTAGAGTTTGCCATTTCTCCTGTTCAGGGTAGAATTGCCTGGTATTTCAGGGCTCAAGCACTCTATAAAGGAGACCAGACGGATACACTACAGGATATTTCTCCCTATGAAGGGTACACGTAAGTTAAGACGCTGCTCCACTTGGTGTTCATTCTCAGGTTGATCATTTATCAGATTGTTGCAGTGCATTGGCAGCAGCCATTATTTTTGTTGCTACATATCAAATATTCCAAACACTCTTCTTGGCACAAAGTTTAAAATGTTAAGAGACTAGCCACTCATAAAAGAGCAGAATGTTAATTCTTGAGTGGGAGTGTTTTGAACAATTTCCCCAATTATGTAGGAGTGAATGTCCAGAAAAAGATGAGTAATTGGATGGAATGGTTTAGAAACGCCTGTAAACAAATCCTTATTTTAATGAATGAAAGCTTCTTCAACAACAGATTCATTATTATTTGTGTATTTCCACCTCTACCTGATTGGACAGCAACTGCTTCTTCCTTAAAGGCATATGAAAAGTCCTGGCTGTTACTAGATATACAACATCCCTGTGTATGTATTTACTTTTATGTACATTATTTAGTTAAGGGGAGCATAAAAACTCTGTTTTTACTGCCTTAAATCATACAGGAACCATTTGTTCCTCGCTATACTGGCTATTTGTTGTTGTAAACAATCTAATTATCAGTCATTACTAAATAAACATGCTTTTCTATATTTAGTTTGCCATTTTCCAGCCAATGCTCTTTGATCTGTGCCCCATACACAGCACCCATGCTATTTACCTTGATAACAGCTCTGTCATGTTTTCTTCATTCATTCCACCAAAGACCTTGAACTTCTTCAAGTTACAGACGTGAGTCTTCTCATATTTTCCAAACGTGATGCTCTGAACAATGGCCGGCCGTTCCAGCTTCAGTATCAAGTACTAAAGGAAATACAAGATTAGCACAAAACAATGGAATAAACCATGAAATCAGTACACTCCTAATTCTTAAAGCTATATGGCAGTGTGTGTGTGTCCGATTGGGCGTCTCATATTAAATAATTTTATTGAGGAATTATGTATATTTGCAATTCAAAGAACATTTGAAATTTCTTGTGTGAGCTCCATCCCCAAAGCACCCATGTAGGCAGAGCATCCTAGCCAATGAGCTGTGCAGAGTTGTGTCCTAGCCAATCACCTTTCAATATCACAGCTGCAGATGTGTCTCCGCAAAGGGAGAGACAAACCCATACATTGTCGTATCTGCCTCGGATTGGCCCCAACCAATTATGAATTTTAGGCTAATTTAATTTAGTTCGGATATTCAGGGGAGTTCCTTCTCAAAATCAACTGCCTGAAAACATTTTGCCAACTTTAGGATAAGTTTATTAATCTTTATTTAAAAAAATAAATGTATTTTAATGTAAAAAATGTTTTCATACCCTACTGACTATCCTCTATCAGATGCTCATAATCCATGAAACATCTAGATACCTTTAAAAGGTATAGGAAAGTGAGCTGGGTTATTAATGCATCTGCAATTTTTTCGTGCAAACAATTTTTGTCAAAGTAAACAGTTAAACCTGAAGTTATCTGGATTTCTTGCTTTTGCAAACTGTTTTCTCTCAATGTTGACACCCACTGAAATGCCCTGGGATAATTAGCATAACTTACAGTTTTTTTTTTGGTCTGGGGTTTGTGCAGAATTGCTAACTTATCACCTGTAGTCTGCACTACTGTGGGAAGTCACATGGTTTTAGACACTTTCCTTTCCTTTAGCCAATCAGTAAGCGCATGTGCTGCATATTGGATTTCTTTAAAAATAAGATATCCAATATGCAAATCTCAGTTGCTGGGGGTGTCTACATCACTCCCAGCAATTATTTTTCTTTTCTACAAAAATGTTTTTTGCATTTTTTCATGCAACATTTGTTGCTAGGTGGGTTATGATGCATACTACAGGATGTATTCATAACCCACCTCACTTTCATATACCTTTAAGTTTGAAATCTAGCTGTTCTCAAATATATTAACACAATTTGCAGAAAAGTGGGAAAGGTGGTTGGACAGAAAATGATGGAGATAGAGAAAGATAATTCAGTAAAGAAGAATAAAATTGTGGAGAAAGAGTAGAAAGCAAGAAAAAAAATAATTGGAGAGCCCAAAACAAGAGAAATATCTATAAAAAGTATCAATAGATAAATAAATATATTTTAAGTTTGTGAGTTTTCGATCCTGTGTCAGTGCTTTGGGAACAAGCTCTAAATATGTTTGGTTTAAGCTCAAATACAGGGCCCTCCATTCTTTGCAATGTGTTAACATTGTTTTGCCTTGTGCTTATCATCCCCTGTATAGAGCTACGGAATATTGTGGCGCGGTACAAATAAAGGAGAATCATAAAAAACATTGTAGGTTTGATATAAAAAATAAATTTAAAAAAAAGGTACAAACCTGAGGCGGATAGTTGCTCTCTGAGGACCATCGTGAAGACTGGTCACTGGGTTTATCAACTAAAATATTTCTGAAAAATAAGGAAAAAAACAATGGTTATGAAACAAAATGCTTCTAGTAAAAAAAACACACTTAAAAGTACTTTTCCCATTTAAACTTTAAAAATAACACTTGGGAAAAGAAGTAGAAAATACAACAATAAAGAGATGGTAGGCAACTTTGTGCTTAAATTATTTTCAGTTATGTAGTTTAATAAAATTACTCTAATTTGAAATGCAGTTATATTTACTTTTACGCTGATTGAGATTAACTTTAATTACATTTTTCATGCTAGTATATTATATTTTGCAATTCAAAATAATTTTATATTGTATGTATATTGATAGAATATCAATATGACGTAAAATCTAACTCCCCTCCAACAACAGGTTAAGACCTTTGGGGCAGGTAAGCAGCAAGTGTTCAGTACCGACAACAGGGTCTTATAGGCCATACATAAGTGCCCAGCTCTGTACATAATAGAATAAATTAAACTAGATTTGCTTTAATTTCCTAAAACCATTGGTATTATTCAAAAAAGCATATTGTAAACAAAGTTACTCTTGTGTCACTTAAAAGGCACAATTTACTAGCAATACAACTTTTAAAGACTATAAAACACTAGCAACTTGCCCGTCAAAAATGACGGGGCAATAACATTTTAAGACATGGCAATGCTGTTTGTCACACGATGTAAAGCTTTTGCTCCTCTGTGGACCTTCGGCGCTCATTGTGAGCCTCTCCCCTTGTGTGCTTCAATTGTCCAGCTTTGCAACGATCACCTTTGGCGGTCATCGCGAAGACAGATAAATAAGTACAGTGTAAAATGGCAATAAATGTGAGTACAGTGAATTAATAAAGTAATATGAATTAAAAAAATTATATTTAATATGCAGCAATCAATATCCTGAAGAGCTAACAATCTCTTTAGATTTTCCTGCATCTGAAAATGTACAGTTGAAGTGTTGATCATGTGAGGAGAAAGTGTCAGCAATGTGCCAAGTGTGCAGTGTAAATAGGCTGTGTGTAGTAAATGAGCCTTTGGCTCATTGCAGCGGATGTTGGAGCCTCCACCTGCGCAAATGCGGCCCCATTTGCAGCCAGAACTGCGTCCCTCGCGAATCTTGCGAGCTTGGAAAGCTTGACGACGACTCGCAGTTTGACAACTATTATATGAGATAACCATTATTCCATGATGATATAGATACAAGCTTATGGAGCTGTCCTGATACAAATGTCACTCTTTCCCAGTGGAACAGGGGCAAGTTTGAGTAGCAATAATGCACATAAAAGTAAATACTGTAGATACACAGGTATAAATACATTGTCCTTAAAATTATATGTAAACCTTCGAGAATTTGGGGGGATATGAGTTGCAGAAAACCGGAAAAATTAGGCAAATCGATCCTGAAAATCACAAAACAAGGCTACCCGACCCTAAAGCCGCAAAACACCGCCAGGCACATACAGCTTTTCCAAAGCTGTACGAGGTACAAGAAACACTTTTATCAAGGGCGCTAAATCATCCACACCCGCGGACCACATACACATTCGCCACTGTTTTACAACACTAACTTACAGAATGCGGAAGTACACAGCTACACTAACGGCTTCCCCTTGCGCATGCAGCCTATTTACACTGCACACATTGCTGACACTTACACCTTAGCTCCACAACAGTGCAAACCTACATTATATGCTGCAGGAACATCAAAACAGATTGTCAGCTCTTCAGCACATTGCTCTCTGCATATATTACTTACAAATAGGTAAAGTATATTAATTTATTACTTAATTAGCATAAAAAAATACATATACACAAAAAAAAAAAAAAACACACTATCGCAATTAACACAAAAGCCAACGCTGCTCATAGCACACAAACTACACCAGGGGACAGGCTTGCAATAAGCGCAAAAAGCAGATCAGCGCCAACCTTACAATGACAGCAAAAGCGCCAATAATAAAAAAAATACAACAACCAGACTGTTTACAGATTTAAGGTTCAGATGTATTTATAAAAAAGGTAATGACTGGAATCCATTTTTTTTCTGGCTCAACATCTTATTTAAACATTTATAAGACTCAAAACATATATGCTAGTAAAGATTGAAGGCACACAAAGAGGGGAACGGCAGAGGTGGAGATGGACAGATGAGGCCATTAAAGCAAAGTACATGAGCTTGAGGGAGCTAAAAAGGCTGTGGCCAACAGATATGCCTGGTATGCTTGCAGTCCATAGGGTCAACAAGAGCATCCGACACCACCGAGACAAAGCACACCCCAAAAAAATAATAAATAAAAAAATACATTACAGTATCCCACAAACCTAGAAAAACTAAGACAAGCACACAATGGGAAGTTACAGAAATAGTATGTATGCTTTTATGTGGGAGAGATGTTTTATATTCCTTCAGGCTAGATCCAGACTTTTCTATGAATTAGTAGCTAAGCAACAATGAAAGCAAATATTGTGTACAGAAGACGCATCCAACGTCTTATATTAGAGATTGGGCCAAAGCACAGAGTCCATCCAGGAGGGAAGATTTCTTCATGAGCATCCATACTCAGCATTTTTCTTTCAGAGTTTGGTTGAGTGGGTGACCGACCGACCAAGTAGATATGGAAAGGAGTTCATTTTACAGCGAAAGTAACTTAGGAAGTCAATACATCGCCACCACGTCCTCCCAAAGAGACAAATATTCCTACTGAACTAAACTAAACGTTGTTATTGTTCAGTTGTGTCCAACTCTGACCTCAGCATGCCAGGCACATTTATCGGCCATTCCCCCTCAAAGCGCCATCAAGTTCATATTCATGGTTTCCATGACCTCGCTTCAAACTTTTCAGTGAACACTTTGGTTAAAAACAAAAATTATAAAGAAGAATTTCAGACAGAGCTTTGTTATAAAGTATCACATATATAGTTGTCGTCGTTACAGATGTTGGTCACGCAATGTTAAAAAGTTAAATGCGCAAGCACTCCGAAGGCCCGCACGACTTAGGCTTCAATAAGCGCCAAAGGCGTTTATCATGAGCCCAGCATGACTTGGTGCAACAAATTGCCTTTTACGGTCCCTCTGTGTCTAATCTCTCCCGTCATGCCTGTTATTTGCCCAAGGACGCTCCACTGATAAAGGATGGAAACAAACTGCAGGTGCACATAGCAATGGCCGCAATCGGCGCCAAAGCCAGTAGCACTTTGGCGCTGATAGTGAGGCACGCAACACATTCAATTATTACGACTTTAACGGACAACGTTTTTTCAACCACGCAACTCAAAAGACTCCCAAAAAGTCCAAACTATAAAAAAAAAAAAAAAAAAATGAACTTCAACACTCGCACACAGTACAGGGGGATAGCCAGGGAGTCTGTGAGTGAGATTGCAAGCTAATTTTAGGCTTAATTGGTGTTTTTTTCAGAGATCGAAAAATTGGCCAAGCAAGGAAAAAATGGCAGCCCCCAAAAAAAGTTAATTTTATCAAACAGGATCAAAACAAGGCCGAATCCAGCAATACTTACCCGAACGACGCCAGGCACGTGGGACTTACCCATACATGACGCAGAAGCTAGTAACACAGCCGAACAACAAGCGGCACTTTGAAAATAAAAGCAACGGCATTCGCCGCACTCCACGCAACTTCAGCAGAGACACAGAGGAGACACAGAGGAGAAAGACACAGGGGAGGGAGAGGGGGGAGATGGTGCAAAGAAACACAGGGCTGAGAGACACAGGAAAACAGACACGCAGGGAAGGGAAATAAGGAAAAACAAAAAAAAACAGGGCAGGGAGAGGTGGGGGAGGGAGAGAGGGGGAAACAGACACATGGAAGGTAGAGGGGGAACCAGACACAGGGGTCAGAGTGGGGAGAGGTTCGCAATGAGCGGCGAGGGAGATAATTGCAAAGCACGAAAAGTTTTGGGTTGCCAAGGCCTGCAATGGAGCGGTCATTGATGGGCTTGCGATGAGAGCCAAAGGCACGCATCACGAGGCACAGAAAGTAGACGCGAGAGAGAACGAGCGAGAGAACGAGCGAACGAGAACGAGCGAACGAGAACGAGCGAACGAGAACGAGCGAACGAGAACGAGCGAACGAGAACGAGCGAACGAGAACGAGCGAACGAGAACGAGAGAAGGAAGGAAGGAAGGAGGAATGACTATGCTGATGGATGATGATGATCAGGGCTGGAGGATGAATGATGATCATCCGAGATGGAGCCAGGGTTCCTACAATTTGTTCTTCTAGCTCCAAGTATTTTTACAAGCTATAATGTATCTCTACGAAGGGCTTTTATGCTGGCTCCAATAACATCTTCCTAGCTCCTAACTGCTATATACTTTATCCATGTCTCATTTATGTTAGAAAAATTCAGTAAAAACACTTCAAACAAATAGCCAATTCTGGGACGTCAAAAAATAAAACAACTACTTCAATGTAATCTTGTAGTGAAGCTCCATGGTTGCCTCCACTTAAGCAACACAGCAATCATGAAATGTTTTCAACTGGTCAATAGTCCACTTATGGAGGTCATTTATCACAGTAACACAGGCAGACACCATGAACTATTACCACTTATAGGTTCATTTTGATGTATGTTTTAAAAACAACAACAATAAATGTCATGGTTTGCAGTTACACACAATATTCTTCACATGCTCTTCAGGTCTGAATTACTTTGGATACACAGCTATTTTCTGAATAAAAAAGAGGTCTCCCTTGTTCAGCCCATTCTTCTCCAGTCACAGGTGGCATTGAGCTTTCTCAATAACCACTTAGTAGAAGATGCACCAGGATATAGCTGGAGTTGTTAATGAACAAAGTGCTATGGTGACAAGTTTTGGTTTGTTGTTCAGTCATGACTAACTCTCCATATCCATCTGGTTATCTTGGCAAAGATACTGGACTCCTTCTCCAGTGGACCGCGATTTGTCTAACCTCTGTCATACTATCTTGGGTGACCATACAACTATAGCTCACAGCTTCATTGAGGTACACAAGACCCTTCATCACGACAAGGTAGCTATCCAGAGAGGGTGACTGTTTTACCCATACGCTAGAGAGCACATGCCATGTTCCATGCATTTTCTCCATACAATTTCTCTCCTTTCACTTCAACAACTCTCCTCTTCCATTAAACCTTGTAGTCTTCTTTGAACATACTGATCATTTCTGTTCAGTTATATATATCCTCTTACCCGACTAAACCATCAGCCTCCATTCTAGATCTTTATGTACCCCCAATTTTTATCCATCTGGATAACTTCAACTCTATTCCTTGTACTGACCGCACCTATACTCTTGGTGTATACCAATACTACCTCGTAAAATGTCTTTCTATAATCTCTTGTACCATGCTTCCCTCCACTCATAAAATCTCTCTTTTCAACTATGGTTTCTATTTTTAAGTCCTATTTCCACCCTGTACCGGTCTCACTTCCACTCCTCACTGTAAATTACCAAAACACATCAGAGAGGCTCCAAACCTAGAACCGATTCATCCCTCCCTAAAGAACGATCTTCTCTTCACGTTTCACCATCGTAATAAATAACCCAGTCAACCCAAGGGAAACAGACACAGGTCTTCATTCCATGGCTTTTGTATTGAGCTCCTGGCAAAACCCCTGGGTGTAAGTCAGTAAGTTTTAGGAGCTTCTATTTTCCAGGAGCCATAGAATAGCTCTGGTACTTAGCTTTTCAAAATGGAGCCATGGAATGGAGGTCTCCGTTCTTTTCTTATGGGAGTCATGGAATGGACCCCACAATCGGCAAGTTTACTTTCCGGGTTCCTTTCAGAACCATAAACCTATTAGAACCTATTAACCTTTAGAATGGGGAAATAACAGTTTAAGGGTCAAATTAAATAGCCTTTAAGTAAAATTATTTAGATGCATCAAACTTCCATTAAGAATAAGAAGTCTTTCATCAAAACAAAAAAACAAGTGAGGATAAGACTGTAAAAGCATTGCAAAATCAAATAGTAAACATTTTTTTTTTTTTGAAATGTAGAAAGTATGCCAAACAGGAAATAATGGATATTACTTTGTGAAAAACCCACAAGAAAAAAACATATTGTTCGGGATTTTCCATACAAGGACCTTGCGCCTCGCCATGCTGGCATGTCCAAATATTGATGTCCAAAGATCATATAAACGTTCTGCTCTGGCAAAAAAGATTTGACTACAATACTTGCACAGAAGTCAAAGCCTAACTTACAAAGGTCGTCATTCTACATGCATTGTAATCAAGCCGGTGAACAGAATCAGTTGATATTTATGGCATCACTTGTGTCATACATCATTTGTTGATCATTCCTTCAGTTGTGTCCAACTCTTTGTTACCATATGGATGCAGCACACCAGGCACATCTGTCTATTTCTGGTTGTGCTTATCCACATGGTTTTCATGGCAAAGATACTAGAGTGGGTTGCCAGTTGCTACCCCAGTGGACATGATTTGTTTGACCTCTCTGATATGATTTGCCCATATTAGGGACACTACATGGTATAACTCACAGCTTCATTGAAGTACACAACTCCTTCACCACGACAAGGTAGTGATCCAAAAGGGGCTCATATATCATAGTTTATACTAAATGAAAGGATTACAAATTTACACCAAGATTTCTATGTGAAGAATACAAAATGAAAAACTGCAAGTATTACTTTATAACACCAGATAAAAAAATGGGGCAGCCCCATGATCAAGAAGATCATCTGCTAGTGCCCAGATCAAAAAAGGTGTAGAACCTCTGACAGATCAGATACAATTACTGTATATTCTGCTACACAACAGGGGTAAAGATTGGCATTGTAGAAATATAGAATAATGTATCTATTTATAGAAAAGCAAATAAATAGGACAATTGTGTTCACATCTGAACGTCTTACAAATAGAAACATATTTCCTGTTCAGAATTTTGAGAAATACAGTTATTGCTCTGTGAAACTGGAAAGGACATGCAAATGAGCCCACAATGCATTTTCTCTTTAACCCAATACCACTTTTTATATGGCTCTATATAGCATATGCTTCCTATATACAAGCGTCCATGACTTTTAAGACTAATGGATTTTGATGTGACATAGTCCTTTAAACCAAATCGCATTTTCCCATCCTGTAGATCAAAATGTCAGGTTCCCTGGTGGTCCAGTGGTTAGTATTCTGTGCTTTCAACACTGCAACCTTGGTTTGATTCAAAGTCCGGGAACCTGGAGGTCACACCATCCTGACGCAATTCAGTGTTAGGCCGCTCAGTACTTGGATGGGAGACCCTCTAAGAATACCAGGAGCTATAGGCTGTGGCCCACTGGAGTAGAACTGGAAACCTATTCCAGTATCTCTGCCACGAACACTCAAGTGGATCAGCATGACTATGGACATAAAGATGTCGTGATGAGTTAAGATCCATGAGGTCACGGAGAGTCTGAAACAATTGAACACTAAAAAATGGCTCAAAATTAAAAGAAATTCATTAATATTTCCTTTTACATAGTTACATAGTAATTAAGGTTGAAAAAAAAATTCAGCCCATCAAGTTCAACCTGTTAAGATCTCCTCTGATCTGCAATATGCAGATTAGTTATTAATGAATTAGTTGTTAAATAATTATTAATAGTATAGTATTTGAGGATGAATAAAGAGTTAGGCCATCAAGTTCAACCTTTTTAGATCTCTATTGATCTTTTTAATATGTAGACTATTTGTTAATAATTGTTCATTGATCCAGAGGAAGGCAAACAGAAAAAAAAACAAAAAACATTGAAACTTTGCCAATTGTCTCATAAGGGCAAAAAAAGCAAAATTCCTTCCTGACCCCAGAAACTGGCGATCATTTCTCCCTGGATCAATATTCCTTCACTAGCTATCTAGGATAGCCTTGAATGCCCTCTTTATTCAAAAATATATCTAACCCCTTTTTGAAGTTGTCTATTGAATTCGCTGTTACCACCTCCTTTGGTAGAGAATTCCACAGTTTAACCACCCTAACTGTGAATAACCCTTTTCTTTGTTTAAGGTGACATCTTTTTTCCTCTAACCTCAAAGGATGTCCTCTTGTCAGTTGAAAATCTCTTGCTACAAAAAGTTCACTTGACAAAGTCTTATATTGACCCTGGATGTATTTAAATAAGGTAATCATATCCCCTCGTAGACGCCTTTTTTGTAGCGAAAATACGTTTAGTTTGGTTAGTCTCTTCATAACTTAGCCCCTCCATTCCCCTTATTAGTTTTGTAGCTCTTCTCTGTACTGTTTCCAGCCCTAAAAATTCCTTTTTATGAAGTGGTGCCCAAAATTGTACTCCATATTCCAAATGAGGTAATACTAGGGATTTCTATAGTGGCAGAATTATATTTGCTTCCCTTGCTTCTATACCCATCTTAATACATGCTAATATTTTACTTTCCTTTGCAGCTGCTGCTTGGCGTTGAGCACTGTTACCTACGTGGTTATCCACAAATACTCCCAAATACATTTGAATATCAGATACCCCTAGATTTGCTCCATTAAGATTATAAATTGCATGGCTATTTTTCGTTCCCAGATGCATAACTTTACATTTATTTGTATTAAATCTCCTCTGCCATTTAGCAGCCCATTTCTCTAATTTATGCAAATCCCTTTGTAGGGAAAACACATCATCAGATTTAATTACCTTGCACAACTTTGTGTCAAGAGCAAAAACGGAGACACTACTTTTGAGTCCTACTTCTACGTCATTAATAAATATGTTAAAAAGGAGAGGACCCAATACTGAACCTTGAGGAACCCCACTTACCACATTAGTTCAATCGGGGTATGTTTCATTTACAACAACCATTTGCTTCCTGTCTTTTAGCCAGCTCTTGATCCATGAGCAGATATTTACTGCAATTCCTATATCCCTTAGTTTGCTCACTAGTCTTCCATGTGGCACTGTATCAAATGCCTTTAAAAAATCCAAAAAGACTACATCCACTGAGTTGCCCTGATCCAAGTTCCTACTAACCTCCTCATAGAAACTAATTAGATTGGTCTGACACTACCTATCCTTCATAAATCTGTGTTGACTGCTACCTATGATCTTGTTCAAATAGACATATTCTTGTATTCTGTCCCTTATTAACCCTTCTAAAAGCTTCCCAACTACAGATGTGAGGCGCACTGGTCTATAATTCCCCGGATTTGCTCTTGCTCCCTTCTTTAATATAGGTATCGACTCTGCTTTTCTCCAGTCATCCGGTAGAGACCCTGTAGTGAGTGAGTCTTGAAAGATTAGATATAATGTTTGGCTATTACAGAACCCAGGTCCCTCAGTACCCTTGGATGTATTCCATCAGGACCTGGGGCTTTATTAACATTTATTTTCTCCAATCTCTTTTGTATTTCTTCTTGCGTTAACCAATTATTTAGTGATGGTAGTGTAGTCCCATTATGTTGCGGTGTCCCAACAACTGGTACCTCCCTTGTGTATACCGAGGAAAAGAACCTGTTTAGCTCATCTGCCTTTTCCTGGTCACTAATTATCAGGCGGCCTGTGTCACATTGTAATGTTCCTATAGCTTCCTTCCTCGCCTTCTTCCCATTAATATATTTAAAAAATATATTTTAGGGTTAGTCTTACTTTCCTTTGCAAATTACTTCTCATTTTCGATTTTAGCCAGTCTAATAGCCCTTTTGCCATCCTTGTTGATTTTCTTAGTCACATAAAGCTGCCTCTGTTCCCTCCTTGTATAATTTAAATGCATGTTTCTTTTTCCTCATCATGATCTTTAAGTCATTGTTAAGCCACATGGGATGTGATTTACTCCTATTCATTTTATTTCCACATGGTATATGCTGATGAGTATGTTTATTTAGTAAGGATTTGAATGTTGTCCATTTATTTTCAGTATTTTTCCCAGTAAGTTCTTTGTCCCAGTCTATATGTAGTATTGCTGCCCTTAGCCCATTAAAGTTCGCCCTTTTCAAATTTAGAGTTTTTGTTGGCCCCTTACAACTCTGTTTTTTGTATTCAATCTCAAATGATACTATTTTGTGATCACTGTTCCCCAAGGGTTCCCCTATTTTAACATTTGATATTATATCAATATTACTTGTGATGACTAAATCCAAGATGGCCCCATTTCTAGTAGATTCTTGTATTACCTGGGCCAGATAATGATCCGAGTGTACTCAAGAACCTGCTCCCCTTAGCGGAGCTGCTGGTCTCATTTATCCAGTTTATTTCAGGGTAATTAAAGTCTCCCATTATTAGAACTTGCCCATGCTTAGCTGCATTTCCAATCTGTAACAATAATTGTATTTCCTCACTTTCAGCTATATTTGGGGGTTTATAGCATACTCCCACCAATATGCGTTTAGAATAAGCTCCTCCACGATTTAGCTCAACCCACAAAGATTCAATGATGCCGTTAGTGCCAGCATAAATATCTTCTCTGACTATAGGCTTAAATTCAGGCTTCACATAAAGACAGATACCTCCTCCTCTTTTACCATTTCCCCCATCTTTCCTAAATAGGTTATAACCATCCAGATTAACAGTCCAGTCAGGAGATTCATCCCACCATGTTTCAGTAATGCCTATTAAGCCCCATTTTTCTTGTACTGCTAATAATTATAGCTCGTCCATTTTCCAGGCAAACTTCTTGCATTAGCAAGCATACACTTTATGATGCTATGGCTCTGCCGTTGTGAAGTGCTTTCCACTGTATTTGAGGCCCCTATTAATACCTCCCTACTGTCTAGTGTAACCCTCCCCCCTTCTCCTACCCCATGGGTAACTAATTCATCCCTTTCCCTCTCTACCCTTTTTACCCCAATACTTCTATATAGTCCCTCCCCCCATCTACAAGTTTAAAAACTGCACCCAGCCGTTCTACCATCCTATCCCCTAGCACTAAAGCTCCCTCATCAAACCCAAAACCCTCTGCACTGCACCACTTTTTTAGCCACGCATTAACCTCCCTAAGCTCCTTCTGCCTCCCTGGGCTAGCACGTGGCACTGGTAGTATCTCAGAAAATACTACCTTGGAGGTCCTTGCTTTAAGCTTATTCCCTAGTACTCTAAATTCATTCTTTAGGACGCTCCATCTTCCACTAACTTTGTCATTGGTACCAATGTATACCAAGACCGCCGGTTCATTACCAGCCCCTCCCAATAATGTATCCACCCGATCCACAACATGCCGAACCCGAGCACCAGGGAGACGGCAAACTGTTTGATTGCTGGGATCTGGGTGACAAATTACCCAGTCTACCTTCCTAATAATAGAGTCTCCTACCACCAAGACATGTCTGTTGCTCTGCCTATTCTGCCCTCCCTCTCCTCCAGTAGAACTGTTCTCCCACCTGTTAGAGGGGACAGCTCTATCTGGCATTGCCTTTCCTGAATGGACATCCCCAACAGTTTCACTCAATCTGGCAAATCTGTTGCTGTTTGCCAACTCAGAACTGGCCTGCCTCCTCCTGTTCCCCCTGATTCCCCTTGTAACTAACCCAGCTACCTCCCTAGCCATCCTCACTAGCCCCAGCTCCTCCCTCCATACTAGGCCGAGCTAAACTGCGCTCAGTGAGCACCAACTCCCTTTCCAGTGGAGCAATATCACGAAGTGCTGCAATTCTCCTCTCCAGATCTTCAATTTGAGCTTCTAGAGAGGCAACATGCTCACACCTCTCACAGAGGTATGGACCCTGCATCAGCTGTTCCAGTAGTGCATACATTTGGCAGGATGTACACGGAGTGAGGTTGCCACTGGACTGACTCAGTCCAGTTATCAGTATTCTTATAAGTTATCAGTATTCTTATAATACCCCTTTCCTTTGGTTTTCCTCCTTGAATTCAATCTCCTACTCACTAACTACACTTACACTAGAAAGGATTGCAAGCTCTCAAGCTTGTTCTTCCCTTGTTAAAATAGACTACTCACCTGTACAATGAGAAATTAGCACAGGAAAGAAAACACTGCCCTGCCTCACAGAACTGATTCAAACAGAACACGACAAAATGCAAACAGATAAACCTTTACACAGACCAAGTCACACCCAAGCTTACTTGGACACAGATTACTGCAACAGGACAGAAAACACTGCACCGATTTACAGAGCTGATTCCATAAACATATTTTATACAAATAAAAAGCATATGTTTTAAATAAACATATTTGTCTTAATCACCCTCTGGGTAATAAAGAAACATTTTTCAGTAAAAAGGTCAACTGAATAAGCCACATACGTCACATATTGTTGTTAAATCATCATCCAAGAGATACATCAGAGACTGTAATATAAAACCAAGAGCTGTGGTTTGTCAGAGATAAATTTAGATATAGTCAGTCAGCTGTATCCCAGTAAACTAGAAGGTTTGGTCTTCAGCTACAGACGGAGTGCAAGAACCTCACTTGTTATACACAGGAAGATCCTGTAGGCAATGGGGTGTCCTTCGGTAACACCTGGTACACAACAAAACATCATAATTGTCTATGCATGTCTTAGAAACCAAACAAATCCATGGAAATATAAACAAAGAAGACAACTATAGTACCAATTTGTCCATTTGGTCTTCGATCATGAGAAGGTGGGACCCGCCGGAGGCAAAAATGGATAGAGGAGGCCATTGAAGCAATGAACATGAGCTTGAGGGAGATTAGAGTGGCTGGCACATATATCTGGCATGCTTTGTTCAATAGGATCATAGAGAGCTAGACACAACTGAATAACAAACTCTATATAGACAAATATTGATATTTAGTTCCAAACCATTGTTGAGGAAGGTGATTATCCTCCTTATCTCATTTTTATGTCACTGAAAGGAACCTTTATTCATCTTTGACACTTACAAAAACCTTGGGTCTGGCCCCTAAACATATCACAGTAAATGTACAAAATGATTATTATTTTTTTTATTAAAATCAGTTTGATTATTTTATGCCGTATTATGTTTAATTAATTTATATTCATAAAAATTTTGTTTTTAGACAGACCCATCACATTGATTTTAAAGCTTTAATATTATTTACGTCAAGTTTTAGAGGGGAATGGAACATAAATCACTGACTTTCTATTGACTTACATTTTACACCCATTTTTCCTCCCAACAGTTCCAGTTGTAAACTGAGGGCTACATGACTACAGTGGTCCTGGGACATTATCCATTGATTTAGATCCACCTTGGTCATTCTGTGGGCAGCTGGCCTCTGCCAGAAGTAGTAATAGTGACATCACCTGTCCATAGCACTGCTAAAAAAAGGCCCTGTTTAGAGCTTAGAATCTTTGTAAAAAGTGTTTTTTTTTCCCCCAAAGCACCCTACAATACTGGAAACGCACTACTTACAATCTAACAACCTTCTTAAATTGCAATTTGGCCAATTGAATGAGGCTCTATTTAAGCACATAGCATATTTTTTTTACAGTAGTTTTTAGTTTGTGAAGACCTTGCTTTTGGATAGAAGTTCACAAACTAAAAACTTCTGTAAAAGAAATATGCTATGTGCCGAATTGCAATTTAATAAGGCTGTAAAAATATATATAAAAAAGCATGAGGAAAAGGTGTTTTCCTTTTTGAAAGAGTTGCTACATTGAATTATGAGATTTTGTTCGTAGTTTTTAGACTGTATTCTTCCAGTGTAAGCGAGGATAGGGGCAATGAGATGTACTGACCAGTAGTACCAGCTCTGCATTTCCTACATTTGATATAATACTTTTTTTTTCCCACCCACAGCAAATGTGAGACATTATATAGTGAGTGTTCGCTCTTAAGTAGGAAGCAATCTACATCACAATGACATGGCAGCCACCCACTGGCAGCGGGCAATGCCATGCATTGAAAAGCACATGCAAAACTGAGCCACTTCATTAATACTGCAAGCCTTAAATAGATCAAACAAATTGCTCAGATCAACAGAGGGACTTAATTACTTTCATTCTAACGGAGCAATTAGATGCACAGTAATGACACTGATAGAAGAAAGGTTTGTGAGAACAGACAGTAATGTACAACTGAAATCATACAGGATCGGGCAATTACGATAACAAAACCAGTAGGTTAGTCTGTAAAGTTTGACGCATCACACACATTTTCTATAATTAATGGGAACACTCACAAATGTATCTATAAGACTAGGGTCACAGAGAGTTGAACACGACTGAATGACTAAACAACAATACAAATATACAAAAGCACCAAAAGTGCTTTTAGTAGAACTGGGGTAAATAAAGATATAAAACTTTGGTGCAAGTAGTAGTTTTAGAGCCTAGGGAGAAATGTATATAGATGAGTGAAGAAGTGAATGTGCAGTAATCTAGATTAATAATGAGTATTGCAGTATATGGCGATACATTGGACAAACACCTTATTTATATTGACGAGCTTTCAAGAGGTTTGACCTCTCTCTATCAAGTCTGTAGGTCAAACCTCTCAAAAGCTTGTCAATATTAAATAAGGTATTTGTCCAACACAAAAGGTATCCCAGTATACTGCAATCACATATATAGTTGTGAGCATGCAAATTGTTGCTAACGCTTGCGGGCTCGCGTAACCAATTTTGCGAGGGTCGCAGTTGCTGGCAAGGAGCGGCGAAGGCGCTCCTTGCCAGCAACTGCGACCCTTGCAAAATGTACGTCGTAACGCAAAAAAAATACGAGACACGTTACGACCTCGCAAAAAACGGCCGCAACACACGCACATCAAAACATGAAAGATACAACAAATACACACAACAAATACATAAAAAGCTTACTTACAGGAAGAGGGAGCATCCAGGACCTCAAAAACTAAAGTTACACCTCAATTTAACTCAAATTAAGAGTTTAGACACTAAAATATTCTCTAAGCGAGAGAAAAAATGACCGCCGAAAAAAAACGAAAACAAGGCTACAGCAGTGGAGACGCAAAACACCACAAAACACCTACGTATTTGCCGAAAAACACCTACGAGATTAAAAAAAACAAGGACGCAACCCCAAAAACATTACAAACACAATAAATACAAACAAACACATAAAGGGGTTACTCACAGCAAGGGGGGCACCAAGGACCTCTGCAAGTGAAGTTACACCTCCATTTAAGCACAAATTTTGGAGTTTAGAGACCCGAAAATCACCAAAGCGCGAGAAAAAAAGGCAGACGAAAACGAGGCTAAAGGTCCCTAAACACGCAAAACACTACCATAAACACACAAAACACCACAGCTACGGATATTCCGAAAGTCGCACGACATACAAAAACGAACGACGAATCAGCCACATTAAATACACCAAACACCATTAGCTCACTTACAATTTCATTGCAGTCATTTTTTGACGGGCAATATTCTAGTATTATATATACACAGGAGAGGAGAGAGATCCTCAAGCCATTAGTTTAAAACACTGACAGCTATATATAGGACACCACTGACTTTCCTAAACTCAGTCAGATTGAGGGCCTACCTGCCAACACACTACTTGTAACCATGGATGTTCAACCAACATGTTTACTTACAAATAATGGGGACCGCAATGGGCACGAAAATGGCACCACAATATGCCAACATATTTTTGGCAGACCTGGAAAAGAGATTCCTGTCCACATACCTTATAGATACAACCGTTACATAGATGACCTGTTCATCATATGGACAGAAGGGTAAGGAAAACTCAAAGACTTCCATAATTCGTTCAATACCTTTCACCCATTCAATTTAAAATTGATTACTCCACAGAACAGGTTACCTTTCTGGATACCACCATTTCCATTACAAATGGCAAACTGAATTAATCTGTCTATAGAAAACCTAGACAGATGTAGTTACCGCCACAACTCTAGCTTCCACTCCTCCCACACTAAACAAGTAATAATTCATAGTCAAGCCACCAGATACCAGCACATAGGTTTAAACACAGAGGACCGTGATAAACACTTAAAAACACTGTCTGCCGCCTCCAGACAGAAGGGTTACAAACCCTGTATTATCACTCAGATTATTCAACTGGATTACTGGACATTCACAGCTGCCACACACACACACACACACAGATGCACAAAAATATTTAATAAAAAGCAGGGTACCTCCCATGTCCCTTTGACATTCTTACAAATTAAAGCAACACATTTAACATTAGAAACAATCAAATGGATGAGCTATGTGCCTAACACACCCAGGGTATAGAGAAACAAATGGCATATTGCTCATGATAATCACCTTTAATTATGGAGCTGATGAGTGTTTATACACACCCTGTGGGTGTAAACCAGGGATAACTCAGTATGTTTTTAGAGATTAAAATACTAATTTATGTCAACAACCAAGGAAGCCAAATTCAAAAGGCTGTCAAATATAAAGAGTGACCCTATGGACCGCAGCACACCAGGCACATCTATTAGCCACTGCCCCTATGAGCTAAACCTGAAGCTCATGCTCCTTGTTTCAATTAACTCATCTATCCATCTCTGCCTCTGTCAAGTACACCACAAGGAACATAAAATGATCTTAGAAATGCTATCTACAGCCCATTCACACACTGTGTGGAGCTTCTTCGTCTTGGGTTTTGCATCAATATATCTCAATTGTCTAGAATGGGAAGAGCTTACCAACACAGTAAATCAGTTTATGGGATGGATTATGAAGCATCTGGTAGAGGAGATTCCGTAGCGTATGAAAACATTTTTTGCATGAAAGAAAAATTCCTAAAATAAACATTAATAAACCCTAAAATTTGCAATATTACTTCAGTTTTAAGGCATTTTGAAAAGCAACACCCCAGAAAATCCAAGCTAAATTAGTATAAAATGCATATTTAGTTGAGGCCAATCAGAGGCAGGTATAACAATGGCTGAGACAAAGCTGACAGGTGATTGGTTATGACACAACTTCACACAGCTCGTTGGCTAGAACGCTCTGCCTACATAGGTGTACTTTGAATTACAAATGTACAGAATTCCTCAATATAATAATTTGATATGAAACGCCCAATCAGACAACAGAATGCCACAAACTGCCAGATATATTTAGCCCAGTAAATCAGTTTAAGTAGGCTTGTTCTTAAAGCGATATTGTTATAGCAACTGCTTCAGCTTAAAGAACATTAAAAACTCTACACTGTAGCAATTTTTATCTATAAACAAATTGTGTGGTTCCTTTATGTTAATGTACAACACCATATGCTTATATTTTGCTCTAAATCCTTCATGTGTTGGGCCTGAATCGAACTGTATGATATGGGGATATATGGTATTTTGCACCACAAAAAAAACTATAAAAAAAAAAAAGTGTTAAGCAAATTTAGGGATACAGGAATTGCAGCAAATATCTGCTCATGGATTAAGAGCGGACTAAAGACAGGAAGCAAAGGGTTGTTGTAAGTTAAATATACTCAAATCGGACTAACGTGGTAAGTGGGGTTCCACATGATTCACTATTAGGTCCTCTCCTTTTTAACCTATTAATGACTTAGAAGTAGGACTGGAAAGTAGTGTCTCCATTTTTGCTGATGACACCAAGTTGTGCAAGATAATTAAATCAGATAATGATGTGCTTTCCCTCCAAAAAGGGATTTACATCAAATTGAGGAATGGGCATCTAAAATGGCAGATGAGATTTAATATGAATAAATGTAAAGTTGTGCATCAGGGGGGGAAAAATAGCCATGAAATGTATAATCTTAATGGAGCAAATCTAGTGGTATCAGATATTGAGAGGGATTTGGGAGTACTTGTGGACAACCACCTAGGTAACAGTGCTCAATGCCAAGCAGCAGCTGCAAAGGCAAATAAAATATTAGCATGTATTGAGAAGGGTATAGAAGCCAGAGAAGCGAATATAATTCTGCCACTATACAAATCCCTAGCACGCCCTCACTTGGACTATGGAGGACAATTTTGGGCACCACTTCATAAAAAGGACATTTTAGAGCTGGAAAAAGTACAGAGAAGGGCTACAAAACTAATAAGGGGAATGGAGGGGCTAAGTTATGAAGAAAGACTAACTAAATTACACTTATTTTTTTAATGGAAAAAATGGGACATGATAATCTTATATAAATATAACCAGTGTCAAAACAAGGCTGTCAGAGAGCCTTTGATTAGAAGGAAAAAAAGGATTGCACCTTAAAGAAAAGGTTTCTTCACAGTAAGGGTGGTTAATCTGTGGAATCTCTACCAAAGAAGGTAGTTATAGCGGATTTGATAGATAACTTTAAAAATGTATCCAATCCCTTTTTAATCAAAAGAACATTCAGGGTTATCCTAGGTAATTAATTAGAGATAGGAGTATTGATCCAGGGAGGATTCCGATTGCCCGCATCTGAGATCAGGAAGGATTTTTAAATTGCTAACTTCAAGGTAGGTGTTCAAATGTTTATTCTGGTATTTTTTCCATGCACAAAAGGCTTGCATACACTACTGATTCTCCTCTATCATATGCGTCATAATCCAGGAAAAAAAACTTAGATATGCCTTTAGGTATTTGAAGCCAAACATTTGCATAGGAATGTGGCACAAACAAATTCATATCTCAGAAACAATTTACTTTATACAATGCACCGGTCATTTCTTCCAAACCAATTTTTAATACTCTTTAAAAAATAAAAAAAAAATAAAAAAAACACACACAACTTTGTTTTGGGGCGACAGAGCCCCCGTAACCCATTTGTATGCAGATTATACCACCCATGTGCTTTAAAAAAAAACAAAAAAAAAACAAAACAAAAAAAAAAACTTCATATTACTTTTTAGTTATTTTATAGCAGAATCTCACAAGACCAGTTTGCTCACCCACACCGTGCAGAGTATTACAGGCATCGGACGAGATCTGTAATCATAAGAGCTTAAAGTAATATTTGTTCCAACAAAAAATATCACTCATGCTGCAAATATAGCATTGTAAATTTGTCTGAGTCTACTGGTCACTGACATATGAGAAAGTCCAACCCACCATGAAGAAAGCAGACGCACAGTGTCCTTTGGGTTTGGTTGTGTGAAAAAGTAGATCCGGCACTCTAATTTACATTCTTATTTTGGTTCTTTAATTTTAAGGGATATGGAAGGTTTCTGGATATTACTAGGTATATAACATCCCTGGGTATCTATTTACATGTATGCACTTTATTTTATGAAGAAGTGCTTATAAGCTCTGTATTTACTGTCTAAAATCAACCAAATAGTCTCAGTATGGGTCTGCCTTCTGTGGCTCAAAGACACTGACAAGCTGTGCTCTCATACTAACCAATCAGTGACCATCTCTCAGCAACATGTTACGGAGACGTGGTCCCCGAATGGCTAGGACACTACACTACACATCCAGCCTTACAGAGTCTGTGTCTGCATACGCTGAAGTTTTTAATATTAACATATACAACCCAAGTGTTTAAAGGCAGATCTAAACTCCAAATAGTCCCAACAAAACTCTGCCTAATTATTCAGGCACACAGAGTCTCTGTATATGTACTAACCAATCACAGATTGTCTCAACAGCATTTCTCAGTCTAAGTGGCTAGTAAATCTATTACCAACAGATACTGTGAGCATGAACTTTTGCAAAAACTATTTGGAAGGTTTTGGAGAATAAAAAATAAAATAAAAAAGAGCTTTTAAGCACTTAATAAAATGAGGTTTAGATCTGGAAATAAATACTTAGGTAGTTTATTATAATATATTACAAACAGGGACGCTTTGATATCCCTTTAATGAATCCCTATTTTTAGTCATGGTACACAGTGTACTTGGGGTCAAGTCTAAGCCAAATCAACAAGCAATGACAGATGGATGTCATAGTATTTCTTGTCATCTAACCTCCTCACCATTGATCTTCCTATAACTTCTTGCACAGTGAGGGATTAGCACAACCGCTCAGCTCACAATCTACCTGTTAGCATCACTGCAATAACTACTAAGAACGCCATATAAATGTAGTATTTTGGTCCCAATGCTACGCCTTAGATTACAGAGCTACACATTGCTTTAAACCGTGCACTACTCAACTTCTGCTAGGTGGTCCCAGATAGGCTAGGACACTTCACTCCACATTCCAGCCCTACAGTGTTTGCCTGCATATGCTGCAGTGGGCAGACCCATAAAAAGGGACTATTTCTTTGGTTTTAGCTCGTAAAAACAGATCTTATAAGCCCTTCTTCATAAAATAAAATACATAAAAGTAAATGGATATCCAGGGATATGATATACCAATTAACATCCAGGAACATATCCCTTTAAAAAAATCCATTGGAACAACTTCAAATCTCAATAAAATGGAGGTCCAAATTCATAAATACGTTTTTTCGATTTATCCCAGACTATAATAATAAGTATGTGCAGAATTCCTGAGCGCACAGGGCCCGGAGTGATTTCATATCACATACTATAATTGTCTAACTACGATTCGTCGTCACGCTGCGTTGCGTAGTGCGTACGACTTAGCAATGAGCGGCGCAGGCCGTTAAATTGTAGCACTTAGAAAAAAAAATACGAGATGAAAAAAATTACGAGATAAGTGGCGGAACCAAAACAATAAAAAAAAACACTAAATACACATAAAATAGAAAATAAAATAAAGGTCACTTACAGCATGGGGAACCAGGCAGGACGTCTGGGAGTGAGTTGGAAATCCAATTTACATTGATTTAGACGAGTTACAAAGATCACAAAATCAGCTAAGCGAGAAAAAAATGGCTGCTGAAAAAAATGAAAACGAGGCTATGCTACTACGAACTGCATAAAACACAGCCACAGACGTATGGGTTTGAAAAACAACGCGATAAAGGATGCGGATTAACCGCGCAATGAGTAAAAAGACAGTAGCGAGTACATTTTACGAAACGCAATTACAGATTTACGCATTAACACAGATTTAACGCCTTTGTCTCGCGCAACATCGGATTTCGCGCCTAAAACAACGCATTTGATGAAATATAACTTCAAAGTTACAAAAATAAAAAGTTCAAAAAAAAAATGTGTATTTATTATAAGAAAAAAAAGGGACAAATGTACCGTGGCAAACAATGTTGTGTGGCAAACAAATTTCACAACATTTAATTTTTATTGCCCGTCATTTGACCGTTTTACCATATTTACTGTTAAACCGTAGTACTTTAGCGGGCTTAGCGATGAGCGCCTCAGGGGATCATCGCCCGGAGAGCCTCGCATAGCGAGGCGAGCCGTTAAACCTTAGTACATTGGCAATGAGCGCTGCAGAAAAGATGGCGCAAACCCCCCATACCCGCCATTAAACGACGGACGGATCATCCGCTAAGACACATACCACACATTATCCGCCATTTTAGGATAATGCGGAAGTACACAGCTACGTTAACGGTTTCGGCTCGCGCACGCACACGTTCATCACGCTTACACAGCAGCTCCACACCACTAATGCTGCAGCAACATCAACACAGATTGCCAGCTCTTCAACACAATGCATAAAAATACGTACATTCATTTATTAATTTGATTTCTATATTTCAGTAGTACACAGAAAACAACATTAGCTACCTTACAATTCCATATGTATATTAATAACTAAACAACTATAAAAACATACACATCTGATTGCCGTCATTTTTTGACGGGCAATACGCTAGTATTTATATAGTTATGGTATGAGATAGCCAGGTGAGCGCGGAGCCGCCAGGGAAGGGATTATACACACATAGATCCCGGGGCCACAGCTATCAAAATATTACTACTGTCTCCTAACTAGTGATTATACATTTTTTCTATATATAATTCATAACTTGGCCTCTAAAAATTCTGGTGTCGAATTCAGCACATCTGAAACATATGGCAGCTCTGACCAAGCACTACATGTCCTCCTTGGTGACGACGTTATGAGGGGTTGTCATTATGCAATGTTCTTCCAAGCTCTGGGAATGAGCCCCCCAGAAGCAACGAAGGAGGACATGTAGTGCTTGATCAGAACTGCAAATTGTGTTCAAGAATAAAAATAAAAACATTTAAATTTAAAGTAAAAAAAAAAAAAAACAACACACTTTATAGGTTTTAGTTTTTTTTTTTTTTGTTTCTTTTTTCTTTCAAAAAAGATTTTGCTCACTGTATTACTATTATTGCTGATCTTTATTTATAAAGCACCTACATGTTCCTAGTAGAATTTTACACTGATAAATACGGATCTTCAGTACCAGTCTGAAGTGACACAGCAAAGGTCTCCGTTATTTACAAAATTTTAAAGTACAATTTAATAAAACGGATTGTTAAAAAAAAAAAAAAAAAGTTGTGGGAGATATTTTCATGTATTTTATGCTTAAAGGGATATGGACAGATTACTGTTTTTGCATAGTTGGTTATTTTAATAACCAAGCAGTGTTCTTACTTACTGAAACCTTCCAAATCCCTGCAAAGCTCCACCCCTGTAACTCATGCACAGTGTGCGCCTGTAGTGCCAGATGTACTAACCACACTGTCATTCAGCAGCACTCAAAACATGTCGTTAAGAAATAGTCTGATTGGCTGGTACATCTAGTACTAATAGAGACACTGTGTGCATGAGCTGCTGGGGTGGAGCTTGTAGGGGCTATTTAAAACTAATTTCTGGAGAGCTATGGTTGTATCATTGGATTAAATACTCCCACTTCTAGACCAGTGAGGGGGAAGGGATGTGGTGCCAAAACAATATTTGTCTTATCCAGTTATCAAACAAAGGCTCTGGACTTTAGGTCATTATTTTTGAGCAGAGCTTGATATCCAGGGAGGCACGCTCCTAATATTTTACTCCAAGCGCCTAACTTTTTTTTATCATTAGACCAGAGATTGACAAATTTGTCTGAAACCTATGTGCCATCCAAAATGTGTAGGAACCAGGTCAGGAAGTAATGTATAAAATAGCTATTTTTGGATTGTAAGTGAGGTACATTGTATTCTCATTTGCATGTCCCCGCCTTAATGACATGCAAATGAGCTTACTAATGTATTGCCAGTTTTCTGTATGGTGCTGAGCTTCACTCACCAGTGCTTATGCTAGGAAATTGGGCAGGGGCATGCAAATGTGCCCACAAAGGCTTCACTCTTGTAATCCATTTTAATCGTATGTACGAGCGTGCGTGGGTGCATGCGTAAACGCAATATAATCCATTACCTGGTTCCTAAAAAATATTTGTCTGGCTTATAAATTACACCTGAATTTGCAGTAACTAGGACCATCACCAAGTTCTTCTATACGGGACGGTAAATGTAGCACATTCAAGATTAGCCAAAAGCCGGTGATGTGGGAAAAATAATTTAAAAATGACAAAAATAAAAAAGTTGTTTACTGGATGCAGAATGTCACTGAAACCATCAACTATAAAGTCTGGTATACACTGGAAACCAAACCTGAGTACACAACCATTGTCCCGTAGACAGAATGATGGGAAACTAGAAAAGGCTCTTTACAATGCGCTGACTCTGCGGTCACTCTCCCAAAATGTGACGCTCTGGGAAATAATGCCAAAAAACACAAATTGTTGTCCAATTGCCCTGCAAATAAAGGTCTCGATCTTATCTGTTTATTTAGCGAGATTTCCCAGTTCATCCAACTCCTGTACTGTCAGACAAGGTCAAGTCTGGGCTGGTGCCAGTTGGGCTAATGGGATGACATCCAAGAGATTTGGAAGTTTCCTGGATTATGAAGCATCCGATAGAGGATAATGAGTAGTGTATGGAAACATTGTTTGCATAAAAAAAAAAAAAGGCAAAATAAAACATAAAATAAAATAACTATAAAGTTTGCAAAATTACTTCTTGATTTCGAGAAGGAATACCCCAAGCTAAATTAGCATAAAATGCGTAATTAGTTATGGCCAATCATAAGCAGGTACAACAATGTCTCGGTTTCCCTCTGACATTGGCGGAGAATGCTGCAGACGTGATACCGACTAATTTGCAAGGACACAGCTCATTGGCTACGACGCTCTGGGGCCGCAGGGGTGGTGTCAAACGTACTTGAAATTACAAACATTTACAGAATTCCTAAATATACTGATTTGATGAGACGCCCAATCAGACACAAGCACAGGATGCCACGCAGACATATACCCTTACCCTATTTAGCTCTGCATTAGTCCAATAATCACAGCACTTCTCCTCTACTGCAACTATTACTGCCAGGTACTATATGAAGAGGAAACATCTTGCACATCATGACTAATCTGTTACACACCTTTCCCTTTCTTAAGATTACCCCTGCAGCCCTGACACGGTCACACACCAACCCTCACCGAGAGTCTCATGAAACCCTGGAAGCTAAAGGTCACCCTTATAGTCAGGGAACCAATTCGCGGATTTTCACTTTTATTTTGAACCAGATAAGTTTATTGTTTCTAATACCCAAAAATCATTAAAATAACACAGATGAAAAGAAGTGAATTCGTTTTTTTGCATATGACACTTAAGATTTTAAGAATGCAGTTTTAAGCACAAAGACAGGGCCCTCTATTCTTTGGGGATGCATTCGTATAGTATTGTGCCTTGTACTAGCCCTGTCTATTGGTACAGAAGAAGTTCGCACATTACAAATAATGAATAAAAAAATAAATAAAAAGATAACAACAACAACAACAATAATAATAATAAAAGATCATAATAAAGGATAACTATAATGTAAAGTAGTGACTGTATAACGATGTAAATTTGCTGTCACCTCAAAATAACTCAACACACAGCCATTAATGTCTAAGAAGTTGGCAACAAAAGTGAGTACACTCGTAGGTGGAAATGTCCAAATTGGGCTCAAAGTGTCAATGTTTTGTGTGGACACCATTATTTTCTAGCACTGCCTTACCCCTCATGGGCATGGAGTTCACCAGAGCTTCACAGGTTGCCACTGGAGTCCTCTTCCACTCCTCCATGAGGACATCACAGAGCTGGTGGATGTTAGAGACCTTGCACTCCACCACAGATGCTCAATAGGGTTTAGGTCTGGAGACATGCTTGGCCAGTCCATCACCTTTACCTTCAGCTTCTTTAGCAAAGCAGTGGTCATCTTGGAGGTGTGTTTAAGGTCGTTATGTTGGAATACTGCCCTGCGGCCCAGTATCCAAAGGGAGGGGATCATGCTCTGCTTCAGTATGTCACAGTACATGTTGGCATTCATGGTTCCCTCAATGAACACCCTTGTCATCATCTGAACCAAATATGTTTCTCAGTCTTCAGCAAACTGTTTGCGGGCTTTCTTGTGCAACATCTTTAGAAGAGGCTTCCTTCTGGGATGACAGTCATGCAGACCAATTGTATGCATTGTGCGGCGTATGGTCTGAGCACTGACATGCCGCCCCCCCACCCCTCCAACCTCTGCAGCAATGCTGGCAGCACTCATGTCTATTTCCCAAAGATAACCTCTGGATATGATGCGGAGCTCAACTTCTTTGGTTGACCATGGCCAGGCCTGTTCTGAGAAGAACCGTCCTGTGAAACCACTGTATGATCTTGCCCACCGTGCTGCTGCTCAGTTTCAGGGTCTTGGCAATCTTCTTATAGCCTAGGCCATCTTTATGTAGGAGCAACATTTTTTTTTTCAGATCCTCAGAGAGTTCTTTGCCATGAGGTGCCATGTTGAACTTCCAGTGACCAGTATGAGAAGATATAACATATTTACAAAAACGTGAGGGGTGTACTCACTTTTGTGAGATACTGTAGATATAAAAAGTTGAGGTAGATAGTATTTAGATAAATACATTACTTACCCGCAGTATACATGGTTATCTGGATATATATATATATATATATATATATATATATATATAGAGAGAGAGAATCTTACAGCCTACCACCTCGATACCATTGTCTACAACATCCTTTCTGGTTTCATACCGCTCCCCAGCATGCTACAACAAGGGGGGCAAATGGGTATAAAATGTAGGTGCCAGACAGTTTATTGAGAGCCAAAACATAGATCATATATAGATAGATGTATATTTGGCTAAAAAGATTAGGGTCCAGTAGTTACATTTTAGTAGCCATGGCTCGCTGGCCCTTGGGATTAGTCAAGCCCTGCACTAGATCACTGACCCATCCAGCTGTCCCCTAACAATGTGTCTATATATCCTATTATATCTTAGACCTCATGTACCAATGTGTATATACAAATGTGCCGTGCTGTCCGCCTTCTATTGTATCTAAAGTCCTAAATGCTGGTGCTCCAAAAATAAAGACAAAAATAATACTAATAATACTTCTATGCAGAAAGTATCCGGTGTACCCTGGGATTTGTCAGGGCCTGCGGTATATAGACACCGGTATACATGGATAATCATGTGCACATGCAGGTAGTAGAGGGATGTAGTGCCAGCAGACGGTCACCCTCCGGGATACACAGGAACCTGTCCATACAAAATATACATATACACACGTATAGACATGGTTATACAGTAGGTGCACACACACGTTCCAGTATACAGACAGTACAGTAGGTGCCAGGTTACACAGTAGGTGCCCATATACACATGTCCCAGTATTCAGACAGTACAGTAGGTGCCCATATACACAGGCAGTATACAGTATGTGCCCATATACACATGTCCCAGTATACACACAGTACAGTAGGTGCCAGGTTATACAGTAGGTGCCCATATACACATGTATCAGTATACAGACAGTACAGTAGGTGCCAGGTTATAAAGTAGGTGCCCATAAACACATGCCCCAGTATGCAGACCATACAGTAGGTGCCATATACACATGTCCCAGTATACAGACAGTACAGTAGGTGCCAGGTTATACATTAGATGCCCATATACACATGTATCAGTATACAGACAGTACAGTAGGTGCCAATATACACAGGTAGTATACAGTAGGTGCCCATATACACATGTCCAGTAGGTGCCAGGTTATACAGCAGGTGTCCATATACACATGTCTCAGTATACAGACAGTACAGTAGGTGCCATGTTATACAGTAGGTGCCCATATACACAGGCAGTATACAGTATGTGCCCATATACATAAATTCCAGTATACAGACAGTACAGTAGGTGCCAAGTTATACAGTAGGTGCCCATATACACAGGCAGTATACAGTAGGTGCCTATATACACAGGCAGTATACAGTAGGTGCCATATACACAGGCAGTATACAGTAGGTGCCCATATACACAGGCAGTATACAGTAGGTGCCCATATACACATGTCCCAGTATACAGACAGTACAGTAGGTGCCAGGTTATACAGTAGGTGCCCATATACACAGGCAGTATACAGTAGGTGCCCATATACACATGTCCCAGTATACAGACAGTACAGTAGGTGCCATGTTATACAGTAGGTGCCCATATACACATGTCCCAGTATACAGACAGTACAGTAGGTGCCATGTTATACAGTAGGTGCCCATATATACAGGCAGTATACAGTAGGTGCCCATATACACAGGCAGTATACAGTAGGTGCCCATATACACATGTCCCAGTATACAGACAGTACAGTAGGTGCCAAGTTATACAGTAGGTGCCCATATACACAGGCAGTATACAGTAGGTGCCCATATACACAGGCAGTATACAGTAGGTGCCCATATACACATGTCCCAGTATACAGACAGTACAGTAGGTGCCATGTTATACAGTAGGTGCCCATATACACATGCCCCAGTATACAGACAATATACAGGAGATAACGATATGTATCACAATGCCCCACACACCCAGCTCCAGGCTCTAAGCCTGCCCCACACACCCGTCCTACCACCAGGGTACTCACTCGGGCAGGTAGCTGGAGGAGAACGAGCTCCACTTGTACACGGTGTAAGTCAGCGCTCTGCTCTCCGCCGCCATCTTGTCAGCAGGAAGACGGAGGGGGCGGAGCCCGGCTATTAAAGACACAGACAAACACTGGGAGTGGGGCGGGGCCTGTCTAGTATCGGCGTGACGTCACCCGGCAGGTCTGTGAAAGGCCTCCGTACGCTGCTCGCTGAGGACACGCCTCTTACGTATATGAGTGACAGATCCATAAGGCTATTCCTTTACGAGCTGTAGTACTTTAAGCCACGCCCTACTCACGCGAGTGATATTTATGACACGCCTCTACGTACTGCGAGTGACAGGTTCTTCAAGACACGCCCCAACGCACTGTGAGTGACAGTTTTATGACACGCCCACTAGTACAAGTTCATTGCTGCCCTGGGCTCAGGAGGCTGATTTGTATTTATAGTGGGAAATAATTGCTACTAATAAGTGTAAATATTCAATATAGAGAAAATTAATGAAGTTTAATAAAATAAATGTTACTTGTCATTTGTCAGTCAGTCTTTCTGATCCACCCACTAATCATTAGCTGTTATCATTGCATTTCAAATGGTTTCATGTGGTCTGCGTACATTGTTTTCAGTCTAAAGCCATCTGATGCTGTGAAAAATGAGCAGGGAGTAATCGCTAATTATTGGCAATACAACACCCAAGTGCACAATTGCCCATGTTTGGTGGGCGGATCTGAAAGGCTAACAGATAAAAGGTAAAAAACTTCAATGTAAATGTATTGTGAGAAACCACCCTCACACTCAGGTGTACATCCCCTCCCTTGGACAGATATCCATGGCGTTTGACCTTTGCTTGGGACATAAGAGTTCTTGTCTGTCATGGCCTCCTTAAGCTTAAGCCATGGTTATCTGGCCTGGACATTGGCCGCCTTGGTATTTCAGAGCCTCACAATGAGGTCAGTAGACCCAACCGCACAACATGGTTGTCATTTTGTCCCAATAGATGAGTGTTCAGAGAGCATGTGAGGTTGTGTAGAGTCACCCCAGTAGCGTGCTATGTTGTATAGTCATTCAGTTGTGTCCGACTCTACGTAACCTTCTGGACCGGGCCAGGTACATATGTCAGTTATCACAATGTTTTTATCACAATTAGGAGTTCCGACAGATTTGCAAAAAAAGTATTTCTTGTTCTTTTGCCGGTGTTGCCATTAGGTACCAATGGTTCGGTTCTGGAGGTGAGAGCCCATGCACAGCTTTGAGGACCTGATAACGTGTCTTCCTCCTACAATATAAACATTATTTTTTTGTGATAAAGTCTGTTGTGTCCAGGCGCAGCGGTGGAGCTAGTGGGTCAGGTGCAGCAGTGGAGCTAGTGGGTCAGGTGCAGCGGTGGAGCTAGTGGGTCAATAAATTGGACCTTGTGATAGTTTTAGAACTTTTGTACACTAAGGTGTTAAGTTCTGCAATATTTGTGAATAGTGATTCAGAGAGAGAAAACCACTTAAAGAACACCTTTTTGTGGAAATTGATATATTAGCCACAAATTAATAAAGTTTTAAAATCATCAACTTTATTATTACAATTAAAATTATCTTGGTTAAAAATCGTTCACTATAAAAACTAAGGTCCTCATTCAACCTCACAAGGAGCGCCAACGGTTCTCATAGGACACAAATTACACCAGGGGAGAGGCTTGCAATAAGCGCAAAAAGGAGATCAGCGCACACCTTACAATGCGATCAAAAGCGCCTCTCATAACAAAAAATACACCAAAGGCGCTCAGTGAGAGGCTCTCAATGAGCGCCGAAGGATCTCAGACGACAAAAACACTTACTTTCTTTGGCAAACAGCATTACCTGCCTTACAATTTTATTGCCCCGTCATTTTTGACAAGACACTAGTCACAGTGAGGGACACAGTTCAGGCCATTTAGAGAGGTCCGCATTTGCGGAGGTTCCCAAATCAGCTGCAATGAGACGAAGGCGCAAAGCGAGTGTCCGCATTTGCGGAGGTGGAGACTCTACGGCGCCTCAATCTCGGTAAAAAATAACCCAGAAAAGTGGGACTTTGAAAAAAAAAAAAAAGAGCCGCGGGACTGAGGTTGCAGAAGAGCAAAAGCCTTACATTGTGTGCGAAACAGCATTGCCATGAGTTCAAATGTTATTGCCGTCGCTAGTAAAAAATAAACTTTGAAAATTGATGCATATTTCAATTATAAGAGTTTTTATATAACCCAGTTATCCCCCAGCTATGTAGAGAGTAAGGCCTCCATTCAACTGAGCTTTCGGGAGATCCAGGAGCCCGTAAGTGAGGTTGCAAGCTATTTTGCTATTCACTTGGCGTCTTTTTGCGGGCTCGGAACGGCTTCCGATTTACGGGCTTAAGAAAATAGCGATGGTTAAGCTTGCTAATTCGGCAGCCTCCAGAAGCCTTTGGTCTCTCACGTTCGCAAGGCTAAAATCGCAAATCGCTATTCAATTGCTCAATTTCCCCAAGCCCGCAAATGTTTTCACACCCGTAACCGCCAAATGTAGGAGAAAATCCAATGTGTGTTAGAGAGGACCCGCAAGGGGTTATAACCCCTGTCCGTAGCACTGTAAATGCAAATAAAAGATCACTACTGCACTGTAAATAACGGGCAAAGCGATGACAGACATTAGGATTAATTGCACAACAGTCTCAAGCTCGCAAACCGGCAGGAAATGAACATTTATTTTTTGAAATTTTGGGGTTATATTAATCTAGGGTATCAATGAGTTAATACATACCAGGCCACCCACATGGACTGGAACAGTATTGGCATTCATTTTCATAATTCTTTATTTTGCGGGTTTGCAAGTCTGATCGCATATCGGACCCTTGAACCTAATTGATTGACATGTAACCTCCATGTTTTACTGCCGTAATACTGATTCATTTCTGACTCATGTCTCATTTTCTATTGGCTGATTCGAAATGGGAGGTTACGGGCTTGCTGAATTGATCATGTTCCCGCCCTGAAGTGCTCCGAACTAGTGAATGGTTTACGGTTTTGGCTTGGGGCTCGTAACTTGCAGTCTTGAGCAATTGAATAGCATCGAAAACGGAAACCACCCGCAGACATTCGGCCGTCTGAGATCGAATCAAATTTAATATGGCCATAAGTATTTATAGGGAGCTTGTAGTTTATGGCCCCTTCAGAGTCTGTACTTTTTTTTCCACATAGGCTAGTTATATCTGCCCGTGCAGCTGAACTGGAGATAACACCAAGCTAAACAAACAGTGAAAATAGCATTAAATGGAAATATGTTTGTAACTTGATACTGGCTGCTCTATATGAGTTAAAATCCCCTCTAATAAGTCTGAAGTATCTATTAATATCATTGTAATGTTTTGCCTAAAAACTTTGCTAATGGTGGGAAAAAAAGAATTCCAAACATTCTACTACTTGTCATACTGGAGGAAGAAGCCACTTCTTCTGAATCTTGGCAGTGTATGTAGCAAAGAAACAAAGGTTATTTTTTCTTTCAATTTCTCTTTATTATTATGGAAGAGCGACTTGGCAGCACAGAGAGTCATACGGGTGAGACTTGCAACCGGAGCAAATTACACAATTTCTCGGTTAACCAAGGTGCCAACTTTTTATGGTAATGGTCTGAGTGATTCTGTATTATAAATGTCAGCTTTTATTACCTTAGTTCTTAGGGACAATACAGTTGGCCAACAGCAACACAAAGATGCTAGTTTATATTGTTTTAAAACTTAATGTCATGATCTACTGCTTCGGTTGGGCTTGATAGGAACCTAGTCCCAACCTACCCAGCAGTATTGTGTGGTTCGTTGTATATCCCTGATAGCGGGAACATAACCAAACCAGCATACATCCACCAAAGCACCCAGGTGACCACAGGAACCAGTAGAGCCAGAGAGTAGCGTTACTGAGTGTAGTAGAGTATTAAACAGGTTCAGCTATGATAATCTTAGTAGTAAGCATTATTATTCCCACAGAATGAAACATACACATAAATTATGTAGTTCAAACTGTCAAATCATATTTAGTCTCCAACCCTTAGTAAACAGTTCTTTACCAATATCCATCAACCTCTATGTGTCCATGTGGAAAGCCTGCCCATCAGATGAGGTTACCCTGGAGGCCCCTTTGTTAAATGCTGTCTAGGGCATATCTTCATCAGATCAAGACTGTAGATACTCTATCTGATGGTATATGTGACCCTTCATAGGCACAAATACTTTAGGTATATGTCCCTTTAAGAATTATTAGGGTCCCCAACTTCTGTACCTCAGCTTTCCCAAACCGGGACCTAGCGTCTCTTCATGTGGGGTCTCTAGCGGACTCTGGGTACCCCCTAGGCGTTTAACAGTTACCCATGGGTTTTGTGATCACGTTTGAGGACAAGTTACTTAAAATAGCCCGGTGGAACACAACTGGATGGCCGACTTTGCATCATCTAGCTTGGGTAGTCTTGGGTAGACTGCAGAGCCAGAAGGCTTGGGCTGTGGGCAACCAAGTTTATATGAGGAAACAAGTTGCTCCAGTTGTCAGGGTACACTCCTACTGGGGAAATCTGACTATGCACCCCGATAGGCGGACACTCTGAAGGTACATAATCGGTAATATGTTCAGTTACAATGAATGAGACCGGGGATATTCATTTTACAGGCCAGTCATGTATTTCTTACATTGCACCATTCTTAGCCTTCTATGGGCCATAGCAATAAATATAGGCAATTAAGCCTAACTAGCAAACAGAGATCAAAAGAGATACCAGCGGTAAGTACTTGACCCCACTTGATCTCTGTTTGCTAAAGTAACTACTTCAGTGTTCTATTTTGACATCATCTAACAAGTTCTTTGACATCACTATTCACCAGCCATAGAGTCCACTTGACAGCTAATGCTGAGAACAAACTCTACTACTTATAACAATAAAGATTAATCCCATCTCTTTACTCCATTCATAACTGAATGTTCAAGTATGGATTTGTCACACACTTTTCATAGACACGACCAACATGTGTGATAATGTGTGCCCACTTTCCTATAGCTCTGAATGTATTGTGCTGTATAGTTAGGATATATAACATGCTGTTATTTAGTTGTTCAGTTGTGTCCCACTCTCAGTGACCTTATGGACTGCAGAACGCCAGGCACATCTTGTGTCAGGTTGTGCTTTTCTTGATAAAGATACTGGCACGGACTGCAGTTCCTTCTCCAGCAGACCATGAGTTGTCTGACATCTCTGCTATGACCTGTCCTTCTTGGGTGACCCTACATGATATAGCTCACAGCTTCATTGAGGTACAAAGGCCCCTTCAACAAGACAAGGTAGCTGTCCAGAAGGGTATAAAATCTGTAGTCCATGTGGAACTAGATACATTCTATAAAAAAGGGAAACAAAAGAGAGAGCGCACACCTCTTCCTAGTGCAATTCAGTAAAATCTTTAATATGGAAACACACTTGAATAAAAAATGCACACTCACATTCAATATCCTCTACATAAGAGGTGTTCCATTTCATATAGTTGTACAGATGAACGCCTTCCTTATTCTTTTACTCCTTTAGGCCATATACACCGTGGACAACTCTTGAGGATATATCACTATACAATCTTCTGATCAGACAGAAAATGTACGAAACTAAAACTCCAATATCCTGATAGGGCCTATCACCTCCAATCGGGGTGCACAGTCTGCTTAAAAGAGTCTTGAAAAACCCTTGTCTCTAGCACAAGCACTAGGAGATGTACCACCTCAAAAAAATTACCCAGATGAGGGCATACATCCAGATGTATAAATCCAGATATAAATCCAGACAATATTATGTCCAAAAAACGATGTAAATGAACACAAAAGGTACAATATATATATAGTAGATACACTAAAATAATCCACACATAAGATGCAAATAGCTAGCTAAAAATCTGAAAATAAAAAATATATATGAAGTGATATACTAAAAAGGGTTAGGCAAAACTTAAAATACCACTAGACTGTGTCTCACTCTACCAGACGCGTTTTGCCCGTTTCCAGGGCTTTCTCAATGGATAAAACTGCGCTTGAAATTTGTTCTGACCTCCTAGCGTATGGTCTTTTAATTGCGCAATGAATGACACAGTATAATTTGGGATAACACATTCACTCCTTTAAATACCTTAAGTTTGGCACCAAACTCTCATTCTTGACGTGCGTTATATAATGACACAGTCTAGTGTCTTGGTATTTTAGGTTTTACCTAACCCTTTTTAGTATATCATTTCATATATATTTTTTATTTTCAGGTTTTTAGCTAGCTATTTGCATTTTATGTATATTGTGACCGATTTACTGTCACACTCAGGATACTTGCATTTCATCACCACAATGGAGTACTCTGAAACCTTTTGTATGGTTTAACAGAACTTGCGGTTTATTTGTCAGCATACAAGAAAATAATCAAAACAGAAAATAAATCCTAGCTTCTCTTTGAAGCATTACCTATACTTTTATCTGCAGTTCCCTCACTGCTCTGCTCTGTAATTCATAATACAGTCCAAAACACAGGCCTGCACACTTATCTGTTTAGAGTCCACTCCCTTCAGGGTCTGCAATCCATTTGCAGCTGAGCTGTGTCTCTTTCACCTCTTCTCAGTGTTGTCTCTCAATTGTGCTGGCTGTACGCTTAAAACAGCCTCACTGGCTTTCCATATCTCCCTAAATTCTCTCTGGCCAAACAGAGCTGTCCCAGGTTAGCTCTGTCTCTGCAGAGGCTCCACGAAAACAATTCTCCAACTGGAGGTAGCAGCAGGCCCTGATTGCACCCACACCCCTGCCTTTTGAGCAGGATTGTTAAATCTCTCACTTCTGGGGAGAAGTCTTGAAGAGCTCTCTACTGACCCCTGGTGGCACTTCACCACATATCCCCCACCCCAGCTCAACACCATGGGGTTGAGCGTCCAAAGCTATGAGGCCATATCTGCAATCCAACGCATCCTCTGTACTATATGTGTTCTCTCCGCACTCTTCTCTTCACTGTGACACCAGTGAGACTTTACTTTATTTATCAGAGCTACCGCTCTTCCAGCTGCAACATGCATTGGTGCTCTCTTCTTTGTACTACTAGGAGCATCTACATCATTTGTTTCTACTGTCATCTTAAACTCCTTCATAGGACTGTTCCCATTTTGCAGCTTACCTTCTTCATTATTGCTTTCAAATTCCTTTGTCTTTCCTTGGATCCGTGTTTTCTTTCTGGGTGAAGAGACAATTCCTTTTCCCTCTCTTCCTTTCACTTCATATTTTCTGCTTTCTTTGCCGTTCCGACTGTTGTCATCACTTAAACTTCGAGGGTAGGACACCGGCCCGTCCATCTCTCTGAGTGCCCTCCCCCAGGGACCCTTGAAAAGTACTTCTCGTACTTTGTTATGAGACTGTGTTTCTCCATACAGTCATTTCCCTGGGGGTACATCACAGACATTACAGGTTTCTGTGACCTTGTCTTCCACCGGATGCCTCTTTTCTTTCAGACCCTTCATCTCATTCTCGCAGCTCTGATTTATCCTCTTTATATCTTTAATGCGAGGACTGACGTTTGCCAGTTCCCTCGCTAGCTTGGATATTTCCTGCCAGTTCGTGGCTAGATGGTGTGTTTTCGTCTGTTCAAAGTCACCCCTCATCTGTAGACCGGTAGCCTGGGACTGGAGCTGCCTCACTTCGGCCTCTTTATGCTTGGATTTCATTTGCTCCTTTAATCCTCCTGTTAAACGTTCTTTCTTTTCCAGAAGATTATCCGCAGCTTTCTCATCCCTTTCAACTTCACTATGGAACAACAACTTCTTGGGCTGTTTTTCTTTCCTCTGTTTCTGTCTCTCTTGGTTCCAGGTGCTCCTATTGGCTGGCTGACAACTCTCGCCTCATCCAGTCATCTTGCTTCTGTTCTGGCACAGTATCATCTATAGACTCCAAAGGCAGGTCGTCTCTCACGGATGCATCTTGCTCTCGGATCTGTACTTCATCTATCTTTCTGTGCACAGCAAGCAGGTGCAATATCTCTGCTTGAAAGGAGCTCTCAGACTTTTGATTTTGCTGGAATATTTACAGCTGTTCAGGAACTTCAAGCTGACACCCAACAGATAGGCTAGTACACCTCTTAGCAGCCTCTTGAATCCTAGATTCCTGGAAAACACTTTTATTTTCGGCATCCTCAGCCTTCATCCGTATTATTTCTTCTTTTAGTAGCTTCTCTACTTGCTTTGCCTTTAAGGCGTTCAGCTTTCCATCTTCCTCTGCTTCCTTAAGCCGCAGTTTCTTCTCATCAGCTTGTTGCAAATCCAGTTTACTTTGCTTGTACTGGATCTTTTGCTGCATGTTCAACTGAGGAACCTCCTCTGACTCTTCCATCAGGTCCTCCCTGAATATCTTTGGCTGCTCAGCCATGTTTTCTTTACCCTTCTGTCTCTCCTGTACAGGCTCCTTCACTATGCCTTGCATATGAGCTTCCTGCAAATATCGCTCTGCATTAAATGTAGCATCTTGTACACACGGTTCCTTCAGGTCAGTGCTAGTCTCTTCTGGACAACCAACACTCTGCTCCAACTGTCCCTCGGTATCAGAGAGTTTGCTAACCTGCTGCTGTTCTAGAGTTTGTAACAGCAGTTCCTTTCTTGTTATAGCTGCTCCCCTCCGAGATACATGCTTAGTGAAGAGATCTCGCTTCATCTGTTTGCCACTGTGCAGCCCCTTCTCCATAAATCTCTCATTCATCTTGTACTTGGGGGAACTCTCCCACTGCTCCAAACGCACAAATGCATCAAAGTCTTTTATAACTTCTGAGAGACCTTTTCTGAAGGGGAACCTCTGGGCTGATTGGTTCCAGGTAGTATCAGCAACACACTGTCTGAATTCAGCAGCATATTCAGCCACAGAGCGCCTCCCTTGATGCAAATGAAGGAGAGTGGCTTCTGCTGTAGCACATTGATTGGGGTCATCAAAAACTAGGCACATGGCCTCAAGAAAGTCATTTAAATTACCCAAGACTAGACTGTCCTGTTCCAGAAGAGGGGAGCCCCAAGCCAGGGCTTCATCTTTGAATAGGGAGAAAATAAATCCCACCTTCTCTCTTTCAGATGGAAAACAGTGAGGTAACATCATGAAGTGCAAACGGCATTGATTCAGGAAACCCCTAAATCTTTTGCAATCTCCTCCAAACTTTTCTGGTAGGGGCAAACGGGCATCTTGTGCAGGTGTAACAGTAGCAGCCGAAACATCACGTGCCCTGTAGCTGGTATACTCACTGTGCATTGTCTGAACTTTATTTTGCAGTTCAGCTACCTGGTCCTGCAGCACTTGAATGGTCTGTGCCTGGGTCTGCACAGTTCTTGCAGTAAAAGCAACCTGCTGGGCCAATGCAGAATCTGACCTGGCGGTCTCCATAAAAGGGCCAGATTATTCTGTAATGATATAGGAATCACAAAGTTTTGGAGACCAGCAGCCTAGGTCAGCAATGATCCAATTCAGCAACTTGTAGGTCAAACAGGAACAAGCTTTATTGAAGGGAACAGGAACCACAATAATCTGGCAAAATACATAGACAGGAAGTGCCTTATATAGGCCAAGGACCAGACACCTGACCAGACACAGCTGAAGAGACTAGTCACTGATACTATTGCTAGCAGAGTCAAGGTTTATCGGATCTCAAGGAAATTCACAAAGGCAGGCTGGCGCAGTGGTAGGGAAGAGGTTCAGCAGCCTGGGGACCAGGGTTCAAAACCCAGAAGAGTCAATTCCTCACACATCCTCTTTAGGAAGCAATTAGGATTCATGCTTCCACTTGCTTCTGTAACCACAGTATTAGCTGCAGTCTCCAGTTGCTTTCAGCTTTGCTGTCTGTGCCTCCAAAAACTCTCTCATTTGGACTCTGTCCTCTTCTGCTTGTCTCTGCCCTTTCTCTGTGGCCTCACTCATGCGGATTATATCCTCTTCTACTTGTCTCTGTGGTCTCTCTCAGACATGCAGCAGCATCTCTTAGTTGAGCATCCTTTGCAGCATGGGCTCTGTCTTCTGCAATTTCTTTCAGCCCTTTCGGCTGGATTTCTTGCTGAAAAGCTCCACCCACTTTCTGGTAAGTAGTGGCATCTAACAGGACTTTCAATAGTTCCTCCATTATTATCCTGTACTGTGGGTTGTCTTCTTAAACACAGATAGTTTTCATCCCACCACTGCCACCAAAATGTGACAGATTTACTGTCACTCTCAGGATACGTGCATTGTCTTTCAGCACCATAATGGAGTACTCTGGAGCCTTTTGTATGGTTTAACAGAACTTGAAGTTTATTTGTCAGCATAAAAATAAATAATCAAAACAGAAAATAAATCCTAGCTTCTCTTTGAAGCACTACCTATACTTGTATCTGCAGTTCCCTCACTGCTCTGCTCTGTAATACATAATACAGTCCAAAACAAAGGCCTGCACACTTATCTGTTTAGAGTCCACTACCTTTAGGGTCTGCAATCCATTTGCAGAGGAGCTGTGTCTCTTTCACCTCTTCTCAGTGTTGTCTCTCAATTGTGCTGGCTGTACACTTAAAACAGCCTCACTGGCTTTCCAGGTCTCCCTGACCTCTCTCTGGCCACACAGAGCTGTCCCAGGTTTGCTCTGTCTCTGCAGAGGCTCCACGCAAACAATTCTCCAACTGGAGGCAGCAGCAGGCCTTGATTGCAGCCACACCCCTGCCTTTTGAGCAGGTTGTTAACTTTCTCACTCCTGGGGAAAAGTCTTGAAGAGCTCTCTTCTGACCCCTGGTGGCACTTCACCACAATATACATTCTTTATTTGTAGACACTAGATTGTTTTTGGTGTATCTACTATATTTATTGTACCTTTTGTGTTCATATACACAGTTTTTTGAACGTAATATTGTCTGGATTTATATCTGGATTTATACATTTGCATTTATGCCCTCATCTGGGTAATTTTAGGCCTCACATTTTGGTGCTTGTGCTAGAGACAAGAGTTTTGCAAGACTCTTTTAATCAGACTGTGCACCCCGATTTGGAGGTGAAAGGCCCTATCAGGATATTGGACAGAGATTTTGTTTCTTACATTTTCTGTCTGATCAGAAGATTGTATAGTGATGTAGAGGATATTGAATGTGAGTGTACATTTTTTATTCAAGTGTGTTTCCATATTAAAGATTTTACTGAATTGCACTAGGAAGAGGTGTGCGCTCTCTCTTTTGTTTCCCTTTTTTTGCATAATTTAGTTGTGCTCTGCTGTGACCAGAGCGTTGGAGTAAGCTGCCCCACTTCGTGAAGAAGAAGAAAAGAAAAGATAAGAGGAAAATAAATATCATATTTCTCAAGAGGATTGGATGGGAGACTACAAGGATTGGACGTCTTGATCTACTGACAGTCACTATCGTGGACTAACTTAAGTACACCTTATTTCATTTTTCATCTTTTATTTGGACAAAATATTTTTACAAGTGTGGAGTGTACCAATACTGTTTTTGATATTTTTGTAGACTTGGTTGCTTCCTGATATCCACCATTTTTTAACACAATAGTTGGCCCTTTATATGACTCTTTTGAATTAAGATATTCTAGACCTATTTGGGACTAGTAGTGATCATAACTCGAGATATATTAGGCGCTCTTGTGAGATCAGAGATTAGATTCTAGTGTAATCTAGTTACTTGTGCTGTGGCCAATATATTTCAAGCATTTACAGTCAGGTCCATAAATATTGGGACATTGACATAATTCTAATCTTTTTGGCTCTATACACCACCACAATGGATTTGAAATGAAACGAGCAAGATGTGCTTTAACTGCAGACTTTCAGCTTTAATTTGAGGGCATTTACATCCAAATCAGGTGAACGGTGTAGGAATTACAAGTTTGTATATGTGCCTCCCACTTTTTAAGGGACCAAAAGTAATGGGACAGATTAACAGTCATAAAACAAACTTTCACTTTTTAATACTTGGTTGCAAATCCTTTGCAGTCAATTACAGCCTGAAGTCTGGAACGCATAGACATCACCAGACGCTGGGTTTCATCCCTGGTGATGCTCTGCCAGACCTCTATTGCAACTGTCTTCAGTTCCTGCTTGTTCTTGGGGCATTTACCCTTCAGTTTTGTTTTCAGAAGTGAAATGCATGCTCAATCGGATTCAGATCAGGTGATTGACTTGGCCATTGCATAACATTCCACTTCTTTCCCTTAAAAAACTCTTTGGTTGTTTTTGCAGTATGCTTCGGGTCATTGTCCATCTGCACTGTGAAGAGCCGTCCAATGAGTTCTGAAGCATTTGGCTGAATATGAGCAGATAATATTGCCCGAAACACTTCAGAATTCATCCTGCTGCTTTTGTCAGCAGTCACATCATCAATAAATACAAGAGAACCAGTTCCATTGGCAGCCATACATGCCCACGCCATGACACTACCACCACCATGCTTCACTGATGAGGTGGTATGCTTTGGATCATGAGCAGTTCCTTTCCGTCTCCATACTCTTCTCTTCCCATCACTCTGGTACAAGTTGATCTTAGTCTCATCTTTCCATAGGATGTTGTTCCAGAACTGTGAAGGCTTTTTTAGGTGTTGTTTGGAAAACTCTAATCTGGCCTTCCTGTTTTTGAGGCTCACCAACGGTTTACATCTTGGGGTGAACCCTCTATATTTACTCTGGTGAAGTCTTCTCTTGATTGTTGACTTTGACACACATACACCTACCTCCTGGAGAGTGTTCTTGATCTGGCCAACTGTTGTGAAGGGTGTTTTCTTCACCAGGGAAATAATTCTTCGGTCATCCACCACAGTTGTTTTCCGTGGTCTTCCGGGTCTTTTGGTGTTGCTGAGCTCACCGGTGCGTTCTTTCTTTTTAAGGATGTTCCAAACCGTTGATTTGGCCACACCTAATGTTTTTGCTTTCTCTCTGATGGGTTTGTTTTGTTTTTTCAGCCTAATGATGGCTTGCTTCACTGAAAGTGACAGCTCTTTGGATCTCATATTGAGAGTTAACAGCAACAAATGCCAATAGCACACTTGAAATGAACACTGGAGCTTGTATCTGCTCTTTGTAAATGGGATAATGAGGAAATAACACACACCTGGCCATGGAACAGCTGAGCAGCCAATTGTCCCATTACTTTTGGTCCCTTAAAAAGCGTGAGGCACATATACAAACTGTTGTAATTCCTACACCGTTCACCTGATTTGGATGTAAATACCCTCAAAGTAAAGCTGAAAGTCTGCAGTTAAAGCACATCTTGTTAGTTTCATTTCAAATTCATTGTGGTGGTGTATAGAGCCAAAAAGTTTAGAATTGTGTCGATGTCCCAATATTTATGGACCTGACTGTATTCCAATTTCTTTGTTTAATTTCTACATTTAGTTGCTTTTCCCATGTTTGTTAAATAATCTAGTTGGTCTTTACAGAGGCGGTTCAGTGGCTATAGATAGGGCTAATTCCATTTTTTGTTAAATTTTAGTTTTAGTTTTTCCCCATCTGGATCACTACTTTGTTGTGCTGAAGGGCTTGTGTACCTCAATGAAGCTCTGAGCTATACCAAGTAGTCTTCCCAAAATGGGCAGGTCCTAGTAAAAAAGGCAAATTGTGGTCTACTGGAGAAGGAACTGTGAACCCACTCCAGTATCTTTGCTAAGAAAACCGTATGGATAAGTACAGCCAGAGACATAACAATAAGGCACCGGAAGATGAGCCCCTCAAGTTAGAAGGTGCCTACCACATTACTAGGGAAGAGCAGAGGGCGATTATGAGTATCCCCAGATGTAATAATTACGCTAAAGTCGAGAGGATGTCCTGCTGAAGAACAACTATAATAATAGTCCTTAAGACTTGCAGCCGTGTGGTTCAGCAGCCTAACAGAAGGGATTAGGATGCTCCTGTCAAGGAAGTCACATTTTCTTGTTTACCCTAGTCTATCCATGGTTTCAATTGTCCTGTATTTATACCCAGTTGGAAGTCTAGGTTATGTAGCAGTGGTATCAATAGTGAGCATGGTGTAGATACCTTAAATTTATATTTTTGTCTTTTACATATTGTAAGAGAGTGTATGGTGTAAGGGCTTATATTTGGGCCCTTAAGGATATATTCTCTAGGTAGCCACACTCTATCTTGGATATTTTTCCAGGGAAACTTTTGATTTTCAATTGACACACAGTCTGGAGTAACAGCTGAGGAATGTCATGACTATATTTGGTTCAGTTGGGCATTGTCATTGTGTTTAATCTGTGTTTGGAGGGTCCAAAAGAGGTATATTATTTTGGAAGGAGGTCCATTTTAACTGTGAAGAGCCCTCTCTTTGATTTTAGAATCTAGTGTGCATAGACCCTTTCCTAAAGCACCTTGTAAGATTGAAAATTTGCAAACTTACCATCCAATGGGTTTGGGTGTGGTACGGGAGGGTGAAAGATGTGTTGTGCATGTTAAGACTGACAGTGATGAGCTTCTTTAAACCTTCAAAGGTTTTGAGGCAGGAAGATAGTCTGGTGGATTGAGACAAGGAGTTCCGTAGAGTAGGGGCAGCAAGAGAAAAGTCCTGAAGATGAGAGGAATTGATAAGAGAGGAGGAAAGACCGGTGATGGGAAGGCAGCAAGGAGCGAGTTGCAGTAGTCGAGGCAAGATATGATGAGAGAATATATTAGAATTTTAGTTGTGTCTTCTGTAAGATAGTGACATATTCTGTATATGTTTTTTAAATGAAAAACACAAGATTTTGTTAGTTATTGTATGTGAGGAATGAAAGAGAGAGTAGGGTCAAATAGAACTTCAAGACAGAGGGCCTGGAAGGTGGGAGTGATGATGACATTGTTGGCAGTGAGAGATAGAGAAGGAGTGGAAGCTGTAATAGAGGGTGGGAAGATTAGAAGCTCAGTCTTTGATATGTTGAGTGTGAGTTGGCGGACATCCAGGAGGATATGCTAGAGAGGCAGTTGGACGCGCTAGAAAAGAGGAGGATAGGTAAGGTTCTGAGAGGTAGATTTGTGCGTTGTCTGCCTAAACACGATATTGACATCAAAAATACTTTATTAGGGTACCAAGTGAGGATGTATAAATGGAGAAGAGGAGGGGGTCTAGGACTGAGCCTTGGGTAATGCCAACAGACAAAGGGCAAGGAGAAAAAGTTGTGCCAGAGAAGGAGACACTAAATGTTCGGGTTTGTCAGTAAGATATGAACCAAAAGAGAGCTGTGTCACGGATGCCAAGGGAGTGGAGAATTTGGATTAGAAGAGGGTGGTCATCTGTGTCAAAGGCAGCAAAGAAATCCAGAAGAATTAGAATAGAGAAGTCACCATTTGACTTGGCATTGGGCAGGTCATTAGTGACTTTTGTGAGAGCTGTCTCCGTGGAATGTTGGAGCTGGAAGCTAGATTGAAAGGGGTCAAGGAACAAGTTGCAGGAATTAAATTGGGTAAGACGATTGTATATGAGCCACTCAAGGATTTTTGTAGCCAGAGAAAGTAGACAGATAGGGAGATAGTTAGATACAGAAGCTGGATCAGATGAGGGTTTCTGAAGAATGGTTGAATTGTTATAAATAGCCAGGTGTACACCTGTAAGTTGTGGGAGGAAACTTCTCTCCTCCAGCCTCACTCCTAACCATTGTGATCTTCTTCCACATGCACCTCTCATTACAGGCTCCATTACTCCGTGTTCACTGATTTCCCAGCAGGTTTGTCTGCCTCTGTTGCCGCTTGTTACAGTCAAACCTACCCCAGCAGGATCCTACAGAGTCTCCTAGTACCTCCCTTCAGCCATCCCAGAGAATAGGAGCAAAAGAAGAGACACACGATTTCTATATGTCTCCAGACGTGAACTGTTTTATATTTGGAAAGTCAAACAATATTTATAGCAGTGAGAAGTTTCCTTAAAAAGTATTCAACCGTTTGTTTTTTGCTCCACCTAGGTGTAGCTGGATGCGACCTATGATAGTGAGGAACAATCACAGTACAGGTAATGCTCTGGTTGGAGCTAGTCCTGTTATTGTCTTTGATATTTCTTGGTGTATCACTTTGTAATATATACTGTATGATATAGTAAGTTTGGAAAAGCATTTGAAGACGCCTGTAATTGTGTTCCTCTATCAAAAGTGCCAAAAAACACGGGAACAAACCCAGTGGAAACTGATAACTTGTTACTGTACATTTACTGTAGAGAATTTCATATTTTAATAACATTCAATTGATAACATACATGTTACTATACAGTGTATAGTGTTACATTATACCATATTTAGAACCTCCGCAGTGTTCCTTTAATATTATGACATCGGGATCATTACATTGGCTCTTTCAGGCCCATTTTCCAGCTCCCTTGTTAAGCGGTCCCACTATCTTTTCAGCTATTCATTATTATTTTAGTTTTATGGATACTGATCCCTTTGATTTGTAATCCATTTATGTATTTAAAAGATATTTTAGTACTTGTCTTTTGTAAGCCGGTGTCCTTTTCCTCTGTTTACCTATCCTTTTGCTCTTTGGCAGGGATTCTTACATACTTTATGCTTCTAGGACATTAGTTTAATTCCTTCCCTACTATAAAAACGTAAACCTCTCTTTTCTATTGCTTTCATCACCTCTGTGTTAAGCTTCTTTGGATCGCATTTATTTATCTTTATTTAAAACGACACAAAAGCCCCATGGATTTCACAAATTTTATAACAGTTTTACAAAATATTGTTTTATCAATTAGTAATACATAAAATACAGATTTTACTAAATATTTTTATTATAAATATATTGTTTATATTCTATTAATTATAATTATATAAAATACAATCATTTTATATTACATTGTGTCATGTAACAAAAAACCAACAACATGGAATTATTATAAATGTTGTTCTTGTTGTTTAGTCGTTCAGTTGCGTCCAACTCTCCGTGACTCTATTGACCACAGCACCCAAGGTGCATCTCTCAGCCACTGCACCTCTGAGCTCCATCAAGTTCATATTCATTGCTTCAGTGACCTCATCTATTGATCTCAGCCTCTGTCGTCCCCTTCTTGTGCCTTCAATCTTTTCCAGCATCAGAGTCTTTTCTAGAGAATCCTGCCGTCTCATGATATGGCCAAAATATTTGAACTTCAGCCTCATGATCGGAGATTCTAGTGAACAGTCTTAATTTCCATAAGTATTGATTTATTGGATCTTCTTGCAGTCCAAGGGACTCTAGGCAGCGTTCTCCAACACCACAATGCAAACGCGTCAATTCTACGGCGCTCAGACTTCTTTATGGTCCAGCTTTTACATCCATATGTTATTGGGAATACCAGAGTTCTAACTATGCAGACCTTTGTTAATAGTTAAATATCTTTTTTTTTGGATCCCAGGGAAATAAAATCTGTCACTTTTTTACAGACTGTTTGCAAGGAAGTGAGATTGCCATTTGCCATAGTCCTTTAGTTACTCCTCACTTTCAGCCATCAGAGTCGTATCATGAGGTTGTTGATATTTCTTCCAGAAATAATGATTCCAGCTTTGGATTTATCTGGCCCGGCCTTACGCATGATGTATTCTGCATATTAGTTGGATAAATAAGGTGACAATATACAACCTTGTCCACTCCTTTTCCGATCTTGAACCATTCTCTTGTCCCATGTTTGGTTTTGACCGTGGCTTCTTGGTCAACATACAGATTCTTTAGAAGGAGGATGAGATGACCTGGTACTCCAATCTCTTTAAGAACATGCCACATTTTGTTGTGATCCACACAGTCAAAGGCTTTAGAATAGTCTATGGAGCAGAAGTAAATGTTTTTTCTGGAACTCTCTTGCTTTCTCTATTATACATCGGACATTGGCAGTTTTATCTCTTGTGCCTCTTCCTCTGCGGAACCCAGCTTGCACATCTGGTGGTTCCAGGTCCATATATTGTTGGAGTGGAGCTTGTAGGATCTTAAGCATTACCTTCATGGCATGTGAAATGGGTGTAATTGTTCGATAATTGGAGTACTCTTAGGCACTGCCTTTTTGGGAGATTGGGATGAAGGACTGACCTTTTCCAGTCAATTCGCCACTGTTGAGTTTTCCAAATGTGTTTGCATAAGGCAAGTAACACTTTCACAGCATCATCTTGTAGAATTTTGAATAGTTCAATTGTGATTCCATCACCTCCTGCATCCTTATTATCAGCAAGACATCCTAGGGCTCATCTCACTTCACTCTCCAAGATGTCTGGCTCCAGCTTATTGGATAAACTATTGAGGACATTACTGTTGTTAAGACCCTTCCTGTATTGATCTTCAGTGTATTCCTGTCACCTCTTCTTAATCAGATCTTCTTCTGTTAAGTCCCTACCATTTTTGTCTTTTATCACACCCACTTTGGCATGAAAGGGGCCTTTTTAGGTTCCCAATTTTCTTGAAAGTGTCTCTTGATTTACCCATTTGTTTATCTTTCTCAATCTCTTTATATCACTCATGTAGAATGTCTCCTTGTCTCTTCTTGCTATCCTATCCTATGCAATCTCCACTACTTTGCACTTCCCTTCCTTCCTGAGCTACTTTCAAAGCCTCATCAGATAGTTTGCCTTCTGATTTTATTTTAGGGATATTCGGTTTCCTGTATAATGTTGACCCTTCTGGATCGCTATGTTGTTGTGGTGAAGGGGCTTGTGTACTTAAATGAAGTTGTAAGCTATACATGTAGAGTCAGCAAAGATGGGCAGGTCATGGCAGAGAGGTCAGACAAATCGCAGCCCACTAGAGAATGAACTGGCAATCCAATGATTAATGATATGGCACCTGTTAGGTCAGAAGGTGCCTACCACATTACTGAAGAAGAGCAGAGGGCAAGCAGAAGTAGCACCAGATCTAATGAAGTGGTTGGGCCAAAGCCGAAAGGACACCCAGCTGCGGATGTGTCTGGAGGGGAATGGAAAGTCCGCTGCTGCAAAGACCAATTCAGAATAGGAACCTGGAATGTTAGAACTATGAACCAAGGCAAATTAGATATGAGATGCCAAGGTTAAACATTGATATCCTGGGAATTGGTGAACTTAAATGGACTGGAATGGGACATTTCACATCAGACAACCACCAGATCTTCTACTGTGGTCAAGAATTCCTCAGAAGAAATGGAGAAGCCATCCTGGTCAATCAAAGAGTGGCCAAAGCAGTGCTCGGTTACAAACCAATTAATGACAGAATGATTTCAATTCAGATTCAAGGCAAGCCATGTAATATCACAGTGATCCAAGTCTATGCTCCAACCACGGATGCTGAAGAGGCTGAAGTTGTCCAGTTCTACGAAGATATTCAACACGCCATAGATATAACACCAAGAAAAGATGTTACTATCATCATAGGAGATTGGAAGCTAAAGTAGGAAACCAAAAGACCCTTAGAATAACTGGCAAATTTGGCCTTGAAGTACAAAATGACGCAGGTCAGAGATTAGTAGAATTTTGTTAAGATAATTCTCTGGTCGTAGCAAACACCTTCTTCCAACAGCCTCCGAGACGACTCTACACATGGACATCACCAGATGGACAACATAGAAATCAGATTGACTATATACTTTTGCAGCCAAAGATAAAGGAGCTCTATACAGTCAGCAAAAACAAGAACTGGAGCTGACTGCAGCTCAGACCATGAGTTCTTATTGCAAAGTTGAAAATGAAACTGAAGAAAAGAGGGAAATCATCAGACCAAGTAGATATGAAATAAATAATATCCCTTGTGAATATGAAGTGGAAGTAAAGAATAGATTTAAGGGACTAGACATGGAAGATAGAATGCCTGAAGAACTTTGTCCCGAAGGTTGCAACATAATCCAGGAAACCGCAACAAAGAATATCCCTAAAAGAAAGAAAAGCAAGAAGTCAAACTGGCTGTCTGATGAGGCTGAAAGTAGCCCAGGAAAGAAGGAAAGCGAAAGGTAGTGGAGATAAGAAAAGATTTGTCCAATTAAATGCAGAATTCCAGAGTATAGCAAGAAGAGACAAGGAGACATTCTACAATGAGATGTAAAGAGATTGAAAAAGATAAGCGAATGGGAAAATCAAGAGATCTCTTCAAGAAATTTGGGAACCTAAAAGGCACCTTTAATGCAAAAGTGGATGTGATAAAAGAGAAAAATGGTAGGGACTTAACAGAAGAAGGTACGATAAAGAAGAGGTGGCAGGAATACACTGATGATCTATACAGGAAGGATCTTAACAGCAGTGATGACCTCAATAATTTGCCCAATGAGTTGGAGCCAGACATCTTGGAGTGTGAAGTGAGATGGACCCTAGGATGTCTTGCTGATAAGAAGGCTGCCGGGGGAGATGGAATTCCACTTGAACTATTCAAAATTCTACAGGATGATGCTGTAAAAGTATTACTTGCCTTATGCCAACCCATTTGGAAAACTCAACAATGGCCAGGGGAAGGATACCCAACCTCTGAGCAATGGGATCCGGGACTGCAAGGCACAAGTAAGAGAAGGGTGGGTGAATGAAGTGCAGGGGGCTTGAGGGGGTGGATAGTGTGACAAGGTGCCCTGAGGGGTGAATGATGCTGCTGAGGGGCCCCTCACAGAGCAATGGCCTTTGTGCTACGCACTGGCTGCACCGGCGGTAGATCCGCCCCTGAATGCCACAATGTTACATCTGCTGAATATATTAGAAGGGTTTCTGTATCCTAATATTCATGAGCTGCATCATAGGTTGTTAAGATAATCTAGAAGAAACTAAAATTATCTTTAAAATTTATTAAAAGAAAATTGCATTGTAGGGCTGAACTTTATACACCCCGGCATCAGGTTTAGTCAGCGCCCTGCAATAAGAACCCTCTTCTAGGACTTGTGAGCATAGATTCTTAGGGCCCTATTAAATTCTAAGCCTGTAGTGGCCGTCGTACAGTCCGCATGTCTGCGGGCTTAAAATTTTCAGGAGTTACAGAGCGATTAAATTAGAAAAGGCCACAACTACATGGATAAACCCCTTCTGGATCGCTACCTTGTCATGGTGAAAGGGCTTGTGTACTTCGATGAAGCTATACCATGTAGGGTCAGCCAAGATGGGCAGGTCATGGCAGAGAGGTCAAACAAATTTCGGTCCACTGGAGAAGGAACTGGCAACCCATTCCAGTATCTTTGCTAAGAAAACTTTATGGACAGGCACAACCAGAGACATAATGATATGGCACCAGAAGATGAGCCCCTCAGGTCAGAAATTGCCTACCGCATTACTGAGGAAGAGCAGAGGGCAAGTACAAGTAACACCAGATTTAATGAAGTGGTTGGGCCAAAGCCGAAAGTACACCCAGCTGCGGATGTGTCTGGAGGGGAACAGAAAGTCTGATGCTTCAAAGATCAATTCAGAATAGGAACCTGTAATGTTAGAGCTATGAACCAAGGTGAACTAGATGTGGTCAAGAATGAATTGGTGCACGTAAATGGACTGGAATGGGACATTTCACATCAGACAAACAACAGATCTTCTACTGTGGTCAAGAATCCCGCAGAAGAAGAGTAGCCATCCTAGTCAATCAAAGAGTGTCCAAAGCAGTGCTCAGTTACAAGCCAATAAATGACTTCAATTTGAATTCAAGGCAAGACATTTAATATCACAGTGATCCAAGTCTATGCTCCAACCACGAATGCTGAAGAGGCTGAAGTTGTCCAGTTCTGCGAAGACATATAACACCAAGAAAATATATTACTATCATCATAGGAGATTGGAAGCTAAAAAAGAGAACCAAAGAACACCTGGAATAACTGGCAAATGTGGCCTTGAATTACAAAATGAAGCCGGTCAGAAATTAGTAGATAATTCTCTGGTCATAGCAAACACCCTCTTTCAACAGCCTCCAAGACAACTCTACAGATGGACATCACCAGATGGACAACATAGAAATCAGTTTGACTATATACTTTGCAGCCAAAATGGAGGACCTCTATACAGCCAGCAAAAACAAGACCTGGAGCTGACTGCGGCTCAGACCATGAGCTTCTTATTGCAAAGTTGAAAATTAAACTGAAGAAAAGAGGGAAAAACACCAGACCAAGTAGATACGAAATAAATAATATCTCTTGTGAATATGAAGTGGAAGTAAAGAATAGATTTAAGGGACTAGACATGGAAGATAGAATGCCTGAAGAACTTGGGACCGAAGTTTGCAACATTAATCGCCAAATCTCTATCTATCATATAAACCCACTCCCTTCTGTCTTCTAAGGATGTTAAGGGCATGGGGACTTTCCTTAAAAGCATTGTCACTTAGACCATGCATCCTTTTAGTTGCCCTCTTTTGAATCGTTTCTAATTTGTTAATATCCTTTTGGAGATACAGTAACCAGAACTGGATACAGTGTATTATGACAGGTCAGGTCTGGCTCGGATTGGCCTTATACAGCGCCAATGAGATGCCAATGGTCATTACCATGCCTTTAGTAGGAAAAAACATAGCAATTAAAAAACAAAGAAACTTCTAATAAACCAACCCACACCCCAACAACCACTTCTCAATAATACATTTTCAGGGCTCTAATAAACCAGGAGTGACGCCAACTAATAAACCATATTTTTTATTTTTATTATTAAAACACCATTAAAAGGATAAAAACATGCTGCCCCATTTACAGAAGACCATGAGTATCAGATCTAAAGGGGACGCAAGGAAATTAATTATACATAATATGACACGTCAAAAAAGTATATATAAACTAGCGAATTGCCCGTCAAAAAATGACGGCAATGAAATTGTAAGGTAGCTAATGCTGTTTGGTGTATAATAATGAAATATGTAATACATTACTAAATGAATATACTGTACCTATTTTGAAGCATTGTGCTGAAGAGCTGGCAATCTGTGTTGATGTTGCTGCAGCATTAGTGGTGTGGAGCTGCTGTGTAAGCATGCTGAATGTGTGCACTGTGTGGTATGAATATCCGTAGGTCGTTTGTTGCGTTTTGCGAGTTTGTTGTGGTGTTTTGCGAGTTTCTTGTGGTGTTTTGCGAGTTTAGAGTGCTGTAGCCTCGTTTTCGTTTTGTTCGGCGGCCATTTTTTCTCTCGCTTAGATTTCTTTTTAGTCTCTAAACTGTTTTATTTCTAGTAAAATCGAGGTCTCAGTTGCATTTGTGTGGTCCTGGGTGCTCCCTCTTGGTGTAGGTAAGGTTTTTATGTATGTGCTGTGTGTATGTATTGTGTTTCACATTTTGTAATGTTCGCGAGTTGCGTCCGAGTGTTGCGAGGCCGTAATGTGTGTGAACGTGTGTCGTATGTTGTTTGCGAGTGTCGTAATGTGTGTGTCGTGCTATTTGGTTTGCGACGTGAAGTTTGCGAGGGTCGCAGTTGCTGGCGGCGCTCCATGCCAGCAACTGCGGCCCTCGCTTTGCGAGCCCGCAGCGTTAGCAACAACTCGTACGCTCACAACTATATATGTGATGTGTATTAGGTAGTCTCACAGTGGCTAATAAACAATACATTTAAAGAGTCTTCATTATATACAAAATACACATCAGCAAGAAATGATTCAAAGAACAATACAATTAGTATAAACAATAATTCACATATCATATAATTAAAGTGGCAAATTCAGTACCATGTAATAATCAAATTCAAATATATTGTAGCGATTAATTGCTAAAAAAGATTTATGTTAAAGTGCAGTGTAGTAATTAATATGTACAAAATAATTACAAATATGTCACAATATTAAAGTAGGGGGGAAAAAACACGTCAAAGCAGAAAAAAGTTGAAAATAAAGGTAAACTGTAAAATAAATTAAAAACAGGTAAGTTGGATGAGCGTAAAAGTATACTGGTGGGGGGATACCGAGCAGAGTACCCCATCTACAGCCATCTGGGAGGTAAGCTCAGAGATTCTCCCAGTGGACAAAGCCAGGAGGTACAGTGCGCGAATACGGGAGCACACAAGCGCCAGGAACATGGCCTCACATGGCAGTGGACCCGCATCCGGGAAAACACTGCTTCCTGGGCTTATATATACCCATCTTGGTACTCTCTCATGCTCAGTGCACCATGTAGCGCTTTCCAACTCAAGTCTCTGGTCATGGAACCAAAGCAAAATATAGTGCCTTTCACGTGGGCCTCTTGCCCTTGTCAGCTGGTAGAACCTGTCTCCAGATGATGGAATTGGACATAGTGTAGTGGGGAAGGTTTGACACTGAATGACCATTCAGAGAAGGTGCATCAAACCTGTTGGCAGAAATAAAATATCAAACCATATTTAAAGAAAAAAAAAAAAAGGAGATGCAGTTTAAATTAATCCTGGTGATGGACACTAAGCAGAGTACTCCATCTAGCCCTCACTGGGAGATAAACTCACACATCCTTCCAGTGGACTCTGCCCGAATATACACCAGCACCTGAAACATGGCCTCACGTGGCAGTGGAACCTCCTCAGCCAAACACTTCATTATGACTTATAAATAGACAGCTTGGCTAATGCCAGGAGCAGATTTCCGAGGAGGTCCCTGGCACTATTGCATGGTGACGCTGGGCGTCTAAGCAAAAATAAACAAGGAGAGAAATCAAGCCAGAATTGCAGGAGGATGCCCTCAAAAGTGACAAGAGGGGCTGCAGTCTGGTGCAACTGAAACAAATATGCCACAGAATTATACAAGTGACTTGGGGAGTTAGCCAGATACTCAAGCCCTTATCAGCTGGTAGGGCCCATCTTTAGATGATAGAATTGGAAACTGTATTCTATGTGAGGTCTGACTATGGATCTATAGAGTAATATCAGTGTCTCTTTTGCGGTTCCACTTTTAATACAATCAAATATCCTACTATATTTTCCTGTAGCTTTGTTATATTGTTTAACTACTTTTAAATCAATATAACTCCTATGTCCTTCTCTTCTTCTACTGCAGTCATCAAAATACTACAAGATAGGATAATGGTGAAGCCAGACGCTGGAGTGTTGCAAGTTTCGGCACCCAACTGGTGAGGTTTTCATTGATTGATCCTACAGTGGTAGGATAGAGGGGTTACAGAACTAATAACATCAAATACTTATTTAAGTTAGAATATTTTGTGTTTTGAAAGCTCTGTACACCATGTATGATTATTTTTACAGTCAGATCTCTAAAACAGTCAACTGATCTGATCTATAGACCAGCTGGTTACCTCCAATTCTCATGGGGCCACCATTAAGGTGATATTACATGTGGCCCACTAAATTTCCATTTAGTTGTGTTGTTATTGGAAAATATATATTTTAAATGTAGTTAAGTCCTCAAAAATCTAAAACTGTCCCTGTACTCTCCTACGAACTCTCCCTACACTGTTCTCATAGACCTGCTGAAAAAACTAGAGACTCAGGACTTGGGGAAATTGATAATTGTGGGGGACCTTAACCTGACCTTAGATCCAACCCTTGATAGATCTGGAAAACCGGCCAACAGACTACCCAACAAGACTAATCAGATTAAGTCCCTACTAAACGGACTGGGGCTAGTTGATGCCTGGAGGGGAAAGCACCCAGACAGGATAGAGTATACATTCTACTCCTCGACTCACCTGACATACTCTAGGATTGATACTCTTTTTCTCTCTTCCTCATTGTACGACTCTACCATAAACTCTGAGATTGTCTCCTGCCCCTGGTCAGACCATGCCATGGTACTTGTTTTAGCTGGATCTCGGCCCTAACCCACGGCTTCCCTATTCCTGGGCTCTGAACGAATTCCTACTGTCTAACCCGAGTAGTATGGATTCGATATCCAAAGACATACAGTTGTTTTTTGAGACTAATGTCTCCCCCGAAACTGGGGCTGGCTGGCTCTGGGCTGCCCATAAGGCTTTTGTTTGAGGAACTTGCATTAAACTGTCCTCTATACACAAGAAACTCCTTAGGCAAAAGGAGACAGAGCTTACAAGCTCATTAAAGAGGTTAGAGGAGATAAACCAACAGTGCCCCTCTCTTAAGGGGCGTAAGTTAATTGACCAGACTAGGCTAGAGCTGGATGCCATATTGTCCCATCGAACTGAACGAGCAATGAGAAAAATGAAGCACCTATATTACTGGAAGGCAAATAAACCTGACTCTCTTTTGGCTAAAAGGCTAAACAATAAATTCTCCAAACCCAGAACCACCCAAATTAGGCTACCTGGCGGCCAAATCTCCTACAGCCCCAATGATATTTAAAAAACGTTTCAAAATTATTACCAAGAAATATATTCCTCACAATCCCACTGTAGTGGATCAGATATAGACTCCTTTCTAAATTTATGCGACCTCCCCAAAATACCGGATTATCAACTGGACGATTTGAACTTAGAAATAACCCAGGAGGAGGTTAAATTTACCATCCAGAACCTTAAGTTGGGCAAATCTCCAGGGCCGGATGGCTTCACTAATTTGTATTATAAAAAATTCGAACCCCTTCTTACCCCCCACTTGACATCTCTCTTTAACGCCATATTAAATGGAGAGCCTATGCCCCTGAGCTAAACCGGGCTGATCTAGTGGTTTTTCCAAAAGACGGCAGGGACCCTTTAGAGGTGAAAAATTACTGCCCCATATCCCTAATCAACGGGGATGTCAAAATCTTGGCTAAAATTATGGCCACCCGCATTTCTAAATTTCTACCAGATTTGATCCACAAGGACCAAACTGGGTTTGTCCCCTTTAGAGAGGCCGGGGATAATGTTAGGAGGGTTCTGAACGCCCAGTTCTTAGCTCAGAAGTCTAATATACCAGCCTGCCTTTTAGCTTTAGATATAGAGAAAGCTTTTGACACGGTAGAATGGCCATATTTATATAAGATTCTAGACAAATTTGGATTCAAGGGATGATTTATCAATCTACTTAGGAGATATTATGACTCCCCAGCAGCCAATCTAAAACTCCCAGGGGATCACAAAGCCAACATCCAAATTCAAAGAGGAACTAGGCAAGGGTGCCCACTCTCCCCACTGTTATTTGCTCTTGCCATAGAACCCCTTGCGCAAGCGATCAGAGCCAATCCTGTCATCCAGGGGGTACAAGTAGGCCTCCAGCATTTCAAATGCTCTCTCTTTGCTCTCTCTTTGCGGATGACATGCTTTGCACCCTGACCAATCCCCTCTCATCTATACCAGCACTCATGTCCACTGTTAAGGATTTTAGCAGAATCTCGGGTCTTAAGCTGAACGTTGAGAGAGACTGAGGCGCTGGGGATGGGATTGCCGCAGAGTGAGATTGACACCCTTAAAGCTAATCATCAGTTTATTTGGCCCGCACAGGCTATAAAATACTTAGGAGTCAGACTTACTCCCAAGTTCAGGGATCTGTACGGGGCAAACTTTCCCCCCTTGTACAGATCTCTGACATTGGATATGCAGAAATGGAGGAGCTTTAAAATCTCATGGACAGGGCGCATTGCGGCTGTGAAAATGAATATCTTTCCTAAATTATTGTACTTATTTAGATCCCTTCCCATCCTACTCTCCCTTAAAGACCTAGATAAATTCCAGAATAGTATTTCCCGGTTCATATGGGACAATAAACGCCCTCGTAATCCCAGGCAGGTGATGTTTCGCTCCAAGAATAGAGGTGGCCTCGCGACCCCGAACGTAAGACTTTATCTTAAGGCCGCTCAATTAGCCCCTCTACCTAGAGCCCACTCTATAAAACACCATCCATCCTGGGTCTTTATGGAAAATTACCAAATGTCTCCACATAGTTGGGATAAGCTGATTTGGATCCCCATAGACTCTGCCCCTTTCACAACTCATCAAAAACGCTTCAGTCCTGGAGATGGGCGAACTCTAGGCATCGACTTAGCTCGGAATTATCCCCTCTTCTGTCAGTTATGTCCTTTCCACAAATTTTAGCAGACTCAAGCTCCATGTCTAAATTCTGGTGGATTTCCAGACATCTTAACCGCATAGGAAACTGGTTCGCCAATGACAAACTACTGACCTATGACCAATTTTGCACGACTCATGACTTGCCAACTACGGAACTCTACAATTACTTAAAAATTAGAAGTTGGGTTACCAAGATGGTTAAGGATCCCGGGCCCCCCAGAGCCTCCTGGCTATCAGTCATCTGTAAAAATCTCCCGCTTACCAAAGGCACTCTGAGCTCTCTGTATAACACCTTTCTTAGCTCTACTAGTAGCCAGAAACCCAAGTTCCTGTTGCATTGGGAAAAGGACCTGGGGGCAGAATGGGACTGAATCTTGCTCCAATCTTTCAAAAGGATCACTCAATTCGGCCTTATTAGAAACATCAATCAAAGTTTTCCATAGGGCCTATTGCACTCCCGATAAAATGCAGAAGTTTAAGCCGCAAGAGAGTAATAAATGCTTTAGGGGATGCCAGTGTGTGGGGGATCATATTCATATTCATTCAATTTTTCAAAAATAAGTCTTACCTTCGATAGAATCCTGTTTACTGGGGGTTCATATTAAAAACTTGTCGCATCCCCAGAACAAGCTGTTTCAATTAATGGCGTTAGCTTCAAAGATTCACATAGCCAGTAGATGGAAAGACATGAATCTAAATTTTCAGGAGGGGACTAGGAAGATCAACTACTTACTTATTAAAGAGAGATTAACCCATATCGTTTTAGATAGGATGCCCCAATTCCAGATAGTTTGGGGCCCTTGGATAACATCCTCCTTTAGTGTACCCCTAGTATAACGTCTGCAATTAACTGAAGCGATTGTGAGGAAAAGGCTGGAGTGGGGGAGCCCTGGAGACCTTTCAGAGGCACTAGATGGCAAGGATTACCCGAGGTAAGGTGGAGTAACCAGCCGGGATTGCTCCGTGGCTGCCTAGAGGTGCCAATGATTACTTATTATGATATAGTACACGATAGTCTAGTAAAGATGGATAGGTAATAACTATTATATCGTATGCTCTTATCAACTTTGTACTCTTGCATTTAATTGGTTTATTATGCCTTATGTTTTCTTTAAAGTTGGAATAACCAGTTTAGACACTAGAAACTGTACTCACTAAAAATTAAAAAACAAGAAGGTTTAGTCAGTTAACTGTTGCAAAAGGATAACACTGTGATAATATAACTTGATAAAACTGACATTTATGACTGTTAAGAATATTTTATTTACGTATGGAATTTGTATACCTTCTAATAAAAGAATATAAATTCAAAAATCTAAAACTGTGTCTAATGGTAGTGGTATGTATAAAATGTTAGGATATCCTCGTTAAGGGCTTAGGGACTGGCTCTTTTCCATTATACTTAAACCTACTTGCATCTCTCGATGGTCAATATAGAATTTTCTATTTTTATACTACATTTTAGATATTACTTACTTTCAGTTCTAATTCATTAAATTAGTGTATTCCATATAGGGGACTGCAGAGTCCCAACAAGTCTAACTGGTCGTGCAACATCTGACCTCTTCAGTATCTCTCTGGAACTGCAGGTGGTATCTCTGGTGATGTCACAGAAAGGAGATCTCGTGCTTCTTATAGGTCGTGAGCAAGTCAACTTCTGATTATGAGTTAAACCACCCATCTCCAAAGTAACTATGGTTTCGGAGACAAAAGAGCGACAATTAACACTGAAATGAAGTATACTTGGCCTCAGATGGTGCTAGTCTTAAATAATGTATTTTCATTTAAATTAAGGTGATACATTTTAAGCTCCATGGTCTCTTTTTTAGTTCTGTGGTTTGTTAACATATCTTTTTGATATATTTTTTAGTGATTAACCTCAAAAAGTATCCTTTTTGCACACCAGACTCAACCAAAACCATAATCCACCTTCTTATTATGTCCGCCTTATTAGTACAATTCACTCCTACTTTCTACTAACTCTAAAGGTCCTCCCCTCGCTGAGAAGGATGATGGGCCATGTATCGTTGGCAACCAAGGTTTTCGTATTTTATAATAAATCTACATTGAGTTGCTGATGTATGTGGAAGTCTATCATTGATAAGTATGTAGTTCAATTTATTTTAACTACTGCAACACTCAGTATGTCACGGTACGATTGTCTAGCAATATGGCTCTTGGTTGCTAATATGAAAAACTGCAATAATCTGTTATTTTGGGAGAGAGATTTCAGGTCAGAGTGAAAGTGTCAGAGGTCAGCCTCATCACCGCCCTACAAACTGTTTGAATCCATGGACATGGATAAAATAATCAGTGACTGGGCATCACTAAAGCACAATGGACTTAACAAGGGGTTCCATGTATGCAATCTATTGGGGGTAATATACAGCAATTGAGGTGAAACCTTCAAAATATTGTAATTAACAAAAATGTTTGAAAAGGCAGTCCAGGAATCAGGCCATTTTTCCAATCCCTAATTTGGGCTAAATCTGATTCCCATGAAGCCATATATTTATATTTATGCCCTCAAACAGCATATTAAAAGTGTCATAAAATACCCAATATGCATCTAGCAAGAGGAGTGCTATGGCAGAGATTATTATTATTATTCGTATCTTTATTTATATAGCGACAACATATATATTACATACATATTCCGTAGCGCTGTACAGGGGTTTAGTACATGGCAAAAAACAAACTAAACACCTTATAAAGAATGGAGGGCCCTGGTTTTGTGCTTAGAATCAAATGTACATAGTGCTCATTTCCAATGCACCGACACAAGATTGAAAACTATCAAACTTACAATCTAAGGGTATGTGAAAACCAAGAATCCTGTGGATATACATATTAGCTATTGTGGCAGAGCGCCCCCTTCTGGCGGGATCAGCGCTCTGTTTATCCAACTTTTTATGCTCTTTATGGAGGACTCTGGAGCCTTTGTATGCTTTTTACAGGCTTTAATAAGTGGTTGGCATAATATAAATAAACATAGCTTGTGGTCAGCATGAAATAAACATCTACTCAAACAGGCTTACTTACTTGCAGGAACGCCACTGACTAGCCCTGGGACCGCTAATCGGCCTGCAGGTAAAACAGTACCTTTTGTATCACAAAGGGGTGGTACCTTTAAGTCCAGTCACTTAGCTGCAATGGATCCTCTTCTGCTTGCAGCGAATGTTTTCCTTTAAATCAGGTGTAGTCACACAGCCTGATCCCACAATGGCAGCTTCACTTGCTGCTCTGGCACACTTGCTTCCCAGTCTCTGGTGCTCTCTTTCTCTAGAGCTCACTGGTGCTCGCTCGCTCGCTCTCTGGAGCTCTCTGGTGCTCGCTCGCTCGCTCTCTGGAGCTCTCTGGGTCCACACCCAGCCTGACACCCCCTTGCTGGTTGCTTCAGGAGGCCTTTTAAAGAAACTTCCAGCTGGGCCTGATTACACCTCAAGCTTAACTCCGTAGCTCCTGGTGTAAATAATAATGTCTCAGGGATTAGTCCTCTTCCTAGCGCTGCGTCCACACTGGCCTCTGGGGGCAAACCATCACATCTCCTCCCCCTCAGCTCGACACCATAGGGTTGAGCGACAATGCAGAGAGGCCGTGTATGCCACCATCCTACCGTCCGGCCATTCTTGCGCCAGTAAGACCTTCCCAATAGTGCTGAAGCGTCTGCTTTATCAGCTTTCTCATCTTGAAGCGCTCTTTTCTTCGCACCGCCAGGGACATTGCCCATACATCGTGGGTAGGACACCGGCGCGCCCGTCACTCCGAGTGCCCTCCTCCAGGGACCCTTGAAAAGTACTTGTCGTACTACTGTATGAGAACGCACTTCTCCATACCGTCTCTTCCCTGGGGGTAAATCACAGATATTATGGGTTTCAGTGACCTTATCTTCCACCCGATATATCTTTTCTTCTAGATCCATCATCTCACTCTCGCGGCTCTGACTTATCCTCTTTGAATCATTAATGCGAGGCCTACAGTTTGCCAGTTCACCCTCCATCTTGGCTTCTACTTTCTCTTTTAATTCGTCTGCTAAATGTTCTCTCTTTGCTCTCAACTCTGCAGTCTCTTTAATAGATTTGTGCAGAATTTTATTTTCTTTTTCAATATCTTTCATCCTTGCTTCAGCACCAATTTGAGATCTTTGTCTCACGGAGTTCTCACGAAGCGTCTCTATGATCTTTTCCAGCTGGGATTTCTCCTTCATTAGGTCATCACTCAGATGTTGGCTGCTCTGAATGCTCTGTCTTTGGTTTTCTGTCTCCATTTGCAGGGCCTTTGTGGCGATGTCCTCAGTAGATCCCAGGGCATTTCTTAGCTCCTCTATAGTGCTTAGCAGGGTCTGGTCCTCCTTCTCCAGTTTCAGAAGCCGACTGAATGCCAGCTTATTCACTTCATGTCCAAGCGACTTCTGTGGGGTATCAAGCAGATCACTTAGTTGCTCCCTCCTTAGAACCTGATGGGGTTTAGTGTAGGGCTCAAATATCAGAGAGTCAGCTGCCCTCGCCGAGTACAATTCTTGGCCAAATTTTGTGACCTCTTGAGATTGTCGTGCTTTTTTTCTCAGTCCATTCTGTAGGGTCTCCAATTCTCCCCCTGTAGGCTCATCAGTAGCATCCCTTTCAACTTCATTATACAACAGCAACTTCCTGGGCTGTCTTTCTTCCCTCTGTTCCTGGCTCCCTTTATTCCAGGTGCTCCTATTGTCTGGCTGGCAATTCTCACCAGAACGTAGGAGCTTCATACAAGCACCTTAGTTCTGTTCTGGCCCAGGATCCGCTATAGACTCCAAAGGTAGGCCCCCTCTCACGGCTGCGTCTTGCTCTTGGGTCTGTACTTTATCTTTCTCTCTGTGCAGAGTAGGCATATTCTCTGTCTTTGCTAGAAAGAAGCTCTCAGACTCTTGTTTTTCCTGGAATATCTCCAGCTGTTTAGCAACGTCCGGCTGAAGACCAACAGATAGGCTAGTATACTTCTTAGTAGCCTCTTGTATCCTGAATTCCTGTACAACATTTTTATTTTCTGCATCCTCGGCCTTCACCCATTTTATTTCTTCTTTTAGTGACTTCTCTAATAGCTTTGCCTCCAAGGCGTCCAGCTTTTCATGACCATTTTCTAAATTTTTTTCTTTAATAGAGTGGTCATTATGGATTACTTGTTGGTCATTGGTTTGTGGCTCAGAGGACTCATTTCCTAATTCTTCAGCCGGGGTTTCATGGTTTGGCACTTGTTCTTCAGAAATGCTTTGGGCAGATGGGTCATGCACTTTTGTTGCCGAGTCACTATTCACAACCTCAGGGTTAGAAGAAGATTCATTTTCTTTCTGGAATGTCTCTACCCCCTGACCATCTTGTCCTGATTCATGTTTATCTCTTTGTTTACCTAAATCTATATCTGGTGTCTTCTGCTCTGTTAATTGCACCTTTGCCAATTTTCCTTCATGAGACTCTTTCTCTCCTGTGCATACAGTCTCAGATAACTGTTCTGATGATACAGTTTCAGCTGATATGGTCTGTGAATCATGAGTGTCCATAACCTGTTCCCCACTATCAGAAGACTCTTTATTTATGGCATGCTCATTAACATGAGCAGACATCTCAGGCACTTGGGTTGATTTTGGTGGTTCTGCGATTGGCTCATGCATTGCGGACTCTTCTGGCTCGGAAGTCGGTATAGATTCTCCTACCGGTTCATGAGCTTCCTGCGAACATCGTTCTGCATTTAATGTAGCGTCTTGAGTACACAGGTTCTGCAGGTCAGTGTTAGTCTCTTCTGGAGATGCATCACACTGAACCAACTGTCTCTTCATATTAGATGAATTGGCCATCCTCGGTATTTGTGGAGCATGAAATAGCAGCTCCCTCTGTATTACAGTTGCTTTCCTCTGTTTACGGGATTCCTCTATCTCTTGTGGCTGAGAGCTGGAAATGGTGATTTCTCCTTCTCTCTGAGATGCATAATTAGGGAGGAGATCTGGCCTCTCCTGTTTATCCTTGTGCTGCAGCTCCCACACAACGGATTCTTTCAGCTTATACCTGGGAGGACTCCTCCTCTGGTTCCATCTAGGCATCTGTACCTTACTTCTGTAGGACACTCTGTAGTCTTCCAATGAAGTCTTCCTTCTCCATTCAGGAATATAATTAGGCATCTTCCGGATACCCTTCCTTTTAGTAGTAACTTGCCCGTCTGTCTTCTCTTTAGAAAGGCTTCCAGTTACTTCTTTTGTGAAAACACTGGCTTTATTCATTCGTTTGATCTCTTCTTTCTCTAAATCAGAGATCTTTATCAGGCACTTTCTTTGTCTAGACACCTCAGGAGTATTCACCCCGGGCAGGTGACTGTGTCTGTCCCTTTGTCCTTGTTCTTGGCTCACAACTTTAGTTGCTTTTAAATCATCATTAGCTTGCTTCAGGGACAAAAGTTCTTTTTCATACACCTCCGTCTCTTTTGCCGTCTCTTTTTCAGCGGTTACTGTTATTTTCCCAGCAATCGTGTACGCCGTTTCATCGGTCTCTTTCACTGTGTCAGCTGTTCCTGCAGTCTTTTCCACTTTCTCTGCAGTCTCATCAGCGGCTCCTGCCGTCTCTGCGCCGGCTCCTGCCGTCTCTGCGCCGGCTCCTGCCGTCTCTGCGCCGGCTCCTCTGTCAGCCCGCCAGTTCCTTGCTTGTCTATCTGACAATATCATAAAATGACTTCTCAACGCCAAGCTCCAATGGGGTGTCCATAATATTTGGATGGAAATCTCTCCTTGTCATGCCAGTCACACCTTTCTCGTGTGCTTGAAGTATAGGAGCACTTCTCCGGCTAGCTTGTTGCACCCCCAGCGCCTTTATGCTGGCTGTAAAGTACGCCTTCTGTTCATTCTGGGAGTCGTTCCTCATCCTCTCATCAGGGAATCCGTTCCCTGGCCTGTGGTAGAGATGGGCATGCTCTTCTTCGGTATTCCATCTTCTATTATCAGATTTTTCCCACAGACAGGTAGGGGCCTGTCCAAATTGTGAGACTTCCCCTCTGTACTGTATCTTCTCCTTATTACAACTCAGGTTCTCTTTGTTCTTATATTTCTGGGTACTGATTCTCTGTGCTCTGACATCCCGGGTAACTCTAACTCTGGCAAGGATCTCAGCTTTGAGGTCATCATAATTTTCTATCTTTTCTTCATTCAAGCTCAGATAAGCTTTCTGAGCTTCGCCCGTCAAATATGGGGCAATGAGGCTGACCCAGTACCGTTTGTGCCATGCCTCCCTAATGGCTGTTCTCTCAAAAATGGTGAGGTATATGATCACATCATCATCCTCTGTCAGCTCCAAAAGAAGTTCATCGGCTCTAACTCTGGCTGCATCTTTTCTATATTTTTCCAGTATAGCTTCATTCTGGGCTAACTGGATGGCCCACTTTCTATTGTACTCTTGCTGAGCAGCTGTGGCCTCTCTCATGCCGATTATTCTCTCCTCTGCTTGTCGTTGCCACTTCTCTGTGGCCTCTCTCATGCAGATTATTCCCTCCTCTGCTTGTCGCCGCCACTTCTCTGTGACCTCTCCCAAACATGCAGCAGCACCTCTTAGTTTACCCTCTTTTGCAGCATGGGCTCCGTCCGCTGCAATTACTTTTTGCCATTCCTGCTGACAAGCTCCGCCCACTTTCTGGTGTGTAGTGGCATCTACCAGGGCTTTCACTAGTTCCTCCATGGACATCTTGTAAGGTGGGCTGTCTTCTTAATACAGACAATTTAGCATCCCACTTCTGATACCACTGTGGCAGAGCGCCCCCTTCTGGCGGGATCAGCGCTCTGTTTATCCAACTTTTTATGCTCTTTATGGAGGACTCTGGAGCCTTTGTATGCTTTTTACAGGCTTTAATAAGTGGTTGGCATAATATAAATAAACATAGCTTGTGGTCAGCATGAAATAAACATCTACTCAAACAGGCTTACTTACTTGCAGGAACGCCACTGACTAGCCCTGGGACCGCTAATCGGCCTGCAGGTAAAACAGTACCTTTTGTATCACAAAGGGGTGGTACCTTTAAGTCCAGTCACTTAGCTGCAATGGATCCTCTTCTGCTTGCAGCGAATGTTTTCCTTTAAATCAGGTGTAGTCACACAGCCTGATCCCACAATGGCAGCTTCACTTGCTGCTCTGGCACACTTGCTTCCCAGTCTCTGGTGCTCTCTTTCTCTGGAGCTCACTGGTGCTCGCTCGCTCGCTCTCTGGAGCTCTCTGGGTCCACACCCAGCCTGACACCCCCCTGCTGGTTGCTTCAGGAGGCCTTTTAAAGAAACTTCCAGCTGGGCCTGATTACACCTCAAGCTTAACTCCGTAGCTCCTGGTGTAAATAATAATGTCTCAGGGATTAGTCCTCTTCCTAGCGCTGCGTCCACACTGGCCTCTGGGGGCAAACCATCACACTATGTTATAACATATTTTTATTTGGCAGAAACTAAAATGCTCCTGTAAAGGAAGATGGTGTTAATCTGGTAAAGTTTCATAGGATAACATTGATTCATTAATATGCCACGCAGAAAGTCTAGCAAGTTTGGTTAACCCTCCACTAAAACATAACCTTAATATTTAATCCTAGCGGGAGCTGCGGTTGAGGAATCATTGGAGTCAATGGAGAAAATGTTGACGTTTGATGGTGAGTAGCCAAAGTCTAATGTCATAATGTAAATTTGGTTAAGTGACTAGTAGTAGACTGCAATAAGTAAAAAGAAGAGGGCAACCATATCACAATGTCCCAGGTATAGGGGGACATAATGGAACCCTCTAAAGAAACCCAAATTGTTTGATGACCTGCAGAATGAGCTTGTGGTGAGAAAGCTAAATGGGCTGCTTTAAAATAAAGCTTACAATTAGGACATGAGAGCCCCACTTTGGCTTCATGATGAAACAGTAGACCTTGCAATTCTAGGTGACGAATTCCCCCAGATAAATTAAAATATGTGTGTCTCATTCCCTAAAGTTAATAGAAATAGGTAGTACGTGACACAGATAAAATAAAGGGAGGAAGTATATTCATCTTAACAGAACTGATACGACCTCACCAAGAGATATGAAATTGTCACCAGGTTTGTAAATTAGCCAGCAGCGGAGGGGGTAATTGGCCCGATATAAATTACTCCAGTACAAGGTTATGTTATCTTCTAAATATTAATAATAATATAAATCCCGCACAGCTGAGGACTTTGCCATCCACTTTAAAGATAAGACTGAAAATGTTCAAAACAAATTCTCCTCTCAACGTAGCTCACACACTTCCTCCTCTCAATTAACAAACAACACCCAGCCTTCACCCTTTCCCAATCCCACATCCACTATGGACTCCTTTGACCTTGTAACTGAGGATGAAGTCTTCTATCAACCTTTCGGGTTACAACCTGTCCACATGATCCTATTCCATTACATCTGCTCCCTCTTTACCACACTTATCCCAGCCCTCATACATATATTTAACCTTTTCCTAAAAAAAAAAACATCTGATCCAGCTACCACATCAAATTATCGCCCTATATCACTACTGCCCCTGAACTCAAAACTGCTTGAGCGTCTCGTCAATTATCCCCTTAACCTATTTATTTCCTCCAATTCTCCTCTTGACACCTTACAATCTGGTTTCTGGCACCATCATTCCACAGAGACAGCTCTCACAAAACTCACTAATAACTTGCTCACCGGCAACTCTATTCTAATTCTCCTAGGTCTCTCTGCTGCCTTTGACACAGTTGACCACCCTCTTCTAATCCAAATTCTCTCAGTTTGATCTTTTTATGTCTATGATTTACATTATTTAAAACGTGCTGTGCAAAATGTGCAATAGATTAAGAGTTCAGTTTTCCTTTTAAACTGCGAATAAGAAAGTGAACTGTAGCTTGTCAGTCACGCTATAAAGTGCAGTTACCTTTTGTGCTCTCTACTTTCAAACTTTAAGCTCAATAAGTGCCAAGTCTACTCTATAATTTCAGATTTGTCGTTTTCCTTCAAATGCCAACATAAAATATATGTTGGTGTCTTGAGGTTGAGAGGTGACCTGAAATCCCTTTGTATTTTCATTATTCAAACTCTCATACAAATATAGCAATTGGTTTTTCTGTGTCCTCAAACTATTCATCCTATCTCATCCATCTCTACAAGATATTCAGATCTGAAAATGGTGATAATCACAAAAAAATAGCCACTTTGCTCCCCTGCTATTTATAATGGCACCAATCACTGTGCAAAGTTCTGAATAAACATGCCAAAAAATCTGAAGTGGAGCACAGTCGAGGATAAAGCTTCGGTGACATTGGGTAAGTAGGAAGGCAACTTGAGGACAGTCTAGGAAACGTGCACTGAATAAGACACTTACCTTGGAAAAGAATGGGTGTTTGTTTGTGTTTACTGGTTTACAATGAGTAAAGTAAAAAAAATAATATATATATATATATATATATATATATATATATATATATATATATATATATATATACAGTATATAAATCTACATGAGATATAGATAGATAGATAGATAGATAGATAGATAGATAGATAGATAGATAGATAGATAGGAGAAATACATAAAATTCAGGATCCAGGCTTTATTTTGAGGAGCCAGATGGGATATTGATATTCAAAGGATCCTACTTATTGCAATACATTATACTTCTGCAAAACATTTAGAAGCCATAGGTACAAATTGTAGAGGCCCATGCTCCTAAGTTTAATAATAATTTAATTTCAGCAGGCCCTACGATTATCACTTCCTTGCAATCTCCCTTTTTTATATGTGAAGTTTTCTTTTCAGTAGTAACCGGGATGCACTGTCACTTTAAGAGCATGTTTTAGATCACTAAAATAACATAATATACATACCGTGTAAAAGTTATATATCTGCATGGGGAGAGCCTGGGTTTGCCAAGAAGTGTTTCTCTTTACTTTGAAATAAGTCCAATATGGAAATTGCTGCACATTATCTTTGTCTCCTCAGACAGCCACATTGTGTAATTGTACAGTACAGATGCGGTCATGCATTTTTATTGGTGTATGTATTGCTAGATGGCTGGGCATGCTCGTCATTCCATTACTTCATCTGTTATATGATCCGTGGAGAGTCTCGGGTGGATGCTGAGGTTTCCATTTTTATTTATTTTCTTGCTTTTTAAGCAAATCAACTGTCAAAAAGAACAGTTAAATATGTATGGCTCAAAAATACATGGGAGAGCAAGAGGGATCTGGAGCATCTATCTATCTATCTATCTATCTATCTATCTATCTATCTATCTATCCCTCTATCTATGTATCTATCTATCTATGTATCTATCTATCTATCTATGTATCTATCTATCTATCTATCTATCTATGTATCTATCTATCTATCTATGTATCTATCTATCTATCTATCTATCCCTCTATCTATCTATCCCTCTATCTATCTATCCCTCTATCTATCTATATATATATATATATATATATATATATATATATATATATATATATATATATATATTAACCCATTCCCTGTCATTATACCAAAATGAATGCAGTGGTATATGACCCATCTGCCTATGACCAGCTACCCCTATGTAGTATCCCCCGGGACTCTCCTAAACCCCTGCTACCCCTATGAGCCTGGAAATCCACAGGGCACCCCCTCAATACTCCAGGGCCCATCAGGTCCCCTGTACACCCCCCCTGTGTGTTCCCTAACCATGATTATGAGGGTTCCCACAGTCTCAATTGCACTTAAATTAACTCATACACCATGATAATTCAAATAACTCCTATTCTATGGACCCATATGACATAAACCCTATAACCATGGGAGTTCTTATGAACCCCAATGGCACCTATTAGTTACTCCTATGCCATGGGGTACCCTCTGCACCCCCAGGGGACTATAACCATGAGGGATCTTATGGACCCCCATGATAACTTAAATTAGCCCCAAGACCATGGAAGTCGTAATAGCCACCTATGGTATAATTGCATATAACCATAAGGTCCCTTTAGAACTCCATGGCACCATTTGATTAAACCCTATTTTGCGATACATTTCTTTCTTGGTTATTTTAATTGATATGTTTACTACAGCTTCACTTTCAAAATTAAGATTTAAGTTAAGGGGGGAACTCACCACATGACTGTTGCAATGACAACACCATCATATGGCTAAAATATTTGACCTTTAACCTCATGATCAAACCTTCCAGTGAACAAGTGAACCAAAACGTTTTGATTTTCTGTAGTATTGATTGATTGGATCTTCTTGAAGTCCAAGGGACTCTAAGCAGTTTCCTCCAACACCACAAATCCAAGGCGTCAATTCCGGCGCTCAGACGTCTTTATGGTCCAGCTCTCACATCCGTATGTTACTAATGTCACAACCTACAATGATGATGGAGTATAGAGGATCCTAGTCCTCTTATCTCTTGTAGGTTTTAGACCTAAGATTTGGGTGACTCAGACCAATGGACCTTCTTTGCGGATGCAAGAGCATAAGTCCCAGCTTTTGGTAGTGTGCCTGGAAGAACCTGGAAGGGAGTCAGAATGATCTCCTCTACCAGCATATGCCCCTGGGTCAATAATACACCTGCACACAAAGTCTTGATGAAAATTATTAACCACTTTATTTGGGAAACAACATCTTTTAACCAGGCATACATAATTACCAGGAAGGGGCTACCTTTAGTCAGCCCCTAACTGCCTCTGGCCAATCAGGCAGGGTCCCTACGTGGGAACCATGAGACTCCTCCCCATGTCCACCCACTAGGCGGGGCCAACTAATCCATTTGGGGTCTGAATCTCCAGGGCAAAGCATACCTTTACTCTCCTGTGCCCATGCTATGAAGGCTGAGAAGCCTTCAGGCCATCCCATTGTTTCTGGGTGCCTGCCTGTCTGCTCTCCAGCTGTGAGCTTCCCATTGTTAGTTCCCTGCTGGACACTTAGCTAATGGGATTAACAGGCCTTTGGGAACAAAGGAGGTTTGGCTGTATTCAACGGCTTCCCCTCTACAATATAATGACATACTAATATAATAACATACATTCATATTTACAAATACAACACACAATGTTTCACACACATACAACCAACACATCCCACCAGCTCCCTCACATGACACCCATTACAATGAGCCTAAACATGGAAGGGATGGGGATATGCTAAGGGGTAAACTTATAATACTTTATCCCCTAGACCACAACATAACAATATATCCATAACAAGTGGGCCCCAAACCTTTTCTTCCACAGCAAGAGCCATGAACTTTGTCCAACCCTTATGGCCACTGGCTGATTCATGACAACTAACATAGCAGATTTTTGTCCTGATAAGAACTCACTATATAAGTAGATTTTCGGGACAAATGTGAAGCTCCTAAGTGTCAGAACTTGTTATTGGGAGCTTAAGATTAACTAATAACTTCCATAGAGACATTTAATATAATTATTTTTATATTTAGTATTGTTATTGCTGTATTGTTATTCTTATTATTACAACTCCTTTCTTCCTTTCCTCCTGTCACTCTTTCACTTTGTTCCTTATTGTGTACATTATGGAGTTTTGTGATCACAAAAACGATTGAGGAACTTATTGATATACATGTGCTCAAGCAAGATATCCTGAAAATCCAAAGTGATTTGAACGACCCTGCATTAGCAGCCACTTCTAGGTTTATTTTTTACTGCAGCTGATACAAACAAACTGGCTAAAAATACAAACAGTCACATTTGTGTCATTTTGCCACATTTATTCTGCTTCCTCCTCCAATAAACAGGTTACATGATACAATAACAATGCCCTGATGAAGTTGCAATATGAAACACGTTGGTGACTAGAGGGTTAATAGCATTTTTTTTTATTGCTAAGCGGAGATACAGTTATTTATTTTATTTATACAATTTATTTATTTTTTTTAACAGAGGATTTATTAGTATATTTTCTCTTTTAAGGGCTCTTTATGTAGTAGGAATATCGCCCATACCCACTTCTTTATATACTAGTCATTCCCTCAGATGTCAGGGTCTAAATCACCGGTAAAACATTGAGGAATATAGTAACAGGAGTAAACAAAGGGACAAGCTGCTTAAATTACTATATATTATTAGGTGAATTTCCTAAATTATATGTATATTCTTAATTTTCCTTTGGTCAAACATGAATGAATGGATGGGTGCTGTCTGGGGTGGGTGCTGAGAAGTGATGGCTACTGACAAGAACTGGTAGGGATGGATGCTAAGTGGGGTGGGTGCTGGGTGGAAGTGATGAGATGATTAGAAGGGACGGGCTGCTATGCAGAGATAGTATATGTGTGTGTGTGTGTGTATATATATATATATATATATATATATATATATATATATATATATATATATATATATAAATAGTAAAAGAGAAATATTCTTTGTTTAGTAAAAAAAACACTTATATCCTCTACTAAATAAATTCTGGAGCATATAAGAAAAATATGTTGAAACAATAACCACAAAATCCAAATTAATTATTTCAATAGTTTAAAATGAATACACGATTTCACATAACAGGGCAACGTTTGGGGAATAGTGATCACAACACAGTCTCATTTGAGATTGAATTAAAAAAACAAAACTGTAAGGGGCTAACAAAAACTCTCAATTTTAAAAGGGCAGATTTTAACGGTCTAAGGGCAGCAATGCAAAGTATAGACTGGGACAGAGAACTGTTGGGTAAAAACACTGAACATAAATGGACAACATTCAAATTCTTACTAAATATACATACACATCGGCATATATCATGTGGGAATAAAAGTAAAAGGAGTAAATCACAACCCATGTGGCTTAACAATGATTTAAAGATGAAGATGAGGAGTAAAAACAAGCGTTTATATTATAAAAAAAAGAGGGGACTGAGACTGCTTTACGGGAGTACAAGGAAATCAGACTGGCTAAAATAGAAAAGTGACAAGTTAGTTGCAAAGGAAAGTAACCCTAAATTATTTTTTAAGTATATTAATGGGAAGAAGGCCAGTAAGGAAGCTATAGGAAAATTACAATGTGACACAGGCCATCTGACATCAGTGACCAGGAAAAGGCAGATGAGCTAAATAGGTTATTTTCTTCGGTATACCAGTGGTCGGCAACATAATGGACGCTACACTACCTTTGCCAAATAACTGGTTTACGCAGGAAGAAATACAAAAGTGGGTTAGAAAAATTAATATTAATAAAGCCCCAGGTCCTGATGGAATACCTCCAAGGGTACTAAGGGAACTGGGCTCTGTACTAGCCAAACCATTATATTACATTTTTCAACACAGGGTCTCTACAAGATGACTGGAGAAAAGCAGATGTGATACCTATATTTAAAAAGGGAGCAAGATCAAATCCGGGGAATTATAGACCAGTGAGCCTCACTTCAGTAGTGGGGAAGCTTTTAGAAGGGTTAATAAGGGATAATATACAAGAATATGTCTATATGAACAGGATTATAAGTAGGAGTCAACATGTATTTATGAGGGATAGGTCATGTCAAACAAGTGTAATTAGTTTCTATGAGAAGGTTAGTAGGAACCTGGATCAAGGCAACTCAGTGGATGTAGGCTTTTTGGATTTTGCAAATGCTTTTGATACAGTGCCATATGGGAGACTATTGGGCAAACTAAGAAATACAGGAATTGCAGTAAATATCTGCTCATGGATCGAGAGCTGGCTAAAAGACAGGAAGCAAAGGGTTGTGGTAAATGGAACATACTCCGATTGGACTAATGTGGTAAGTGGGGTTCCTCAGGGTTCAGTATTAGGTCCTCTCCTTTTTAACATATTTATTAATGACTTAGAGGTGGGACTGGAAAGTAGTGTCTCCATTTTATGCATCTGGGAAGGAAAAATAGCCATGCAATTTATAATCTTAATGGAGCAAATCTAGGGGTATCAGATATTGAAAGGGATTTCAGAGTACTTGTGAACGAAACCACCTATGTAACAGTGCTCAATGCCAAGTAAAATATTAGCATGTATTAAGAAGGGTATAGAAGCCAGAGAAGCAAATATAATTCTGCGACTATACAAATCTCTAGTACGCCCTCATTTGGAATATGGAGTACAATTTTGGGCACCACTTCATAAAAAGGACATTTTAGAGCAGGAAAAGGTACAGAGAAGGGCTACAAAACTAATAAGGGGAATGGAGGGGCTAAGTTATGAAGAAAGACTAACAAAATTAAACTTCTTTTCTCTAGAAAAAAAGGTGTCTAAGAGGAGATATGATTACCTTATATAAATATATCCAGGGTCAGTATAAAGATTTGTCAGGGGAGCTTTTTGTGCCAAGAGGTTTTTAACTGACAAGAGGACATCCCTTGAGATTAGAAGTAAAATAAAATCACCTTAAAGAAAGAAAAGGGTTCTTCACAGTAAGGGTGGTTAATCTGTGGAATTCTCTACCAAAGGAGGTGGATACAGTGGATTGGATAGATAACTTTAAAAAGGGCCTGGATATATTTTTAAATACAAAAGGGCATTCAGGGTTATCCTGAATAATTAGAGATGGAGTATTGATCCAGGGATGAATCCAATCGCCAGTATCTTGGGTCAGGAAGGAATTTTATATTTTTTCCCCTTTTGAGACAATTGGCAAAGTTTCACTTGAGTTTTTTTTCCGTTTGCTTCCTCTGGATCAATTAACAATGAATCTGCATATTGCAGATCAGAGGAGATCTAAAAAGGTTAAACTTGATGGATTAAAAGTATTTTTCAACTTCAATTACTAAGTAACTATGTAACATAAGAATACGGGTCAACTGTAAAAAACTAAAATACATTACTATACTGACAAATGAGAACATTGTGACATTTCATAGGGAAAGGTTTAATATCAAAGATCTAAATAATGATCACAAAAAAATATATATTTTTAAAAGAAACAGATAAAGCTATTTATATAAATGAACATATGTGGAGAATTATTTGGAATTAAGCTCAGAGTTTAATTCATACAACATACGAAAGGAATGTATCGTAAATATCATACAGATGGTAATACTCACCCCAAAAATACATCTCATTTATCAACAAAACGCAAATACATACAATTCTAGCAAAGAGAATGTAGACTCCGGCCACTGGTGGTGGCCATTTGGTTATCAATACTGGTCCATTGTTTACAAATTAAAGGACCACTGTAGTTCATGGGAAAGACCCTTGTTTGTCACATATGTACCAAGCGAAGGTATTAGCAGCTGTGTAATCCGTGGACACGAATCATTTGGGGGAAATCTGACATTTTGAAGACTCTGTTTATGAGTAATAATAGGGATTTGTATGAGCCACACATTTTTTTTTAAGAGGGCAGACCCATACAGGAACTATTTGTTTGTGTTTAAGCAGAATACCCGAGCTTATAAGCACTTCTTAATAAAATAAACTACCTAAAGTAAATAGATACACAGAGATATTATATACCTAGTAGCATCCAGGGACCTGCCATATATCTTTGAATTAGATAGAACCTATTCTGACATGGAGTGCTTACAGGGCCACTGTAATAGTTTTATAAAGGACTCAATAATGAATAGTTAGATGGGGTTTAATAAAAACTTTAAAAAACAGTGCATTGAAGCAGTGAATTACCATTCCCAATGACCCCTCAGTCGGTATAACCTCTAGTCATCCTCACGGCCTGAATAAAGTTACTATTCTTAGGGCCTCATTCAAAAGCAATTTGGCCAATAGGCTCTATATAAGCACATAGCATATTTTTTCTACAGAAGTTTTAGTTAGTGAAGACCTTGCTTTTGGATAGAAGTTCACTAACTAAAAACTTTTGTAAAAAAATATGCTTTGTGCTTATATAGAGCCGTATTCAATTGGCCAAATTGCATTTGAATAAGGCCCTTAGAAGGCTTTTTATAAAGTGGTCCTTTAAGAAGTAGATTACATGATATGGGGGTCTGGCAATGATGGATCTTAAAATAAAAGTACTTTCTAATTCTATTTATCCACTGACAATATTAATTAGTATTATATTCTAATTAATTTGTAAATTCTGATTCATAATAACCTTTATCTGTATAATATTTTATATCTACATTATACTTTAATTGTAATGTTACGTTTTAGCGCTAAAAATATAGAACAATCTTGTCTCTTGTCATTTTTTTTTTGTATTCTTAAATACTATAAAAAATAGCATGTGCATTATACTAGCCATTTGATTCTAAAGCAAATAATTCCTGAGATAATAATTTTTCTAATCTCAACAGAATAACCTAATTATTATTATTATTTCATATTTAATGTGTAGAGTGGCAGCAGATTCAGTGGCTATACTCTTCTGAATGCTAATTAGTTGTGCTGATGTGCTAATTATGATTACAGTTTATAATGCTGGAAGAACTTCCACACCACCACCATTATCTAGCACTCTGAGAAGTCCATTAGCAATAAAATGACCACAACAGGAAGTTGATTTCATTTTAAGGAGCATTAAAAACTGTCTATGCAGTTTTTCTCTACAGTAAATTATTTCTGAAATATTTCGATTTTGTGGCTCCTGTATGTTAATGTACCGCTCAGAGTACTTGATAAGGGTGGGAGAGGGGTCTTACTGCCAGATAACATTGGGTGTATTTAATTTGGCCACTACTGAGACAGGCAAGCAAACTGTAGTCCTAATTAGTACATCAAATCAGCTAATTAATGTGTGCAAGCTACTCAATTGCATATAGACACGGCAACAAACTGGAATTCACTAGGATTGATTTAATTTAGAAAAAATAAGATAATACAACATATAGGCAGTTTTTTATTCTGTTTAATAATAACCACAAAAAAACAACAACTTGGTTTTATAATGACCCCATCAATGCTGAATATCTCAGGAATAATGTACTGTAGAGAACAATGGCTAGTACAATGTACAGGCCGTTTTTAATGTTCTTTATGATGAAACCAACTACCTGTTATGGTTACAGTGTCTCTTTAAGTAACTCATATATTGTTGCTACAGCATGTGTTGATGAGCAGAGAGTGATATTAATTAGAACAGATCTGTACAAACATGAAAACATATTATTTACATATAATTACACATTTCCTGGAATTTTACATCTTTTATCTGACAAGGAATCACATCTTGATTACAAGTCACATCCAGTCAGCACAGCCAATTATCTAATTAGATGATTATTATTCCCATCTATAAACAGATATACCTTTGTTAATATAATTGTATGGAAGCAGCTACATGTCATCCTGTTACAGATCACTTGTTCCCCAAAATGTTTATATAGAGTGAGACTTGGACCCTTCAGTCTTCTTTTTTTCTATAAATGATAGTAAAAATGTAATTTATACTTTTCTTTTCAATAAAACTTTATTATAATTTGATTATAATAAAGAAATGAGTATGATCACAACATTACATTTCTAAAAGTAACATAATAATCTAATTAGTAATATAGTTATTATATTTAACTAGCGAATTGCCCATCAAAAAATGACGGCAATGAAATTGTAAGGTAGCTAATGCTGTTTGGTGTCTACTACTGAAATATATAACACATTAATAAATGAATATACTTTACCTATTTTGAAGCATTGTGATGAAGAGCTGGCAATCTGTGTTGATGTTGCTGCAGCATTAGTGGTGTGGAGCTGCTGTGTAAGCGTGCTGAATGTGTGCAGTGTAATACTGTGCGTGCGCGAGACTAAACCGTTAGCGTAGTCGTGTACTTCGGCATTGGTGTAAAATGGCGGGTAATGTGTGGTATGCTTCTTAGCGGAATATCCGTAGGTGTTTTGTGGTGTTTTACGAGTTTCTTGTGGTGTTTTGCGAGTGTGTTGTGGTGTTTTCCGTGTTTCGAGTGCTGTAGCCTCGTTTACGTTTTGTTCGTCGGCCATTTTTTCTCTCGCTTAGCGATTTTATTAGTGTGTAAACAGTTTTATTTTTATTTAAATGTAGGTGTAAGTTGCTTTTTTGAGGTGCTGGATGGTTCCTCTTGCTGTAGGTAAGCTTTTCATGTGTGTGTTGTCTGTATTGTGTTTTAAATGTTTTTATTTTCGCGTGTTGAGTCCAATTTTTGCGAGGTCGTAATGTGTGCTAACGTGTCTCGTATGGTGTTTGTGTTTGTAGCCTCATTTTCGTTTTGTTCGGCGGCCATTTTTTCTGTCGCTTAGAAATTTTTTTAGTGTCTAAACTCTTTTATTTTGAGTGATATGAAGGTGTAAGTTGCTTTTTTGAGGTCCTGGATGGTCCCTCTTGCTGTAGGTAAGCTTTTTATGTATGTGCTGTGTGTATGTATTGTGTTTTGAATTTTGTAATGTTCACGAGTTGCGTCCGAGTGTTGCGAGGTCATAATGTGTGTTAACGTGTTGTATGTTGTTTGCGTTGCGAGGTAAAGTTTGAGAGGGTCGTAATTGGTGTGTCGTGTTTGGGTGCAACGTGCCAGCACCATGCCAGCAACTGAGGCCCTCGCCCGCAAGCGTTAGCAACAACTCGCATGCTCACAACTATATATGTGATGTATAGAGTGCCGGCAGATTCAGTGGAACTAGAGGTATAATAAGCGCACAGATAAAATGTCAATACACTTTGAAAATAAATAAAAATAAGGCCTCTACTGCATGGCTCCCATAAGAAAAGAACCGAGGCCTCCATTCCATGGCTCCCATACGAAAAGATCCACGGCCTCCATTCCATGGCTCCCATACGAAAAGAACCAAGGCCTTCATTCCATGGCTCCCATACGAAAAGAACCAAGGCCTTCATTCCATGGCTCCCATACGAAAAGAACCAAGGCCTTCATTCCATGGCTCCAATAAGAAAAGAAGCGAGGCCTTCATTCCATGGCTCCCATAAGAAAAGAACCGAGGCCTCCATTCCATGGCTCCCATACGAAAAGAACCAAGGCCTTCATTCCATGGCTCCCATACGAAAAGAACCAAGGCCTTCATTCCATGGCTCCCATAAGAAAAGAACCGAGGCCTTCATTCCATGGCTCCCATAAGAAAAGAACAGAGGCCTTCATTCCATGGCTCCCATACGAAAAGAACCAAGGCCTTCATTCCATGGCTCCCATAAGAAAAGAACCGAGGCCTTCATTCCATGGCTCCCATATGAAAAGAACCAAGGCCTTCATTCCATGGCTCCCATAAGAAAATAACCAAGGCCTTCATTCCATGGCTCCCATACAAAAAGAACCAAGGCCTTCTTTCCATGGCTCAAGAAAAAGGAAAAAGTAAAGACACCCTTTTAGCCCCAGAGAAAACTCCACTATTTAGTAAATAAGGTAAACAAGTGTAATAATGAAAGCTTCCAATTTTTATTAATGCATTTAGAAAAAAGATTAAAACATATTTAAAACATGTGACACAGTAAGTTTCTTCCTGAATACTATTTTATGATGAATCTGACTGTACTTTTTGTGATCAATAGTCTTATTGTAATTTACTATGTCCTTGGTTTTATCCAAAATCTTGATATGTACCTTATATACTACAAATAGGAGAGAAATAGGAGGAGAACACAGCTGAAATTGTGACTGTTAAAGTGCCAGTGCATTTATAAAGAGATAGTAATAAATGAGAGTGCAAAGCAATATGATGCTTCGAATAAATTACTAAATTAAATCAAATTAAAGAGCGGAGATGGTCCCTAGCTTGCTATTATAGTGGAACTGGGGGCCTACCACTTACCCCCTGCTAATAAGTGCTGCTATCTGTGCTGTTATTGCGGGTTGATGCTATTTATGTAGTAGCCGTGGGGGCCCACCGTTTACCCCTTAAGACTATTAAAAATAATCTAACTATTCAAACTGCAGCTGAATACAACACCCCCGGCGAATAAAAAAGTCAAATCTGTATACAGATCCACAGGACATATGTAAATATTGTTGATGAAAAGTAACAATCACAATTTTCTCTAATTACTTAATACAATATCACCTTGAGCAAAATTTAAACATAATATATAATTTTTTAAATAATAGAATCTCTTAGTAAAAGGTGTATGGTATTCTTATCTTAGTCTGTTGTAAGCAGAGTCCGGATGGTAAAGGATTGAAATCAAGCCGGGCCCAGCTGTTTAGCGTTCCTCTGCTGTAATGATGTGAATCAGGAAGTGCAGACTGTGTCTACGGTAGCCGACGTGCGCGTTTCGCTGCTACTTCGTCAAGGACCATGATTCAAACATGGTGGAGGTAAGTCTTTATATAGTGAGAGGAGTCAGGTCATCATCTTTTAACCCTTTATTTTATTCCTTCAGATGTTTCTCGAACTTTGATGGTCTCGAAATCGGCAATAAATCAACGCTACGGAGGAGAAAGAGCAAAGTGCATGGATGAAAATAAATATAAATATACTTTCATTTTGACAATAAAACCAATTCTTTACTACTTAAATATTTGAATCTCATGTTGCAATTATCATGATTTCTCCAATTTACTTAATAATGATATATTCCTGTAGATTTATAATTATTTTGTTATATATAAGTCTAATACAAACTTGAGAAAGTATCCTATTAGGTTTTTTAATAATTTCAGCTTAGGTCTTGATGAATAATTTATATATATAGTTACAAGACATTCAGTCAATATGATGTTTTTTGAGAATATATATCTCTTACTTTAATAAGATAGATCAATTCGTTTAACCACTTTCAGTTATAATTTTTAAGTCCCAATCTTACTCTGATGTTCATAAAGCAATATTTGTTTATAGAGATTAAATCTTAACTTATTATTTCATTAGTTCCTTGACAGAAAATCTTTTACTTAATCTTTTTAATAGTCTATAATAGTTTTTTTTTTAAAAGTTAGATACGCTTTGCTTCTTTTTACATCTATTAGTTTCCATCTCGATTTTTATTTTCAGTCAAGCACCTTTTTAGGAGATAAAAGCAATATGTAATTATAACATTAGGTTCTAGGATGGTAAACTGTTTCAAATTAATTATTGCGTAGATATGACTGGGAAAACTATTTTGTTAGACACTGAAAATAATTTTTTACCTTAGGTAAATACCATAAATTTGGCAATTTCATTTAGTCCATAAGGAGTAATTGTATTAAGCAGGACAATCCAACGTGTTTCAGCTTTTAATAGTTCACGTTCTATATCACCTCTTCTGATGCCTAAAGTTATTCTTTGCAGAATTGAGAATTGTATATCTACTGTATATACTCGAGTATAAGCCAAGTTTTTTAACCCTTTTTTTAAGGCTAAAAAGGGCCCCCTTGGCTTATACTCGAGTCACCCTCCCCCATGTCTCTCTAACTCCCCCCCGTGTTAGAGAGACACGAAGGGGGGGGGGGGGGGGGGGTTTAGAGAGACATGGGTGGAGGGTGACTCGAGTATAAGCCAAGGGGGCCCTTTTTAGCCTTAAAAAAAGGGTTAAAAAACTTGGCTTATACTCAAGTATATACGGTAGATATACAATGCTCAATTCTGTGTCTCTCTAACCCCCCGTGTCTCTCTAACCCCCCTGTTTCTCTCTAACCCCCCGTGTCTCTCTAACCCCCGTGTCTCTTTCCCTACCCCATCCTCATCCTCAACCCCCCCTCCTCATCCTAAACCCCCCTCCTCATTCTAAACCCCCCTCCTCACTTTACCCCTCTAAATACCTCCCCCTTTCCCCTCACTTACCTCCATCTGCAGCTGTTCCTCAGCACCTCCCCGCTCCTTCCTGTGTCCGGACCCGGCATATGCTAATGACGTGACGTCACATGCGCACCACGTCATTAGTAACTGGCATGGACAAAATGCAGGAAGGAGCGTGGAGGTGCGGAGGAACAGCTGCAGATGGAGGTAACTGAGGGGAAAGGCAGAGGTGGAGGTATTTAGAGGGGTAAAGTGAGGAGGGGGGTTTAGGATGAGGAGGGGTAAAGTGAGGAGGGGGGTTTTGGATGAGGATGGGGGGTTTAGGATAATGATAGGGAGGGTTTAGGAGGAGAATGGGGTGGTTTAGGATGCGGATGAGGGGTTGAGGATGGGGGGTTGAGGATGAGGATAGGGAGGGTTGAGGATGAGGATGGGGGTTGAGAAGGGGGGATTGAGGAGTGGGGGTTGAGGATGAGGATGGGGGGTTGAGGATGAGGATGGGGGATTGAGGATGGGGGTAAAGTGAGGGGGTTTAGGATGAGGAGGGGTAAAGTGAGGAGGGGGTTTAGGATGAGGATGGGGGGTTAGGATGAGGATAGGGAGGGTTTAGGATGAGGATGGGGGGTTTAGGATGAGGATGGGGGGTTGAGGATGAGGATGGGGGTTGAGGATGAGGATAGGGGGTTGAGAATGAGGATGGGGGTTGAGGAGGGGGGATTGAGGAGTGGGGGTTGAGGATGAGGATGGGGGGTTGAGGTTGAGGAGGTGGTTTAGAATGAGGAGGGGGTTTGAGGAGGGAGGTTGAGGATGAGGATGGGGGGTTGAGGTTGAGTAGGGAGGTTGAGGATGAGGAGGGGGGTTGAGGAGGGAGGTTGAGGATGAGGAGGGAGGATGGGGAGGGAGGATGAGGAGGGGGGATGAGGAGGGGGTTGAGGAGGGGGCTGAGGAGGGTGGTTTAGGATGAGGAGGGTGGTTTAGGATGAGGATGCGGGGTTGGGGTTGAGGATGGGGGTTGAGGATGAGGATGGGGGTTGAGGAGGGAGGTTGAGGAGGGTGATAAGGGAGGGGGCAAGAGACACAGAGAAGGGAAAGGGGGAAGAGACACAGGGAAGGGAGAGGGGGAAAGAGACACAGGGGAGAGAGAGGAGGGACACAAGAAAAGGGCACACAAGAGGGGGACACAGAGGGCACAAGAGGGACACAGGGCTTATACTCGAGTCACTCATTTTTACCAGTATTTGGTGGTAAAATAGGTGCCTCAGCTTATACTCGGGTTGGCTTATACTCAAGTATATATGGTAATTTAGATTGATGTTTTTAAAGAAAATGTCTGGCAACTGACGTCAGGGTCTTGTTGTTAGCTAAATATCTAGAACTGTTCCTAATATTACTAAGGTGCTTCTTTCCATGGCTCCCATAAGTAAAGAACCGAGGCCTTCATTCCATGGCTCCCATACGAAAAGAACCAAGGCCTCCATTCCATGGCTCCCATAAGAAAAGAACCAAGCCCTTCATTCCATGGCTCCCATACGAAAAGAACCAAGGCCTCATTCCATGGTTTCCATACAAAATGAACCAAGGCCTCCATTCCATGGCTCCCATAAGAAAATAACCTAGGCCTCCATTCCATGGCTCCCATACGAAAAGAACCAAGGCCTTCATTCCATGGTTTCCATACAAAATGAACCAAGGCCTCCATTCCATGGCTCCCATAAGAAAATAACCTAGGCCTCCATTCCATGGCTCCCATACGAAAAGAACCAAGGCCTTCATTCCATGGCTCCCATACAAAAAGAACCAAGGCCTCCATTCCATGGCTCCCATAAGAAAATAACCTAGGCCTCCATTCCATGGCTCCTATACGAAAAGAACCAAGGCCTTCATTCCATGGTTTCCCTAAGAAAAGAACCAAGGCCTTCATTCCATGACTCCCATAAGAAAATAACTGAGGCCTCCATTCCATGGCTCCCATAAGAAAAGAACCAAGGCCTTTATTCCATTTCTCCATTAAGAAAAAGAACCAAGGCCTCCACTCCATGGCTCTCATAAGAAAATAACAGAGGCTTCTATTCTATGGCTTTCAAAACAAAAGAACCGAGGCCTCCATCATGTAGTCTCATAAGAAAATAACTGAGGCCTCCAGTCCATGATTTCCAATGCAAAAGAATCAAGGCCTCCATTCCATGGCTTTCATAAGGAAATAACTCCTCCCTCCAGTCCATGGTTTCCAAAACAAAAGAACAGGTGCATCCATTTCATGGCTCCAATAGAAAATATCCAAGGCCTTAATTTCAATACTCCCATAAAAAGGAATGCTGACTACAGGAGTTTTGAATAGCTAAGTACGGGATCTATTCTATGGCTCCTTGAAAATAGAAGGCCATAAAAGTTACTGACTCATACCTAGGGTGCTTTACCGGAGCTCAGTTCTTACAAGTGCCATGGAATGGAGGTCTAAGATGGCATTGGTATATACACATTGGTACAGGAACTGATGGGATCCCTGCTCTTGTGAGAGCTTAAAATCAAAGAGGTAGTAAGGGTTGTAGAAACATTTGAGTTGAAGGGACTGATTGATGGAAAGAGATATGAGACAACCAGAATAGATAGTCTTGTCTGAGGTTGTTAGTAGAGATGAGGTAAGTGTTATGGTGCTTTGAGCCGGGAGGGGGGTTCAAACCATGCTACCAATATCTCAAGCCTGAGGAAGAGTCTAATAAATAAAATTCCACGGAGGGGGCTGCTCTTGAAAGGTCTTGTGGGCAAGCATTGGAGGCGGTAATATGAGGTGCAAATCATGGCAGAGAGGAGGGGGCATGTAGGAGTTAAAAAAAAAGGGTTGAGTTATAGGGAGTTGCAGAGCTTTAGAAAACTTTAGTTTAGTGGCTTGGGGTTCTGGCATCGACCGTGGAGGACAAATCAAGATGTAACCTTTTATCTAAATCCGTAAAGTACTAACATATTCTTTATACAAGAGAGGATATATTTCTTCCATTCTCCCTCTTTTCCTCTATTATTTTTGTTCCTTTTCCTTCTTCACCTGTTGTTACTCTTCTTTTAAGTTTTTAAAATATCAAATAATATGACAACACTATTTATTCTATCTTTTTCTACCTTCCATAACTCAATGTATGGTTGTTTCCCTCTATAGTCTTAATATTATATGTAATCTTTTTTTTTGTTTAATTGATTTTTATTAGACAGTCAGACATAAAACATTGAGCAAATAACACATTAGAAGTGGTAAGTAGAAATTAACAATGAACATATTCATCACATCTGTTTTCTCATTTGTCGTCTGCCTGTCAAAACCTCCTCTTCTTTTTCCGTTTTCTAGTTTTCTAGTAGCTGAAAGTAACTTTTAACTAAATTGGGGCTAAGGGGGAAACTATGCTTGATGAAGTAGCGGAACTATGGGATGAACTCAGTGAGCCGTGTTTCCTGTCCTCAAGTTGCCCTGGGCCTAATTGGTATCAACTCATAGATTGTAGACTCTGTGTTTAGGTTACTATGCAGGGCTCTTGATGTTGGGTAGATTAAGACTTCTCCTGTCTTGGTTCCCTTACTAGTTCCTCTGGAAGGAAAGCGTTACTCACCCTATTCATCTGCCGAGTCTTGTCTCCCAGCCGGCTTGTAGTTATGGTCAACCTCAGTGGATAAGATGCTCATGGACCGAACAAACTCAATTTTGCTTAGGACTACCTCGAACGATGGGGTGGGTGTTTTCCTGTGGGCGGCTACTACTTTTCTAACTGCTAGGAAAATTTGGTTGGTTAGGAATTGTTCTGAGTTGGACATTCCTTCTACCGGTAGACCCAAGATGGCCTCCTCTGGTCCCATGGGATAGCTTTGACCCCATAGTTTCTCTAGGGTTTTGTATGTATCTACCCAGGTGTGTCTAATCATAGGGCATTCCCATAGTTTATGAGTTAGAGTCCCTTTCTGGTTACAACCCCTTTCGCACATATCGCTAATCTCCGGGTTCCCTAGGTGCATTCTTAATGGGGTTAAGTACCACCTCATAATAACTTTATATGAATTCTCCTTCAGAATTATGTTAAGTGATGAGTTTTTGGCTTGTTTACGAATGTTGTTCCATTGGCCCCTATCTAAACTTACGTTGAGGTCCGCTTCCCACGCCGTCTCATAGTGGAGTTTGGGGGACGTGGCTAAATCGCTTAAGTGGTTATATATTGTGGAAATGTTCCCTTTCCCTCCTGGGAAGTTAATGCAACATCTTTCGATTATGGATTTGATCTGTCCACCTTTGTTCTTAATGTTGAGAGTTAGTCTTTGGTTTATAGCGAGTAGGTTAAGCCATTCCCCTGGAGGTAGGTGTTTGTCGTCTAAGAATGCGGTAGTGGACCATTTTTGATTAACTACTGGTAAGTCTGCCGCAATTGAGCAGTTATTTTCAATCCACCATCTGTATTGGGCATTAGTGTTTACTTTGGGGCTGGTTGATTGCGGCCACAGGGTGCTAAGCCCGAATTCTGGGTTTAGGAGCCTGTTCCTCCTATTTATGTCTTTCCATAAGTTTATTGTGTGCTCCACGCTAGTTGGAAGTGATTGGGGTAACTTGAAGCCCTGTTGGATGGAGAGCCACGGCAACTGATGCATGATTAAGTCATTGGTCCTCAGTATGTGTTTCCCTATCTGAACCCATACCGGGGGGAATCTCTGATGTACCATTTAGCTAGTTGAGCTAGTCTAGCTGCTTTGAAGTAACGGGGAATGTCGGGAAATGCGAGTCCACCTCTCTTTTCAGTTGCAGTAATTGTTTCTCTGTTTATTCTAGGTTTTTTGTTGTTCCACAGAAAGCTCATCAATATTTTTTGAATCGTTTTCAATTATTTTGCCAATATTGTTATAGGTATGGTCCTAAACAGGTAGAGCAGTTTGGGGAGTATGTTCATTTTGATGGCATGTGTAGCGGAACCCATCACTGTTTTACCTTGTTTTATGATTATTTAATTCTTGGTTAAAATATGATCCTACAATATATATGTTGGTTGATGTTCTACAGAATATATTGGCTCAGAATATTAGCCAGACTTTTGCAGACCTAGGCTAATAGATAATCCTGTTACAGAGATTCAAGAGATAAGAAAGTTGTAAAGGATCCTTGCATTTTCAAAGTGTTTTCATTCTCTGATAAGAATGATCTAATTAATGTCTGATTGTATCCAAGTTGCCAGGGAGGTGTGACTCACCTATTGTCCTATATGTGTATTGTGTGGGGGATATGTGCAATGTCTGTGTGTTATGTGTAAAAACATACTTTTACTAACTTTTGAACCCCTGGTCTGATTCATGCCATTTTTGTATATGTTGTTCCCCTGGGTGAGAGATATTGAATGGTGCGGGACTTAAAGGTGTACCCCCTGTATTTGGGGTACATACAGAATGTGGTTAAAATTGTGTCTGTTTTAATTGTGTTACCTGTTATCTGAGGGGAGGAGACGTGGGGGTTGAACCATGCAGATAATTGGCTGTTGTGATAATTATGTGGGTGTAGCCCTTCAGAGGGCAACATTGCATAAAAGGAGATTCCCTGTCATTAAAAGAGAGTTCTACTTGACCCTTCAAAACGTAGCATCGTCTCGTTCTTTGGGGGGGATTTATGGTACCGTTACTCTGCCACATTTTACTGCACTCCTGGATTATACAATGGGATATCGTGGATGGGAATAAGCATTTCATTACTGCACAGCACCTTGCTTAAGAAAAGGACGTCTCCAACGGCTGGTACCCTCTCACTACCGGGGTAGCCGTTACATTGGATGGCAGTGGTGGGATGGTCCTTTTCATCCCCAACGCAAGTGCTGAATGGAATCCCAGTACGCTAAACTGAAAAGATCCACACTAAAGGATCTCTTGGAAACCAGAGGAAGGAGTGCCAGCAACCGACCACGGAGAGAGCTGATAGCTGACTTACTGGAGCTGGACGAGATGGATCGATCCATGGAGGTCGTGGACCAACCTTCCCCTGCCAGCGAGGAGGAGGAAATTACAAACCTGGTTCAGCGGAGATTATCCATGTACCCAGCAACATCCGTGGAGCTAATAGATCAGCTGTTCCGGGAAGCGAGAACGGAGATACAAAATAGGAGGGGGCACGAACTTGAACTGGCAAGAGCTAGACAACCCCTGGCACATACAGTTCATACTCCCCCACCCGCTGCTACAGTAAAGAAAATACCCTTCACTGCCTTCAAAGCGTTTGTGGAAAGTGAGGAAGAAATTGATGGATATTTGGCTGACTTCGAGAGGCAGTGCTCACTACACCAGGTACCACCAGACCAATGGGTCACTATTTTGGCTGGAAAGCTATCAGGAAAAGCAAATGAGGCTTTTCGGGCGCTTACTGAGGAAGATATTGCGCAGTATTGCCGGGTGAAGGCTGCACTGCTCACCAGATATGCCGTCACCCCAGAAACTTATCGCCGTCGCTTCAGGGAGTCTAAAAAGAAGTCTGCAGACTCCCACATGGAATGGGCCAGCAATATACAAAGGGTGGCATCACATTGGGTGCGAGGGTGCAATGCCAACACAGGAGAGGAAGTACTACAGCTATTCCTGATGGAACATTTCTTCCAAGATCTGGCGGCAGACATACAGGATTGGGTGAGAGATCGTCGCCCTGCTAACTTAATCGAGGCAGCACGGCTAGCGGACGAATACGCAGAGTCCAGAAAGGTGAGCCAAGGGTCCACACGACCAACCTCTAGAGCAGAGCCACGCACCTCAATGCCCGCTGCAAGCACAGAATTTCGGGCCCCAGTACCCCCAGGACCGCCACAACCTCAGGGGTCTAACCACCAACCCCAGGATTCTTACAAAATGACGTGCCATCGCTGCGGCAACCCGGGGCACATTGCTCGTTATTGCCCCTTGGGATCAGCCAATAACAACTGGAGGCGCCCGACCAATAACCCAGAGATCCCTTTATCACGTACCTCTGCTGCTCACTGCCTGGAAACCAAAGGGAGCCCTGAGGAGTGTTTGGGCATCCTGTACGAGGCAAACCCCATACAAGCTGCATCCCCAGACAACCGCCAGCATCACCGCCAGGAGGTGCGTGTAAATGGACAGGTAGCACAAGGCCTAAGGGACACTGGCGCTACCATCACGTTGGTGCAGAAACATCTTGTGAAACCGGAGCATGTATCTACCCGTACTGTTGCTGTCCGTGTCGCAGGGGGGGCTGTTTTTCGCTTAACGACCGCCCGGGTACACTTGGATTGGGGAGTCGGGTCGGGAAAGACCACAGTAGGCATCATGGACAATTTACCTGCTGAGGTAGTGCTGGGCAACGATATTGGCCCTCTAGCCTCAGCCTTTTTACCCACGACTGCTGCTGCTTGTCCCGTGACCATCCGCTCACAGACCCGTACCGAGGACGATCCTACAACAGGTCGGGAGACCCAGGTAAGCCACAAGCAGACACTTAGCACTAATGCCACAGAGAGACCCATAGCGTGGGACACCCCCGAAGAGCTTGTGAAGGAAACTAGACAGGACCCCACCCTCCAAAAGTACCGAGCATTGGCCGACGATAGAGGGGATGAGCGGGAACGTTTTATATGGAAAGGGGTTTCTATGGGACAGAGATTGTGGCCCACCTTTTGGACATTGGGATACTGGACTGTTGGGATGGGATCCTGGATTTTTTTGGGTGGGTGTACAGGGGAAGAACAGTGGGCCCTGTGCAATAGCGGCCCGACCACGAGCTGGGGGAGGAATGTACTCTACAACTTGGGATGGTTTTGCTAAAGGACTTCAGTTCATTTTGAAGGCTGATGCTTTTCTGCCTAATTATTTAATTGTCTGAAACCAGTTTGTAAAAGGTATTTTCCCTCTCCTTGAAATGTTTATTGCAGTAATGCTGATGGGTTGTCAAACTGTAGAAGTGACCAACAAATCGTTTTGTCCGGACATCCCCAGGCCGATCCGTTGGGATCAGACCGTGTATGCCGGCTTATGGTCACGGGGGAGGTGTGTAGCGGAACCCATCACTGTTTTACCTTGTTTTATGATTATTTAATTCTTGGTTAAAATATGATCCTACAATATATATGTTGGTTGATGTTCTACAGAATATATTGGCTCAGAATATTAGCCAGACTTTTGCAGACCTAGGCTAATAGATAATCCTGTTACAGAGATTCAAGAGATAAGAAAGTTGTAAAGGATCCTTGCATTTTCAAAGTGTTTTCATTCTCTGATAAGAATGATCTAATTAATGTCTGATTGTATCCAAGTTGCCAGGGAGGTGTGACTCACCTATTGTCCTATATGTGTATTGTGTGGGGGATATGTGCAATGTCTGTGTGTTATGTGTAAAAACATACTTTTACTAACTTTTGAACCCCTGGTCTGATTCATGCCATTTTTGTATATGTTGTTCCCCTGGGTGAGAGATATTGAATGGTGCGGGACTTAAAGGTGTACCCCCTGTATTTGGGGTACATACAGAATGTGGTTAAAATTGTGTCTGTTTTAATTGTGTTACCTGTTATCTGAGGGGAGGAGACGTGGGGGTTGAACCATGCAGATAATTGGCTGTTGTGATAATTATGTGGGTGTAGCCCTTCAGAGGGCAACATTGCATAAAAGGAGATTCCCTGTCATTAAAAGAGAGTTCTACTTGACCCTTCCAAACGTAGCATCGTCTCGTTCTTTGGGGGGGATTTATGGTACCGTTACTCTGCCACATTTTACTGCACTCCTGGATTATACAATGGGATATCGTGGATGGGAATAAGCATTTCATTACTGCACAGCACCTTGCTTAAGAAAAGGACGTCTCCAACGGCTGGTACCCTCTCACTACCGGGGTAGCCGTTACAGCATGTAGCTTTCCTAGCCATGAGATCTTTAGCTCTGACCACCTGTGCAGGTCAATTGTTATTAGTTTAATGAGGGTTGGGTAATTTGCTTCATATAGGGCCTTAGCTGATTTTGTTATTTGTATGCCTAGATAATTGATAGAATTCGGGGCCCATTTTATCGGAAAATTATTGGCTAGTAGTTTTTCCATGGAGAGAGGAAGGGATAAGTTAAGGGCTATGCTTTTACTCGTATTTACTTTGAACCCTGACAGTGGGCCAAACTTAGACAGAAGTTTGAATAGGTTGGGAAGACTAACTAGGGGGTTTGAGATTGTCAGAAGGATGTCATCTGCGAAGAGGCTTATTTTGTGATCTGTCAGGCCGACCCGTATTCTCGATATGTCTGTGTGTTGGCGAATAGCTATTGTACCTGAGTCGGCTGTTTTGGTATAAAGGTCAGCATAAAATTGCCTGAATTCGCTTACTATTTGATCTGGTTTGAAGACTATCTGCCTATTTTTGGTGATTAGTTTGGCAATGAATGAATTTGCTCTCTTTTCTTTTAGTCTGGTGGCCAACATTCTATCGGGCTTGTTTGCGTTTCTGAAGAATTTGGCTTCGGTACGTTGTAGGATAGTGACCATTTTTCCTCTTAATATAGTGTTTAGTTCTTGTTTATACCCTAGTACCTTCTCGTAAGTGTGTCGTGACTTATCTTTAACATATAGTTTTTGGGCCTCTGATATTTTCTGGTTTAGGAGTAAAATTTGTGCTTGGTCCTTTTTTTTTTTGATCGAACTAATTTGTATGCAGATTCCCCTGATCACTGCTTTGTGAGCTGCCCAGATTCCGTCTATGTCTATCTCCCCTACTGTGTTAAGATCAAGATATTCTGTGATTGCTGTTCTGACTTTATCTCGTGTGATTGGGTCGTTTAGTATACCGGGGTTTAATGACCACCTCAGGCTATTTCCTTTCGGTAGGAGGTTGTTCATGGAAATGTTGACCAGTTCGTGGTCTGACCATGCTATGGGACAGATTGAGGCCTCAGTTAGGTTCCCTGCAACGTTTTGTTGAATCAGAATATAATCTATTCTGGAGAGCGATCCATGTCTGGGGGAGAAAAATGTGTATTCTCTTTCTGTGGGGTTCATGTTTCTCCAGGCATCAATCATACAGTTTGATTTTAGGAGTTTTTTAAATGCTTTGGTCGCCGTGGGGGTTTTGTGTGAGTCTGGGTCATTTGACTTGTCTTTGAACGGGTCCAGGACCGCGTTCATGTCTCCTCCCATTATCTTAAGCCCGTCTTCCCAGCTATCTGTGAGTTTCTGTATTTTTTGAAAAAATGCCGTTTGGTCTGTGTTCGGGGCGTATACGTTCAAAAATGTGACCTTCCGTTTGTGTATGGTTCCATGCAATGCTATGTACCTGCCATATTTATCCTTTTGGATTTTACTTAATTGGAAGTTGAGTCTTCTATGGAACAAAATAGTGACTCCCTTTTGTTTGGTTTCTGAGGTAGAATGGAATGCCTGAGTAAAGACTCCCCCCCAGTATTTTGGTACTGCTTGTTTTCTAAAGTGAGTTTCTTGAATCATTACGATGTCTAGGTTTAATTTTTGGTAATTCCTCAAGGCCACCCCCCTCTTGATTGGTTCGTTCAGCCCATGAGCATTATGTGACGCTATGACAATGTCCATATTTCTTATTAAGGTGTATGACCTTTTGGTGTGTGCAAGTGGTTATCTCACCTTCCGAGATGCCTGTGGCTTAGTTATCCTGTGCCTCCCGCTGGTTTCCGCCCCGAAGACCGCTCAGCAGCCCGGTGCTTGGAAGAGTCTCTGTACTCAAAGGAAAGAAACAATAGATAATGAGACAAATTGTATCTACTTAATCTCTTGGAATTAGCAAGACCTGGATCAGTAACTATTCAAATTGCTGCTCCTCCTCTTGGGGAGGTCCCTATGGTAACCCTGAGTACTAAGTCTAGGTTTGAGAGTCTGTTGGTGCGTCTCTCTGCTGGTCAGGAGAGCTCCTAGTTTGGTTGAACTTTATATTGTTCCTTATTTAAATAAGCCTTGGTAACTTAAACTACTACGAGGAGAGCGGTTGCTGTCCTCTTTGTATTACTGATGGGCCAATTAGTGTCTCTAAACTGACACTGAACCGGTGCGCCTAAACTTTCCCTACTGTGGGGATATGTGGCTGGCTACTTGTTAGCGCCCGTAGGGACGCCTTTTAGGTATATGTTGCTTTTGCCTTTACGGCCTGGATTGTCTATCTGTGGTGTGCATTAGAACTTTCACTGGTGTGATTGCTGCATTACTGGTCCTACTCATTTTAACATTTAACTAGCATTACTTGTCAGAATAGTCGGATAAAAATAAAGTGACAACTTATTGTGTTAAGTCTCTATCTCCGTTCAGGGGAGGTCTCCTCCCTCTGGGGCTTTCTGATGTTTGCAGATTCTCTCCGTCATTGACTTTGATGTTCCATTCTGCCAGCAAGTTGATTCCTTCCTCCAGTGTTCTAACTGTGAAGAACTTTCCCTCCTTGGAGATATTGAGGCGGAAAGGGAATCCCCACGTGTACCTCCAGCCTTGAGCTAAGATACAGTCCAGTACAGGTTTCAATTGTCTCCTTTTGGCAATAGTTACCGGAGCCAGATCAGAGAAGAGCAGAGGCTTGTGACCCTCAATGGAAGGAATGCCCTTTCTTGCGGCCTTCATAAATAATTATTTGGTGGAGTAGTAGTGGAATCTGGCTATGATGTCTCTTGGGCGTTCCTGTGGAGATGGTCTGAAGCCTAGGACTCTGTGGATTCTATCTATTCTCACATTTTCCGGATGAATGTTTGGGAGGAGAATTTCGCATAGATCACTTAGGTATGCGTGTAGGTCTTTGACTGTCTCCGGCACGTTTCTCAATCTTATGTTTTGTCGTCTAGATCTGTTTTCTAGGTCTTCCTGCTGTAGCTGCTGCCTTGATTATTCGTCCTTCAAGGCCAAGATCTCCTCTTCTAGCTTGCTGTTATGTTGCATCATATCTGATATTTTTGTTTCTAGTTTTTTTGTTTTATCGTCCACCTTTTTTATTTCTGTGGATAGTTCTGTTGTCACTTTTCGGATGTCTGATTTGATTTCTTCTCTGAAGTTGGTTATTAAGTCTTTTAGGTCTTGGATGTCACTTTTTGTGCTAGGCGCTGACATTTCTGAATTTGCAGTTGCGTGGACTGTGGTTAGGGTTGTTTTGTTGGTAGGAGAGCTTGCTGATGATTTGGGTAAGCAATAAGATTGGATTCCCTTATTGTTTTTCCTTGTGGCGATACCCGCCATCTCAGTGAGAGTTCTATAGTTTGAATTTTTTCCAGAGATCTGGTTTCACTTGGTTTGTCCCAGAGCTATTGTTAGCGTCCCTATGTTGCCAGGCTTTTTCTTAGTTACATCTCTTTAGGTTTATTAAGAGTTCTTGAAATGAGATGGCCATATCCTGATTGTTTGGCCATAGTTTACAGGTAGTGTGATCAGGCAAACACTCACTGGTATTTTCCCCTCTGTTGTCAAGGGTAGGGTGGGATGCTGCAGTGTGCGAGCTAATGACACTTCTGTGTTCCCCTGATGAGTGTTGCACTGTAGAAGAAAGTTGTGCTTCTGTTATCTGCTTTCTCTGGCATGATATTTCTACACTTCGTCCACTATGTGGTAGTTGCGCTTTTCAAGGGTAGTTTGCTGTAGGCAGGTATTCGGCCCTGCACCTAAAGTTGAAGTGTAGGTTGTTTTGTAAACCTGTGTTTTGTAAACCTGTGTCCCCGCCGGGCCCCTTTAGCCACTGTCTCTCTCTCCCCGTTGTGCTGCGCTCCACTCACCCTCCGCCGATGTTTGGCGGGAATCCACGGTAGGGCTCTTCGGCTGCGTAGGCCGCGGCTCCAAGACCGCCCGCTCCGGATCTCGGCTCTCTCTCTCACCTCCTGGTGTGCCGGTCCGGGAGCGGTGGTCCTGGGCGCCCCGACCTCACCTCTGTGACGGGGTAAAAGCGTCTCTTTGTCTGCCCCCGGTGGTAAGTCCTGTCAGGGTGTCTCTGTTGCAGGGATGGGGGAGATGGTGGCCCACCTGGCTCGCGTGTGCCTCGGGCCCGATAGACCCGCTTTCCGGGTATCAAATTGTTCCTCTCGAGAAGATGGATCTTTTTCTGTACACTAGGGCTCCTTTGTGGCTCTGTGCTGGTCCAAAAAGACTCTTTTTATTGTCCAAATCGGCAGAGCTGGAGCTCTGCACGTCTGCTCCTTTGCTGCGTTAGGTCACGCCCCCATTATATGTAATCTTAAAACCATATCTCCTTGTTAAAGGGTCACAACCTAACCTACAAAATCATCACTCCATCTACTCATTCTGATAATTACTAAACTATTCAAATCAATTCTTTAATATTCTAATATATGGAGAAAAGAGATCCTCTTCTATTTCCTGACTATTTAAGGATTAAAGTGGGAGCAGACCAGACATTAATATAAGAAAAGACGGAAGGAGGAGAGAGGTAGGAGAAGAAAAAGTGAAAAACTTAAATGGGTATGATAATAAGGACAGTAATACTGTCTATTGTTTAAAGTTATTTATTACATTATTATATAAATACTATAAATCAGTGGTGGATCTAGCACATGGGAGGACCAAGGGAGCCAAGGGAGGACAGAGGGGCCAAGATGGTCGGGGAGGGCAGAGAAAGCCATGGGGGCGCAGCAGCCATGGCAGGTAGTCTAGAAGGACAGCACTGGGCCCCTCCAAGGAAGGGCCCGAGTGCCTTGCACTGGCTGCTACAGCAGTAGCTTCAACTCTGCTATAAATTACATATCTGATACTGTAATTTACAATATCCAAGAAAAATTATCATGCACTCTAACTGTATTGCTGTTTATTTCCAAATAAATGTATTGTCAGATTCCAATAAGAATTGACTGTAAAAAATAAAAAAAGATGTAAGTGAGACCGTGAGTCCATGGCCATAGGAGCCCAAAAATATCTGGGGGGAATAATTCATTTCTACTCTCAGGACAGGAAGCAGGGGTGGATCTACGGCCGGGTCCTGCTCTGGGTGGCCATTGCTTTAGTGGTCCTCAAAAACGTTTTTTATTAATTATTTTGTTTTTAAATTCCTAACGCCACTGCTCCGCCCCCCCCCCCCCCCCCCCACACACACACAATTTAATTAAAAATATTATATAAAACTCTCATGGGAAACCCAAATCTGGTAATGCATGACTAAGTTTTATTTTGCTATTTTGTATGTCCCCTATTCATTTAATTCCTACGCCCCTGGTGAGGCCAGACAATCTGATCCTACCCTGGTAATTATAACTGAAGTATAAGATGTTCTATCTGGGTATTTATGTTTTAATTGATTGTATTAATTATCATTTCAAATGATTTTGCTCATACATTCCATGTACTTCTATATAATAAATATATTAATAAGTTCATTGTCTGTGCTCTTAAGGACATATCATTACTGTATATATGTTTTTTAATATGTAAAGGGTTACATTTTCCCTTGTCACCAAATTGGGAATTTGCTTTAATTTTATATTGTTGGGTTATTTAAGGGTCCCAAAGATTGTAACTTGTAGTAGAATTATTTGTGCTCTGCTTTCAAGTGTGCTATATGGAGAGGCAGTTTGCCCCCTCCCCCCCCCCCCATGCAAACATATATATATATATATATATATATATATATATATATATATATTATTAATAATAATAATAATATGTATATAAATGCATATATATTTATATATATATATATATATATATATATATATATATATATATATATATATCGCATTCTCTCTCACACTCCCCCTTCTCTCTATCTCCCCTCTCTTTCTTTTTCTTCCTGCCCCCCTTCCCGCCTCTTTCTCTCCCTTTCTCTCCATGTCTCTCTCCATATTCCCCTCCCTTCTCTCTCTTTCTCTCCTCTGACCTCTCTCTCCATCACCCTCTCTCTCTCCCAACCCCCTATCATTCTTTCCCTCTCTTTCCTCTCCCCCCTCACTTTCTCTCCCTCTCTCTCAACCCCCTCTCTCCCTCCCTTTCTCTCTCCCCTCACTCTCGCTCTTTGCTTTCTCTCCCTATCCCCCACTCTCTCTCCCCATTTATTTCTCTCCTCTCCCCTTCTCTCCCTCCCCCTCACATGCTATCCCTTTCTCTTTCTTTCACTCCCCCTCTTTCTCTCCCTCTCTCTTCATCTCACTCTCTCCCCCTTTCCCTATGTATCCCCCTCTCCCCTCATGCCTCTCCCTCCATGTTTCTCCCTCTTTCTCCTTGCCTCTCTACCCCATTCCTCTCCCTCTCTCACCCATGCATCCCCCTCGCCCATATCTCCTACTATCCCTCCATGTCTCCCCTTGCCACTCCCTCCATGTGTCTCCCTCTCTCCCCCATGCCTCTCCACCATGCCTCTCCCTCTCCCCCATGTCCCCCTTTATCCCCCATGCCTCCCTCTTCTTCATGTTTCCCCCTCTCCCTCCATGTCTCCCTCATTTGTCTCCCCCTTTCTCCCTCTCCCCCATTTCTCCCCCTCTCCCCCAGTGACACCCCCATACCTGTGTCTCCCTCTTTCCCCTTGCCACTCTCCCCCATGCCTCCCCCTTTACATCCATGTCTCCTTCTTCCCCATGTCTCCCCCTCTTCCCCATGTTTCCCCCTTCCCATTCACCCTCCATGTGTCTCCCTTTTTCCCCATACCTCTCCCTCGCTCCATGTCTCCTTCTCGGCCCCATGCCTCTTCCTCCCTCCATGTCTCCTTCTCTCCCCCCATGCCTCTCCTTCTCTCCCCCATGCCTTTCCCTCCCTCCTTGTCTCCTTCTCTCCCCCATGCCTCCCTCTCCCCTTCATTTCCCCATCTCCCTCCATGCTTCCCTCTCCCTTTATGTCTCTCCCTCCATGCCTCCCTCTCCACCTCGTTTCCCCCTCTCCCTCCATGTCTCCCCCTTCCCTTTCTCTCCCTCCATGTGTCTCCCTTTTTCCCCTTTGCCACTCCTCCCCATGCCTCTCCCTCCCTCCATGTCTACCCCCCTCTCCCCATGCCTCCCTCTCCCCCTCTCCCTCGTCTCTTACCTCCTGCTCCTGCTCTCTGCTGCCGGTCTACATGTAAAAAAAAGAATGCACTTCAACTTTTATATGTAATTATACTGCTATTTACCATTGTGGTTCCTACCAATCAACCTCCTAAGGTGGAAGGAGACCGCACAATGTGGCAGTTAAAACTACCAGGGACTTCCGTGGATACTATTTAAACTTGACAGATTTGGGACTTGGTTATGGAACGACCAAATTTAAACATTTGATCAACTCAGATCTGGTTACAACATCCCTTTAAGGGAACATTACAATTATTGTAAAATTAGACACATGGAGCCCAATTCAACTGCAAGCTTGCATCTTGCGGGATCCAGACCGTATGACTACGGGTGTGTCGCAGGCTCCTTTTCATCTCCGATTCTGCTATTCAATTGAAGGAGCCCGCAAGTTGCTGGCCCAAAGCCAACTCTGTAAACCATGCACTCGTGCGTAGCAGCTCAGGGTGGGAACATGGTCAATTAAGTAAGCCCGTAACCTCCCATTTCGAAACAGCCAATAAACAATGAGACCAGTACCATTAAGGCAGTAAAACATGGAGGTTACATGTCAATCAATTAGCGTTTGGAGGTTCGATATGCAAGGGGACTCGCAAACCCTCAAAATACGAAATTATAAACATTAATTCCATTACTGTTCTAGTCCACGTGGGTGGCCTGATATGTATTAACTCATTGATTCCTAAAATCGATATAACCCCGAGGGGCACATAAAAATACATTTATTTTACAGCCGATTTGAGAGCGTGAGACTGTTGTGCAATTAATTCTAATGTATACCATCGCTTTCCCCGTTATTTACAGTGCAGTAGTGATTTTTTATTTGAATTTACAGAGCTACAATCAGGTGTTTAACCCACTCCTCTCTAGCACTCGTAGGATTTTTTCCTACATTTGCCGTTTACGGGTATGAAAACATTTGCTGGCTTGGGGAATTTTAGCTATTGAATAGTGATTCGCAATTTTAGCCATCATAACTATTTTGCGGACGGAAAAGATCAAAGGCTTCAGGATGCTGTCAGTACCGGGTTTAACCATCACAAAGCCCGTAACCCATAAACCATCCAAAGCCTGCAAAAAGACGCCAATTGAATAGCAAATTAACATCCGGCCTCACTTACTGGCTCTGGTAACTTATGATTTATCATTTGAATCAGGCTCTTGATTTTCACCATAATTCGAACTTGGGGCAAACCTCAGACCATCTGGCTATTCCTTATATACAGTAAAGCCCCGTTGACCAGAGGTGTCCTTGGATCTATATACTCAATACTGAACGCCCACCAGAAAATTATAAACCTAAATTTATGGAGAAATGGGAGATTGACATAGGTACAAAATGGGGTTCCCACAAATGGGAGAAGATTTGTACAAATCTAATTAAAGGCTCACAAAATTATAGTTTACTGGAGACAACAATAAAAGTGCTTCACGGAGCATATCTCACCCCAGACAGACTGACTAAACTGAACCCACAACTTTCACCTGGATGCTATAGACTATGCCAACCCTCAGGCACATTTTTACACAAGTGGTGGGGATGTCCTGTGGCCCAAAACTATCCACTTGTCTATAAACATATGCCTTCTAGGCATTTGCACCCCTCTCATATCGAACAACCTGAACAAATGGCTTCCGTACCTTATGCTTTCCACGAAAAGCCACATAGCCAAAAAATGGAGGTCGCCGACCCTAAACCGACAAGAAATTATAAATAAAACCAACTTTATAATAATCAACTAAAGACTGACCCACACAGTTTCCAACACCTTCCCTGTGATTTTAGAAATATGGGACTCCCTGTATACAATTACAATCACTTAAGAACTATAAATCCCACTAATTTCATAAATAGCATATATCACCAAAACTGGCTGAACTTGGACCCCTCGGAACTGGTATCAGGAACTGGACAAGCAAAATGTCTGCCCTGACTAACTCAAGGGAACGCTTCCCCCGCCCGTATTATTATCACTACCCTTGTATATTAAGTTAAAATGCTAATTTAAATTTAAAACGAAAAGGAAAAGATGAAAATAATGTCTCTACACAAGATATTATAGAAAATGTAACAAAAACTACTAAATTGAAGATGTAGTTATTTATTTATCGTTTATTTCTGTAAATGTTTTACTCCTACACAAGTGCAGTACTCAGGATAGAAAATCATAAATATAGGACTGTTGCATTAAGCAGGAACCATATTTATTCAGGTTCATAGAGAGACTGAACATCTAACACCCGACGCACAGACACATTCAGGCGACTCATGTGAGATTTCCCAGAATTCCTTTACATGAACAATGAAATCTGAAAAAAAGATTGGAATTACTGGAAGTGACTAATAATGTACCGGGATAGACTGGGGGGGTGCAGTGACCTATAAGGGCACGGAGAGCGGGTGAGGGGGGATATTAGAACAAAAGAGAAGTTACTGTATCTCTCTCTCTCTGTATATATATATAAGAAGAGTGAGGTAACCGCGAGTGTCCAGTAATCCCGGTGTATAATGAGAGTATTGCAGGATATAGTGATACATTTTTTATTGGCAAACATATTCATAAATATATAACAAGCTTTCGAGAGCTTCCTCTCTTTCATAAGTGCGGAGCTATACTGATATTAGATTCCCATTGAAACATAAAAAAAAGAGAAAAATGAATGTTCTGCGATCAGCTGTGAAGAAGCATCCATGAGTGTAGATCAGAGAAAACAAAGAGGCATAAATATTTGCAGGTTATAGGGAGTAAGGTACCATAAAACTGTCTCCTTAAAGCTTTATTGTACCTTATCTCCCTATGATGTGCAAATAGTCATTTTCTTTTAATAAGTGTAATAATATTAATTTATATGTAGACGTTATTTCTGCGATAATTGAAGCCTTTGCTGTGTCCGTGTAAGATTATGTACAATTTATCCTAGAAAATTTTGCACTTGGACACTTTTTTGAGTTTTTATATTGAGATGACGACTGGTGTACGAGAAAAAGATTGCTTGTATGTATGTACTACTCTACATATATTAGTTAGGGACCCCCATGTTGGGGTTATTTGTTACCTCCCGCGAGGTCCTTTAAGACTTCCATGGCGGGGGTTTGCCATACAGGTCCATGGTTATAGGTAGATGGTGGATCAGGGGTGGGAATCCCCTCAGCAGAGGTAGGAGGGAATCCCTGGGATTCCCCCATTTACAATAAGTTTTGGGAGGGAATCCCAGAAATCCCTGGGCCCATAGAGGCACAGTCATTGAGGGGGAAGATCCAGGGGATCCCCAGGGTTAGTTCATGTAGGGGGTGTTGGGGGGTGTTATTAACCCCCTAATTGTGTTGGATATGAATCAAGTCTGATCAAGGGAGATCAGGGAAAGGAGGTAGATAAAGGTTATGGAATTTGTATATTTAGATTGAATTGATTGAATAATGATGTATTTACAAGAACTTGTCTTATACATAAGCAACATTTTGTTATTCATATATAATACATTATATTAATTTAAGAAAATTACAAATAAAGCATCACAGAAACAGAACAAAACACACTGGTCTTGATCCACCTTTTATCTTACAATTAAACTGAAAGGAAATGTAAACAAAGTCTTGTGGAGAGCCTGCTAATTGTGGTTTCTTATCTGATCACCTTCAAATTAATGGGGATACAGACACAATGAGTGTTGTTAATAGATGAAAGGAGGGTGATATGCAATTTTTCTATTTAAAAGCACAAGTTTAAACATTAGAAACTTCCTTGAAACTATTAGGGAATGTCTCTTAGCAATGTCTCTTGGCAGACAAGACATCTGTATACATGGACATTGGCTGAAAGGGACAAGCCCCCAAGGGTAATTATACAAAACAGTTTATTCTACACAGGAAGTATCTTCTTTCAGATACAACAAATAAGGTGCTTGAAGTTTTATTACCAAGGGTCTTCAGCACCCTGGACAGGAGCTTAAAGGGACATGAGCACAAGGAAATGTTCAGGATATATAAATGCCATGGACCCAAATAAACCCTCAGGGAAGACACAGACAAGCCCACCATTAAAAAAAAATAGAGATCCCAAGATTATTTTATGTTTCATTTATAGTGCCAGGTGGAACTGCAGCTTCATAAGGGGTAGACCCACATGTTTTTTCAGTACTATGTATTTTTTTCATTTATATATATATAATTTGTGTAAAAGTAAGTTTATGGTGGCTGGAGTCTCACACCTTCCTGGAATAGGGGTAATGTTTTGCCAATGTAGTTAATATAAAGATGGTATTACACCTCGATGCAAAGAAGCAATCTTATAAGACAACAGCCACGATGAGGGAGGAGCCTCAGATATAGTACTGTGGTATTGTGGTTACAACTTAGACATTAGCTTCCTGCATGAAACAAAGTGCTGTGCAGAGTAACTTCCCAACTGCCATCTTTCCCAGGTCTATGCACCATTTGAACTGAGGTAGCTACTTCTACAGGTTCTCAAACATTGACACTAGTTCCATATCATTAAGCTGGCCAGAGTCACTTTCCAACTTTAATTTTTCCCAGTTTACGGAAGCCGACTCTTTCCAGGGGATGACCTAACTGGTGGGATTCATTCATTGGCTGGTACAAATGGTCCCTCCCATTGACAGACTGGGGACAGCAACAGATCAATTCTATGAAGGGGAAAATCCAAGCAACAGAGACCGGAGAAGCAGCGGTAAAGAAGGCCCATTGTGATGATCTGCAGCTGGGGGACGTGTCTGTGCCATCACCTGTTTGCCCTACTGGGAGAAGGGCTATCTCGGATTACAAAATGGAGCTGATGACAGTTACCTCAGAGGTCACCTGGGAGCCAGCTATCCACCTGGGAGCCAGTCACTCACCACATTACAACAGATTCCATTACATATTACAGCCAGAACAGTAACTGGGGGCCAGCAATTATCCATCCCATTACCCTGAGTTCATATTGACTGAGGCATGGGCAAAGACATGAAAGAGGTGGTCATAACTGTGTCCCCATTGGGCGTATTGTTGGGAAATGACATGGCACCCATGGAATGTCATTATATGGTTATCGTGACACAGAGCCAAACATGTGGTAAGCCCTGAGAGGTATTGATATGTATTTGGAAGGGTGACCTGGTGTACACTATGACAGCTGGTCGTCCCAAAATTGTACCGGCAGCCCATCACCCATGACATTCCCTTAGCAGAGACCATGGCAACACACTGACCAACAACTGACTGTGCCTTGTGTGATACTTGTCAGCACTTCGGTGGTCGGCGACAAGTGCTCTAGGCTCCGATGCAGCCCATACCTGTTGTAGAGATTCCCTTCAAATAGTGTTGTATATGTCATTGGCCCCCTTGCCAAGCCTAGTAACTCGGGCAAGAGATACTCTTACTCATCTCTTTGTTTTCAGCCTCCCAAGGTGTCATTATTAATATTATCTCACCAATCCTCACTGTCTGCCAGCCCTCTCCCTGGTATACTGGACCCCTCAACCGAATACCCTGTAACTTGTATGCTCCTTCCCCATACACTTTATTAAAATTCCTGGAGAAAATGTGACTGGGTACCATTGAAACACCAATAATTACAAACACGAATAAAGTATACATATAATATTCCAAGTGTGCATTTAAGCTTAATCAGTCTGCTGATTGGTTGAATGCCAATCCTAGTACCAGCGCTGAAGCTCCAGCTTGGAATTTTCTTAGGCTCCAAAGTAAGCCAGTGACAGAAGGGCCTATTTGCCCAGGGAATTTGAACAGGCCTATCAGCAACAGACCTACAGTCTATGGGATTTAACATGGAAACATCTTTCCCATAGACTTTTATTGTAACAGTCCCATATGAAGTGATATAGTTCTTACTGGACTTAGGCTTGTCTGGAAAGTGCATGGCTTGAAAAAGTGAGGTTCAAAAGGATTCCCCCTTGACCGCCAGAGTCTGTTCGTGACATGTTGTATACATGTTTTTGCTCATTGTGCTATTAAAGAGGAAAAATCTCCTGTAGCACATTAGTCTAAATCTGCCCATGAGGACAGTCAAGCAATTACATGCCAGGCAAGTATTTTCTGTATGGGAGAAAGCAGAATCCCAAACTCTATGTTTAAAACTCTCTGCTTTCATCGGTGAGGAACTACTGACCTCTCTTGTCACTGGGATAAAATACATTTATTAGTGAATTAATTAAATGTTCTTCAACATGATGTGTTTTGAGATGGGAACTGTTCTACTTTTCTATAAAACCAAAAACATACCAAAGTAGTCATAAAGGAACAAATCCTTCCTTTTGGTAGAATTTCCTTCTACCTAATACACATTTTAACCCTTTCACTTGTTTTGCAATGCATCAATTTACTTACTACCTATATGTAGTTAATAATAAACTGATATCATTATACTTTGTGTGATCCTTTAAGTGATAATAGACAAATGAATCTAGTTTGTACTGAGCCCAGAGCCGAGGGCACATTAGTGGTGTGTACCTTTCCATATGAACTTCATCTGAATGTGAACATTATTCACAGTTTAAATACAACAGGATACATTAGCAGCAGATTGTTTGGTGCTATTGTTAGATTGTTCCATGCAGCTCCGCATTGTCCTGACTTTCCATATATCTTCCCACCTACACTCATTGTACTCACAGCCACCGACAGATTCATTTAAAAAAATGATTCACTAAAGATAAATTCCTGATGTTTTTATATACATCACCGTTTAACAAGACAGCGCGGCACTTGATGTTTTTGTTTGTGTGTCATTAGCCTCTGATATTTGCTTTGTGGTCAGTGGTTCTCCATTTTTTTACAATAAAACAGTGATAAAATGGTTCTCCATCCCTGGTGTTGAGTGTAACATATTATACATTAGCTGGTTTAGAGAAGTATGTTGTCCGCTAGATCTGAGACAATTGGACACATGAGACATTAAAAAAAAACTGTAAAAAAAAATGTATCTGCAGGTCAGATTAAAGGTATATATAAGTTTCCTGGATTACAAATGTTTGGTAAAAAACAGGCAGTGATTATCAGAAAAATATCTGTTATATAGAAGAGTTCAGTGTACTTACAAAGTTATAGGCAGGAAGGTAAAATCCAGCTTTGCACACCCACAGGAAGCTTACATAAACAAGTACACACAGGAAAGCCGGCAAGTACAGAGTTTTACATTTCTAAATAAGTACTTGCTACAGGATGGAATCACATGGTTGGGTGGGGTCAGAGCTCACAGCTGAATCAGAGCACAAGGATAGAGAGAGAGACTACATATCCCAGGCTTCTTTGCAACACAGGAACCCCAGAGTATGATACAAATGTATCAGCTAACCTCTGCGTTCTCCTGATTGGCCAAAACAAATTATGAATGTTATACTAATCTTAGCAGGGAATTTAAGGGGTGTCAACTAACAAAAGCCCCAGCTTACAAACTGAAAAGATTAAAAGATTTAGCAAACATCAGGGTAAGTTTGTAAATGTTTATATTGGTATTTTTCAATGCAAAAAAAATCTTTGCATTCATAATCCAGGAAATTTACATATGCCTTTAGCATGTGTTTTTGCTGCAGCTTAACATTAAAGGTAAACCAGTAAAAAACGTGTTACTGTAAAGTAGTAAATATCAATATAAACAATGTATTCTAATGCCATGTCTGGAATGAACCAATTCAGTAATGACATAACGGGTGGTCTTCTCAACATCCCAACCTGTTGTCTTGGGGATGTCCAGTTTGTAATACATGTTTTGAGCCGGTGACAAATCTTCTGTATGCAGTTATTTACATAACAAAAATATTCAATCATAAATTATGGAAATAGCTCTTCCGCGCTTACATACAATTCTTTTGCTTTCACAATTATTTATTGACTTTGGTGATAAAGAAAAAGCACCAGGCAGCTGTTGGCAGATACAATTATAATATGTTTATAATCTCTCTCTGCAATCACGGAAAACTCCATGACTTTTCCTTGAACCCATTAGCTGAAGAATGAATAAAGACAAGTCCCAGTTACATGGAAATAAAGAGAATACGTAGGAGGCTGGAATGTGATAGAATGTTTCTTTTGGAACAGGCCTGAGATTACACATTACATTTGAATCACGTCTTCTGTATTAATACTCTGTATTAATATTTCAAGGAGCTGTGAACATACATAGGGCTAGATTACATGGCTCCCAAGAAAAATCTTGGGGGTGAACATTGCAAGAAGGTAGCTATGTAGCAATTATTTCCACCTGCAGCTAACCCTTATGACCCAATTAATGACAGAATGATTTCAATTCAAACTCAAGGCAAAAATGCTATGGCAAGTCTGGACAAACTATTAAAAAGCATGATATGTAGGAAATGGGTCATGCACCGACAATAGATCTTACCTAAAGTACAATTACATGGTTCCCATAAGTGTTGCTGAACATCTTACATGGCTCTGCGAGTCCTCACAGTGGGACAAATCCTTGCATGTAAACGCAACCTTGAAAACGCTAATAGAAGTAAAAAAGCCTGGACAAAACCAATTAAAATGACCATACACAATAAAATAACAGGCCTAAAATATTAAATAGTCTAAAATATCCATACAAATGGTCATCCATATACCCAAAGTATCATACAACACTACCAAAATTATAACACAAAGCAACATAAAATGCTGTCAGAAACAGCCAAGCAACTAATGCTGCAATAACCATAGCCCAAAAACACCAAAAGCGGTTAACAATAAGCATGACCCGCCCACTGTTGATTAACCACACTTTTTTTAGGTTAAAGGGGGCCTTGATCTGCCACTTTTATTTAACCAAACATAATTGAACATATAAATAATATAAATAATCACATATAATCAACCAGGCATTTTGGTGTGACCTACGTTTTGCTGCTAGTCATGTCCCCGGGGAGCACCCCTTGCTTTCCCCATAAGGTTGCCTGGTTCTACCATACCGGTGGCACTTAAGATACAACTGAACCAATGGGCAAACCATGCTGTTTCTAACTACATTCTAAACAAAAAGAGTAAAGGTGCTCATCTGAGAATGAAAAATACCTCAGGGTTTTTTTTTCTATAGGTCTAGTTACCTACTCAGAGAGCAACCTCTTTTAGCTCACTTGTTCACAGGGAGAAATATACCTGAAGTATATCAGTCTGGTCTCACTCAAAAGAGTGATCCAGTCCCAAAATACCAGCCAATTCTCCCTGAACTAGAGAAAAAACAAATCTCCAACGCGTTTCGGCCTCTGTGGGCCTTGTAAGTGAGGTGCAGCTTTACTCCCAGTGAGCAAGGAGGCCACGTCTGGTTCCCCCATCCCCGATAAGGTGAGAAAATGTAAACAAATAGAGCAGGATCTAACTACATTCTGCCAGCAAACCAGCCCAACACAAACAATCATGGCACATTATCACTTTCCACGCCAAAACCCAAAGCCAAGGATATTTCTTCCATCAGATTAGGAATAAACTAACCAAGGCCCATATTATGCGAATGAACTCCATCTCTTAAGAATATACAATCATAATAACCATTCACAAAAACAGAGTGGCAGAGTGAAATCCCACCTAACTTCTTAATGATTGAAGCTGTAGCATGGTGGACCTTCTTCCTACAAAATTCTAATTTTAAAGGAATCCAGTTCAATTTGGATCGCATCACTGTAAAGATCTCCAGGCATGAAAAAGCCTGTTATTTACCTAAAACAATAAGTTATGGGCTATCCTAAAAAATAAACAGAATTGTTTACTTTAAATCTATAAGTAGGTATAGTTTTGGGAATTATAAAAAGGATTACATGTTATGTATTGTATTTATGGCATGTATATAGGTAGAATTCTTTATATTAGGTACGGTGGTGGCTTCTGTCGCTCTTTTGCCCACCATTATTATTATTTATTATTAACTTTTATATGTAATGCACCAACATATTCCATAGCACTGTACAAAGGATAAGAACAAGGAAATATACAATATTTACAACTGCAGAAAATGGAGGGCCCTGTTTTGAGCTTTGAGTCTTGTAAAAAGAGTTTTTTTCCAAAGCACCCTACAAGATCGGAAACTCGCTACTTACAATCTAAAGGGAATAACAGGCAGAAACTTGGGGAAGAGCAAAAAAGAAATAGCAAGGTTGGGAAGAAAGTGAAAGTTACATAGGTAGGAATTTGTGAAAAGTTAGAAGGTTAATCATTAGTTGTAGAGTGAAGGGATCTGCTAAAAAGTGAATGGCACTATTATGCACCATAAGCTAAATTATGTTATGGTTAATAGCCTTCCAACAAAATACCTGAACTTACATGATTTTGCATCCTAAATTCATAACATCTGCATGATTTTTATTGCAATGATTTATTTATTAAAATATACCTAGTGGAAACTTTTCCATTTTTTTTTCTTTTTTTCCTTTTTCTATGTAAACTAAGACCAAATATGTAAAGCCTTAATTCAGTCCTTCTGGATATATAAGAATCCTGAGTGCTACTTTGTGAAGGAGGAGTAAATCAACACCCCCTACTGATGCTGACTGGGATACATTCAATTCCTATAAAATGTAAGGGTTATCAAAATGAATTCTGTTGACCTGTCTAGCAATAGATGTGTTAGAGATATAAATAACCTTATGTAGCTCTGCTTCTGAGCTAACATTTGTTTTTTCCCAGGTAATTACTTCCAAACTAGCACTCAAAGCAATATTGTACCGAACAAGTAATATGTTGTTAAATTTGATACTTTTTATGCAATACGTAGTCCCAAAATGTTTGAGATTTTTCAGTAAACATGCATGTTCTCCAGTGCCCACACATTTAAGTGAAGGTACAGAATTAACCCATGTTTGGTTTTTGTCTCTTTAAAGTGGCTATGGACCAGCATGTCCTATTAGTTGGTGGCACGTCTATAAGTGATGGTTACCTGATAGGTCTGAATCCTCTTTTAAAATATACTAATGTTTCTCCATTATTGATCTGATTTCAGGAATTTGAGCATTGAATTTACCTATACTACAAAGTGATTTTGTAGTTTGTTGATTTCTTAATGTCTTTCAGCATGACATCTCTATTTTGGTTAAATGCTCTATGACAGACATTTGTTAGGGACTCATAGGAATAGACTCGATCGAAAAATATCTGATTTAATATATGCCTGTTGTTTAAATTGCATCAATTCCTCCTTAAATGTAGTCATTGTCCAATTGGAATTTTATTTATTCTACTATCTGGATGGCGAGTAAGCTGTTCCCAGCAATAGGTTTATAAAATACAGCTTGTTTTTCACCTCTTGCATCTTTAAGTATCAGCAGATCCAAGAATGTTTCTTGTTCTTGATAGTGTCCATCAGTTAGATAAATGTCTAATTTATTATTATTTAATACTTTGATACATTCTAGTAATTCTTTTTCATTCCCATAAAAGGAACACGTCAATGAAACTAATCCACAGTCCAATAATATGTTTGTGTATTATATTATCCTCACAAAAAACAAAACTGTTTTTCTACCATTTAAGAAATAAATTAGAATAGCTAGGGACACAAGGAGTTCTCATAGACTTACTTGGTACAGTTTTCCATCAAATAGAAAACCTTGTCTTTGGTTCACGCATAGACAGAAAATGTTTGCAGGATTCCAAGCCTGATGTATTAATGATGGTAGCTCGACTTTTGCGTTTGCGTGACAAATGCGCGCCAACAAATACACGCAGGCACATTCGCAAACCGACAAAATCGCCCAACAATAGCGCTCCCGCCATCTGTGCACAGGATTTAAGGTAAGGACTTAAGGGTGGACTTAGGGGTGTTAGGTTTTAGGGTTTGGGGTCTTTGAGTGGGCTTAGGGGTGTTAAGTGTTAGGTTTAGGGGTCTTTGAGTTAAGGGTTAGGGTTAGGGTTAGGCAGGGGATCTGAAGGGTTAGGGTTACGCAAGATGTCTGAGTGTTAGGGTTAGGCATGGGGTCTGAGTGTTAGGCATGGGGTCTGAGGGCTTATGGTTATGCATGGGGTCTTAGTGTTAGGGTTAGGCATGGGGTCTGAGGGGTTAGGCATGAGGTCGGAGTGTTAGGGTTAGGCATGGGGTCTGAGGGGTTAGGGTTAGGCATGGGTCTGAGTCTTAGGGTTAGCCATGGGATCTGAGGGCTAGGGTTAGAGGGGTTTAGCTCTTTTATCGACGCGCATTTGGCACCCACATTTTAACAGTGTGCTACTGTTGGTGCGCTTCTATCTGTGCCAAATTGTCGCCATGCATTTGCCCTGCGCCCTAAAGTCGGGGTGCCATTAATGATGTATTAATGTGTACAGAGACTCTACATTGAGACTAACTATAAATCCCATCTAGTACATGTGTATTACATTTTAACTATATGAGTATGTTGGTTACGTGAATATTTTACGGGAGTTTTTGTGTAATAAAATATGTATAAACAAACCATAAACCTCTACTGTCTCTGTATCAAAATTCTATTCTCTCTCTCCAAAAAAGCCTATAATCCGCCCCTGAGACCAGTCAATGTTAGAGCAGAAAACACAAGTTTATATAGTCTCAATGTTGAAATATTTACTGATATTGTATGATTTTACTGGAGATGGTTTGGGAAATGATACAGGTCCTTAACTCTGAGGTGTATCTGTGATGTATCATGTAAGGACACTCGCAAGACATTTCCCTTATGTAACAAACCTTTTGGCTTCATATGGAGGGTGCCATGTATTAGCTACTTATCAGCCTTGAGGAAGTTCTTAAGGGAGCCATGTAATAGAGGACACAGGAACATACATTTGAAGTCACATTTAGCCTGATCATTCTATCCCCCCCCAAAAAAATGATTAAAAAAATTCTAGGGGTATCTTTATGTTTATTCCACAAATGCTTGAGTCCCTGTGCTGTGTTTGCCCCTAAGACTTTTGCTTCAAGATTGCTCCCTTTCTGTATAGTAATAGTTTCACACATTGCTCCTAAATCTTCCACGTTACAACCTCAGGTCATCACCACTTGAGTTCCTTCTCTTCTGAAATCTACATCCATTCTGATCTTACTTAAATCTTTTAAATATTTGAAGGTTTCTTACAAGTCACCCCTTGTTATATTCCCAACACTCTATCTGAATATTATGTGCCTTTTAGCTTCTCCTCTTTTTTTCTACATCATGCGGTGCCCCAACTGCTATTATGGGCCTTGTTGAGCTAGTATCTTGGTGTTCTTTATAGTACCTCCTTGGTGTTCCTTATAGTACCTCCTTGGTGTTCCTCCTAGCTTCCTGACTCCCGGCATTGGCTTTCCAATAGTCAGATTTCTGGCTCACTATACTCGGCTTGTTTTATGGCCTATCCGTGTCTGCTGCCTGCATTGAATACTGGATTGTAATGGCTTCCCCCCTTGTACATAATATGCAGTGACACTACCCTGCTACTGGGCTTCACCCCCTGATACCAGGTTAATGGTCTTTCAATATAAGTTTCGTCTTTTGGACATGCACCATCACCCTCCTTTGAACTGTTTCTAATTGGCGATACATTCTCCAGAACTGGCCAAAGTATTCTAGATGAGGTCTGACCAGGTATTAATAAAGTGGCATCATTGTCTCTATTTAACTTCTGTTAATTTATCTTACAATAGAAAATAATTATCCTACAGGACCCATTAGGCTGAGACAAAGGATATATAGTACTTTGACCTAGGTCCAAGTGGAGATGTCCTTGCTTACCTGGCTGGTGCATCTTGGAATTCAAAAATACAGTGGTCAAGTAGGCATAGGTTAGGATTTACTGTGTTTATTTATATTAAGTATAACAGGCACGGCCTCATGGCTGATGGGGTATGTTTTTAGTTTATAACAGACCGTGGTTGGTAATAGATAGTCAGACAAGATGGTTCCCAGATGCACAAAAGCAATGCTTAGAATTAGGATGATCGGACATAAAGGTAAGATTAACAAGGCCTTAAATCCTGCTTACAGAGGCTTATTACCTGCTTGGCCTCCACTTTGGAAGAAGGAATATCGACGTTCAGTTGGCCATCTTAGTTGAGGGCAAGTAGTCATTGGGATCACCAGCTGGAGAAAAGTGTTACAAGGCAACACCATGACTTCCTGCCGGCGATTACCAATACGCAAACCGTGAGAAATATTTTTCAGGTCAATTTCCTTTTAAGCCGAGACCATTAATTTACTTTCAGTCTACACACTGCACTGGGGGTTTTATGTCCGCAATGGATGCCTTTTCAATGTTTGGCTTTAAATGTTACTTTTTTACACTTGTTTCTGAATAAATAGATGTAAACAAGTGTGTTTGCTGCCCTTGACAAAAACTAATTTGCCCCTTCTCCTATTTTTTTCTCTTTTGTTCCTATTTTGTGGAAAATCGGACGAATTCACCCCAAGTAACTGCCTTTTCCCCTTATACTTAACCCTGATGGTTGTGCTTAAAACAAATCAAACCTAACTTGCTATATTTGCCTAACGCTCAAATAAATATAACCCGGAATTTGAAAACCTACGTACCAAATATTACGGAAATTAAAAATAAAATTAATTTTATTTACAAATTGTCTTTAATATCAGCAGACTTTCAGCCTTATTAAATTGCGATTTGGCCAATTGAATAGGGCTCTATATAAGCAGCATATTTTTTTTACAGTAGTTTTTAGTTAGTGAAGACCTTGCTTTTGGATAGAAGTTTACTAACTAAAAATTTCTGTAAAAAAAATATGCTCTGTGCTTATATAGAGCCCTATTCAATTGGCCAAATCACAATATAATAAGGCTGTTTATATATAACAAAATGTATGTATATATGATCCCTATGGACTGGATATACATATTAAATTTAAATAATGATTTTGTTGTCATTTTCTACTTCACATCTTTTTTGGTTCCTTTATTATATATTATAAAATAATTATTCAGAACAAAAACGTCACACTAGGCCTCAGCAAACTATACTAGTACAAGTGAGAATAACGTACACATATTAGTGTCTATTATTCAAAATATTACCTTGGATTTCTAGTAAATCACATTGTGTCAAATCACACAACAATGAGATAAATGAGTAAATGACATAGAAACGGGTAATAGCCAGGAACATAAGGATTAGTCATCCCAGAGCTGATAAGAGAGCAGGATCTATCAGTATTTACGCATGTCATACATATAAGAGGCAAATTTATGAGCTAATTCATTACAAGAAATCATAACATTACTGGAGTACTTGCTAAAGCCCGTAACACGTGGTCACCTAGCGTCACTCACCTGAGGAGACGAGGACCATCATGCAACTCCTATACCTGTGTCTCACACTCATATGCTTTAAAATAGTATTTCTCATGAGCCGGTCCTGGGACCAGTGCTGGTCTTTGAGACCTTATCTGCTGGTCCTCAGAAATTAAGAGGGAAGAGGAGCTGCTAATCCATAAGTGTAACGGCTACCCCGGTAGTGAGAGGGTACCAGCCGTTGGAGACGTCCTTTTCTGAAGCAAGGTGCTGTGCAGTAATGAAATGCTTATTCCCCTCCACGATATCCCATTGTATAATCCAGGAGTGCTGTAAAATGCGGCAGAGTAACGGTACCATAAATCCCCCCAAAGAACGAGACGATGCTACGTTTTGAAGGGTCAAGTAGAACTATATTTTAATGACAGGGGATCTCCTTTTATGCAATGTTGCCCTCTGAAGGGCTACACCCACATAATTATCACAACAGCCAATTATCTGCATGGTTCAACCCCCACGTCTCCTCCCCTCAGATAGCAGGTAACACAATTAAAACAGACACAATTTTAACCACATTCTGGATGTACCCCAAATACAGAGGGTACACCTTGAAGTCCCGCACCATTCAATATCTCTCACCCAGGGGAACAACATATACAAAAATGGCATGAATCAGACCAGGGGTTCAAAAGTTAGTAAAAGTATGTTTTTACACATAACACACAGACATTGCACATATCCCCCATACAATACACATATAGGACAATAGGTGAGTCACACCTCCCTGGCAACTTGGATACAATCAGACATTAATTAGATCATTCTTATCAGAGAATGAAAACACTTTGGAAAATGCAAGGATCCTTTACAACTTTCTTATCTCTTGAATCTCTGTAACAGGATTATCTATTAGCCTAGGTCTGCAAAAGTCTGGCTAATATTCTGAGCCAATATATTCTGTAGAACATCAACCAATATATATATAGTAGGATCATATTTTAACCATAATAATTAAATAAACATAAAACAGGGTAAAACAGTGATGGGTTCCGTTACACACCTCCCCCGTGACCATAAGCCGGCATACACGGTCTGATCCCAACGGATCGGCCTGGGGATGTCCGGACAAAACGATTTGTTGGTCACTTCTACAGTTTGACAACCCATCAGCATTACTGCAATTCACATTTCCTCACATTTCAAGAACAAAACAAACGCACACTTTATACAGCATTCACAGCAATAAACATTTCAAGGAGAGGGAAAATACATTTTACAAACTGGTTTCAGACAATTAAATAATGAAGCAGAAAAGCATCAGCCTTCCAAATGAACTGAAGTCCTTTAGCAAAACCATCCCAAGTTGCAGAGTACATTCCTCCCCCAGCTCGTGGTCGGGCCCCTATTGTACATGGCCCACTGTTCTCCCCCTGTACACCCACCCAAAAAAATCCAGGATCCCATCCCAACAGTCCAGGATCCCAGTGTCCAAAAGGTGGGCCACAATCTCTGTCCCATAGAAACCTCTTTCCATATAAAACGTTCCCGCTCATCCCCTCTATCGTCGGCTAATGCTCTGTACTTTTGGAGGGTGGGGTCCTGTCTAGTTTCCCTCACAAGCTCTTCAGGGGTGTCCCACGCTATGGGTCTCTCTGTGGCGGTAGTGCTAAGTGTCTGCTTGTGGCTTACCTGGGTCTCCCGACCTGTTGTAGGATCGTCCTCGGTACGGGTCTGTGAGCGGGTGGTCACGGGACAAGTAGCAGCAGTCGTGGGTAAAAAGGCTGAGGCTAGAGGGCCAATGTCGTTGCCCAGCACGACCTCAGCAGGTAAATTGTCCATGATGCCTACTGTGGTCTTTCCCGACCCGACTCCCCAATCCAAGTGTACCCGGGCGGTGGGTAAGCGAAAAACAGCCCCCCCTGCGACACGAACAGCAACGGTACGATTAGATACATGTTCTGGTTTCACAAGATGTTTCTGCACCAACGTGATGGTAGCGCCAGTGTCCCTTAGGCCTTGTGCTACCTGTCCATTTACACGCACCTCCTGGCGGTGATGCTGGCGGTTGTCTGGGGATGCAGCTTGTATGGGGTTTGCCTCGTACAGGATGCCCAAACACTCCTCAGGGCTCCCTTTGGTTTCCAGGCAGTGAGCAGCAGAGGTACGTGATAAAGGGATCTCTGGGTTATTGGTCGGGCGCCTCCAGTTGTTATTGGCTGATCCCAAGGGGCAATAACGAGCAATGTGCCCCGGGTTGCCGCAGCGATGGCACGTCATTTTGTAAGAATCCCGGGGTTGGGGATGAAAAGGACCATCCCACCGCTGCCATCCAATGTAACGGCTACCCCGGTAGTGAGAGGGTACCAGCCGTTGGAGACGTCCTTTTCTGAAGCAAGGTGCTGTGCAGTAATGAAATGCTTATTCCCCTCCACGATATCCCATTGTATAATCCAGGAGTGCTGTAAAATGCGGCAGAGTAACGGTACCATAAATCCCCCCAAAGAACGAGACGATGCTACGTTTTGAAGGGTCAAGTAGAACTATATTTTAATGACAGGGGATCTCCTTTTATGCAATGTTGCCCTCTGAAGGGCTACACCCACATAATTATCACAACAGCCAATTATCTGCATGGTTCAACCGCCACGTCTCCTCCCCTCAGATAGCAGGTAACACAATTAAAACAGACACAATTTTAACCACATTCTGGATGTACCCCAAATACAGAGGGTACACCTTGAAGTCCCGCACCATTCAATATCTCTCACCCAGGGGAACAACATATACAAAAATGGCATGAATCAGACCAGGGGTTCAAAAGTTAGTAAAAGTATGTTTTTACACATAACACACAGACATTGCACATATCCCCCATACAATACACATATAGGACAATAGGTGAGTCACACCTCCCTGGCAACTTGGATACAATCAGACATTAATTAGATCATTCTTATCAGAGAATGAAAACACTTTGGAAAATGCAAGGATCCTTTACAACTTTCTTATCTCTTGAATCTCTGTAACAGGATTATCTATTAGCCTAGGTCTGCAAAAGTCTGGCTAATATTCTGAGCCAATATATTCTGTAGAACATCAACCAATATATATATAGTAGGATCATATTTTAACCATAATAATTAAATAAACATAAAACAGGGTAAAACAGTGATGGGTTCCGTTACAATAAGTTGCTGTTATATCATGTAAGGTCATTTCAAGCTATTTCCCTTATGTGACAAACCTAAAGCTACAACTCCCATCAGTTATTGATAGATTATTGATGTTTGTATCTGCAGTTGAAATGTACTCTATTTAAATCAATGAAAATGTAGTGTTTCAAATGTAGGATCGTCCTTACCAAAATGTTCTGGGTACTGGATGGTAACCAGAAGGTCCCCAGCCCTAAAAAGGTTGAGAGCATGGATGTAGGAAATGGGGGAGGGGGGGCGAGGGGGACAAATCCCCACAGATTTTTTCAATGTGTGTGTTTATGTGTAGAGATGCAGTTATGTTGTATTTTTATACGATATGCAGTATCCCCCCCAGATTGTCTTTGGCTCCTACACCCATGGTTGAGAGACACTGCTTTGAAGTTGGGACTTCAGCCTGTTATACTGCATTATCTATTTCCTTATTCTATTGTACTACTGTTGTATTAAGTATATCTTATGAATTTCTCATTATATTTATTGTACCATTCTTGTCTATTGTACCTTTGTAAACAGCTCTATGGAAAATGTTGACCCTATGGGTGAAATGCGTCAGTAGGGAGGGATGTGTGTTTGTTTTAGCTCCTGGAGAAAACTAAGGTACCTGAGCATTAACCAATGAGCTTTGAAGTTGGTCTGGATAACACTGTAGCAATTCCAGATTGAAAGATACACTGCTGAGCGAATATTTATATAAAGCAGAATCAGTGGTAGATGTATACCAAAATGACTTTGTAATGATTTAGGACAAGAAGGTACTTCGGAGAGGGATTCATTATGAGTTTGCTGACAAAGTAACAGAGTTTAATTACAGCTACTTCATACATTGTAACAATGGTTTGCATTATACTATAGTGAGCTATCTGCCCTAAAATGTTTCCAGTGGATTTTGAAGTGTTTAGATATATACACTTGAGATACTGTTTCTGAGTGTTTTTAGTTCAATGAATCACCAATTAGTGCAGGGAAGGGATTAAAAAACAGAAAGGCTTTACAATACTAGGCATTCCATAAAGGCCACTGAGGTTGAAGTGAGAAGTCCACCCACTCGTCTGTCACAGGCTCTGTCCACTTAAGGTGGATTACTGCAGTTACAGTTCCAACAATGATATAAAAGCAGAAAGAGTGTTATAGGAGATCAGAATGGGGAACCTGGGGGGGGTAGGAGATCAGAATGCGGGACCTGGGGAAGGGTGGGAGATCAAAATGGGGGATCTGGGGGTGCTAGGAGATCAGAATAGGGGACCGGGGGGGTCAGAATAGGGGACCTGGGGGGGTGGGGGGTAGAAGATAAGAATGGGGGACATGGGGTCCTCCATTGTGATCTCCTACCCCCCACCCCCCAGGTCCCCAATTCTGTTCCCCTACCCGCCACCCCCCCAGGTACCCCATTCTGGTCTCCTACCCCCCCCCCCCCCAGGCCCCACTCTTTCTGCTTGTATATCACTGTTGGAACTGTAACTGTAGTAATCCACCTTAAGAGGACAAAGCCTCTGACAGATGAGTGGGCGGGGTGTACAGCAGTTCTCACTCAGGACCACAGTGGTGTTTATGACACACGCAAGATCCGCCATTCTTTCTGTCTGTTTATGTTATTTTATTTTTGTTTTCCCTTTTTATAATTGTCTCCCCTCTATCTTTCTCTTTTTTTAAATTAACAAAATTACAAAGTTAAATTTTAATATTGAATTGTAAACCATGAGTGCATAATAAAGCCTATAACTATTTTTTGTAAGCCCAGTTTGAGGTTATTTTATACAGGTGTGCACTGACACGTTAGCTAAAGTGTGTCAGCTTTGGATTCAGGATCACGATAGCCTCAATGTATCAGGATAATTGTTCAGTAGTTCCCTGACACAGTCCAGGCATATTCTTAAGAAGACTTTGCCAAGAGATTATAAGATTTCATAAGATATCATTTTATCAGTAGTCTGCCTGATTGCACGGAGCAGGGGACTCTGCTGGCACTGCAGGCACAATATCCTCTGTGGTGAGAGAAGCTGCAGCTGGAGTTCTGGATTAGCACTCGGGTTTTCATACCATGCTGCATAACCTGCTCTAAGAACTCCCCTCTAATGTTAATTTAATGCATATTTCCTTTGTTCTGTGTTACTGTGTGCGTTGCAGATAACAGTGCCTGCTTGTTACTTACCTGTCTGGTACTTTTCTAGTTTGCTACCAGATTCTGGACTCAGTTCTTTTACACTTCTGTAAACTGATTCTGAACTTTACTTATCTGCCTCCAGATCTGATCTTCTAACATCTGAACTCAAAGCTATATCTACAGATCCTGAAAAATCCAGATTTTTCCAGCTTATTTTTGCACCCAGAATAATGGCCAATAATATTATCTGTGCCTCATTCCTGTGAGCTTGCTACCAGTTTAATTCCTTTATACCAGCATATTATTATTATCCTTTATTTATTACGTACAACATATTCCATAGGGCTATACAAGGGTTGCATACAAGGAAATTACAAAAATGGAGGGTACTGTCTTTGAGTTTAAAATCTTATGCATGTGATGCTTTTTTCAAAGCACCTTACAAGATTGAAAACTTGCAAACTTACAATCTAAAGGAAGTGGCAGAGGCCGGATATGAGAAACCTTGACAAGAGTGGCAGTCAAGAATACTGAGGGCAAATTGATATTTGGGGGCATTGTGTGCAGTGATCCTTAAACTGAATGGCTGACTCTTAACTTGGCTTGCTGTAACAATGTGTATTGATACTAAGCTGAAGCAGTTAAATACTGCACAGCCCTAGAGAAGGCAGATATTAGTTAATAAGAAGGAATGTGTGCAAATTAAATGAGGGGGAATTAATTTTTAAAGTGTGAATGAAAGAGTATGTACTAAGGCTCGCTGCTCTATGAACCATTCACTGTCGCAGTCTTGCAAAACAGTATTTACAATGAAAAGGAGACTATACATTTTGCAAATATAGACTGTAGTGTCCCTTTAATGAAGTTATGTTTCTGGGTGTTCTTATGTATAAGGTTATCATGGCAAATATGCTGGAGTGGGTTGCCAGTTCCTGCTCTGACTTCTCTGCTATGACTTGTCATCTTGGGTGATCCTATATGTATAGCTTCATTGGAGTACACACCGCAACAAGGTGGCGATCCAGTAATGGATATGGGGTTTATCTAGAACCAGCTCCCTTACAAGGTAATTCCTTACACCTTTTCAGCACTATATCTTGCCAAATATTACTTTTAAAATTTTCCAAACTTGCTGTTTTATGTTCATGATAGAATATTTTGTAATTTCACTCTAAATTAATAATCCTTCAGTTAACATTACCATTAAAACTATGTAACACTTTCAAATGACATTTTCATTATTTGAAATAAAGAAAAGTCCAAATTGATTGAATGTACTGAAGCACCTAATAGGCAACATCAAATAATTAAATTCAGACGCACAAATATTCAGCAGACAATCAGTTCCCTAGACCTGAAATAATTAATGGCAAAGGTAAAGTCATAACTGACCTTTACTGCAAAGCATCCGACGAAACCGGAGTATCATCCGACAGCAGTTGTGATCCTGGGGACGTATGAACGGGTCACTCAGGAGTCGGGTATTTCAAGTGCGAAGAATTGCTACAAAAGACTTTGATTAATGAGCTGATTACGCACAGGATTATGATCAGAAATTGCTTCAACAAGAGCAGATAAATAGAAAAATGATTCCACAGAATATTCTGAAAGTCAGCCAAAACTAAACCAAGCCAAATATGCAATAAAAGAATCACCGTTCAATAAACTGATCGCTATAAAATGGGTTCCCTGGTGGTACAGTGGTTAGGATTCAGTGCTTTCCCTGCTGCGACCTGATTTCGATTCCAGTCAGGGAACCAAGAGGTCACACCACCTTTAAGCCAGGCATGGTTGGGCCTGGTCAGTACTTGGATGGGAAACCACCTAGGAATACTAGGAGCTGTGGCCCACTGGAAAAGGAACTGCCAACGCACTCTAGTATCTCTGCCATGAATACTAAGTGGATCAGCATGCTGTGTTGCTGTGCATGAGGCTACGGAGAGTTGGATACGACTGAACAATCAAACACACATAAAAAGGAATATTTTGTATTAAATTAAGTATCCAAGCCCTTCACAGTATTCAGAAGCTCCATTTCCCAGTACCCACACAATCCATCGCAATCCATAGCATTTTAAGGTTTTGTTGTTTGTAAAACACTATGATCGCCATCACAGTATTTGCTAAAGTATTTCTGCTCATCGCAATGCAGCTGTTCAATGTAAAATGTATTATTAGCTATATGAAACACCAAGAAAATGATGAATATGTTTAATATTAATATTTGTTATAAGCTGCCAAAAGTTGAAAGTGTTATACAGTTGTGCTCAAAATTTTGCATACCCTGGCAGAAATTGGGACATTTTGGCATTTATTATGAAAATATGACTGATCATGCAAAAAAAATGTATTTTATTGAAGGATTATGATCATATGAAGCCAAAACAAGGTAATGGAACTTCATAAAGATGGAAAAGGATATAAAAAGATATCCAAAGCCTTGAAATGCCAGTCAGTATTGTTCAATAACTTATTAAGTGGAAAATTCGGGATCTCTTGTTACCAAGCCAAGGTCAGGTAGACCAAGAAAGATTTCAGCCACAATTGCCAGAAGAATTGTTCGGACTTCAGAGAAAACACCACAGGTAACCTCAGGAGATATACAGGCTGCTCTGGAAAAAGACGGTGTGGTTGTTTCAAGGAGCACAATACGACGATACTTGAACAAAAATGACCTGCATGGTCGAGTTGCCAGAAAGAAGCCTTTACTGCGCCAATGCCACAAAAAAGCCCAGTTACTAAATGCCCGGCAACACCTTGACAAGCCTTACAGCTTCTGGCACACTGTAATTTGGAGTGACGAGACCAAAATAGAGCTTTATGGCTATGTTTGGAGAGGGGTCAACAAGGCCTATAGTGAAAAGAATACCATCCCCACTGTGAAGCATGGCGGGGGCTCACTGATGTGTTGGGGGGTGTGAGCTCTAAAGGCACGGGGAATCTTGTGATAATTGTTGGCAAGATGAATGCAACATGTTATCAGAAAATATTGGCAGACAATTTGCATTCTTCTGCACGAAGGCTGCGCATGGGACGCTCTTGGACTTTCCAGCATGACAATGACCCGAAGCACAAGGCCAAGTTGACCCTCCAGTGGTTACAGCAGAAAAAGGTGAAGGTTGTGGAGTGGCCATCACAGTCTCCTGACCTTAGTATCATCAAGCCACTCTCGGGAGATCTCAGACGTGCGATTCATGCAAGACGACCAAAGACTTTGCATGACCTGGAGGCATTTAGCCAAGACGAATGGGCAGCTATACCACCTGCAAGAATTAGGGGCCTCATAGAAAACTATTACACAAGACTGCACGCTGTCATTGATGCTAAAGGGGGCAACACACAGTATTAAAAACTAAGGGGATGCAAGCTTTTGAACAGGGTCATTTCATTTTTTTCATGTTTTCTTTTATTATTGCGCCATTCTGTTATTACCTACAGTTGGATATGAATCCCATAAGAAATAAAAGAAATGTGTTTTCCCTGCTCATTCATGTTTTCTTTAAAAATGGTACATATATTACCAATTCGCCATGGGTATGCAAACTTTTGAGCACAACTTTATAACACATATAACTCAGTAATTACGTTTTTCATACATTTTTGGATTTGTTTGTTACGTGGTGCTGGAGTACTTGCCAAAGCACAAAGCCCATAACACGTGGTCACCTAGAGTGACTGCAGTCTGTGAAGCTGCTCACCATCATGCAACTCTTACCCTGTGCCTCACACTCCCACCCAGTGGCGGAGCTACAGAATGGAGGTCCTCAGAGAGGGTTGTCAAAATGTGTTTTGTGCTGGGCTCCCCAGGACCAATTCACTCAATCCCCCTTACCAAAACCCCTTCCCATAACAGCTCCCCTCACCAAGAAACGTTCCCATTTCTTCTCCCACCAAGACCCTTTTCCATAGCTGCTTTGCTTACTTCCTGCCTCAATGAAGCTTCTCCGCCTGCAGCAGAGCTCCAGGGCGCATTAGCTCCACTTTCCAGAGACAACCTCTATGGGGTCCTACTAACTATTTCCCTTATGTGACAATCCTATAGATACCACTACCAATAGTTATTGATAGATTATCACATATAATAGTTGTGAGCAAGTGGGTTGTTGCTAACGCTGCAGGCTCGCATAATGAGCCTGCGGCCCTCGCAAAGCGAGGGCCACAGTTGCTGGCATGGAGCGCCAAAGGCACTCCTTGCCAGCAACTGCGGACCTCGCAACATTTACAGACTTACAAAAAACAAAAATGAGACGCAGGACTTAGGAAAAAAAACACTATGACCTCGCAAAGATACGACTTTAACGTCCGACCCGCGCACATGAAAACATTAGAAACACAATAAATACACACAACAAACACATAAAAAGCTTACCCACAGCAAGGGGGGGGGGGGGCACCCAGGACCTCTGCAAGTGAAATTACACCTCGATTTAAGTCCAAATTACAGAGTTTAGACACCCGAAAATCACCTTAAAATGGCCGCCAAAAAAAACGAAAACAAGCAACAGGACCCTAAAGACGCAAAGCACCACCAAACACATACAGATTTTCCAAAAAAGCCGGACGAGATCCAAGGACGCAAAATCAGCCACAACCGCGTACCACACATTAGGCGCCATTTTACAACACTAACTTACACAATCCGGAAGTACACAGCTTCCCTAACGGATTTTCCACGCGCAAGCACCCTTTTTACACTACACACTGCACACATTGCTCACACTTACAACTCAGCTCAACAGCACTGAAAACCTACATTGTATGCTGCAGCAACATGAAAACAGATTGCCAGCTCTTCTGCACAGTGCTTCCTGCATATATTACTTCAAAATAGGTAAAGCATATTCATTTATTAATGTATTATTTATTTTATTACCTTCAGCATTAGCTCACTTACAATTTCATTGCCATAATTTTTTGACGGGCAATATTCTAGTAATATAATAATTATTGATGTATATATCTGCAGTTGAAATGTACTCTATTTAAATCAAAGAAAATTTAGTGTTTCACATGTAGGATCGTCCTCATCATAATGTACAGTGTCCAGATGAGCAGAGGACGGTAACCAGACAGTCCCCAGCTCAAACAAGGTTATGACCTAAAAAGGAATCAAGTGATGTATAACACAGTAACTAACTTTTTTCATACTTTTTGGGATTTTTTTGTAGTACTTGCTAAAGCACAAAGACAATAACACCTAGTCACCTAGAGCCACTGCAGCCTGTGAAGCTGCTGACCATCATGCAACTCTTATCCTGTGTCTCACATTCCCACTCATATGCTTTAAAACAGTATTGTTCAAGAGCCGGCCCTTCAGACCTTATCTGCTGGTCCATGCCACCTCTCTGCGAGGCCTTCAGACCTTATCTGCTGGTCCATGCCACCTCTCTGCGAGGCCTTCAGACCTTATCTGCTGGTCCATGCCACCTCTCTGCGAGGCCTTCAGACCTTATCTGCTGGTCCATGCCACCTCTCTGCCGGTCCTTCAGACCTTATCTGCTGGTCCAGGTCACCTCTCTGCCGGTCCTTCAGACCTTATCTGCTGGTCCATGCCACCTCTCTGTCCACTGAGCAGCTGCTGCAGAGTTCTGTCATAGGACCAGCCACTATTCCACAGACACGTCCACAAAGGACAAAGGAAATCAAAAGACAGTTACAAGATGTGCGGTTTTAGATGTACAGATGACAGACAATAAGTATAAACAGATATTTATTTCAAGTTCCTTCTACATCAGGTTCTGGTCACTGGTCAGGTTGTCTTCTCTCTGTACTCCTCAGCAACACTGCTGTCTTGGACTGACTATAAGTTACCACCCAAGATCTGTGGCTTGCTTCTGGAAGTTCCTCTTTGGAGAATTACTCTAGAACTGCCCATTTTATGGACAGTACTTGGATTTTTACAATACATTTGGCTATGTTCCCCTTATTACTTAATCTGACATGGTGACAGATTGGGTATCTGGCTCTTGGTTCCCATACTGCCTGTAACATTATGCCATTTAAGGTCAAAATGTTTAGAAAAAATATCACTATATAAGCGATGTCTTATAGAAGGACAACCTGTTGGAACAAACTCCAACTGGAAGCTCATCACCTTCCCCCACTTAATCTGAAACTGGAGAGTGCTGGCATCATCAATGCCACGTCCAGGTAGAACATCTGCTACTGGGGACAGTAGGAGCCATTCGCTATTCTTCTAAGTCCATAGATCTGAAACATCAGTCAGCCAGTGTCATTTGCACTTCTGTCCACACACTGGTCCATACTAACCACTTGTGTTTGGTCAGATCTGAAACCAATCCAGATGATGTGAGTGTGGATAAACCCCAGAGACCAGGATCAGATGTATCCTTTACTGTTGGGCTTCCTGGACAAGATCTCTATAAGACAATTCCAAGATCCAGTAGTATTTTGAGTTTCCATAAGGCATCAAACCCTTTAAATAATCCAAGTTCCAGACTGTTGAAAGAGTTGAAAACGATCTGTTTATTTCACTTCCAGAACACCAAGTCCAGAACATGCAGAAGTGATCACCACAGCTATATGATTCTCTCAAGCTGGAAATGTTGCCCCACACTTGGGATCATCAACTAGGCATACAAGTACTCCTGCTCCATCTTCCTCTCTGACTAGATCATTCAATAAGTCTTACAGCCATTTTTCTGGATCTTCACCCAAGAGCTGAGAACCATCTGAGCTTATATCCGACTTCTTGGCACATTTATTTCATCTAAGAGTCAATGCACAACTTCACTCTTCCTTCTGCTTCTTCATACCTGTCACACCTGAAGATAGCTAGGTATGATGGTGGATATCTCTGCTGCTAGCAATTATTTACACTACTGGATAGAGAGGTGTATGAAAGCACCACCAACTGATGCAGGAAGGTTACTTGAAGAATATTGCATCGGGAACAGTTTCCACCTTATCCAGCTGGAGTGATGAGAGATCTTGGCACAGCAACTAAAAACAACATGGGTATGAAAAGAACTCAAACTATATCTGAATAAAGAAATACAGCACAGAGCACTATCCTAATCCACAACTAGGTACTACTATGTGTACTCACAATACAGGCTTTTTATAATCAAAGTTATTGATTACAGGGAATAAAATAGTTAACACACACAGAGGCCAACTGATATCTGTATACTTTTAGTGGGGTCCATCAAGATCTATCACAAGACGTTATACAATAGCATCTGCCAGTTTCATACGGATAACAATCCTTTTTATACAGTAAAACCACAAAGAAAATCCTAAAATTAATAATATTAAACTAAAATTGTAAGTATGAGACCAAGATGACTCTTTAAGGAGATTATTTAATTGGGCAGAGGTATTAATATTAAAAGAGCTAAATGTTTAAAATTGATGCGCTGTTTTGTAACAGAAGACAATTCTGCAACTCTGAGAGGATCAATCTACAAATATTGCAAAAGAGTAGATAAAAAATAATTTTCCTTTGTTTTCTCAGGACATACATAAATGTATAATTGCAATATAAAGAGCTTGTATGCATTGTGATATCTCCTTGTCCTATAGCACCACGTCCAGCGCTCACATTTTCTGCACTCCTTCCTGGTCTCTCTGATATAACTCAGTCCAGCGCTGTCTCAGTTTGATAAGATAATGCAACAAATAAGCAATTCTGCTGCAATCGGTGAAATCTGAAGCTGATGTAAATGGTGAGCAATTGTGATGTCAGCCTCGTCCTGCTTAGTCATTCATCTGATTTATCAAGACATCTTGGCACGTCCTCATCCCTTTATCTTACGGGTATATAGAAAATACTTAAAAGGACCTTTCCAAATAAACAGGGACATGGAACACAACTCATCCTTGTGTATTTAAATAGAAGCCTTAACCATTAAACCTCTTTAAGTGTTACAAGGGGCCTCATTCAATTGCGATTTGGCCAATTGAATAGGGCTCTATATAAAGACAGAGCATTTTTTTTACAGAAGTTTTTAGTTAGTGAAGACCTTGCTTTTGGATAGAAGTTCACTAACTAAAAAATTCTGTAAAAATATATGCTCTGTGCTTATATAGAGCCCGATTTGCAATTGAATAAGGCCCTAGGTATATAATATCCCTGTGCATCTATTTACTTTTATATACTTTAAACATCTATATTACTGCTCAATGCTGAGCCCACAGATCAGTTAAACATTTGAATCAGTTTAATTCTGATTTAAGATCATCCTTTAATAAAAGAAAACATATACTATTACAATATACAACACCATCATTTCAGATGCAACCAAAATAAATTATTTTCAATGTTAATTTCAGCCTTAGTGGTTAGGTCCTGATTACAGCTAGTTGAAGTATTAGGATGATTGTATGGCTGCAGACTATAAAGGTCCACTGTAATGCCTTACAAACAGGACGAGATGTTTAATTAGACATTGATAGCTAATAACATTTATATTCCATTATTTAAAATTAATATTTAATAATAAATTAACTTTCAAAGATCAGCTTCTGCTGTCTCTAACCACTATGAGGTCAATGGGGAGGTGGCTTTATCATTGGTTGGCGACTTGCTGGGTTAAAGTGGTTTCTCTTAGCAACATGTTACTGCTGTGGGGAAACCTATGAATGACTGTGTCTCTTATCTAATCAGATTATTACCTTCCTTCTTAATGACCTTATCAGGATGGAGACAATCAGCTCAACTAGATGCAGATAATCTATTTTTTAAAAGTGAATTAGTATTGAATATTGCTTTTATAAATTATTAAATTGATAATTAATCAATACATAATTACATCAAGCTCATCATGTTTGGGCATCACAATGGCCCCTTAAACTACAGCAGTAATGCTATTTTTCAAATGTACTCTTTTGAACAATTACTCTGGCAAGATATTTTTAGAAACTATAAAATAATAAGGCATTGTCTGACTGGTCCATCAGGACCCTGACCTGCCCTCTAAACGAGCCGATCACCAAGGGGTGGGGACTGAATCTTGGCCAACGTGCTTGCCATAGACAATAGGCTCCGCATCCATTGGAGGGTTTACAATTCTCAGGATTGCTGGTAATGGGATGATTGGCTGGACTATAAAAGAGGCAACCAATCAGAAGCTGCGATATTCTGAATGGATGTCTCTGACTTGGCAGGAAGTTCAAACTGGGCATTGTGGCGCTACTACACTGGTTGTGGGGCAGTCCGTAGAATAACCACCAGGGAAGGCACAACATAGAATGGATGGCATGGACGGTGCAAGACATTTGAATGTGTTTGGAACGCTCATTGAAGACGATGTTGCCCAAGACTTGACTGAGCTGAGTTACCATTAGGAGGAGCAGGCATCTAACAAGGGGCACCTGCCTTCAGGGCGGCCATGTTTTTGCACTGAAAAAATGTCTTCAATTCTAGTCTAGAGTTCTTTGAGGAAGTAAATAACAAATATTCTCTCTGATTGGCTGAACCATGCTATCAATAAATGCACTTGCTCTCTTCTCCACAAAGCATCCTGAAATGTGTAGTCGTGTTCTCAGATCAAATATATATACTAGAAGCAAATGAACCACAACTTATTTTTGCATCATAATATATATATTTATACTTGCCCGTCAAAAATGACAGTAATACAATTTGAAACCTGGCAATGCTGTTAACCACACAATGCGAGGTTCTCCCCCTCTAACTTGTGGGCCTCGCGATGAGCGCCTCGTGATGAGCACCTTTCCGTCTCTCCCCTCTCTCTACTTTACGGGCCACTTCGATGCTCATTGCTGGACCCGGCATGCGCTCTGTGCATGCGAAAGCTTGTAACTCCCCAATATCTCTTTACGCCCTCTCCCTCCCTTGTCTCTTTGTCCCCCTCTCATTGCCCTGTGTTTTTTTCCCTTATCTCCCTCCCATGTGTTTCCCCCCATGTGTCTCGCCCCCCACCCGCTTCCTGTACTGTCTCTCTTTGGCCCCTCTCCCTTACAGGTTAGAAAACATTTTTCGGGATAGATAGATTCCTTTTTCTTTTCTCCTTCTATTATATTGGACGGTCCTTTAAGACACAATAAATTATGTCCTCTTCTATGTTAAATTTCAAGGATAAATAACCTTTCTTGCGACGATTTTATGAGTGTATGCTTGGAAAGATTGTATATGTTTTGATTGATTTTAAGTAACTTTGGATTCATATGATGTTTTGTATTGATAAATAATAACAAAAACATTGAATAAAAAAAAGGGATAGATAGACAAACAGATAGACAGACACATAGATGGAGAGATAGATAGATAGACAGATAGATAGATAGATAGACACATAGATGGATAGATAGACAGACAGACAGACAGATATGCATATTTTGTCACATTAGAATGTCATTAGAATAAAAAGTTTCCATTGCAGTCTAGGTTTTCTGATTTCTAATATGCAAATAGATATATAAATACAACGTACATTTGGACTGTTGACGAGCTGCGGTGTAAGTGTCAGCAATGTGACAAGTGTGCAGTGTAAATAGGCTGCGTGCGCGAGTGCAAACCGTTTGTTTAGTTGTGTAAAGCGGCATTTTGTAATGGTAATGTTATTAGTTTTAAGTTAGTGTTGTAAAGTGGCGGCGATTGTCTATGTGTTATGCGGGTCTGGAGCATTTTGCGTGCTTCCTAATAGTGTATTTTGTACCTCGTACGTTCCTGAGTAAAAGTCGTATGTGCTTGGCGGTGTTTTGCGTGTTTAGGGGTCGTGTAGCGTCGTTTTTGTTTTTTTGGCGCCCATTTTTTCTCTCACTTAGACGATCTTCGAGGGGCGAAACTCTGCAAATTCAACTTAAATTTGCGTGCAACCTCACTCCCAGACGTCCTGGGCCGTAATTTTTGCAGGTGATTTTTTCAAAGTGCTACGGGACTCTCACTGTGAATTGTGTATTTGAGTTTTCCGTTGATCTGTAGTCCCGCAGGTCGTAGGTATGATGCTTAAGTCGTGCAGGGTTGTAGGGATGAGCACTTGCGGCGCTTATCTGCACCAGCGCAGTGAGCGCCTTCGGCGCTCCCTGCCAAAGTCGTACAGGGTGTTATTGATCAGCGCCTATGGCGCTCATCTCCATCAGCGCAAGGAGAGCCTTTGGCACTCTTTGCCTGGCCACAACCGCAGCCCCCTCTCCCTCCGTTGTGTCTCTTCCATCTCCCTCCCATGTCTCTCTTTGCCCCCCTCTCTCTCTCTTATGTCTCTCTCTCCCATGTCTCTCCCCCCTCTCCCATGTGTCTCCCACCTGTGTCTCTGCCCCTTCCCCTGTGTCTCTTCCCCCTCCTCCATCCCCTTTGTTTCTTCCCCCCTCCCCTGCGTCTCTCTCTCCCTCCCCTCTCTCCTGTGTCTCCCCCCTACCCTGTGTCTCTGCCCCCACTCTCTTCCCTGTATCTCTTCCCTCTCCCCTGTGTCTCTTTCCCCTCTCCCCTGGATCTCTTCCCCCTTCCCTGTGTCTCTTTCCCCATATCTCTTCCCCCCGTCCCATGTGTCTAACCCCGTATCCCTCCCCCCTCCCCAGTGTCCCTTTCCCACTCCTCCTGCCTCCCCTAAGTCTCTTTCCCCATGTCTCTCCCCTCCCCTCTCCCATGTGTCTCCCCCCCGATCTCTTCCCCCTTCCCTGTGTCTCTTTCCCCATATCTCTTCCCTCCATCCCGTATCTCTTCCCTCTCCCCCGTGTCCCTTTCCCCCTCTTCCTCCTCCCTTCTCTGTGTCTCTTTGCCCCTCTCCCTGTGTCTTTCCCCCTCCCCTGTGTCTCTTCTCCTGTCTCTTCTCCCCTCCTCCCCCTACTAAAGCTGAGCATAGCGCATGAGCGTGACTCACTCTGAGTGTACGCAGCGTAAGTGTGTACGCTCCTTATGGAGCGTTACACACTTACAACAATTATATTAGTGATGTCACTGTGTACATAGGAACCTATGCTGTATATTATATATCAGCACTTTATGGTGAGTTGTCTAATGGCTGCCATTGCAAGTCTGAGCTGGGCCCTCCAGGTAACAAACACTTCTTACATCAGAGACATGTCATAATAGATGATGTCACAGAGCCCAGGGCACCTATATAAGGCACAGACATGGGAGGCAAAGACACTTATATCAGGGAGACCAACAGATGAGGAGCTGGACGGCCAAAGGAGCCAACTCGACCTGGTACATGAAGTCTGAGACATTGGACAGATACAGGTAAGGCTTAATAATTGGGTAATTAGGTGAAGTGTAACTTTCTAATAATATGTATAAGATGTATAAGATTGTATAGCCACAAGTCTCATGTATTTACTGTATCCCTTGTATCTTACTACAGAAAATGGTAGCACGCTATAACTATAAGATATAATTACATATGTGAGGAGATACATCTGTGAGGTGAGCAAAGACGTTTCTTCAGTTTATTTGTTCTTGACTATATAGACTCTACACTGGCCAGACCTCACCTTTAATTGGCATGGCAGGGATGCACTTGGTTTTACAGCAGCTCTGCTAATGTGTATTTTTCCCATTAAAGGGGAAGTTCTGTCACCTTAATGTATATGAGTTTTGCTATATGCCTCTGTGTATGTAATCCCTTGTGAGTAATTACTGTATGTGAGGAGAGCGGCCTTAGTGAGTACCACAGAATTTCTCCAAGAAAAATCCACCAACCCAGTTGCCCGCAGTCTATTAATAAGTATCTTGGTATATGGATATGAAAGCATCGTATATCACAATAACATCACAAAGCCGAATTATTATATAGATGTAGGGACTGAAGATCTGCAAGTTACTGTCTGATGTACAAAAACATACTGTAGTAATATAATTTGCATTATATTTTTTTTAAGAAATACACCGGCAGTGGTTAAATGGGCAAATACAGCCTTTATTTATTTCATTACTAATCATATGCAATTATGCTATATTGGGGCAGCCATTGTCTTTTTTGCGCATCTTTTTTTCTGCATGCCCCACTTGTATTTAAAGGCTATGTTTTCTTAAATTTTCTTTTAGTTTCTAAAATATATTGCCCATTATCAAGTCTGATTCTTCATAAAAATGTCAGAAAGATTCATTAAAGCTCATGTCACAAGGTGGTCAAGCCCCTCGGCATGAAAAAGGACTCTTTACATCCCTCTGGTGAGATGTCTGATAAACAAATGCATGAGATTGACCTGGGAGATCATGTCCTTGTGAAGTCTCTTAATAAGGTTTCTTTATCTCCTAGGTGGACTCAAACTCTCACCTTGTGTTCCTCAGTAATCAAACTGTTGTCAAGGTAGAAGGAAAGGTCAGAATGGTCTGCATACCTCTGGTGAGATGTCTGATAAGCCAATGCATGATATTGACCTATATTGAACTGGGTGATTATATCCTTATGAAGTCACTTAATAAAGTTGATTTATCTCTTAGGTGGACTGGGACATCTCACCATGTGCCCCTCACCAATCAAACTGGTCAAGGTTGAAGTAAAGGTCATAATGGTTTCATGGAAGCTCATGTCACAAGGTGTCAAGCCCCTCAGCATGAAAGAGGACTCTTTACATCCCTCTGGTGAGATGTCTGATAAACCAATGCATGATATTGACCTGGGAGATTATGTCCTTGTGTAGTCCCTTATTAAGGTTTCCTTATTTCCTAGGTGGACTGGACCTCTCACCTTGGGTTCCTCACCAGTCGAACTGCTCTCAAGGTTGAAATAAAGGCCATAATGGTTTCATGGAAGCTCATGTTGCAAGGGTTCAAGCCCCTCAGCATGAAAAACGACTCTTTACATCCCTCTGGTGAGATGTCTGATAAAACAATGCATGATACTGACCTGGGAGATTATGTCCTTGTGTAGTCGCTTAATAAGAGTTATTTATCTCCTAGGTGGTCTCGACCTCTCAACTTCTTTTCCTCACCAATCAAACTGTTGTCAAGGTTGAAGTAATGGTCAGAATGGTCTGCATCCCTCTGGTGAGATGTCTGATAAACCAATGAATGATATTGACCTGGGAGAATTATATCCCTGTGAAGTCTCTTAATAAGGTTTTTTTTATCTCCTAGGTGGACTGGACCCTCTCACCTTGTGTTCCTCACCAATTGAACTGCTATCAAGGTTGAAGGAAAGGTCAGAATGATTTCATGGAAGGTAATGTTGCAAGGGTTCAAGCCCCTCACCACGAAAAAGGACTCTTTACAGCCCTCGGGTTAGACACTCTGCATACTCGCCCTCTCTGCCATTGTGGTTATCCCCTTGGTCATCAGTTGTGAAAAGTGGGAACAGTGGCAATTCACCTGTGTAGCCGACACCAACTTAACTGGCCTCCCAATCTACTACTGAACGCCTTCAGTATAAAGACTAATGGTAAAATATATTTTAATATATATATTCCTTGTGAAGTCTCCTAATTTAAGCATCATAAGCAGGTAGCAGAGAGACTGCCTCAAATGTCTGATAAACCAATTCATGATATTCACCTGTGAGTTTATGTCCTTGTGTAGTCTCTTATTAAGGTTTCCTTATCTTTTAGGTGGACTGGACCTCTCACATTGGGTTCCTCACCAGTCGAACTGCTCTCAAGGTTGAAGTAAAGGTCATAATGGTTTCATGGAAGCTCATGTCACAAGGTGTCAAGTCCCTCAGCATGAAAGAGGACTCTTTACATCCCTCTGGTGAGATGTCTGATAAAACAATGCATGATACTGACCTGGGAGATCATGTCCTTGTGTAGTCGCTTAATAAGAGTTATTTATCTCCTAGGTGGACTCAACCTCTCAACTTCTTTTCCTCCCCAATCAAACTGTTGTCAAGGTTGAAGTAATGGTCAGAATGGTCTGCATCCCTCTGGTGAGATGTGTGATAAACCAATGCATGATATTGACCTGGGAGAATTATATCCCTGTGAAGTCTTTTAATATGGTTTTTATTTTATCTCCTAGGTGGGCTGGACCTCACCTTGTGTTCCTCACCAATTGAACTGCTGTCAAGGTTGATGGAAAGGTCAGAATGATTTCATGGAAGCTCATGTTGCAAGAGTTCAAGCCCCTCACCATGAAAAAGGACCGTTTACAGCCATCGGGTTAGACACTCTGCATAACTCGCCCTGTCTGCCATTGTGGTTATCCCCTTGGTCATCAGTTGTGAAAAGTGGGAACAGTGGCAACTCACCTGTGTAGCCGACACCAACTTAACTGGCCTCCCTATCTACTACTGAACGCCTTCAGTACATAGACTCATGGTAAAATATATTTTAATATATATATTCCTTGTGAAATCTCCTAATTTAAGCATCATAAGCAGGTAGCAGAGAGACTGCCTCAAATGTCTGATAAACCAATTCATGATCTTCACCTATGAGTTTATGTCCTTGTGTAGTCCCTTATTAAGGTTTGCTTATCTCCTAGGTGGACTGGACCTCTCACCTTGGGTTACTCACCAGTCGAACTGCTCTCAAGGTTGAAGTAAAGGTCATAATGGTTTAATTGAAGCTCATGTTGCAAGGGTTCAAGCCCCTCAGCATGAAAAACGACTCTTTACAGCGCTCTGGTGAGATGTCTGATAAACCAATGCATGAGATTGACTTGGGAGATCATGTCCTTGTGAAGTCTCTTAGTAAGGTTTCTTTATCTCCTAGGTGGACTCAAACTCTCCCCTTGTGTTCCTCAGTAATCAAACTGTTGTCAAGGTTGAAGGAAAGGTCAGAATGGTCTGCATACATACCTCTGGTGAGATGTCTGATAAGCCAATGCATGATATTGACCTATATTGAACTGGGAGATTATATCCTTATGAAGTCACTTAATAAAGTTGATTTATCTCTTAGGTGGACTGGGACATCTCACCATGTGCCCCTTACCAATCAAACTGGTCAAGGTTGAAGTAAAGGTCATAATGGTTTCATGGAAGCTCATGTCACAAGGTGTCAAGTCCCAAAGCATGAAAGAGGACTCTTTACATCCCTCTGGTGAGATGTCTGATAAACCAATGCATGATACTGACCTGGGAGATCATGTCCTTGTGTAGTCGCTTAATATGAGTTATTTATCTCCTAGGTGGACTCGACTTCTCAACTTCTTTTCCTCACCAATCAAACTGTTGTCAAGGTTGAAGTAATGGTCAGAATGGTCTGCATCCCTCTGGTGAGATGTGTGATAAACTAATGCATGATATTGACCTTGGAGAATTATATCCCTGTGAAGTCTCTTAATAAGGTTTTTTTTATCTACTAGGTGGACTGGACCCTCTCACCTTGTGTTCCTCACCAATTGAACTGCTGCCAAGGTTGAAGTAAAGGTCATAATGGTTTCATGGAATCTAATGTTGCAAGGGTTCAAGCCCCTCACCATGAAAAAGGACTCTTTACAGCCCTCAGGTTAGACACTCTGCATACCCGCCCTCTCTGCCATTGTGGTTATCCTCTTGGTCATCAGCTGTGAAAAGTGGGAACAGTGGCAATTCACCTGTGTAGCCGACACCAACTTAACTGGCCTCCCAATCTACTACTGAACTCCTTCAGTATAAAGACTGATGGTAAAATTCATTTTAATATATATATTCCTTGTGAAGTCTCCTAATTTAAGCATCATAAGCAGGTAGCAGAGAGACTGCCTCAAATGTCTGATAAACCAATTCATGATCTTCACCTGTGAGTTTATGTCCTTGTGTAGTCCCTTATTAAGGTTTGCTTATCTCCTAGGAGGACTGGACCTCTCACCTTGGGTTACTCACCAGTCGAACTGCTCTCAAGGTTGAAGTAAAGGTCATAATGGTTTAATTGAAGCTCATGTTGCAAGGGTTCAAGCCCCTCAGCATGAAAAACGACTCTTTACAGCGCTCTGGTGAGATGTCTGATAAACCAATGCATGAGATTGACTTGGGAGATCATGTCCTTGTGAAGTCTCTTAGTAAGGTTTCTTTATCTCCTAGGTGGACTCAAACTCTCCCCTTGTGTTCCTCAGTAATCAAACTGTTGTCAAGGTTGAAGGAAAGGTCAGAATGGTCTGCATACATACCTCTGGTGAGATGTCTGATAAGCCAATGCATGATATTGACCTATATTGAACTGGGAGATTATATCCTTATGAAGTCACTTAATAAAGTTGATTTATCTCTTAGGTGGACTGGGACATCTCACCATGTGCCCCTTACCAATCAAACTGGTCAAGGTTGAAGTAAAGGTCATAATGGTTTCATGGAAGCTCATGTCACAAGGTGTCAAGTCCCTCAGCATGAAAGAGGACTCTTTACATCCCTCTGGTGAGATGTTTGATAAACCAATGCATGATACTGACCTGGGAGATCCTGTCCTTGTGTAGTCGCTTAATATGAGTTATTTATCTCCTAGGTGGACTCGACTTCTCAACTTCTTTTCCTCACCAATCAAACTGTTGTCAAGGTTGAAGTAATGGTCAGAATGGTCTGCATCCCTCTGGTGAGATGTGTGATAAACTAATGCATGATATTGACCTTGGAGAATTATATCCCTGTGAAGTCTCTTAATAAGGTTTTTTTTATCTCCTAGGTGGACTGGACCCTCTCACCTTGTGTTCCTCACCAATTGAACTGCTGCCAAGGTTGAAGTAAAGGTCATAATGGTTTCATGGAAGCTAATGTTGCAAGGGTTCAAGCCCCTCACCATGAAAAAGGACTCTTTACAGCCCTCAGGTTAGACACTCTGCATACCCGCCCTGTCTGCCATTGTGGTTATCCTCTTGGTCATCAGCTGTGAAAAGTGGGAACAGTGGCAATTCACCTGTGTAGCCGACACCAACTTAACTGGCCTCCCAATCTACTACTGAACTCCTTCAGTATAAAGACTGATGGTAAAATTCATTTTAATATATATATTCCTTGTGAAGTCTCCTAATTTAAGCATCATAAGCAGGTAGCAGAGAGACTGCCTCAAATGTCTGATAAACCAATTCATGATATTCACCTGTGAGTTTATGCCCCTGTGTAGTCCCTTATTAAGGTTTCCTTATCTCCTAGGTGGACTGTACCTCTCACATTGGGTTCCTCACCAGTCGAACTGCTCTCAAGGTTGAAGTAAAGGTCATAATGGTTTTATTGAAGCTCATGTTGCAAGGGTTCAAGCCCCTCAGCATGAAAAACTACTCTTTACATCCCTCTGGTGAGATGTCTGATAAAACAATGCATGATATTGACCTGGGAGATTATGTCCTTGTGTAGTCGCTTAATAAGAGTTATTTATCTCCTAGGTGGACTCGACCTCTCAACTTCTTTTCCTCACCAATCAAACTGTTATCAAGGTCGAAGTAATGGTCAGAATGGTCTGCATCCCTCTGGTGAGATGTGTGATAAACCAATGCATGATATTGACCTGCATGATATTGACCTGGGAGAATTATATCCCTGTGAAGTCTCTTAATAGGGTTTTTTTTTATCTCCTAGGTGGACTGGGCCCTGTTATGTTCCTCTCCAATTGAACTGCTGTCAAGGTTGAAGGAAACGTCAGAATGATTTCATGGAAGCTAATGTTGCAAGGGTTCAAGCCCCTCACCATGAAAAAGGACTCTCTACAGCCCTCGGGTTAGGCACTCTGCATACTCGCCCTGTCTGCCATTGTGGTTAGCCCCTTGATCATCAGCTGTGAAAAGTGGGAACAGTGGCAATTCCCCTGTGTAGCCGACACCAACTTAACTGGCCTCCCAATCTAATACTGAACTCCTTCAGTATAAAGACTGATGGTAAAATATATTTTAATATATATATTCCTTGTGAAGTCTCCTAATTTAAGCATCATAAGCAGGTAGCAGAGAGACTGCCTCAAATGTCTGATAAACCAAGCATGATATTCACATGTGAGATTATGTCCTTGTAAAGTCTCATAATAAGGTTTCTTTATCTCCTAGGCGGACTGGAGCTCACACCTTGTGCTCCTCACCAATCGAACTGCTTTCAAGGTTTAAGGAAAGGTCAGATTGGTTTCATGGAAGCTAATGTTGCAAGGGTTCAAGCCCCTCTCCATGAAAAAAGGACTCTTCACAACCCTCTTGTGAGACTCTCTGCATACTCGCTCTGTCTGCCATTGTGGTTATCCCCTGGGACTTTCTTGTACAAGTAAATAAAGATGCCTCCTTCTTGATTAGATCAGATCTGTGTTATTCTTTACTGAGTCAAACTCGCGGCAAATACAAAACAATATTGGAAGTCACTGTTGGACACGCAGCCCCCGCTCTCACTATTGCCTGGTGACTGGGCCATTGCCCACCACACTCTCACCACCTTGTGTCACTTCCCATCTCCTTTACACTGTAAGTTCTCAGGAGCAGGGTCATCACTTCCTCATGTGTCAGAATGTTTTTCATGTCTTATAGTATGTATTTATCAGTACTTACTGTAATCTTTAACATTTGTATATAGCTATCAGTCAGTCCCTATTTTGTTTTACAACAATTATACAAAATTACCCTTTATCAGCTCTATGTCACCCACCCGATCTCTATAGATTATTATCCCAGAGCGGTTACTTCATCTACTCTGTATCAGAGGGTGGTGTTATTTATATTCTTATAAGAAGCATTATATATGACTTATGTTTTTTAATAAAAGACATGTAGAGAGACTCTGCATTATGTCATTGCAATGCAACTGCCCAAGTGATAATTCTGTCCTGGCGGAGGAACACGACCCACAACCCTGACATTATTATGCAGAGAGAAATGCAAAACAACATGGGTTATATGTAAGGTTTCTGCAGAGCGTCTGGGGTTTAGGAGTGATGCTCTGCAGCGCGTCTGGTATAGGATTGATGCTCTGCAGAGCGTCTAGTATAGGAGTTAGGAGTGATGCTTGACCTGCTTGTCTTACTGTATGTATGCTACTGAGAGTTGGTCTTCTATGTAGCTCTGTTGATGAGTGACAGTCTTTCAATAGAACTGAATAGACATACTATCAGCATCTATTAATTCCAAAATGTCATTATTCAGAAGCAATGCAACTTTATTTTTTGATGTTAATATTACTTTGTGTGCAAGCTCTGAGTAATCATTGCTAATTATTCCATTTTGGAATATAGCTGATATTATTGAATCTTTACAAATCATTTCAGATGGAATTTCTACAGTATCCCCAGGTAAATTACTTATGACCTGTGTTTTGCCTTCGCCAATTTTAATTAACCAATCATTAAATTCATTTAGGTCTTCTAATCTAATTTTAATTTTTTTATTTAAGGTGTGTAAATAGTTTCCGTAGTGGACTTGACTTTAGACATGTTTCAACAATGTCTGTTCAATTTCCATGGACAGCAACAGGCAATGTTTGCCTAAAATCCCCACCTAACAACATCACCTTCCCCCCAAAAGGCAAATCATTATCCATGACTTCAAGTAACAAACAATCAATACATTGCAGAGCATGGCAAGACAACATTGTTGCCTCATCAATTATAATTAATGTATTTTTTATTTTATTTTTAGCTTGAAATGATGTCATTCTAATGTCCGATACGGATGTTTAAATCCACTATGTACAGTTCTACCACCTACCAACAAAAGGGCAGCAATCCCACTTGTTGCAAAGGGAACTACTATTTTATCTTGACCTCGAATTAAACTCATCAATAAATTATATAGATAAGTTTTGCCCGATCCACCGGGTCCATCAAGATAGAAATACCTTGATCTGGGAGATTAAGAGCAGCACAACTTAATCCATGACAAATAAAGACCTCTTGAATTTCCATTAATCCTTTAATTCTGCAATGTGCTGTAATGTTTCAAAAAGTCTTCGCACATTTTTAATTTAAATTTGTTCCACAAAGATAATGCATTGGGTACATTACAGAAATGTGCAAATTAATGAAGACTATTCCCTCATCTGCCTAGGCATTTGCTTCTTCTAGACATCTCTCCCATTCAGTATCATCTGCAAGGAAGTTTCTTTGTTGCGCAGCTAATTGAAATATTTCATAAACTATGTCATTCACAGTTCTCAAATGTTCAAACAGAAACATTTAAAAGGAGTAAAGGTAATGTGAGAAATTTACTCTGCTGGGTTTTGAACCCTGGTCCCCAGGCTGCTGAACCTCTTCCCTACTACTGCGCCAGCCTGCCTTTGTGAATTTCCTTGAGATCTGATAAACCTTGACTCTTCTAGCAATAGTATCAGTGACTAGTCTCTTCAGCTGTGTCTGGTCAGGTGTCTGGTCCTTGGCCTAAATAAGGTCCTTCCTAACTATGTACCTTGCCAGATTATTGTGGTTCCTGTTCCCTTCAATAAAGCTTGTTCCTGTTTCACCTACAAGTTGCTGAATTGGATCATTGCTGACCTAGGCTGCTGGTCTCCAAAACCTTGTGATTCCTATATCATTACAGGTAAACAAAAACGTTCAATGCATCTTCGACTAACAGTATAAATTCTGGGAATCATTTTATTACCACTCCTTTTTCTTTTTCACCATAGCCCATTAAAAAAAACATAATGATATGGAATCTCAATGTATAACAATTCCCTTGCCTCACTGTCGTTACAATTTAATTTAAACCAAGCAGTAAGTGTCATTTCTTGATGCTCATTTCGGTCAAGAGCATTTCTTTCGGCACCAGCATTAGAATAAACAAAGTTTCTTTGTGGCAAATGAATAGCTAATCGATAAACTGCATGTGACCGATCATGCATTTCAAATTTCAGAAGGCACCACATTGCTTCTGGAGCACTTACATAGTGAGCATCCACATGAGATGAAAGTTCATCAAGTATAATCTGATTGTCTTCTTCTTTTTGGCCACTTTGCACCACAACAGTTGCTGCATTTTATCCTTTGTAAAATATTTGTACACATATTTAATTGATTTGATAGAAGTACAAGCTTCAACATTTATGTGTACATTGTACTTCATCAGCAAATGTGGATTATATGGAACAACATATCGGTTATTTGCATTTTCTCCACAAATAATTGCAGTTTGACCTTCTTTTCTTCGAAACAAAGGATAACCATCACAATTTGCAAAAGTTTTCACTCTTTTCTTTAGGGAAATCTTTAGTGCATTTAGTATTTTCCATACATGGTGACTGTGGATTTATATCTCCACATGGGCCATGAATCATGCGATGCAATACAATTTAATAAAGTGTAGCATGTTTTTGTGGATCTGGTAGTTCAGCAATAATAATTGATGCCATAAAATACAGATGGTTATGTCATGGTAGTTAATGCTGACAGTTTAATTTTGAAAACTCTAGCCATTAAATCTGGTCTATCAGAAGCACTTTGTCCAGTTTTCAAATTATCAACAATATCTGACAATTGTGGATTACATGTAAATGTAATAAATAAATCTGGTTTCCCAAATTTAGTAACAATAGCCATAGCATCATATTGCAAGGAGATCCTTGGAAAGAAGATCAGTCCACATCAGTCCACAATACTGTTCAACGCGTAACTTATTTTGTTGATATTTAATGAAATTTAGATTATTTGCTTATACTTGCAGATATGAATCAATAATCCACTGTTGTGTCAGTTTTCCGCCATATAAAATGGGATTAAATTCATCTCGAATAGCAGTTTGAGCAACTTTATATTCAAGCATTGAAATATTATTTCTGGCACGTTCTTTACTATTTGGATAACTTTTAAGTATTAATTTAGGTTGCCATCCTGCCTCACCATTTGGATAAAAAATTGGATACATCATTGGATCCATATTAGTACTTAAGATACTTATGTTAATGAAAGGTTGCTCTTGATTTCTGGGATATCTTCTAATATCACGCTGAAATGGTGGTTCCCCATCGTCAGTTTGCAACCTCATTAGATGTTGATCAATTATAACGGCTTTTATCACAATGGTGATTTCTATTCACTCTTGGGATAGGCAAATGATTTTGTTAAGTACGACTCTGTTGTTCCCGCTCTACTTCTGATAATTTTTTGTATGCTTGAGTATATGGGTTTTTGGTCATAATGTTATCAAGCTCTTGAAAACAGTGGCAAAGCATTTCTTATTTTCAGAAAGCTTCATACATTGTTAAACTGCTTCCATTGTATCAAGGACATATAGTTGAGCAATTTTTCTTTGCTCTCCTGCTTCTGGGTGTAAATGAGAAGTACGGTAGTAAATTTGGCCTTGGACTTTAAAACAGTAAGGGCCATGCCCTGGCACATTAGCAGCTAATTTTGCACCCATAAAAGCAAATTAAATGGCACTATCATAAGACCTTATGTTTTGTTTGAAATTAATATAATTTTGAAAAGTAGGGTCACTCATTGTACTTTATAAATATGCTGGGAATTCATCTCTTTCTGGAAGTCTTACTTTTCCTTTCTGACAACAACTAATATACTTACCATCTCAAGGTCTTTCCTGTTGAAAATGATACGCCCCACAAAACTGACAAACAACATTCAACAAACCACAATTGTGAGGCTCTACTGTTATAGATGTAAATAATGGACTATCCTGACTACATACAGTATATCAATATTACTATGTAAATCAACATTACTATCATTACAATATTGTTCACATGCATCTTTATCACTTTTTATTCGTAGCTCTTTGACGCTGCAATTTAACTTTAACAGACGTATTTCTTTTCTTTGAAATTCTCCCACGTTCTTCTTCTTGTAACCTTTTACGAGTCTCCGGCGACTGCCGATCTTTCCATCTTTGTACGCATTCCCTTGTTAAACATTTTGTACGTTCTTCATTGGTTTCTTTGTTATCAGACATTGTAATCTGTAAATTCAAATAGAATTTTTTTTTCAACTTATTTTTTTTTTAAATTGTAAATGTTACTAATATATTTCTGTAGCTTACCTGTAGTTGTAATCGATTAAAGCAGTAAAATTCCTTTCTTTTTCTTTTTCTGACTTCTTTTTAAGATATGATGGTATGTCAATTCTGTCAAACTTTTTTCCAATCTATAGGAGAAATGTGAGTGTGATAATATGAAACTTGTGTTCCAATCTAATTAATTGTATTTGTTATGTCTAAACAGCAGTACACTCTACATTAATATCCTTTTTCTTTTTTTTATTTCTTTTTTCAAATTAATAGTTAATTCATCCAATCACCAATTCTTAAATTAGTAATATCTGCAGCATATGTCCTATAATGATTCTTTTGTGTATTAATATACATTCAGTAACCCACAATCCACATTAATTCATGCAATTCTAATTATTAATCTATGTCAATTCTATCTTTATTAATTAACTTGCTATTAATATTTAATCATGCAGAGCTGACAGTTTGTCCTTATAAATGCCCACTGTTGTGAACATTCCTGTGACACTGTCTTTAGCAAGTGTCTGTGGAAATTGACAGAGAGCTGCAAATTGTAAATTCAAGTGAAAAGAATGACTAATATTTTTTTGAAATTCACTACTATTATTTTTCATTTATCTATTAGCTAGAACTCTATTTGTTATAAATTTATGTGCAGCAGATAAATGTCCAGTTACACTGTTCATCACCTGAGGAGAAAGTGAGTAGATCTGGAAATTGTCCGGTATATATAGCCTAAGTCGCAAGACAAAACCGCTGATGTGCTATTTTGCGGCTCAGCCGCAATTTGTGAGTCTCACAATAGCGAGACTCGTAATTTCTCGCACTTTGCGGGCCTCATAATTTTTCACACTTTGCGAGCCTCGCGATCCACGGCTAAGCCGCAGTTTTCGACCCTCACTATACCGTGTGCGAGTCTCCCTCCCCTGTGTCTCTTTCCCCCACCTCTCCCTTCCCTGTGCCTTTCCCCCCACACCCTCTCCCTTGTATCTCTTTGCCTCCCTCTGTCTCTCTTTATCCATTTCAGGTTGTGAAAACATTTGTGTGCTGTGTCTAATTCGGGCTGCAGCCGTCATTGTGCATTGCAGGCCTCGCAATGAGTGCCAAAGGCCTATGGCCTGCAACGCTCATTGCGGGCCTCCCCCTCTACCTTTGGCGCACATTTTGGGCTTGAAAAAAAATTATGGGCCATTTTTTATGAAGGCCCTAACTCAGAAGACAATTGTAGCCCCTCTACCTTGGGAGCTGTGGCGGTCATTGTGGGCCTTGCAATGAGTGCCGAAGGCCTCTCGCCCCTCTACCTTACGGGCCTCGTGATGAGCGCCTTTGGCTTGAAGGTATCCTTTGATTTTCTCCAAAGGTAAACCCATCCAGATGTATGAAATAGGATGAAAGATGATTTGTGTGGTAACCTTGGATAGAAGCAATTTTCCTAATGGCAGTCCTGACATATATTCCAGGTTTGTACCTTTGTGTCATTTAGTAACTATCCTATGACGTGTTCGTCTATGTCTATAGTTGAGCTTTCACTTGCAGCCAATGTTCTTATTTGCCATTGCCTTTTATCTATGTTTGGCACATGCTGTCATTTTTGAGACTGTTCCCTGAATTATTAAAATGTTTTGCACCTGCAATTCCATCACCACCTATATTGCCCTTTGGTATGTTGCATATCAAGGATCTAATTGTCAGGCCACTTTTAGCTGGTACACTGTTAATTGCCAATCATCTTGATGATATGACTATCCGTTATAGAAATGTTATTATTAAAGTATATGTACTGTATATGTGTGTTTAGGGGAGATGGACATCTGAGGAATCTTTGCTTAGCATACCTCAGATGTAAATCCAGCTCTGTTCATAAAACTAGTTTTTAATCTCTGTGGGCATATATTTATTCATTGATTATCTCTATGTAAAGTGCACTTACCTTGTCATATAATTATTTTCTACCTTGTCTCTGTATGGCACTATACAAATATAATCATACACATAAAACAAGCCAAATATAATATTTTGTTACACCCAAATATATTAAGTGCAAACTCCAAATGATAACATTGTAAATAGACAGAGAGATAGCGTAGTAGAAAGAGAGATGATATATACATTAGTAACAGATACATCTTGCACATATGTGATACAATGTAACATATGGCTCACCACATATCTTATGGAATTAAATCTGTATCTCTACCTGTTGCTCTCAGTGTAACTGAACACAAACTGATGCTCAAGTTTTAACGTTTCTGTAATTAAGATCACTTATCATTTTTATATGTTTTTAATAAATCACAATGACAAAATAATATTTTTACAAACATACCAAATGAAATATCTGCTTTTTTGATGGAATGTTTTCCTTGATACAAATCCCTGCTCAATTTTAAGCAATTACTTTGCCAAGATACACATTTATTTTGAACACATTTACAGCAAGAAAAACAGTACTCTTGCAAGTAAACGTTGATGACTTAATCAAGTTAGAAAACCTGTTTCCTAATGAAAATCCAAAAGAAACACAGTGCCTCCTGGGATACAGGGCGGGGTCATGTAAATGAGCTCACAATGCATTTCACTCTTTAATAAAACAACATTTTACTGCAGTAAAAACACTTTATTTGGATACTGAGCAGAAAACAGTATTTGTAACTTGTTTTAGTTGTGGAGATTTACATACAAGTGTATCATTGTGTTTTCTGTACTTTGTGCGGTTCAGGGCTTCTTATTTTTGTATTGGGTATATATAGAACATTATATAAGCAACCATTTTGTATAACCATATTGGCGTGGGTAAGCATGCTATAATAGAAAAGCAACTACCGTAATTAATATTTACTTTAAAATTATCTAAGTAATATAATAGTATAAAATCTCTTTAAGTAAAATAGTGCAACCTTACATAAAAAAACATTCAAATAGGGGCAGCTTTGGCCCAGTGGGACTCCTCTTTCCTTAAGCTACTAGTTTTATTTGAACACATCTATAGGAATGTGTATCCATGTATAAGTATTAATAATTAATAGTAAATATAATAAAACAAAGCAATGTCACTCCAACATGAAGTTGGATTCATCTTAAAGTCTGTGAAAAATGGTAAAACATTGTATTAGCTAATTTTCTCTAGAGTAACCCATTTGTGAGATATTCAGAATTATTTGTGCAGCTCTTTTAATGCTAATGTTCTGCTCAGATTGTTTGTTTGTCAAGGATGGGGGAGGGGATCTAACTCCATGAAAACATAAAAGAGGCTATTGATTGGCCATCACAGATACAGACAATAAGCAACTGAAAGCAATTAATTAGTAATTGCCAGTGGATTCAATATATTAATTTACTTCTGTTGTAAACTACTCTGTCTGTTTCCTTCTTTCCCCCTCTGTCTCTTTCCCCCTCTCTGTCCCCCCCCCCCCTCCCGTTGTTGCATGCGCAGCTGGCGTCGCGCATATGGACTGTGTAATATCTGATTGTAATTGAACCCCGTAAGACTTATTTTTTTAGTGACCTCATTCTGACAATCTTTGTTTCCTTTGGCTCCATCCCAACTCGTAACTACGAGTTAGACTAACTGATCACGTTCACGGCCGGAGATCCGACAAGCGAAAAATGGCTTATGGGTTTGCATCTCAAGCCCGTAACTCGCAGCATATTCTAATTTAATAGGCCCGTAAATCTGCAACTTTTTATGCTCGCAGCCGTTGCGGGTCTCACGTTGCAGATACGAGCTTTGAATTTAATGTGGCTGTGTGTTAGTGATTCTCTGATTAGGGATGGTGGTGATTCTCACTATTGGGAAATCCCTTTGGTAATACAGGAGATTTACAACACAATGGTTTAATCTATAATTTTCAAAGGAGTACCAATATGATCAGCAGTGTAAAATATGTATACCAGAGAAAGAGAGAGAAAAGACACCTTTAAATTCTGATCATAATGTTTATATCCCCAAAGCAACCGAAATTAGATAGTATATCTGATTAGTGGGAAAATGAAGACCAACTCCATTAACACGTGAAAAGATAAAATTTGACTTTTCAATAAAAATGAGTATCACATATATATAAAAATTGGCGTATAAAATAAGATTTGTCTCCCAAGGACAAGAGTGGCCACGTATTTGATGCAAATGGAATGGTTGTCAGGACTGGTCAGTCTCAAGTAATGATGTATACAGTACAAAGGTATGGTCAGATTATATATACAATGCAAATGGCCAGAGTATATAGTACAGTAAATATCATCATTATACACACAGGGCCTCATTCTATTATCGGCCGTAGGAGATGTGGGGCCGCAAGGAACGGGGACTCCGGCAGGCTTGCGGCCGGCGCCTTGTTATCCCTTGCGGCCGCACGCGCCGGAGGAAAGCCTTTGATCTTAAACGGCCGCAAGAGTTTCGGCCACAAGAAAATCACGGTTGCTATTCAATTGCTCCGGGAACCCTCTCTGCAAGGCTAAAACCGATCCGCAGCTTACTTGCAGCAAAAAGGTCCCGCAGGCACACAATTAAGCACATAAAGCCATAATAAAGCCATCCTGCACTCTGAGGAGACTATAAAGTGATTGTAGGTGTTAGCATTAATAGCACAACATTCCCTTACACTCAAATCCGTAAATACATTTTTTTTTAAATTTATGTCACATATCCATGTAAAAAGTCCAGAGGGCTTTGAGCACCTCAGACACGCCCACGCTGCGGCCGGAAAATAAACAGTTAATGAAATCTCGGATTTGGGCTGATGTGCAAGCTTGAGAGGGGGTTGCTATTAATCCTCATGTCCCCCATTATGATCCCTAGCATTTACAGAGCTTTACAGTGCCATCTTGAATTTATTTTTGCTTTTAAAGATATCTGAGCTTACGGCCGGTTGCAAGATATGCGGCCGGCCGTAAGGAGATATCCTTGCGGCGCCGTATATTTGAATTGCAAAATAACGGGAGCCCCGCAAGAAATCGCAGCTTTGCGGCCGATTTACGGCCGATAATAGAATGAGGGCCACAGTATATTTGGACCATTAATCATTGCAAATTTCAATAGTGATACTTTGCAGATGCGGAGTTCAGAAGTATCAGGCAGCGAGCAGCTTCATAGTAACGTCATCAGCGGGAGATAGGAGCAAGAACCAATCATGATGTATCCCCTATATTCTACTCTTATTGAGCGCCTCTATTTTATTTTTTTGTTTATGGAAATGACCCTTAGGGATTAGTCTCCCTAAGGTTGATAGGGAAATACAGACGTGTACTCCTTGCTCGCTGTGCCTTAGGGAGATATCAGCTACACCTCACTTACGAGGCCCAATGAAGGCCGAAACGTACGTCTAGGGTTTGCTGTTTCTCATGTTCAGGGTAGAATTGCCTGGTATTCTGGGGCTGGACCACTCTAGTGGGTGGGACCAGACTGATATACTACAGGATATTTCTCCCTGTGAAGGGCACAAGTGGCTAAAAGAGTTTGCTCTCAGAGTGGGCTATCATGTCCACAGAACTTAACCTATTAAGGTTAGTTAGTTCTCTGATTAAGCGCCTCTATTTTGTTTTTTTGTCTATGCCCATGATTTGAAATTCATTTTTTCTTGGTGTTCATTTTTGGAATAATTATGTCTCACTGCTGAAGATTTATTAATAAATGTTTTTTTGAATCTATAATTTGTGAATAATTGTGTCTCATGGCTGATGATTTATATTTTATTATAGGTCATGATTTATAGATACAGTGTCATGAAAAAGTATTTGCCCCTTCCTCATTTCCTCTGTTATTGCATATTTGTCACAATAATCAGATCTGTGCAAAGGTTAAGAGATGTTACGTCTTATCAAGACAGAACATGATTGGTCACTTATGCCTAGATTGAGGCCAGTTAAATATGAGTTGATGACTGTTATATGTTTATCCCTGAGCAAGTCTGGTATAATAGACGAAACGCGTTAGAAGATATTATAGAAAGTACATTTGTAATTTTAAGGCAATAAATATTTGTTTATACTACACAATTGTGGTCCCTTTGCTTTCCCTTTTTTATCAAACTAGGTTTTTCTGGTGTATTGGATTGAAGCATTGGTTCTTCAGAATACTAAGGCCCTCATTCAATTATTGGCCGTAAGTCGGCCGTAAATCGTCCGCAAAGCTGCGATTCCTTGCGGGGCTCCCGTTACCTTGCAATTCAATTATACAGCGCCGCAAGGCTATCCCCTTACGGCCGGCCGTATATCTTGCAATCAGCCGTAAGCTCAGAAATCTTTAAATGCAAAAATAAATTCAAGACGGCACTGTAAAGCTCTGTAAATGCTAGGGATCATTATGGGGGACATGAGTATTAATAGCAACCCCCTCTCAAGCTTGCACATCAGCCCAAATCTGAGATTACATTAACTGTTTATTTTCCAGCCGCAGCGTGGGCGGGTCTGAGGTGCTCCAAGCCCTCTGGACTTTTTACATGGATATGTGACATAAATTAAAATAAAATGTATTTACGGATTTGAGTGTAGGGGAATGTTGTGCTATTAATGCTAACACCTACAATCACTTTATAGTCTCATAAGAGTGCAGGATGGCTTTATTATGGCTTTAAAATGTGCTTAATTGTGTTTAAGATCAAAGGCTTTCCTCCGGCGCGTGCGGCCGCAAGGGATAGCAAGGCGCCGGCCGCAAGCCTGCCGGAATCCCCGGCCGGAAGGGAATAGAAGACCGAATAGCTTGCGGCCGGTCCTTGCGGCCCCGCATCTCCTACGGCCGATAATTGAATGAGGCCCTAACTGTTTAGAATATGTTGGTGTCCAACTGTACTGTCTGTTTTGCAATTTTAGCCTTCCGTTTCCGTTCGAGCTCCTTGGTACGCGCTGCGATCCATTGTGATTCATCAAATCGCAAGTTACTTGCCTCAAAGCCTTTGATCTTTCAGGGCCGCAAGATTTGCGCCTGCTAGAACCACAAATCTCTATAAAATTACTCTGATTTCCCCTCCGTCAAGCCCGCAAATTGCCAAAATCGAACCATAGGTTACTGGGACAAGGAGGTCTTGCAAAGGGCTTACTTACCAATCAGAGCACTTTAAAAGCAAATATAAATTCAATACAGCACTGTGAATTATGGGGAACACAATGGTTGACTTATGTTGATTATAATGAAAAGCACAACATTCTCAAGCTCACACATCGCTAAAATAAAAAATAAATGTGGACAGCAAGACTTGCCAGACATCAGCTCCATCCCAATACCCACTCAATCCAGGGTAATCTGCCCTAATCCCCCACAAAAAAAACCTTTAAACACCAGCACAAGTGTAAGGGGGTGCAGGGGAAGAGGAGTAAAGAAGAATTGCGAAAATCGGGGCTAATTAACACGCCGCATGGTTGAGGCCGAGTGCATCCGGCCTCCCCGGCGATCAGCAGCAGCAGCAGCAGCAGCTGCACAGCAGAGAAGTGCTGCAGGGGCAACCCAAGCAGCCCAGAAGCCACTTTTAACCCCCAACGAGCATCACCTACCACTGGATCAAAGTAAGTGGTTGAGGCCTCCACCACCTGGTCCCCCACTGAGCTTGTGCCAGAGACTGAAAGAGGTGCCAGACTCCATTGAGAGGCTGCTCTGGGAGGTAGGAGGGACACACTACACCAGATCCCTCCCTCACCATCCCTACACAAGTAGTGCATAAGCAAAAATAAGCATAATAGAGGCAGCCTAGACCCCAACATCTAAAGTGGCACAACTCTATTTACCTAGAGAGGGCAGGAGGCCATCTTGAGACACATACACCAAGAGGGGCCCGCCCCCAGACAAGGCTCCAAAATGGGTCCCAGACAGCACTAACAGCAGCCTTTTTAAGCCCCACAGGGGAGTCCCCAACTGGACAGCCTACAGCAGCACAATTACTGCCTCCAATGCATCTGTGCAAAGATTAAGATTAAAAGGGGTTAAAAGATTTAAGAGACAGAATCACAACCCAGCATCTCTCCTAACTTAATAAACAACAACAAGTTGTGAGACGCATGTCACAAATAAGCTGGCAAGACTTATACAGACAAGTTTCACTAGGATTGTAAATATGTTACACAATTCAAAAAGCAAGATGCAATAACTCACTGAATTATGCAAGTCACCTACATGAGCCTGCTACCAGAAAAGCTCTAGCCCACCTAAACTCTCATGCTCAACAAAGCAAAATCCCTAGCCTGCTTCACCTACAGCACAGAGTCAGAAGACGGCAACCTCTATAGATCACACCCTCAGGACAAGGCGGCATCATGGCGGCTCGCAGCAGCACCAAACCCAAAAAGAATCAAGCGAGTAGAAACATCCAGGAGTTTTACAAAGCTCCAAACGATGCGTCATTATTCCCGCACAACTCAAACTCGCCGGTCAGAGAGGGAGAGCCGGAAGTAGCACATGCTCAGGTGGAACTAACAGACAAAAACATGGAAAAAATAAAACTGATGTTCCAAGAACTAATGACGACTGCTATCACTGACCTGAAAAGGGAGCTGCTTGGCCTGGGACAAAGAACGCAGCTGTTAGAGGAGCAAACAGACCAGATAGTAGAAGCCCAGATGCATGACCAAGAGGTAATGGCGCAACACTCCACACAGATAAAAGAGCTGACTGACAAGGTTGAAGATCTTGAAAACCGCTCACGAAGACATAACATAAGACTGAGAAGTGTCCCAAGCAGCATCTCAGACATACTGCAGTACTCAAAAGCGGTCATACTTGGGATCATTCCCACAAGCAGCGAAGCAGACTGGGCTATTGAAAGAGCGCATAGGGCCCTTGGCCCAACAAAAGCTAACAACCAACCTAAGGATATAATAATAAGGTTTGCCAAACAAAGCGCAAGAGACTTGATACTCACAGCAGCAAGAAGGCTCAAAGAAATCAAAGGCCCGGACAACTCATCTATACAAGTATACATGGACTTGGCTCCGGCCACACTGCAGAAAAGGAAGGAGATGAAACCCATGCTGGAGATATTGTCCAGCAACAAAATCCTCTACAAGTGGGGTTTTCCATTTTCACTAATTTTCCAGCGGGGCGGATCCACTTACAGAGTACACACAGTAGAAGAAGCTGAGATCCTCCTGAGGAAGCTAAATTTACTAGCAGAGGATAGAGACGCTGAAAGGAGAAGTCCAAGACCCAGACCCAGTCTTGCCAAGATGTGGCAAGTATCGGCCAAAAAACCAAAAACAGCAGCCTTCAGTAGGGGGCCTCTCATGGAGCAAGCTACAGGAGGAGGTCTGGACACCGCTCCGTCAGCCGACTGCGAGGATCCTGATGCTGATCATTGAGAGAGTATTGAACACTTTTTTTTCCCCATGAGCAGGTTGACCTGAAGAAATTGCAGCAAATAGCTAAAATGTTTAAGTTATGTTAGAGACAGATAGATTGTTATATATAGAAATGCAGATCTAGCTGTAGCGGAGCTCTTGAGATGACTTAAATGATTTGGAGGGATGAAGATTAAGGGGAGTTTTGAGCCCTTAACAACTCCCCAGGTAGAACCCCCAGGAGGGAGTCCTCTCCCTAAGAGGTCAAACCCAGTAATGGGAGCAATAGCTACTGGCCTCAAGGTATGGAAACTACCAAATTGTTAGGACATGTTTTAACCAGTTTATTGAAATGTTGAATCTAAGCTTCTGTATCTCTTTTGCTTTTCTTCTTAGTCTATCCAGTTTACAGGTGGTCTCGGCGCCCAAGACACCCAAGGGAGGTTCCCGGTGCAGGTCACGGTCCTTCGGCATTCCACATCCAGGTAACCTAAACGCCACACACTCCCCACTGAGAACATATAAAGCTAACTACACAAAAAACCAATGGCTGATGTAGAGCACACCTTTTTAACACACAATGTAAGGGGCTTCAACTCTCAATTTAAAAGACGCAAAGCTTTCCTGTTCTATAAAAGATTCCATCCATCTGTCATATTTATGCAAGAGACCCATTTCGCCCAGGACAAAGTACCCACCTACCTACACAAGGAATTCCCAGTATTCTACACTTGCAACCAGAAAAGCAAAAAAGCAGGCTTAGCTACATTAATACACCGTGATTTCCCATTTGTAGTCGAAAAACAAACCAAAGACAAAGAGGGTAATTTTCTAATTTTAACAGGAACCATCCTAAACCTCAGAATCTCATTGGTTAATATCTATGCCCCTACCACAGCGCCCACCAGAGCCCTCACTAAATTACTAAGTACCTTGAAGCAAAAAGACTGGGGCAGAATCATACTAGGAGGTGACATTAACCTTACGCTCGAGCCTTCTGTAGACAGATGAAGAGCAACCCATCCCACGCGCAACTTGAAACAGCTCAAAACAATTCACACACAAATGAGGGAGCTAGAGTTGATTGATGCCTGGAGAGGACTACACCCCTCGGAAAAGGAGTATTCTTATTACTCCCCAACTCACAATTCCTATTCCAGAATAGATGTTCTCCTAACTCATACCTCGCTATTTAACCACACAGTGGATGCCCAGATCCACCCTTGCCCTTGGTCTGACCACGCGGTAGTTAGCATCAAAATTCAACTGGGACATAGTCTCACAACCCCTGGGAAGTGGAGCTTAAACGAGGCACTTCTAACGAATCCCGGATCGCTAGCTCAAATAGAACATGACATTCAAGATTACTTCACGTTAAACATGGTGCCCGAGGCAAATATAGGGTGGGTCTGGGTAGCGCACAAAGCATACATTAGAGGCACCATAATTAAAATGGCAGCTGCCAGAAAGAAACAATGCATTTAAAAAGAAAATGACTTATTTAAAAAACTGCAGTACTTGGAAAAAGCAATTCAGGCCAAAGCTCCTGGGGTCTCTAGAACCCAGCTAGACAACACTAGACTAGAACTGGATGCGGTACTAGCCGCTAAAACTGAACAGGCCCTTAGGAAAACTAGGCATAAGTTTTACGCCCAGGGTAACAAGCCCTCCCCTATGCTTGCACGCAGACTCAACCTAAAGAAAAACTTAACTCATATCACCAAAATTAAAACGGAAAGTGGACAAATTACAATGAACCAATCGGAAATAAAAAAGACATTCCATAAGTGCTACCAAGAAATCTACTCGGCAAAAACAAAAGCCAATAACTTCACAGTGCAGGAATTCCTTAACAGCCTAGACATTCCCAAAATCTCGGAGGGGGAATTAGACTCCCTAAATGCAGAGATAACCCCGTCCGAAGTTATTGACACTATAAAAACGCTTAAAGCAGGAAAAGCCCCTGGCCCGGATGGCTACTCAAACTTATATTATAAAAGCCTTGCAAGACACCTTGCCCCACACCTAAGCAAATTATTTAATGAGATGCTATTAGGAGAGCCAATGCCAGCCGAGCTAAACCAGGCAGATGTAGTCTTTATCCCTAAACCAGGAAAGGATACTTTAAATCCAAGGAACTATAGGCCAATATCCCTGTTAAACGGGGACATTAAAATCCTATCTAAGCTAATGGCAGCAAGGGTAGCCAAATTCCTCCGCAAACTAATACACAAAGACCAAGTGGGCTTTGTGCCGTACAGACAAGCTGGGGATAACATACGACGTATTCTAAATGTCTCCCACATAGCTAAAAAGGCGAATATACCTCTCAGTCTAGTAGCCTTAGATCTAGAAAAGGCATTCGACTCCGTTGAATGGCCTTATTTACATGCGGTTCTAGATAAATTCGGCATCAGAGGCAAATTTACAAATCTAGTAAATACATTATACAAAGCACCGACGGCAAGCCTTAGGCTTCCAGGGGCTAATAGAGATCTTATAAACATCCAGAGAGGTACGAGGCAGGGATGCCCCCTGTCCCCGCTACTATTCGCTCTAGCCATCGAACCTCTCGCTCAGGCCATTAGGACATGCCCCACCATACAGGGTATTGAGGTGGGATGTCAACAAATGAAATGCAGTTTGTTCGCAGATGACATCTTGTGCACGCTTACAAAACCGGTAACCTCAATAGCAGCCCTTATGGACTTAATGTCCCGGTTTGGGAACTTGTCAGGCCTCAAAGTTAATGCAGATAAATCTGAAATAATATGCATGAGAGTGCCCTCAGACCAGGTACAAGCCCTAAAAGAGGGACACTCGTTCTCATGGCCAAAGGGAAGTATCAAATATCTAGGAGTTAACCTCACACCAGAGCTGTCAGCTTTATACAAAGAAAATTATATCCCCCTTTACAAAAAATTACAAACAGATCTACTTAGGTGGAATAGATACAACCTGTCATGGACAGGAAGAATTAACGCTTTTAAAATGAACATGTTACCCAAAATCTTATACTATTTTAGAACACTCCCGATTAGAATACATAGAGGAGATCTAGATGGCTTCCAAAAAGCGGTATTCCGATTCATCTGGCAACATAAACACCCGAGAATCAACAAGTCCCTAATGTATAGAGACAGAGAAGCAGGGGGTTTGGCGTGCCCAAATTTGATACACTACTTTAAAGCAGCCCAGATTTCTTTCCTACCACAAGCCCATTCCAGTGAACACCAACCAATGTGGGTATCCCTAGAGAACTATCAAATGAAACCCTACAAATGGGATAATATCATTTGGTCCCCGACACTCCCCCCAATAGCAAAATCAGGCTACAATAATCCAATGATTAAATTATCCCTGCAGGAGTGGAGAGGGGCGAACTCCAAGCGGCAGTTAACACACTCCCTTTCATCTCTCACGCCAGTCCTTTCGGGGTCCCAGATTATGAAGGAATTAGGGGGGGTCTCAAAAGCGTGGTGGCTCTCGCGGAAACTAGACCTGCTAGGGGCATGGTTCCAAGACGGCAACCTTTTAACCTCTATACAATTCATAAATAAGTACAATCTACCAGACAGGGAGATATTTAACTATAACAAGATATGCCACAGGGTCCAAGAACTGGTCAAATCCTCGGGTCCCCCACAGGACACCTGGTTTGCGAAAGTATGTGCGCAGAATCCCCTAGCCAGAGGCATAATTGGTACCCTTTACTCGCTTGCCAACAAGCCACTTAAAGACCAAAAGCCTAAACATGTCCTACAATGGGAACAGGAAATGGGAGTAGAATGGGACACCCAGAGATGGGGAAAAATACACAAAGCACTGACTAAAGGCTCCCTCTTCTTTAGCTATTTAGAAACAGCAACTAAAGTACTACACAGGGTTTACATGACACCTGACAGGCTAAATAAGATAAATCCGCTTTCCCCTCCTGAGTGCTTTAGGAACTGCTCAGATAGAGGAACCTTTGGCCACATCTGGTGGGACTGCCCAAAAGTACAGGCCCTGTGGCGAAGGGTAACTGCAATGATCTCTGAGGTATTAGACAGGGAAATACACCCCTCTAGGGAGACATGCTTACTGGGAATGCCAGTACTGAACGTTAATAAGAACCATAACAAGTGGATACAAATGGTCATGCTGGCAACCAAAAGCCACATTGCAAAGAATTGGAAATCACCCCATTTAGACGGCCAAGAGGTTATAAAAAAATTAAACCACATCATGATTTATGAAAAAATGACGCATTCAATAAACAACTCCCTCTCCACTTTTAGTCAAATTTGGGACAGATGGGTGGAGTCGGACAAAGCTATTTTAATTTAACAAAAACTTGATTTAGAGTGGAAATTAGTACACTAGGAAGGGAAGGCGTAATTGGATGAGGCAGAGACACCAGGCCGGGGTGACGGGTGTCTTGGGCGTTGACAACTACTGGCGAATTGAGTAAACTGAAGAAGATAGACAAGAAGAAAGAGGAAAAAAAAAAAAAAAAGCAAGGAAGATACAGGTAATAAGTTCATTGACTTGTTTATTCATTGTTTGTTCGATGTTATACTTCCCATATACTAGGTGAATAATGTAATTCTCGAGCTATGCAAAATTGAACATCTATATATATCTACATGGAAAGACAACAAGTTAGCTGACATGTAAGAATTTGACAAGTTTAGTATTGAGAAGTCAATTGCTAGGGAAGGAATAGCTAGCAGGCGTTTCCTGCAAAGTTGAGAAAACGGAAAAAGGTTATGGTAGACACATAAAGCAGACACCCAAAATTGTCAGGACAGGATAATCATTATTGACAACAAAGTTGTACAAGATATCTAAAACGATGTTAAAAAATCCTGTTTATGCAAAATTGTGTTGGACCTGCGAGTCCAACAATATTGTGTTATTGAGCACTGCTTATGTGTCAATAAAAAGATTTGGAAAAAAAATAAATAAATAATAAATTAAACATGCAATAAATTAATTATTATATTGTGGTGATGTGCAAGCTTGAGAATGTTGTGCTTTTAATTATAATGTCACCCATTGTGTTCCCCATCATTTACAATGCTGTATTGAATTTATATTTGTTTTTAAAGTGCTCCGATTTTTCGGCCTTGAATCACGAGTTACGGGCTTCTGTCCGCGATTATGTTCAAGTCAAGCCCGCAAATGCTACTGCTGAGAGCATGGTTTCCAATTCTCGCGACCCGCACCTAACTTTTGAGCCGAGCCAATTGAATAGCAGAGTAAAAGTAGAGCTACATAGGCCCGCAACTCAATCGCAGAATCTGCCATGGAGTTACGGCCCCGAATTGAATGAGGCTGTAGGTATCTAAATAACTAGAAATTTAAAAAAGGACAAAAATGAAAAAAATGAAAAAAAATTCACAAAAATGAAAAATAAAAATGAAAATTATGGTGAGATGTAGTGTTGACTAACACTGTATATTCCCACGCAAATTGGGATCATGGACAGAATGTTATAAAGTACAAGATAAATTCTGTGTCCTTGATGTGTATAGAAGACGGTGCCATTAGCAAAACACTAACTATTGGCAGTTACTGAATGGCTTAGTCATACGACTATATGACTATATTTTTGTAAATAAAAAAAATACTTGTAACTTACAATACTATGGAACATGTGTATATACCAGCCTTAAAAGAAGTGTATTGAAAATATAAGGACTAGTTACTGTATAAAGATCCAGAATATCACCCCTTGTCACAAACAATGGAAATTGTTACGTCCCTGGGCCGCTTACAACTATTTCTATCCCCTGACACTTGAGAAAAGAAAAGTTTCTATCAATGATGAACAGAGAATTAGAGGTAGGTGAACCTGCAGAAAGTAACACATCGGAGTGCTATATTATATAAGTACTTAATGTATAAAAAATATTAAGGCAGAACATGTAGTGTTTTTATATCATGTCATCCTCCTCAATTTAATTATGACATAAAATTTACACTTGACTTACTTTTAGGAAGTCCCCAGAGTAACAGTTTCTCACCTCTTGCAAAAGATGACTTCTTGAAAGTAAGTGAAATAGAAATGTTATATCATAATTATTACAGATAGATGAATTTAATTGTAAGGAATAATAAATGTAAACAAATAGTAAAGTATAATTGCATGAAAAAGTAAAAATTGTAATTGTTGTGTTTATATATATATATATATATATATATATATATATATATATATTGTGTTTTAAAAAAAATGTTTCCATTATCAAGTGTAGCTATTGAGGATCTATACGGTAACATTAGAACATCTCTTTCCTCAACCAATACATCCTTTCCGTGTAGCTTTGTTGCATTGTGTGTCTACTTTTAAACCAAAACCAAACTAAGAACAAATAACAATATATAATTAGAATATAAGCTACATGTAATTGTCTTTTCTTCCATCATGAAAACACTGCATATAAACTGCTCGTGGTGTCCAGATATAGAATACTTCATATGGGATTCATCATCATTACATATTAGTGATGCTATAAATATCCTTGTATTTTTTACATTAAAAAGTCAATATTATTTCTGTAGGATCTTACAGTATTTTCATCACTTAAGTGCAGACAGTACTTTCTAATACAGTAAGGAGGTCATGAACTACTTTGCACACCATAGCATCCATTATAAGGTGATATGCACAGGAAAGCTTGGCTAATGCACTTGTAATGTGATGCCATGGAGCATACGGGAAAACACCCCCGGGAGACATTGGGAAGAGTCTGGGAGATAATTAGAGCCAGGTCATGAGAAGGTTTGGTGCCCCCTTGGGCAACTGAAGATTTATTATTAGTGATTAGTTATCTCCTGCATCAACAAAGAGGTCTCTGACAAATATCATACCATAGACAGGAAGTTCCAGATTCATTTTAACCCAAAGAACAGTCATCATCTCAACTTGGGTTATCTACCACAATACGACAATTCATGGGTTTGTTTTTCCATGTTTTTAGGTCATTTTTACATATAGTTTATCTATATGTTTATACATTGTATACATAAATAAAAAAAAATATTTTGTATCTGTTTGACCTTGTGTATTCATGTACCCTCTCTCTATTATATATGACACCCCTTTACCTGGTCTTTTCTATCCCACTGTCGGTGGTATTTATAGTTTTTTATCCTCTCCACTAATGTAAATGCATCAAATGTCGTGGGGACAGCATGGTGGGTACAAGCCCAGTTAGGATGAAGAGGCTATAATCAAGCTTGGACAGGGTTTGGACTATTGTCTTTTTAGTGTCTTGGGAGAGGAATGGCATTTTTTAAAAATATTCCAGAAAAGGCTGTAAGATTTATTAATAGAATGAATGGACTTAAAGAGAGATCTAATTTATGCGTTACATTAAGACAATGGACTTGAGATTTTGGTTTCTTGTGATATTGTCTGCAGAAAGGAAATTCTCAGGAGTAGAGGTGGAAGACTTTGGGTGAATAAGTAATAACTCTAGATAATGTTCATTTTTAGACACCAAGACACTATCAAGGATATCAGATAAACTTATCATGACACAAGTAAAAAGGGAACGGGATAAAGCTGGAGAGGGGTGATAGATTTGGGTATATAGAATAAGAAAGTGGATCCAGGCCTAAACTTGAGGTACAACAACAGACAGGGGTAGTGGAGGAGATGAGGTGTCACTGACACTGAAGGGGCATTTGGAGAGATATGACTCAAATTGTGAGAAGACTTTGGTTCCGAGGCCTAGTGAGTGGATGGTTGTCAGGATGACTGGGTAGTCTACTGTATCAAAAGCAGCAGATCGATGAGTGTGAGTAAGGAGGAGCCCTTTGAATTAGAAGTAAACAAGTCATTTGTTATGTTGGTTGTACGGTTTTAGTAATGGGTCGGGAACAGAAGCCATTTTGCACCCTCTCCTCTTTCCACTGTGTGCTCTGTTTCTCTCTCTTTTTCCCCATGATTTCTCCATTTCATTTGCACTCTCTCTCTCACAGCATTCGATATGTGTTTTTCTTCCTTCTCCCCTTAATAGCATTAAATGAAATTATCTAAAAGGTCTCCAAACATAGTATAATTTCCCGAAGCACTGGTATTCTCCTTTTATTTATCAAATGGTGGCACGTCTTTCGCACACTGGAGATCAGCACGCCATCATAAGGGCACCAAGATCTGCACTCGGCGCTCCAGCCTGCATCCCATCAGCCCCATCTCATATTTACTGGACCTGCTTGCTGGAGGCTACCAAGGCCAAGGTAAGGGGCTGACAGTGTGCCATGTGGGACTGGCATGTGTCAATAGGAGCATATTGTATGTAATGTCACTATCATTGTGTGCATGTGTCACTTAGAGCATGTTGCATTGCATGTTTATCACTACATACATGATAAACATGCAATGCTACATGCTCCTATTGAGACATGCACATAATGCCTGGCCCATATGGCACACTGTCAGACCCTTACCTTACCAAGCAGGCCCAGTAAATATGAGATGGGGGCCTTTGTGTCAGGATGGGATGAAGGCTGGAGCGCAGAGCGTCATGAGGGCTCAGTTCTCTCGGCGTGCCTTATCAAATAGTAATCTGTTTAGCCCTACATAAAAAAGAGTCAATGAAGCTCTGAAATACTCCAAGAACTCACGGCCAATCAAAGACCCGGAGCTGTCACAGGTGCTGAATAGAGCAGAATTCTTCAGGTGCTCAGACACTACATATGACATGGCGGGTGGAACAACCCTCCACCGTACAGTAGATCTGCAGTATAGAAAGCATCATTTTAGCAAGTTCAGTAATTACCAGATAGAAATACTGAGACCATGGTAAATCTTTATCACAAGAAATACACAAGCACTACTGGGGGGCTCCAACAATAACTTACAGGCTCAGGACAATTGGAACATGTCCACTCACCATTCATACGTCTTGAAAGACCCTTATTCCCCTTTGTCACAAGTTCTTGGTGAGTGCCTCCCATCTACTCACAGACCTATAAATACGAGCAAACATACCTCTGTATGAAAACACATGATGAATTCTCCAGTGCAGCCTCTGAATGTCCGCACAAGGCAGCCATGATTGCAGCATATCAGATGTAGCCAAGAAAGAGGTCATTGCAATGAGGCATCATGTCATGAGCCAATGAGGTGTCCGTAAACCGATTGTAAGGGGCTACAGTAGAGGTTATGTTATGTTAGAATCTATTTACTTTCATGATTGATGGATTTCTTCTTGGATTAATGACTTTCTTTTCCACGTCTTGTAAGGTGTTAAACTGTGAACAGACATATTCTATTGATACATCAGGAGCCATACCCAAAAGGAAACCATTAATCTAGTAATGAGCTAAGTTGTTACTGATGTAAAGACCAGTCTGATGGAAGGGTGACCATGACTGGGTCCTTTACTGTGGCCCACTTGTCAGCTGCATAATGGCCATGGCTGGGTCAAGCCAATTCAGTTCCTTGGGCGAGATCTTAGCTCTGTGCAATACGCTATGCCCTTGATGACATTCTTCCTAAGAAGCCGCCTTCACATTTAGGGTAGAGCCGGCCCTGCCAGTGGTAATGATCCTGTAAGTCACTGTATAATTTCCTTATTTTCTTCTTATTTCTAAGGACTTTGATAATTTATTCAGGAAGTACGGAGGCTGAACTGACAGGTAAGGGAAAACAAAGCAGAAATTATAAGTAACCAAAAAAGAAAATTATCTTATAATCTCTGTGGCCGGCAGCGGCTGCCAGAAAATGTTCGAATAAAGCAGAGGAAACCGAGCAGTCTGCCAAGAATGGAAAGAGGACATTTATTTTTGAAGATAATCTCTAAATTTACATTTCGGACTTATATTTCCCATTATGTTCATTGTCTTAGCACTGGGTTATCATGTTTTATTTATTGTATTAAACAGTAGTGGTTTAGGGGTGATATTGACTTCTAGGTGGCATAACCCAAATGTTATACATCTTTAATAAATAATCCAAAAAATAAATAGAGGAATTTGGTAGAAACGTGCCACGCCCTTATTCCTTATCCCTTATTATTATTCCTCTGGTCCCATTTCTAGACATATTATAGAGTTTCTTGTTAAAGCAGAAACACTAAACTGGTTGGTTGGTCCCAAAAGGCCTGCTCCAAAGTGGCTCTTAACAGCGGGTCCTAGGACAAGTGCTGGCCCACAAGATCTTATTGGCTGGTCCTCAAGAATAAAGAAGGACAAAGAGAGCCTGACATTTAAACAAACCACTATCATCACATATCACATATATAGTTGTGAGCAGCAAAAAAATTGGCTAATGCTGATGTCATCAAGGGGCGGAGCCTAACACCTGCCCTTAACAGAAGCTGGCGACCATTTGCATTTCAGCAAAAACAGCAAAGTGAGAGAGAGGGAGAGAGAGAGGTGCAGAGTGAGAGAGACAGGTACAGAGTGAGAGACAGGTACAGAGAGAGACAGGTACAGAGAGAGACAGGAACAGAGAGGGGGGTACAGAGAGAGACAGGTACAGAGAGGGAAAGAATTACAGAGCAAGAGCGCACACAGACAGAGAGGGCGTACAAAGACAGCGCACAGAGAGAGAGTGCACAGAGAGAGAGTGCACAGAGTGCACAGACAGAAAGCAGAGAGAGCTCACAGACAGAGAGTGCACAGAGATTGACAAAGAGAGGGAGGGGTACAGAGACAAAGTGCACACAGACAAAGATCACACATAAACAGCAGTGCACACAGAGCGCAGCTAGAGAAAGCGCACACGCAGAGAGCACACAGAGATTGACACAGAGAGGGAGGGGTACAGAGAGAGAGAGTGCACACAGACAGCGCCCACACAAACAGCGAGTGAGAGAGATCGCAGACAGAGAGAGAGCGCAGACAGTATGAGAGCGCACAGTGAGGGAGAGAGCACACAGAAAGAGAGAACGCACAGAAATTGACAGAGAGAGAGGGGTAAAGCGTGAGAGAGTGCAAACAGACAGAGAGCACACACAAATAGCGCACTCAGAGAGAGCGAGTGCACAGACAGAGAGAGCGCACAGACAGAAAGAGTGCACAGACAGAGTGCGTACAGAGAGAGAGAGCCACAGTGACAGTGCAGAGAGAGAGAGAGCACACACAGAGAGTGTACAGAGATCAACACAGAGAGGGAGGGGTAAAAAGAGAGAGAGTGCAGACAGACAGCGCCCACACAAACAGAGAGAGAGAGAGATTGCAGACAGAGAGAGTGCAGACAGAGAGAGAGCGCAGACAGAGAGAGCACACAGTGAGAAAGAGAGCGCAAGGAAAAAGAGGGAATGCACAGAGATCGACACAGAGAGAGAGGGGTTCAGAGTGAGACAGTGCACACAGACACCGCACACACAGAGAGTGAGAGAGAGCTTACAGACAGAATGCACAGAGAGAAAGAGTGCACAGAGAGATAGCGCGCAAACAAAGAGAGAGTGCACAAACAAAGAGAAAGAGTGCACAGACAGAAAGCACACAGAGAGAATGCACAGACAGAAAGTGCACAGAGAAAGAGAGTGTACAGACAGAAAGCGCACAGAGAGAATGCAGAGAGCACACAGAAAGAGAGAAAGCACAGAGAGAGAAAGTGCACAGAAAGAGCTCACAGAAAAAGAGAGCGCACTGAGAGAGAAAGTGCAGAGAGAGCGAGAGCATACAGAGAGAGAGCGCTCCAGGAGCGTGCGAGACAGGACAGAGAGAAAGAAATGAGAGCGAGACACACAAGACAGAGAGAGAGAGAGACAAGGCTTGTACATGAGGGCTGTATGTGACTGGCTTGAGGGGGGAGAGGCTCAAAATGGCTTACGAGTTACAGGTTTAAAAAAAAATACAGATTTAACGGCCGCCATTTTTTTCAAGCCCGTAACTCGGAAGCCAATGGGAGATTGTCAAAAGACACCAATTAATTAAAAAATTAACTTACAACCTCACACACATCACAGAGGGAGAGGCAGGGAGCCTGTAAATGAGGTTGCAAGCTAATTTGATATTTAACTGGTTTAATTTCCCAAGCCCGCAAATGGTTTCACACCGGCAAACAGGAGCACAGAGGAGAGAAAGGGGGGAGAAAGGGAGATGGGGGAGAGGGTGTAAAGAGACACAGGGTTGAGAGAGGGGGGTAGAGGATGTAAAGAGACACAAGGGAGGGACTGGGGTGGAACGAAACACAGGGGTAAGAGAGGGAGGAGACATAGGGGAGGGAGATAATCTTGTGTCGGTCCCTTGGAAACAAGCTCTATGAACATTTGATTCTGAGCTCAAAAACAGGGCCCTCCATTCTTTATAAGGCGTTAAGTTTGTTTTTTGCCATGTACTAAACCCCTGTACAGCGCTACGGAATATGTTGGAGCGATATAAATAAAGATAATAATAATAAAATAATAATAAGGGGTGAAAAACAGGGGAGGGAGAGAGGACAAAGAGACAAGGGATTGAGAGAGTGGAAAGAGGCTCCGAAGGTGCTCATTCCGTGGCCCAAAAGTTGCGGGTTGGCCGACCCCTGCAATGAGAGGCAAAGCCACTCATTGCGGGGCTCATTGCGAGGCCCGGAAGGTAGAGGGGGAGAGGCTCGCATTGTGTGGCAAACAGCATTGCCAGGCAAGTCGCTAGTTAGTAATAGTCATAGGTAATTGAGGAATTTATTTGCATTAAATCCTTTCAAAACTAGACAACATGTTAGTGTGTCACATGGAGTATCACAATGTAACCACGCTTTCGAAAGCCCTGGCAGTTGTTTCTGTCACATTGTATTGTATTGATAAAAGTTTCTTCTCTGCATTTCAAGTCTCCTCCCACCTCAGGAAGACAGCCACTGAAAATTAATATTATTATCTTTTACAATCTAAAAAAAAGTTGGCAATTTTTAAGTTCTTCAATAGAGTATATTTTAAATTTATGACCACAATGGCCGTTTTATTAATTAGAGGAAAATAAAAGGACAACTCAAATAGGATATGGTCTAAAAGACACAGTTAAAATAAAATACTTCATGGCCTGAATATGTATAGCTTAGAGAGTCAAGTACTGAATCCTGAGGAACTCCATTTACCAATTTATTAAAATTTTAGAGCATTCCACTTACAAAGCCCTTAGTTTTCTATATTTTGATACTGGGATTAGTGATACAATCTGCATTCAACATTAGGCTATTACCCCGGCTCTCTGATGTTTCCATGGCATTAAGTTACACTATTAAAATTGCATTTTTAAACAAAGTATATTGCAAATACAGCCTAAAACACATTATTATCATTTGGAGTAATGAAAAGAAAATATATTTCAATCTTTTTAGGATTAGGGCAGCGCTGAAAAACAATGCAGTAACACGTTAAATATGTGAGACAAGTTCTTTAATTATCATGCATAATATATGGTATTTGTTATTTATGGGTAAAAAACTAGTTTTAATAGAACACTCAGAATTATACAGATTTGAACAGCAACTATCGTACTCAAAACAAAACTGATTTTATGAATGTAAAGGAGCAGGTTCAGTTGGACCAGACCTGGGAGCGGTGCTGGTTAGACCTATCCAGTAAAATGCCAGCACCAGAATTCTCTCTTACAGGTTGGAGTTGCCAGCAAAACCCAATATCCTCAGGATCCAGGGGAATAACAGCCCTTAGTATAAGAGCTATAACACTTGGAACATGATCCTTAAAAATCAAGGAGCACAGCTTGAAACATGTCACCAGACAAATCACTTGAGTAACACATACCTTTACTGTACAATAAAACATAACAAAGCATTCACATACTGCTTCAGATAAAAAAGAACCATCAGGAGACCCAAAGGTCCTTACTGCAGCCCATAGAAAGCTCCTTGCTGGGCTTTTGTCCATCCCCCCACGCCAAAGCAGAGTATAAAAGAATCAATAGCCACTTCCAGACTCATAATATTACCCACTGTATACTATACTAATATACTACACTGATATAAAGCTAATATACAGTGTTTTGATCTAGAGACCACCTGGTGACTTTCCAAAGCTCATGGGACCGATTGGGAGATACAGAGCACCTTAAGCTGCATGCTATGTTATACACTACATATTCATCTAGTTTTGAATATATTACATTTTAACTTCACATAAGTTCACGTTAATGTAACAGGAAATAAAGTACAGAATAAATACCCTATTTTTTTATAAAACTGTGACTAGCAATAGTGGTATGTTTAAAATGTTGGGCTCTTCTCATCCATCTCTGTTCCTGAGATACAATAAATAAGGTCCCAAGGACTGGGACAGGTCCTAAGACCAGTTGTTGAGAACCACTGTACTTTAATTTACTAATCATGCGAGTAGGAGCCAAATAATTCTGGGGGGATAAGTCAACTCTACTCCCAGGATAGGAAGCAGAGGCGGATCTACCTCAATAAAAACGTTTAAAAAAAAATATATATATATAAATTATGGGTCAAAGCTTTCATGGGAACGACATACTGTGTAGTGTATGATTAAGCTTCATTTGGCTATTTTTTGTGTTCCCTATACATTTAATTCCCCCCAGTTCCTAGGCCCCTGACTATAATACATTGTACTATTATGTACTATAATACATAAGCACTAATATATCTTCTGTTGTGTGTAACACTGTTCTAGGGCATGCACACAACGGAAACTATAGAAGCAATGCACAGAAGGTGGCGCTAGCCCCGCATTGGTGGGAGAGGCACAGGGGAACGAGAGAGGGAAAATAGACACAGGCAAGGGGGGGAAATACACAGTTGAGGGGGGCGAGACACAGGGGAGGAGACACATGGGAAGGAGCGGAGACGAGACACATGGAAGGAGGGGGGAAGAGACACAGGGGAGGGAAAGGGGGAGAGTCACAGGGGAGGGAGGGGGGAAGAGACACACCATATATTATACCATCATTTATGATGGGCAAACGGCTAGTATACTATATTGATCTCACATTGGAAACCCTATGCATTCTACAATAATTGGAAACCTGGGTAGGAGGGTCTCATGTTCATCACAATGATTTTTTTACTTATGTCAAAGTTACTAAACAAGGCAAACCAACCCCAATGTTTCCACCGCCTTAATTCCAAGTATTGGCGTTTATTTGATGTTTGCAGTGCACACATCTAAAGGTCTTTCTTATGATTTCCTGTAGTAGCTCCACTTCCACCAACATTTCAGACAAATACAGAACTTTATAAAGATGATAACATCCTACATTTGGACAAATGTACCCTGTGTGCTTCAAATGTTTTAAATGTTATGGCTAGTGCTAAATAATAATGGCCACTAAACCAATTGCAATTCTATTTATTTACATGTGACTTTCCTGTGCTCCTTTAAGCTTATATAAGAAAGTAAGAATTCTTCAAAGATACCACAATCCTCTAAAAATGTTGGTTCTACACAACAGCTCTGATCTTTTATAGTGAATATTCCTGTTTTTATCCCTATAAACTAATATCTATTCTAATATAAATAGATATGACGCAGTTTCCCGTGTAATTGAGCTATATTTAGTTTTCTGAAAGACGTAAATCAATCAGAAGCTGCCTGAAGATAAGTGCTAAAGTGATACGGAAGGTTTCTGGGTAATATCCCTGTTTGTCTAATTAGATGTATCTATTTTATTTTATTAAGGGTTTATAAGCTCTGCCTAAAATTAAACAAATAGTCCCTGTATGGGTCTGCCCACTGCAGCATATGCAGATACAAACTATGTAGGGCTGGATGTGCAGCGTAGTTTCCTAGCCTATCAAGGACCACGTCCAAGCAGAATGTTGAAGAATATTGCAAGTACAGCAGAGTCTGTGTCTGCATACACTGCAGAGGGTAGACCCAAGCAGGTAATATTTGTTTAGGCAGTAAAAAAACATATTATATACCTAGGACAATCCAGAAACCTTCCATATCCCTTTAAATTTTTTATGATTTTCAAAAAGAAAATGTAAAGGAAAATAGCACCTGTAATAGATTGTTACATACAGAACTTTGCACTTTTAATTTTACTACTTTATTTTAGAAGAAAAGCGCTCCCATTTATTGTTTTTCTGTGTTGGAAAACCCTAGTGGGTGCGGGGTGGAAAAGGGGCTGTAGCCCCAAGTGGGCTTTAGTAATGGTCCACATTTCCAGTACTTACGGTCTAGGCCACTTTAATCTGATGTTTACATTAATGCAGGGGGGGCAAGTTCGGTCCTGGACACACATGCCTGGATTTGAAGATATCCTTTCTGTGCACAGGTGAGTCAATCAGGATGACTGAAGAAGTGAGTGACTCACCTGTGCGAAGCAGGGATATCATCAAATACAGGCTTGTGTGTGGCCCTCCAGGACCGAACTTGCCCCCCCTGCATTAAAGGATGACAAACCCAGAGAAGACTGATAACTTGGACCTATCCTCTTATGGTAGCGCAGCCCAAGGCAGCAGCAGTGGCGGTGAGCTTCCACTAGATGGCACTGCCAATATTCCGGTGCCATATCGGAATATTATACAAAAAAACTGTTAGGGTTAGGGTGAGGGTTAGGGTTAGTTCAAGGGTGAGGCTAACATTATAAGCCTAGAACTTCTCTCACATATTGGCAGTGCTGCAAAATATCGACAGCACCATCTAGCGGTTGGAGGCGGCACTGCAGAGGCAGACCTGTTCCGACACAAAAACAGGATAGATCTGATAACTTTTCGTACAATCTAAATCCTTATTATTATTTAATCTGATTGACTTGCCCCTTTGCACTGACTATTATTGACACTAGAGGGCAGAGTAAGTTACTCGTACTAATGAGAACTCATTTAATACATAATATATCACAATGGTAGCTCCCTATGTTCTGGAATCTGAGTACATTTTTGTTTACACTTTACCTACTTATTTTATATTTTGTATAATTCAACTATTTGGCAACTCTTCAAAAAAATAGGTTTTCATCAACTTTTGGATGTCTATAAAGAGACACTGAAATCACTAATTATGCTGCTATGCATTTAAACTTGTACATTATACATTTTTATTTGCATAAAACAGTGCTGAAATGGTTAAGAAAAGTTACTTTTCATGTTTTGAAAATGCAGCTTTGCATCAAAGTCAGAGCCTCCTTCTAGGTAACTGGTGAGTTATTGATATATTTTGTGAAAAAAATGACTCTCTGCTGTCTATACCAGATACAGAAAACGAAAAACAAAATCAGTCTGTGTTCCAAATGCAGCTTGTACAGGGATTAAAATGGCATTTTATATCCTTTGCATCACTGCACTGGCTTCCCGTAGCCTCGAGAATAAGGTATAAAATCATGTCCCTAACTTACAAAGCCTTCAACAACACTGCACCCCCATACATCTCTACTCTCATCTCCAAATATTCCTCCACCCACCCTCTTCTCTCTGCTAATGACCTTCTTCTTTCCTCTTCTCTCATTTCCTCCTCTCACTCCCGCTTTAAGGACTTTTCTTGTGCTGCCCCTATTCTCTGGAACTCCTTGCCTCGCTCCACCAGATTATTTTCCTGCTTCAAAACCTTTCTAAAAACACAGCTGTTTAAAGAAGCCTATAACCTGCCTCCAAACATAAACAATGCATCTCTCGCCCTCCCGCACCACACCCAAAACCTTTAGATTGTAAGTCTGCGAGTTTTCAATCTTGCACGCTGCTTTGGGGAAAGTTCCTTGGACACTGCATTCTAAGCTCAAAGACAAGGCCCCCCATCTTTGTAATGTGTTAATATTGTTTTGCCTTGATCACAAATTATGTGTAACAATACGGAATATGTGGGTGCGTTACAAATAAACAATAATAATAATAATAAACGTGAGAGCCAAACACTGTTTTACATCATCAAACTAAAATGCAAGTGAAACATAACTTAGAGTTTTTAAAATTGGTGCATATTTTCCTGTTTTAAAAGTGTTTTTGTATACATTAATCCTTTCAAAAGCCTCCCTAACAGGTGTGTCCTAGACTTCAATGATCTGAAAGGACCACAAATAACAAATTCCCTGATTGTCACTGTGGTTTATGTGTTAGGCTGGTTATGTGTTGAGGATGATAATAAACATATTGTGTGTATTATGGTTATGTGTATGTTATATTTTGTATGATGTGACATGGTATGTAACATGGGAGCATTACTGGGCTGTTAGGCAGGGGAAATAGGTTTAGGAAGATAAGCAAGTCACATACGTGAACAGATAGAGTGTCTCCAGTACCACAGACACCATATAGGGTCATTCACTCTAATAATTAGGTTTATGCACCACCAGGGTAGATTAATGGCCTAACATCACTGGATGTACAGGGTGTCCTTGTGAACCAGGGACAGGTCACTGCCAATTGGTCCACCTTCTGTGTACTCAAGGATGGGGCTTGTTATGATTGGCCAGCCCATGGACAGAAAATTGTATAAATATGTATGTGAATCAAAATAAATGGGTGTCAGTTTGGACATGGGCGTAGGAACTGGTGGGGGGAGGGGGGCGGACGAGGGATATATCCCCCCCAGATTGTTGTGATGTGTGTATGTATGTGTACAGAAGCTGTTATGCATTTTTGTATACAATAATCTGTATCCCCCTCAGAATCATTTTGGCTCCTACACCCATGAGTTTGGGCTTACATAATTGCATGTGTTAGTCTCATTCTGGGTTCCATTGTTCCTGCTAAGTATCCTGTGATGGGGAGTGGTCGCAGTCCGTGGCTTACTGTACAACCTGGCATACTGGTCTGCTGGAAGGGCTCCTGGGTCTTTTCCTTGGTTCTTCTGCTATCAGAGGAGTAAACGGACCTCACCATTCTGCTGGATAGGTTTGAACCAGGTTCTTATCAAGTCCAATTGAAGTAGCAGGTCGTGACATACACATTTAGAGGGATCTAGTAATTTATACGGAATATGTTGGTGCAATATAAATAAAGATAATAATAATAATAATATGGTCCTGAGAACTTGTCCCCATAAGCTCAATGGGCACTATGGTGCAGCTGCACTGCTGAAAAGTCTCAAAGTAAGAGTTTGCTGTTAAAGCTAACACTGTAGCACGTCATTATAAAATATGCTGTTTTTACACTTTTTCTACTTGATTTTGACTGTTCTAAATAATGGTGCAATGCAATAACCATGAGTTCCATGTCTCGTTAAACTAAACAATGCGACTCTGTTATGCTCATTACTTGTATCTATTTTAAAAATCTATTTTAAAACCCCATTGACATTTTTAATGAGAAACAAAACGTCCACAAATAGGCACAAAATACTAATTTATTTCAGTACCCATTGGTAAGTAAAGAAAAAAGGCGCTCTTCAAAGTGTACTTGTTGGCCGTACAATGCATCTCATTTCACTCCAAAATAGTTTCCATTATTAAAGAAGTTGGCAAGCTGTCAGTGTGGGCATTCTCGTTGCGTTTGCCCCCCACACAAATGTAAACTTACTTGTGAGAGACCCTCAAAGAGCTTTTATAAGTGAAGACTTTAGCTTCTGTTATTTATCTGGTTGCCTGTTTCCCAAGGTCAACAGAAAGGCAGTTTTTGTTAGACGGCAAGGTATATAAATACCATTAGGAGAGATCTGTGTGACAGCCGCCTAAAATAGCAACGTGATTTAATTGGCCTCTGCATGGGGTTTGAATATTCGGCTTTCACAAAGAATGGAAACTATTTTTTCCATAGAAAATAAACTAGGTGAAAAGGAGGTTAGCGTGTTTGAGATGAGAGAAAACCGGCGGCTGTGTTCTTGTCGTTCCCATTACAGGAGCTGGTTTATTTCATTGCAAACTAACTGTCTCTAAAAAAGCATCCAGTGGGCAAATATCCTGAAAATTGGTTGGCACATTTAAAAAAATGTAGTAGTCACTAAAATGATAGTGCACCATTATATAGTGCTTTGGAAATCATGTGGGAAAGTAGTTTTAATTTTGATTAAGTTGATTATGAATTTACTTGGATATTGTTATTTTTAGTTTTTTAGTTATCGCTTGTAGACCATGAAGCCGCCCCCCGCAGATCTGCATAGATAATGGGGTTCAGCTTGTGACTGTTACACGGGATATATTTTACCTTCATTGATATTTCTATACACATTCATTCTCATGCACAGACATGCTGCAGAAGTTAAACACATTGGCCTTAGAATTATAGGTTGTAAGTTCAAATCCTAATTCTTCCCTTTTTTTATTTTGTTTCAATACTTATTTTAAATCTTTAAATATACAGACAGGACGCCGATTATCGGGCATCCTCCATTCCAGGATCTTGCCAGATTAACCAATTTGCCAGTGGTGGCCGACTAATTGGGTTAATCAGGCAAAGCCCCCCGATCCCTTAAATGCTCAACCCTGTGAGCTCCTGCAGCCACCCGAGGGCCTTGACTTACTGCTCCCCTGTGCTTCTTCAACCCCTCTCCCTCCCCTCTGTCTCTTCCCCCTCTCCCTCCCCTGTGTCTCTTCCCCCTCTCCCTCCCGTGTCCCTTTCCTCCTCTCCCTCCCTGTGTCACTTCCCTCCCCCTCTCTTGTGTCTCTTTCCCTCTCCCACACGTGTCTCCCCATCACCCTCTCCTGTATCTCTCCCCCCTCTCCCTCCCGTGTCTTTCCCCTCCTCTCCCTCCCCTGTGTCTCTTCCCCCCTCCCTCCCCTGTGTCTCTTGACCCCCCTCTCCTTCCTGTGTCTCTTTCCATCCACTCCCTACCCTGTGTCTTCCTTACTTTCCCTATGACTCTCCCCCTCTCCCTCTCATGTGTCTCTCCTCTCTCCCTCCCGTGTCTATTACCCCTGTCCCTCCCCTGTGCCTCCTCCCCCTCCCCTGTGTCTCTCCCCCTCCCTCCCTTGTGTCTTTTGTCCCCTCTCTCCCTCCCCTCTGTCTCTTTCCCCTTTCTCCCTTCCCCCCTCACCATGTCACTCTCCTACACTCTCCCCATTCTCTCTCCCTTCATGTCTCTCCCTCATGTCTCTCTGCCCCTATGTCTCTCCCCCACCCTCTCCTTTGTCTCTCCCCAACCCTCTCCCCTGTCTCTACCCCCTCTCCCTATCTCTCTCCCCCTCTCCCCATCTCTGCCCCCTCGGCTAGCACTGTGTATTGTGCTTGCGTATCACATAGTGTGTAACCTCCCGCTGCCAATGCCTCTCTTTCCCCTGTGTCTATTCCCCCCTCTCCATGTCTCTCTCCTACCCTCTCCCCAACCTCTCCTCCCCATGACTCTCTCCCCATGCCTCAATCCCCCATGCCTCAATCCCCCATGTCTCTACCCCCATGTCTCTCTCCCCCATGTCTCTCCCCCTCTCCCCATCTCCACCCCCTCTCTCCCCCCCCCCCCTCTCCCTGTCTCTCCCCCTCGGCTAGCGCAGTGTATTGTGCATGCGCATCACATAGAGTGTAAACCACCCGATGCCAATGCGCTTGCGTAGCTGTAGCGTTACACACTATGAAAACTATTATATGTGATTCTGGCTCCATGCAGCTCCATTGTCCCACCTCACCAGCTGATTCGGGACTTTCCATCAGGGTCATATACCGGACCATTCCAACAGCCCCTTGCCCTGCGGAGTTGGTGCCTTAGAGTCTTCAAGTAATATAAAAGTACTTCCCTTCCTACAGATTCAGATGTTTTTTTGTCAATAGTCTCTCCCATCCAGGAATGTCTCAATCAAAAGATCAAAGTTGTTGATCTCTCTCTTGGTCCATGATCCCAGGGTAGCCCATTATTGAAGCCTCGGGGCAAACTTGGTCCCATTTGTATAGGTTTTGGATGATAAATCCAATTATTAAAGTTTTTTCTAAGATTATTTTGGGGAACATCAAATAGAGCAAAGTATAGTCCATGAGAGTAATATATTTTGTCATCCATTTCAAATCTCTATAGATGGTGAACAGCACATATGGTGAGTGTCCCTTTGACAAAATATTATTATTTTTTATTATTATTATTATTATTATTATTATGCTTTATTTTTTGAGTGGCAGCAGATTCTGTAGAGTATATATAAATATATATATATATATATATATATATATATATATTAGAAGGCAGATAAAACAAGACAGCACATTTGTACTTGGCAGTACTTGGATGGGAGACCATCTAGGAATACATAGTTACATAGTAATTTAGGTTGAAAAAAGACTTTAGTCCATCAAGTTCAACCTTTTTAGATCTCCCCTGATCTGCAATATGCGGATTCATTGATAATTGATCCAGAGGAAGGCAAAAAAAAAAAAAAAAACAGTGAAACTTTGCCAATTGTCTCAACAGGGAAAAAAATATAAAATTCCTTCCTGACCCAAGATACTGGCGATCGGATTCATCCCTGGATCAATACTCCCTCTATTTATCCAGGATAGCCTTTAATGCTATTTTTATTTAAAAATATATCCAGACCCCTTTTTGAAGTTATCTATCGAATCCGCTGTCACCACCTCCTCTGGTAGAGAATTCCACAGATTAACCACCCTTACTGTGAAGAACCCTTTTCTTTCTTTAAGGTGAAATATTTTTACTTCTAATCTCAAGGGATGTCCTCTTCAGTTGAAAACCTCTTGGCACAAAAAGCTCCCTTGACAAATCTTTATACTGACCCTGGATGTATTTATATAAGGTAATCATATCCCCTCTTAGACACCTTTTTTTTTTAGAGTAACTAAGTTTAATTTGGTTAGTCTTTTTTCATAACTTAGCCCCTCAATTCCCCTTATTAGTTTTGTTGCCCTTCTCTGTACCTTTTCCAGCTCTAAAATGTCCTTTTTATGAAATGGTGCCCAAAATTGTCCTCCATATTTCAAATGAGGGCGTACTAGAGATTTGTATAGTGGCAGAATTATATTTGCTTCCCTTGCTTCTATACCCTTCCTAATACATGCTAATATTTTACTTGCCTTTGCAGCTGCTGCTTGGCATTGAGCGCTGTTACCTTGGTGGTTGTCCACAAGCACTCCCAAATCCCTTTCAATATCAGATACCCCTAGATTTGCTCCATTAAGATTATAAATTGCATGGCTATTTTTCCTTCCCAAATGCATAACTTTACATTTATTTGTATTAAATCTCATCTGCCATTTAGATGCCCATTCCTCAATTTTATGCAAATCCCTTTAGAGGGAAAGTACATTGTTTTCTGATTGAATTACCTTACACAACTTTGTGTCATTAGCAAAAATGGAAATACCACACTCCAATCCCACTTCAAAGTCATTAATAAATATGTTAAATAGGAGGGGACCTAATACTGAACCCTGGAGCTGTATGCTGTGGCCCACTGGAGAAGGAACTGGCAACCCACTCCAGTATCTCTGTCATGAAAATCAAGTGGATCAGCATGACCATGAACACAAAGATGTGCCTGGTGTGTTATGGTCCATGAGGTCACAGAGTAGAAAAACGACAACAACAAAAAAAAATATATATATATATATATATACAGTGGATAACAAAAAGGCTTCACACCCCTATTAAAATGTCAGGTTTCTGTGCTGTAAAAAAATGAGACAAAGGTAAATCATTTCAGAACTTTTTCCACCTTTAATGTGACCTATAAATTGTACAACACAATTGAAAAACAAACTGAAATCTTTTAGGTAGAGGGAAGAAAAAATATAAAAATAAAATAATATGGTTGCATAAGTCTGCACACCCTTAAACTAATACTTTGTTGAAGCACCTTTTGATTTTATTACAGCACTCAGACTTTTTGGGTATGAGTCTATCAGCATGGCACATTTTGACTTGGCAAGATTTGCCCACTCTTCTTTGCAAAAACACTCCAAATCTGTCAGATTGCGAGGGCATCTCCTGTGCACAGCCCTCTTCAGATCACCCCACAGATTTTCAATCCGATTCAGATCTGGGCTCTGGCTGGGCCATTCCAAAACTTTAATCTTCTTCTGGTGAAGCCATTCCTTTGTTGATTTGGATGTATGCTTTGGGTCGTTGTCATGCTGAAAGATGAAGTTTCTCTTCATGTTCAGCTTTCTAGCAGAAGCCTGAAGGTTTTGTGCCAATATTGACTGGTATTTGGAACTGTTCATAATTCCCTCTATCTTAACTAAGGCCCCAGTTCCAGCTGAAGAAAAACAGCCCCAAAGCATGATGCTGCCACCACCATGCTTCACTGTGGGTATGGTGTTCTTTTGGTGATGTGCAGTGTTGTTTTTGCGCCAAACATATCTTTTGGAATTATGGCCAAAAAGTTCAACCTTGGTTTCATCAGACCATAACACCTTTTCCCACATGCTTTTGGGAGACTTCAGATGTGTTTTTCCAAAATGTAGCCTGGCTTGGATGTTTTTCTTAGTAAGAAAAGGCTTTCGTCTTGCCACTCTACCCCATAGCCCAGACATATGAAGAATATGGGAGATTGTTGTCACATGTACCACACAGCCAGTACTTGCCAGATATTCCTGGAGCTCCTTTAATGTTGCTGTAGGCCTCTTGGTAGCCTCCCAGACCAGTTTTCTTCTGGTCTTTTCATCAATTTTGGAGGGAGCTGCAGTTCTTGGTAATGTCACTGTCGTGCCATATTTTCTCCACTTGATGATGACTGTCTTCACTATGTTCCATGGTATATATAATGCCTTGGAAATTCTTTTGTACCCTTCTCCTGACTGATACCTTTTAACAATGAGATACCTCTGATGCTTTGGAAGCTTTCTGTGGACCATGGCTTTTGCTGTGGGATGTGACTAAGAACATTTCAGGAAAGACCAACTAGAGCAGCTGTACTTTATTTGGGGTTAATCATAGGCACTTTAAATGATGGCAGGTGTATGCTGACTCCTATTTAACACGATTTGGAATGTGATTGCTTAATTCTGAACACAGCTACATCCCCAGTTATAAGAGGGTGTGCAGACTTATGCAACCACATTATTTTTCTTTTCTTTTTTTCCCTACACTTAAAAGATTTCAGTTTGTTTTTCAATTGAGTTGTACTGTTTATAGGTCACATTAAAGGTGGAAACAGTTCTGAAATGATTTATCTTTGTCTCATTTTTTTACAGCACAGAAACCTGACATTTTAACAGGGGTGTGTAGACTTTTTATATCCACTGTATATACATGACTGACTGAAGAAGATAAGTTTGACAGTTGCAGGTCTAACTTGATACACAACAGGGTTGGATCTGTCTGCTACTTGGAGTAAAGGGATCTCCTTATTTATTAGGAGAGAGGGGTGGATAATTAGTTTTACCGAAAGATGACGTGAACACCCTGGAAAGTGGTGACCACCTACACATATTTTGGGATTTTTTTTATTGAAATAAGACAAGTTGCATGAAAAACTCAAATTTATTTTAGCCAGGGCCTACTAGTTACTTTGCCTCTGTAATGTGGGGTCCCTGAGCATTATTACCCGTGTGCGGCCATTTACATCGCAGAGACTGGCTGGGAGGTGGATACAGGATCCTACCCATTCATACAGTATATTACCCAAAATCCCTTGTGCTTGATACATCCTTCACATTGCGTTATTTTAAGGTATCTATTAAAAGATGCGCATCCCATGTGACATTAATGGATGTTAAAGATTTTACCCAACACTCTGATTTTCCAAAACCCACATTAGTCTGTGATATTTATAGACTTATTATACAACACTGCCTGGTGTCTATTTATATCATATCTGGTAATGGATCGTAATAAACTGAATGTGGGGAATCACTGAGAAAAATATACAAGGCCTTCAGTTTTATTATATCAGAGAATGCAGGTCATGCTGCACAAATGGACGGATGGATAGATAGATAGAGGGATAGATAGAGAGATAGATCGAAAGATAGATAGATAGATAGAAACCCCTACCTGTCCCATCGATATTTGTTCACTCATAGACACATAGATGCAGATATTAGCCAATAGGCCAATCTAGTCTGCCCATGTTAACTGCCTAAAATATTGACTTAAAAGATCCTCAAGACATCTTTATGCAGACATGCCTGAATTATTTAACTTCCACTTCTTAATTTTCATTTATTATTATTATCCTTATTTGTATCATGCTGATATAGGGCCTCATTCAATTGCAAGACCGCAATTTAATCATTGTAGGCCGTATGTCTGCAGGTGTGTTGCGGGTACCCGTTCGTCTCCAATTACAATGCTATTCAATTGAGCAAGGGCGCGGGTTACGGGACGAAGTCTCAAGCCTGTAAATCCTTCCGACGGCCGCAAACTGTTAAAGGGCTGGCCGAGATGCGATCGGCCGTTATGATCCAATCGCGGTATAACGTAGTGCGACACAGGCCTTTCAGCCAATAGAAAGCAGTCTAGCCGCAGATGATTGACAGAGGGAGATTATAAAGTTGTGTTCCGCCCGCCCATGCGTTGACTGTGTTGTATTTTCTGACGAAGTAACAAGCAGGTCCCAAAGTTGGAGGTTTTTGAGAGAGAGAGAGAGAGAGAGGAGTATTTTGAGAGCAGTCATTTGTGGTTTTGTTCATTTATCTTCTACTATTTTGCTCTTAATCCTTGATTACACATATTTACAGATTACACATAATTGCAATACACGTAATTTAAACACACATAGAGACATATAGAGTCACTCCATACAAACCCCCCATCCCACCCCCCACACCCAGTCTCCCAACAGTTATTAATTACACATAATACACACATTTTTTTTCCATCATATATTTCCAGCAACACTTATTTACATTTATCGTTCTATTATTTTTGGGATTGATATGGAGGGAGTAGAGAGTAAAGTAGAGGAGGAGGAGAGGCGAGGAAGATAGAGAGGAGAGAGAGGTGGCCCTGGGAAGTAGTGGTGGAGAGGAGGAGGAGGTGAGGAGTGGTGGAGGAGAGGAGGTTGAGGAGTTGGAGGAGGAGGTAGTGGCGAAGGAGGAGCAGGAGAGGACTGTAGAGGAGAGGGTGGGTGGTGGTAGGGTGGCCCGAGCAGCCTGAACACCAAGGAGAGGGACAGAGGGAAAGGGGCCTGATCCCAGGGGGTGGTAGTTCGTGGGAGGGACTTGCCTCAGGGACAGGTCAAGCCTACAATTACACGCACCGGGAGAATGTGGTCCTCCTTGGTGCTATCTGTGGCTGCCCTGTGATTCTTGCAGGCGGAGGGAAGTTAGGCCAGGGCCTAGGGCTCAGGCATGGAAGGAGGTAGCGGCTAAGGTTACAGCAGTAGGCAAAACCCCAAGGGATGTGAGGTCTGTCAAGCACTGGTTTGACAACATCAGGGCCAAGGTGAGGAGGATGATGGCCAAGGAGAACAAGAACCAGACTGTGGCCTATAATGAGTGGGAGAGGGTCACCAAGAACCTTCTGCCCCACGGAGCTTCAGGCCTGGTGGCTCAGCAGGACCCAGCGTCCATGTCAGGTGAATATCAAATACACCAACATGCCACCATGTTAAAAACACTACACATGTACATGATGACCACACTAATGTAAAGTGATAAATAGCAAAACGTAATGGGAGGTCACCAAATGGGAATGGGTATACATCTTGGCACATGGCCACCAGCAATGGTGTGGGTGGGTGTAACGGAGATGTAGGTGAGTTGGTGTCACTCCACGTGCCTCTGTACAGCCTCCATGTGTTTTTGCGGCCCTTCCTGATGGGTTAGAGTAGATTAGTGTGGTGTATGTCCCCCTGGTCCCCTTGTGGTTTGCAAAGTGGTGGTGGTGAAGGGGCTTGTGTACCTGAATGAAGCTGTGAGTTATACCATGTAGGGCCACTGCAGGTGGGCAGGTCATAGCAGAGAGGTCAGGCAAATCACAGTCCACTAGAGAAGGAACTGGCAACCCACTACAGTATCTTTGGCATGCAAACCTTGTGGATACACACAGACAGAGACATTAGTAGGGTCCCAGAGAGTCGGCCACAACTGAGGGACTGAACAACCATATGTGAAATGTTCCCCTGGTAACTTGATATATGCCATGTGGCGGTGTAATTTGGCCACTATTTGTTGTCCCAATGTAGATGTGATGAGTGAAATGTATATAAGATGATCTTTGTATTTTTAGGGTCCACATTAGAGCCTCTGTGAATGAGAAATGTCCCCCGTTTGCATGTATTTGTGTTGCAATTTAATGAGGTAGTGTGTCTTTAATAGCTTTCAGCATGTTGCAGTATGACTTGTCATATTGGCATATGCATGACCATTACAACCTATGTGGAAAATAAAAATTAAATGTTTTGCTATATTTGATATTTGGGAGTTGTGCAAGTAATTGTAATGCCTTCCATTGCTTTCCCCATGTTTTGAAGTGCATTGATGTGTTTATATTGTGATTTGCAGTGTTACCAACTAGTCTGTAAACCCTTTGCGGGTCCTATTTGGAACCTGTAAGTTTTGGGCTGCCATTTGGCGCTTGGCTTGATTGCAGCTGCGGTCTTGAGCGATTTTTGCAATTGAATAGCTATGTGCGATTTTCGCGATTGGAAGTCTTGCGGCCTTGAAAGATCAAAGGGTTCGGGAGGCTGTAAGTTACGGATTTAACCATAGCCATTTTTTCAAGGTCGTAACTCGTAACCTGTTTGGAGCCCGCAAAAAGACGCCAATTGAATAGCAAATTAACTTGCAACCTCACTTACGGGCTACCGGATCGAGCGAGAGCTCAATTGAATCTGGCTCGTATTCCGCAGCGCTATACAAGGGTTGAGTACAAAGAGGAAGGCCCTATCTTTGAGCCTAAAACTTTACGTACATGGTGGTTTTTGCCAAGGCACCTTCAAAGACTGAAAACTTGCAAACTTAGACCCTCATTCAATTAGGGGCCGTAACTCGATCACAAATTGCCGATTTTTTGCGATCGGGTTACTTCCTCACGTTGCTCTTCCTGAACACGATTGTGGCCGCAAGGCTGTAACTCGTGTTTCAAGGCCGCAAACTCGGAGCACTGTAATTGCAAATATAAATTCAAGACAGCACTGTAAAGCATTGTAAATTTATGGGGAACACAATGGGTGACTTTAGGATTAAAAGCACAACATTCTCAAGCTCACACATCGCCAAAATCAAATACTTTATTTCATGTTGAATTTCCGTCCAAAGTCCTACGGGCTTAAATGACCTCCAAGCACGTAACTCGTTATTCAAGCATGTAGGACTTCAGTGAAATATGGAGGTTGGATTCCAAAGCCCTACGGGCTTGGAGGTTGAAGCCCTTAGGACTTCTGACGAAAAATAAACATGATCAACATTGATTTAGGCGATGTGCGAGCTTGATAATGTTGTGCTTTTAATTCTAATGTCAACCATTGTGTTCCCTATCATTTACAGTGCTGTATTGCTTTTTTATTTGCTTAATACGTGCTACGATTTGTAAGTAAGCTCTTAGTGACACCTCCTTGGTACAAGCAAGCTATGGTCCGCCTTTAGCCATTTACGGGCTTGACGGAAAAGTAATTGGAGCAATTCTCGTGGCCGTGAAAGATCAAAAGCTTTGAGGGAAGTAAGCTGACAAAATTGCAAGAAATCGTTGCTAGCAGAACATAACCCGATCGGAGCACACAAACAGAAGGCAATTGATTAACAACGTAGCTATCGATCAGAATTTGCGAGCCCGCATCTCTAAAATGTAGCAATCGAATGAGGCCCTTACAATTTACCACTCTTTCTCTAAATTAGAACTTTCTACCTCTGAGTCTTCTATCCGTGAATGTTTCTGTCACGTGCACCTTATATTGTGTGAAAGTTGGAACATCGTCCATGTCAACAAATGTTGGCATCAATTATACTATAGTAATTCAGGAGAGGCCATGGACCCTAGAGTGGTTTAATTGCACAATCTTGTGTTCCTACTTAGTTTTTATTGAAATCTTGGTTCCTGACTTCAGATTTGTTTCTGTCTCTGATTCCTGGACCACCTAACAGTTTGTCCTCTTGCTTGTGAATGTTTGGTGCCTGCCCCAGGCTAGCTCTCCAACTATGCTACCAGTAATGGCGTTTCTGGTTCTGTTTACTAATGCAACTTGGCTTCTTCCATTGGCATCTTCGGTAACACATGAACCACGCAAGAATGTATCAGATAATTCAACCTTATAGATTAAAAAAATATATAAATAAATATATATATAGACTGCAGTGCACACACTGTATTTCTGAGAAATTTGAGCAGGAAATACGTTTTTGTCAACTTATTTTTAGACATTCAAATAGAATCACTAATGTACTATTCCTTATTTCTACTACTGTACTTTGTACGGTGGAGGGCTTCTATCACTCTTAGCCCACCATATGTGAAACAATTGCTGTCTACAACAATCACCACACAAACCAGGCACTCACACCATACTGAGGATCGGCAGTCACCGTGAAACAGTACTGTATGTGGTTAAGTGACCTGGTTTGTGAAAAATCCATCCATTGCTATGCCTAAAACTGTGAAATACAGTAAGCATATGCTTAAAAGGAGCCATGTTTAAAATGGTTTGGATTGACAGAGTCATGATGCATAATGTGGCCTCATTTGCATGTCCTGCCCAGTTTTCCCAGACTGCAGTGCACATACTGTATTTATGAGAAATTTGAGCAGGAAATAAGTTTTTATCAACTTATTTTTAGACATATCTCTACTGTAATAGATAACATTCTACGGTATAATATGTGTATGGTTATTTATTTACTGAAGTGCCTACAGCTCACCTCATTTGACAAAGCCAAGAAAGATGTTATTTCTTTCTCTCATGTGGACCACTATTATTTTAAAGGGACATGGAATGTTTCTGGATTTTATTAGGTGTATAATTTACCTCTGCATTTATTTACTTTTATGTATTTTATTAAGAAGTGCTTATAAAATCTGTTTTTATGCCTAAAATCAAACAAATAGTCCCTGCTTGAATCTGTCCTCAGTGACCATCTCTCAGCAACATTTTGCTGAGATGTGACCCCTAATAGGCTAGGACACTACACTGCACATCCAGCTCTACAGAGTCTGTGTCTGCATATGCTGCGGAGGGCAGACCCATACAGGGACTATTTGTTTAATTTTGGGCAGTAAAAACAGAGCTGATAAGCACTTCTCAATAATAATAATAATAGATACATAGAGATATTATATACCTAGTAAAATTCCTTTAACATTTATAAAAGCCTAATATTGAGGCGAAACTCAGCTATTTTCAGTGTAAATTTTCTAAAACAAAATCAGCTATTTTACCACAATAGACTGAAAAGCTGATAATACTTACATTTAACGCAAAAGGTATAAAAACTTGACCATTACACTAGCCCTTTAAAATATCCATTATTTGGGTGCTCCATGTCAATTTAAAGGACAATTGTGTGTGTTTGTGTGTAGGAGCGAGCTTGCAGTTATTGTTGCTGTTGAGGGTGTACGTGTCAAATTCCAAATGCTCCAATGATATAACAAACCCCCAACAGTTCATTTTCTATTCAACAGTTTAGTACATGCCTTCAGGCTCCAAGCTGTCAGAAAGTCACACAAAATGAAGCATTTTATATACTTTATTTGCTATATACTTCTTTATTTATACATAATCTTCTTTTTTGACTATCATTATCAGCATCGTATGTGCGTTTCCTCTGTTATGTTTTGTGGGCCCTGATACATACGACACAAACAAGTTGTGGTTATGATGGTGAGAAGATACAACTCCCTGCGATATTTGTTTGCAACATGAATAAATATATAATGAAATCTGCGGCTTACATCACAGCTATTCAACAAAGTAATAAATGATTATAAAAATAGTATTTAAGTAGAGGAATTACTAGAAAACATGCAGAGAAACTAGGAATCAGGAAAAAAAATCACATGTTTATGAAGTACACGACATTAGCAGCTGTGTAGGTCATGGGCATAAAATCAGTCTAGAGAAAATATTCAATTTAACAGACTCTGCTTGTGCATGGAAGCTGCCATGGTAGTCATACAGTGGACCCTAGGAACTCGTTGTTTATTGGTACTAGTAGGCAAGTACAAACGACGAGTACAAAACTCCCATAAGGAATCATGTAAATTGGTTGTAGCAAGCATGACGAGTACCAAGGAAGCATCAAGTGCCAATGTATTTTTTTGCTCATCAAATAATGAAAGTAATGAGTTTTGAGGTGGTTGAGTACCCTCCACTGTACTTTTTAATTTCAAAGCACAGAAGGACCAGGCTTGCACGTATATTTGCAAGCTGTCTTACACAACCTTTGGGAGGGAGAAGGAAGGTGTCCTGTGTTGATATCTTATCTGAATCCACCAATGAATTAACAAATCACCCTTCCATTTCCTTCCACTCTTGAATATATAATACAAATTATCAGAGCAATCCCACATAGTTTCCAACCAAAAGGAATTGTGGAAGACAAAAACACAAAAATGATTTTATGCTCACAGCTTACACAGCTGCTAATATTAACACAGGCATATCATAGTTTTAAATTCTATAATAACCTCTACTGTGTCCCTAAAGCAGACCCTGGGATAGATATAATAAGACATACATTGAAAGTTGATTATTTCATTTTTGTTAAAGTATTTTTCTTATTATCAATACTAGTATTTCAGAAGCATTTTAAAAATACAGAATTGCAGGCTAATAATAATAGATATTCTGAAAATAATGTTGTTGTTATGACCAGGAAATTATGTTAATGGATGGCTGATTGGTAAAAATGCCATGTTTGTGAAGTTTATAACAAATTAGCATTTTTCAGGTAAAATCTTTTATTTTAGTAGACACTGTTGTTCCTGAAGAGATAGATAGGGATTTGGGAGTGCTTGTGGACAACCGCCTAGGTAACAGTGCTCAATGGCAAGCAGCAGCTGCAAATGCAAGTAAAATATTAGCATGTATTAAGAAGGGTATAGAAGCCAGGGAAGCAAATATAATTCTGCCACTATACAAATCCCTAGTACGCCCTCAATTGGAATATGGAGTACAATTTTGGGCACCACTACATAAAAAGGACATTTTAGAGCAGGAAAAAGTACAGAGAAGGGCAACAAAACTAATAAGAGGAATGGAGGGGCTAAGTTATGTAGAACGACTAACCAAATTAAGCTTATTTTCTCTAGAAAAAAAGGCGTCTAAGAGGAGATATGATTACCTTATATAAATACATCCTTGCTCAGTATAAAGATTTATCAAGTGTACTTTTTGTGCCAAGAGGTATTCAACTGACAAGAAGACATCCTTTGAGGTTATAAGTAAAAAGATTTCCCCTTAAAGAAAGAAAAGGGTTATTCCCAGTAAGGGTGGGTTAAAGTGTGGAATTCTCTGCCAAAGGAGGTGGTGACAGCGGATTTGATAGATAACTTTAAAATATAGTTGTGGATCTTGCAATGTTGGTGACACACTTGTGGGCCTCCAGATAAGCCTGGGTGGAGCAAAACCAACAGTCCAATAGTTTGTTATAATTCTTCAGATTTCCAGGTCTCCATTCTGGTCTAAGCGGTCATAAGTTGCAGGCTTACAAGACTGTAAACAATTAGTCCATAAGCAGCCACACCCATACTCCAGATGCAGTCTTAAATCAGGACTGCCCAGGTGCAGATAAGTAACTGAACATTAACTTCTGCGATCCTACTGGTGAAAGAGAACTTTGTAGAGTCTGTGGCTTACATCAATTTCTTGGATAACTGTGTCACAGTACATAATGTCATGTTATTTATGTTTTTGTATTGTTCTGGATAGATATTAATAATAGTTTAATAAAATGATAGTTATACCCACATTAACGTGGACATCCCAAAATATTACTGGAACTTTAATAATAACCAGCAAGAAGTGAAATGCTTGCTAAATCGTTTGGTTGTTTTATTTTCTGACTTTAAGACTAATGATGGTTGTTACCAAACTCCAGCAGGACCACAAGATTGAGGTAAAGCGTTAAGAGCATCCCTTCAGCCTGGATCTTGTTGGTAAAATGGTAGTCTTGAATGTATCAAATCAGTGGCTGGCTGCAATTAAAATGGTCGGGTTTACTGCCAAACAGTCTTGGAGAGGTGCCATCTGAGTTGAGGCGTGATTAGAGGAAGGTTGACGCATGCAGCAATCAGAAGAGTAGTCATGGTACAAGCAAAATTCAGAACTGAGAAACCCCTTAGAACATCCTTGAAATGTGGAAGAACCTTGCGTAGATGTTGGATGTCTACTCTGGTTAAGTTATACAGGCAAAAGAGGTTCCTGCTGAAACTGGCACCAGCTACACCCTCCCTCTCTCCTAGACCTGCATTAGGAGGTTCACAGCCAATGGGGATGATGTTCTATTGGCACAATAAGATTTAAATGACCAATTTAAATGACTAATGATTATGTTGACACCTCCAGGGGGCGTCTACAAAGGCATCTGCTCTTCCCAATCAGCATGCAGCATCAGGGAAGCAATATTACCCACTACTTACCTGCTGCTGCTTGCTCAGCCAATGTCCTTGCAGCTTCCTGTCTGTATGTCAACAGCAATACATAGCACATATGACACACTACATATCCCAGGCTGCTTTGCAGCACAAATAAGAACCCCACAGTTAATTCAAAAGTTTCAGCTAACCTGATTGCCCCAAACAAATCATTTTAAATGTGATGCTAATTTAGCCTCGGTTTGGAGGGTGTTAACCCTAATTTACTGTCAGAAATTACAAGACATTTTGCTGACTTCAATAGAAGTGCTTAAATGTTTATTTGGGGATTTGTTTATGCAAATCATGTTTTCATACACTGCTTATTCTCCTCTATCAGATGCTTCATAATCCAGGAAACTTCTATATACCTTTAACAATAGATTGTGTTAGAATGTGCCTTGGTTTCAGGACATGCCAAAAAGTCATAGAAAGATGCACTTACTGATCACATGACTTGTTAAAGGACCACTGCAGTTCAAGAAAAAAGACACCTGTTTGTCAAGTATGTACCAAACTAACAATATTAGCAGCTGTGTAAGCCATGGAAATAATACATTTATTGGGAATATCTGAGGAGCATGTGTTTTGGACAGAGGGGTGGGGAATGAGGGAAAGCTTTTGTTAATAATTGGATAAGACTAGAATTGACACCACATCCATTCCCACTCACTAGTCTAGAGGCAGACTCCTTGCTTCACACACTGTTTATCATGGATTCCCTCAGGGCCACTCATAGGAATCAAAATTATGTTTTTCCTGCTTTATTATGCTTTTAGTTAGACTCAAAGTTTTCATATAAATATATATTTTTTCACTGTGCAGTGGTCCTTTAATTGCAAACCACAAAACACTGCAATTGCTTAATATTTGCGAGTAACACCATTGGTACATAAACACATTATTGCTCACCTCTGCACCAAAAAAAAAAATATTTACTGCAAACAGTATACCAAGATGTGGTTATAAGAACATGTGAACGTGTATAAACACTGTGTAAATATGTTGACAGATATAGTAGTGTACTGTACCGTGCAGCACATATTTGCTGTAGTTCTGCAAGGTACATGTCCGTTTGTGGGATCTCCTGTGTGCGTCTGATCGGGCGTCTCATATCAGATAGTTTTTTTTTAAGAATTCTGTATATTTATAATTCAAAGTACATTTGACATTTGCTGTGTGAGCTACACTCCCAGGGCACCTACATTAGCAAAGCGTCCTAGCCAATGAGCTGTGCGGAGATGTGTCCTAGCGAATCAGCTGTCAGCGTCACGGTTGCCTTCCAAGCAGCTTTGTCTCAGCCAGTTAGAGGGAAACAAATTGTTGTACCTGCCTCTGATTGGCCACAACTAATTATACATTTTATGCTAATTTAGCTTGGATTTTAAGGGATGTTCCTTCTTAAAATCAACTGCCTGGAAACTGAAGTTTATTAATGTTTATTTGGGGATTTTTTTCCTGCAAAAATGCTTTCATACACTACTGATTCTCCTCTATCAGATGCGATCATAATCCACAAAACTTCCATATACCTTTAAGATAGCCTTATACTGGTGGTTAATGAACTGCATATGGGACAGGGATAGAGATATTATTAGGTCGGACCTTGAACTGTGGTCAGATCAGTAGGCAAGAGATTGTCACACTGGGTCAGGGCTGGCAGCTGATAAGAAAGTATCCGATCAAGCAAAGGTAAGGGCTGCAAGAAGGCAGAGAAAGTAGTTGGGGCCAAGACCTGGATCAAAATCTATATAGAAAATAAGACAGAATATAGCTTGGATAGTTTACCCTCAGACTAAGGGCCTCATTCAAAAGCGATTCGGACAATTGAATAGGGCTTTATGTAAGCACATACATTTTTTTACAGAAGTTTTTAGTTAGTGAAGACCTTGCTTTTGGATAGAAGTTCACTAACTAAAAACTTCTGTAAAAAAAATATGTGCTTATATAAAGCCCTATTCAATTGGCCAAATTGCATTTGAATGAGGCCCTAAGTCTCTGCTGAATAAAGGCCACTTCAGAGTGTTGATGTTCCCTCCAGAATTGACACCACTTGTCAACCACAGACGCCCTTGTTCCATCACACTGGGATGAATAGCGCAGCGCTGTGCACCACAGTGTTTATTCAAGGTGTTCAGAATTTTTTTTTTTTATATTACTATTTTTTTAATTTTACAAGATTTACATATAAAAACAGTACATAACAGTACAAAACATTTATAGCTAATTCAATTTGTGAGGTTAAGTTGGTTATCTTAACTTAGTTAATTTACATACAACTTTATATTTCATTAAATATAGAAGAAGAAGTGAAAGGGAATGTGGGATAGTCCAAGGTAGAGGAATCGGGTGAGCTTGGAAGTCACGGACGCAAATCTATACAACCCAGAGTTTATTTTATAATGGTACTGTATCTACCCTACGGCCAAAGAGTCCATTTTGTGACTGTCTTTGTATATCTCTTAGGTTACAGCCACATATAGTCAATTTCAATTTGTTTGTTTCTATCTATCAGTGTTTTTACTTCTGACCAAGATGGAACATCAGGATTTTTCCATTTCACCTTAATGAGGTATTTAGCTGTAGATAAGGTGTTGATGATAATACCCAATAGTTTGTGTTCGATAGGCTCTAAACAGATGTGAAAGAGAATTAAAGCTGGGGTAGTTTGTAACTTACACTTTGTAGTTATTGAAAGTTGTTGGATACACTCTCTGCAGAATTTTTGTATTAGAATTAACACAAGAACATGTTGAAAGAAGCCAGTCAATGAGCAGATTATAGTGCTTTCAGGACCTGAGGGAGGAGGAGAGTTTGGCTGCAGGCAGGCAGTGAGAGGCAGAGGGTAAAGATAACATGGGTAGGATGGGACATATTTCTCACCAAATAGGGGCCTTGTCATATGCATAACAATATAAGTACATTTTTGTTAGTTTTTTTAACACATAGCCCCTGCTTACTCTAGCCAAAGTTTGAGAGCATGTTTTTTGTTTGGGTTGGTGAGGAGGTCGGTGTGAAGTGGTAGGCTTGCAATGTGTTGCACTATAGTGGAACAAGCAAGGCATGGGAAATCATGGGCAAGTTCACTGTGTCTGCACTACCCTGCTCCTCTGTACATACTGACATACCGAATATATTGATTCATTTTACTAGATCTGCCTCTTACTAGCTGTCTAACAACAAGCTTTTATCCTCCCTCAGGTCCTGAAAGCACCATAATTAACTCACTAACTGGCTTTATTCAACGTGCTCCTGATCCTCTACTACTGAGTCTTACCCTTGCATGTTAAGAGGAATTATGTTTTCTTTTCCATAAGCAAGTCTAAGATTTTAATACGGAATGATTTATTATTTATGTCTGTATCTATTTTAATATCCACATTCTCCCTTTTCCAGCCAAGTATTTACTTTTCCATCAGAAGATATTTTTGGAGTCTTCTTTACACATGTGCCTGTACTAAAGCATTTAAAAAAGGAATTAATATAATGCATAGAACAGAGTTACCTGTTAGTCTAGCCTCCACCATGAGGTGATTAAATGAAAATGTTATTTAATAAATAAATATTAAACTAAATTATATTATGAATGGCTCTTTTGTGTAGAAATTGTAAGTCACTGGAGCCCGTAATGGAGGCCGTAAACGAATACACCCCATCTAAGCCTTTAATGCTACAATTCCACCACCCCACAAATCTTTTCACACCCGTAAATGGCAAATGTTGAAGAAAATCCTACCAGATGGTATCCGCAAAGGGGTTAAAGACATGTTCGTAGCACTGTAAATGCAAATAAAAAATCAATACAGCACTTTAAAAGACAGGAAAAGCGATGATAGACATTAGGATTAATTGCACAACAGTCTCAAGCTTGCAAATCTGCAATTAGAAATTATGTTGTTTCCGTTTTATTTTCATGTTATATTGATCGCAGGAATCAAGGAGTTAATGCAGATCAGTCCATCTATATGGACTAGAACAGTATTGGCATTGATTTTTATTATTTTGTATTTTGCGGGTTTGCAGGTCCCATCGCATATTGGACCTCTAAATGCTAATTAATTGACATGTAACCTCTATCGTATACTGCTGTAGTGATGAGTCTCATTTTCTATTGGGTGTATCTAAATGGGTAGTTAGGGCCTTGTTTAATTGATCATGTTCACGCTCTGAAATGCTATATACGACTGCATGGTTTATGGTTTCGGCTTTTGGGCCATAACTTGCAGCCTTGTTCAATTGAATAGCACCGGAATTGTAGCAGACTGCGAGCCCGCAGCAAGACCGCAGACAAACGACATGTATACCGTGAGTTGCGGCCTTGCAATTGAATGAGGCTCTATATGTGTAATGTATATACAGGGGAGGACGAAAAATATTTTTAGGAGCCTTGAAGGAAATCTTTCTTAAAGATGCATTACACTTTGCAAACATTTTTAGGAAATATGCTGTTAAGAACACATTATATATTCACTTAGTTCAATCCCATATTAATACACTAAGCAATTTCATATATATTTATTCATTTATTTATTATATATTAGTATTACTGCAGCACCTACAACTGTTTGTTAGTCCTACTGGTGTATTATTGGAGCTATACATAATCATGTGCATCTAGGGGTATTTCTGAATGTCTAACAGTGACAAGGAGAATTATTCAGAGACTTCATGTAAATAATAAAAACAATAAATGCCCATCAGATCTCTCTCTATATTAACCACTGAGTTCCAGGAAGATATTACTAGCTGTCCTGTGTCCCACCCTTACTAGCTGTGGATGATACATTTCCTACTCTAAGGATGACAGCATCCAGTTCCTGAAAACCTCTAAGACTATAGAGTCATGCCTAATTATACTGTATGCGCTAACCCCAGATTTATCAAGATGTGTCCTAGTCATTAACCCTTTGAGTGCAAGAGTTGTAGTTCAGAGCAGTACTGTTGGAGATCTTTGTTCAAGGAATATGGAAGGTTTCTGGATTGTATTAGGTATGTATTTATTTATTTTAATGTACTATTTTATTAAGAAGCAAATAAAAGCTCTGAGCCGATTGCAAGCCTGCACCTTGCGGGATACAGGCAGTATGTTTGCGGGCATGCTGCGGGTTCCCGTTCATCTCCGATTCCGGAGCTATTCAGTTGAGCAAAGGTGCAAGTTACGGGCCGAAGCCTCAAGCCCGTAAACCCCTCCTGTTGTATTTTCTTCCGAAGTAGCACGCAGGTCCCGGAGTTGGAGATTTTTCAGTGAGAGTGAGAGAGTACGCGATTTGTGAGAGCAGTATATTGCGGTTTTGTTTATTTCTATTCATCTAATTACAATTTACATACATTAAAGAACAAATAGGTACACATTGAGCTAGGTCACTCCATACACACATCCCCCATCCCCTACGCCCCATTCCCCAACAGTTATTAAATACACATAATACACTATTTTTTTTTTTTTTTCTCATACATATGCAGAAAAACTTTTTTTTATTTAACCTTATATTCCTTTTGGGATTTAAATGGAGGGAGGAGAGAGGAGGGGACAGGAGTGGAGAGGCGGGGAGGAGGAGATGAGGAGAGGCGAGGAGGAGAGAGAGGAGAGAGAGGTAGCCCTGGCGAGTGGTGGAGGAGAGGAGAAGGAGGTGAGGAGTGGTGGAGGAGAGGAAGAGGAGGAGTTGGAGGAAGAGGTGGCGAAATAATTGAAGGAGGAGGTGGCGGAGGAGTAGAGTGGAGAGGAGGAGGTGGGTGGTGGCCCTAGCAACAGGCACATATAGACGAGGGACAGAGGGGGAGGGGCCTGATCCCGGGGGGTGGTAGTTCAGGGGAGGGACAGGCCTCAGGGAGAGGTCAGGGAGGCAAGGATCTCCGTCCACAGTCAGGAGGGCAAGAGGCTAAGGTAAAGCACAGGGCCCAAAATGACACGCACAAGGAGAATGTGGTCCTCCTTGGTGCTATACCTGGCCACCCCGTGATCCCTACGGCGCGGGGGGGGGGGTCAGGCCAGGGCCGAGGGCCCGGGCATGGAAGGAGGTAGCGGCTGAGGTAACAGCAGTGGGCCCAGTGCAAAGGGATGTGAGGTCCGCCAAGAACCGTTTGGATGACATCAGGGCCAAGGCGAGGAGGATGATGGCTATGGAGGACAAGCAAGTGACTGTGCGTTATAATGAGTGGGAGAGGGTGGCCAAGGACCTTCTCAGCCAGGTGCTCGTCGCTGGAGCTTTAGGCCTGGTGGCCCAGCAGGACCCAGCCTCCATGTCAGGTGAATATCACATAAACCAACATGCCACCACATGTACATCACACATACTACACATGTTCATGAGGACACACTGACATGTCAGCTCTATGGAATTAAAAATGGTTAGATGGATGCGTCATCAAATCCATGAAGCTGACAGATCACGGTCATTCGTGGGCACAATAAAAGCAATCAACCAATATAGAGTAAATGTATTGGTGTGCCCACTGCAGCATATGCAGGTACATACCGCAGCTGGAATCAAGATAGCGTTAGGAGCCAAGAACAATCAAGACCATAACCAAAGAATAGATCATATCTAGCTAATAATGGTTAATCTGAATCTCAATTAGGAGAATCATCCAGGTTCAAGGCCAGATGTCAAATAGTTAGGAACACGAAACAATGTATTATTCATCATACTAATAATATATATCCTTTCTTTTCTATCAAGGAGGTCTGGGTCGAGTGGAGAGTCAGAGGCAGGGACGTCGGGGACGTCGGCTCCATCGGAGCATGAAGTCGAGGAGCAAACCCCCGTCCAGCAGGAACCGGCGCAGGGGGAGGAGAAAGAGGAGGAGCCGAGGGCCCTGGTTTGGAGGAGGAGGATGTCATCTGGCTAGTTGGGTCACCAGCAGGAATACCAGCCACACCACCAGGATTTGACCCCCTTCCTCCAGAGACTCAGCATCTCTCAGCTTGACTTGACCCCACCTCCTCCTCCCCTAAGCAGTGCATCTGGCTGGCCGCCACCACCATCACCGGGCCCACTAACATCACCGTCCTTATTGCACCAGAACAAATGGTGTACTGTTTATAAGTATGTAAAGTATTTTTAGAATCTCTTTGTGGACCAAGAAGCCACGGTCAGAACTGAACATGGAACAAGGAATGGTTCAAGACCGGGGAAAGGAGTGTGACAAGGTTGTATTTGTCACCTTATTTATTCAACTTATATACAGAGTACATCATGCGTAAAGCCGGGCTGGATGAGTCCAAAGCCGGAATCAATATTGCTGGAAGAAGGATCAACAAGCTCAGATACCCTGATGATACTACTCTGATGTGTCAGAGTCAGGAGGAACTAAAAGGACCTATTGATGAAGGTAAAAGAGAGTGCAGAGGTTGGCCCGCTGCTCAACGTTAAAAAGAAAGAAGATCATGGCAAACAGCAATCTCAGTTCCTTGCAAAAAGATGGAAAATAAGTGGAGGCAGTGACAGATTTTATCTTCCTGGGCTTTAGGATCTGTTCAGTTGTGACTGCAGCCATGAAATTAAAACAAGGTAAAGATTTAGAATGTGAAAGCTGGTTTTGTAGAAAACTGCTTAGAGTCCATTGGACTGCAAGAATATTCATTCAATCAGTACTACAGGAAATGGAGCCGAACCGCTCACTGGAAGGTTTGATTATGAGGCTGAAGCTCAAACATTTTGGCCAAATCATGAGAAGACAGGATTCCCTAGAGAATACTCTTAAAGGGAAATATTGAAGGCACACGAAAAAGGGGACGGCAGAGAAGGAGATGGATAGATGAGGTCAATGAAGCAATGAACATGAGCTTGATGGAGCTCAGACGGAAAGTGGATGACAAATGTGCTTGGAGTGTGGTGGGCCACAGAGTCATGGAGAGTCGAACTGAATATTTTTCACTCTTCTATTCCAGATCTCTTGGTTTGACCTATTAGGTTCATGACCCTGATCTTGCCAATAGGACACTTTATGCTCTAGTATGTTTTTTCAGTAATTAATTATCCTGTTCCATCCCCTCAGGAGGAATTTCTTCTGGGTGTACATCCTACCTGAGGTAGTACAAGAAAAACACAGAGGGAGGGGGGAGGTTAGGGGTTCCTCAGGTGGTTATCTATCCTACCTGGAAGGAGAGGTCTCTCTGTCATGTTTTATCCTGCCTAGAAATTACTCTTTTATACACCAAAACAAAGATGCCCTATTTATAGCTATACATAGTTAAGTGCCTATGATAAAGGACATACTGTATATACTACTGTAAATGAATCATGCCGATTAATCATTGAAATCAGCTTCTCATCTAGATTGGCTCCGTCCTCTACTCCCTCTTTTATTATTGTTTATTTGTAACGCGCCAACAGAATTTGTTGAGCTATACAGGGGTTAAGTACAAGGTAAACAACAATAGTAACACATTGCAAAGTAATGGAGGGTCCTGTATTTGAGCTTAGAATCTAATGTACATAGCGCTTGTTCCCAGACCACCGACACAATACTGAAAACTCACAAACTTACAGTGTGTGAACACAGGTGAGGCAATTCGTACAGGAGCCTCTAATTTTCTCAACTGTATTCACACACTGTTAAATATAAAACCTGACCTGTCTGGGGAGCCTGGAGAAGAGGTTTGGGAACCACTGCAGTAGGGTGTGCATATTAAGGCTGGAGGTGATGAGCTTCTTTAAACAGTTTTTTCTGATCTTACTGAAGGTTTTGAGGCAGGAGGAGTCTAGTGGAGCGAGGCAAGGAGTTCCATAAAGCCTCATTAAATTCAAAGCCAGTAGCGGCATTGACTAGAGCGCAAAGGCTGCAGGCTTGAAATTCGGGCTGCGTTACAGAGCAATTAAATTGAACCATGCCGCAAGTTATGGGCCGTAGACGCAAACCCATAAACCATTCTTGAGCACGTAGGATGTGCGGCCGTGAGCATGATCAATTAGTCAAAACCATAGTTACGGGTTTAGACGTAGCCAATGGCAAATGAGATCATCATCATTATGTCACTGAAAAATGGAGGTTATATTTCAAAGCCTTATGGGTTTTAATTACGAGTTTCGATCGGACCCGTATTCGAGAAATAATGCAATATTAATAAATAAGTAAATATTATATTCTAGTCCATGCGAGTTCCATTATATGTATTAACACATTGATTACCGGGATCAATATAAATGTATTTTTTATTGCAGATTTGCGAGCTTGAGAATGTTGTGCTATTAATTGTAATACCTAACATCACTCTCCCTTTAATTGAAAATACAGTAGTGTGTGTATATTTGCATTTACAGTGCTACGGATAGGACATTAACACCCTTACGGGGTTGAACGCCAGTCGATTCGTAGCAATTTAATATTGATTTTCGAACATAACAGTTACGGGCTTGACAGATCAAATGATTTGCTGCAGCAGAGTACAAATTTCGACGTCCCCTAGGGTTTTTCCGCCTGTAACCCACAGATCGTTAGTGGGTTGCTTTAAGAGGCCAATTAAATAGCTGTAAGTCTTGCGGGCTACGTTACGGGCTACGGTATTACACATTGAGGGAATTTAATAGGGCTGATAGAGTAGGAACAGCACGAGAAAAGTCCTAAAGGCGGAGTGGGAGGGGGTGATAAGAGAGGAGGAAAGAAGAAGGTCATTAGCAAAACGAAGAGGGCATTTGGGGGAGTATTTGGAGATGAGAGCAGAGATATAAGAGGGCTTTATACTGTACGAAAGGGTCATGATTTTGAATTTGATTCTGGGGGCTATGGGAAGGCAGAAAGGAGCTGCAGACACTAAGCGTGAGTGTGGTAGATGAGTCTAGCGGAGGCGTCAATAAGGCGCTAGCAAGGAGAGAGTTGCAGTAGTTGAGGAGAAAAATGATAAGAGAGTTTTTCCCCACATAGATGTCCTGAAGTTGCAACATTTTAACCTTTGCAGCACTCATTTATAATTCCAAACAAATATTTAGTAATCTTCCAAATCTGCTGTTTTGCTGCATAATATACTCACTACTGGACTTTGTAGATGTGTTTAGATGCACGACTTTATCCGAGCTTTTCATAATAAACCGTGGTGAACGAGCACTTAATGTGGTCACCACAATAACATATTTATAGTAATAAGTAAAACAATAATAAAATAACCTTACCATGTTGTTTAATGTTATAGAGTGTTAAATGTGATAGTATTAGTTACTCTTACCTATGAGTAGTGATTTAAAGGACCACCGTGGTCACATTTCTTCTGTATGGTCTTGTGAATAATTAATCTTGATACTGAGCAAAATGTTTTCGGTGTAATTTTTCCATATCCTTTCCTGAGCTTCTTCTTTTTGCTGCTCTATTAGGAAGAGTATGTCCCTGTAAGGTAATGAGCATTGCGTTAGTCCTCTTGAAAGCACTGTCAGTTTTAGCTGCCACATTCTATAATGCAGTTAGCTTTCAAATAGTCATTTAATCAAAATAAGTTATCTAAAACTCTTCAATACGTATAAAAAAATCAAGTCTATAAATGATTAAATAATACAAAAATACTTAAGGCTGAATAAATGGAATCAGTTTAATATTAAGCTGAAAAAGAAGCTCTCACCAGATACTGGTGTTCAATAAAAACTGCACTTGTTTGTGAAGTCCATAACACATCTCTGCTTCTATAAAACTCTCAGTTGGTGCAATGCTCTGCAGAATACCTGTAGATGCAGTACACAACACATCTCTGATCTATATAACTCTCAGTTGGTGCAATACTCTGCAGAATGCCAGTAGATGCAGTACATAACACACATCTGCTTCTAAATAACTCTCAGTTGGTGCAATACTCTGCAGAATGCCTGTAGATGCAGTACATAACACACATCTGCTTCTAAATAACTCTCAGTTGGTGCAATACTCTGCAGAATGCCTGGAGATGCAGTACATAATACATATCTGCTTCTATATAACTTATTTGGTGCAATACTCTGCATAATGCCTGTAGATGCAGCCCATAACACATCTCTGCTTCTAAATAACTCTCAGTTGGTGCAATACTCTGCAGAATGCCTGTAGATGCAGTACATAACACATCTCTGCTTCTATATAACTCTCAGTTGGTGCAATACTCTGCAGAATGCCTGTAGATGCAGTACATAACACATCTCTGCTTCTATATAACTCTCAGTTGGTGCAATACTCTGCAGAATGCCAGTAGATGCAGTACATAACACACATCTGCTTCTAAATAACTCTCAGTTGGTGCAATACTCTGCAGAATGCCTGTAGATGCAGTACATAACACACATCTGCTTCTAAATAACTCTCAGTTGGTGCAATACTCTGCAGAATGCCTGGAGATGCAGTACATAATACATATCTGCTTCTATATAACTTAGTTGGTGCAATACTCTGCAGAATGCCTGTAGATGCAGCCCATAACACATTTCTGCTTCTAAATAACTCTCAGTTGGTGCAATACTCTGCAGAATGCCTGTAGATGCAGTACATAACACATATCTGCTTCTATATAACTCTTAGTTGGTGCAATACTCTGCAGAATGCCTGTAGATGCAGTACATAACACATCTCTGCTTCTATATAACTCTCAGTTGGTGCAATGCTCTGCGAGCTTCATGATTCAGACCCGGCACTGTGAGTCAGCCCTCTCCTCATCTTGGTTTGATTTCAGGACACAAACATTATCCCGCAGCACAGATGTTTGAGAGCCGCCATCTCTATAATGTAAATACGTTTGTTTTCCACCTCTGCACAGCCCAGAGTTTGCTTTTTAAAGGTCAAAACTAATATGACTCGAATAATTGCAAAATATAGTTGTAGCCGATACTCTTCATTTCCTCTTACCCTAGCCATGCCACGTAAAGAGGAGGAAAATATTTATTAATTAGACTATTTATAGAAGGCTTTTTGTAATGATTAACCAGTGAGTCAGATTGTCTGTGGTCTCAATTTAAATGGGCACTGAAAAGTTCCAATTGTTTAATTACACAATTATAATATAAGTCAAATCAAGTTCCTTCTATAAAACAATAAGTTGCTGCGTGTGCGCTATTCACTAAAACGTTGTTAGCATTCATCTTTTTCTACTTAAAGGGATATGGCGGGTTCCTGGATGTTACTAGGTATATCATATCCCTGTGTATCAGTTTTATTTTGTGTACTTTATTTTATTAAGAAGTGATTTCAACTTCTGTTTTTCTACTGACAAACGCTAACTGGTTTCTCCACTGCAGCTCGTGAAGATTGTGTACTTCAAAGTACAGGAGTTGCACTGTCACATAGCAACCAATCAGTGGCAACATTCTGCAACATGCTGCCTGAGAGAGGTCACCGACAGACTAATCTGAAACATTGGACTTCACAGTCTGTGTACTCATGAGCTGCAAGAGCTACACTGCAGCATATGCAGACATATACTCTGTAGAGCTAAATGTGCAGTGTAGTAACCTAGCCTGTTAGGCACCATCTCTGCTGAGACATGGTCCCTGATGTCTAATAGGCTAGGACACTACACTGCACATCCAGCACTACATATCTGTGTCTGCATACGCTACAGAGGGCAGACCCATACAGGGACTATTTGTTTGATTTTGGGCAGTAAAAACAGAGCTGATAAGCACTTCTCAATAAAATACATAAAAGTAAATAGATACATAGAGATATTATTTACCTATTTGTTTGTTTTTAGGCAATAAAACCAGAGTTTATAAGCACTTCTTAATAAAATAAAGCAAATGTCAGTAAATCGATACACCGGGATATTATATACCTAGTAACACCCAGGAACTTTCCGTGTCCCTTTAACAACATTAGTGTCTGCATAAACCACTGCCAAAAATGATCCATTTCCTATCACAGGATGACTGTATCTTATCGTGAAAACCTATAAAGCAATGATGTCATATGTCATATGTAACATGGCCTAATCTATCAGCCCATTATGAGATCATATGTTTTATGATAAATTAGGTCAGTACTTGATAAAAATTTTAATGTGTTTCGTATAGAAGTGCAAATGAGTTAAGGGTATGGAAGGTTCCTGACGTTACTAGGTATATAATATCCCTGTGTGTACATTTACTGTTATGTACTTTATTTTTTATTAAGAAGGGCTTATAAGCTCTGCCTAAAATCAAACAAACAGTCCCTGTATGGGTCTGCCTCTGCATCGTATGCAGACACAGACTCTGTAAAGCTGCATGTGCGGTGTAGTGTCCTAGCCTATCAGGGATCACGTCACAGCAGCATGTTACAGAGAGATGGTCACTAATTGGTTAATGTGAGACACAGCACAGCAAGTGTGAGCTTCAGAGGGCAGGTAATTATCCTGTGTATGATTTGTATTCATGTGCTAATTGTACGCCTAATAATACTGAATATACTTTATCTACAGTGCCTTGCAAAAGTATTCACCCCCCTTGGCTTTTTTCGTGTTTTGTTGCCTCACAACCTGGAATTAACATGGATTGTTTGAGGATTTGCATCATTTAATTTACAGAACATGCCACAACTGTGAAGATGTTTTTTTTTATTTTTTTTATTGTAAAAGCAAACAACAAATAGGACAAAATAACAGAAAAAGTCAATGTGCATAACTATTCACCCCCCTAAAGTCAATACTTTGTAGAGCCACCTTTTGTGGCAATCACAGCTCCAAGTCGCTTTGGATAAGTCTCTATGAGCTTGCCACATCTTACCACTGGGATTTTTGCCCATTCCTCCTTGCAAAACTGCTCCAGCTCCTTCAAGTTGGATGGTTTGAGCTTGTGACCAGCAATCTTTAAGTCTGACCACAGATTTTCTATTGGATTGAGGTCTGGGCTGTGACTCGGCCATTCCAACACATTTACATGTTTCCCATTAAACCCCCCAAGTGTTGCTTTAGCAGTGTATTTGGGGTCATTGTCTTGCTTGAAGGTGAACCTCCGTCCTAGCCTCAAATCACACACAGAGTGGTACAGGTTTTGTTCAAGAATATCCCTGTATTTAGCACCATCCATCTTTCCCTCAACTCTGACCAGTTTCCCATGAAAAACATCCTCACAGCATGATGCTGCCACCGCCATGTTTCACTGTGGGGATGGTGTTCTTTGGGTGATGTGATGTGTTGGGTTTGCTCCAGACATTGCGTTTTCTTTGACAGACAAAAAGTTCAATTTTAGTCTCATCAGACCAGAGCACCTTCCCCATACATTTTGGGAGTCTCCCACATGCCTTTTCGCAAACTCAAAACATGCCATTTTGTTTTTTGCTGAAAGTAATGTCTTTCTTCTGGCCACTCTGCCATAAAGCCCAACTCTATGGAGCGTATGGCTTATTGTCGTCCTATGTACAGATACTCCAGTCTCTGCTGTGGATCTCTGCAGCTCCTCCAGGGTTACCTTAGGTCTCTGTGCTGCCTCTCTGATTAATGCCCTCCTTGCCCGGTCCGTGAGTTTTGGTGGGCCGCCGTCTCTTGGCAGGTTTGCTGTTGTGTCATGTTCTTTCCATTTGGTTATGATAGATTTGATGGTGCTCCTGGGGATCATCAAAGATTTGGATATTTTTTATAACCTAACCCTGACTTGTACTTCTCAACAACATTGCCCCTTACTTGTTTGGAGAGTTCCTTGGTCTTCATGGCATTGTTTGGTTAGTGGTGCCTCTTGCTTAGGTGTTGCAGCCTCTGGGCCCTTTCAAAAAAGGTGTGTATATGTAATGACAGATCATGTGGCACTTAGATTGCACACAGGTGGACATCATTTCACTAATTATGTGACTTCTGGAGGTAATTGGTTGCACCAGAGCTTTTTATGGGCTTCATAACAAAGGGGGTGAATACATACACACATGCTAATTTTCTGTTTTCTATTTCTAAAAAATAGTTTTATGTATATATTTTTCTCATTTCACTTCACCAACTTAGACTATTGTGTTCTGATCCATCACATAAAATTCAGATTAACAAGACATTGAATTTAAGGCTGTAATGTAACAAAATAGGTAAAAAGTCAAGGGGGTGAATACTTTTGCAAGGCACTGTATATAAATAATATTAATTGTAGCACTTGAGAAAAATATTCTGCTTTCAAGCATCATCCCAACTGTAGATGCAGAGCAGCAAAAAAAATGGCTGCTACCACTGTGCCATATAGCAGGCTATATATAGTTTATGAAATAACTTTTCATCTTGTCTTAATTGTATCACTTCCCGAGAACTTAATCTTGAAAAGGTGTGTTTTTATTTTATCAGTGGAGTGAGGGATGGAGGAGGAAGGAAAAGTATTTGTTATATAATTGGATCTGGTGAATTAAAAGTCAAAATATATTTTACTTATAGATATTGAGTATAACTCCACTATTAAAACCATAATTGTTTTTTTTTACATATGCCAGGAGGTAGGGTGAGAGAAGCATTGAAGGGATACCTCATATCTGGAAGGCCCCAATGAGGGGATACATCCTATCCGGAAGGCTTAACAAGGATTTCAGATCCTAATGAGGTAATATGTGCTATCTGGAAGGCTTAACAAGGAGTTAAGATCCTAATGAGGAGATACCTGCAAGGCTTAATAAGGATTAAAGCCCCAAATGAAGTGATACCTCCTATCTGGAAGGTTTAATAATGATTAAAGCCCCCATGAGGGGATACCTCCTACCTGGAAGGTTTAAAAAGGATTAAAGTCCCCAATGAGGGGATATCTCCTACCTGGAAGGTTTAAAAAGGATTAAAGTCCCCAATGAGGGGATGCCTCCTACCTGGAAGGTTTAGCAAGGATTAAACACCTAATGAGGGGATACATCCTACCTGGAAGGCTTAACAAGGACTAAAGCCCCCAATGAGGGGATACCTCCTACCTGGAAAGCTTAAGAAGGATTAAAGTCTCCAATGAGTAGATACCTCCTATCTGGAAGACTTAAAAAGGATGAAAGCTTTAAAACTAGCTGGGTGTAACCTTTGCTAACCCTTCCTAATAGTAGATGTCCCCTAGGGGATTATAGATTGTTTCTATTACACTACTTCTAAGCATATGTTGTTACGGTCCTATACTAGCAATTCTAGTTTTAATAGTGGCATTATTTTCAATATCTATAATTAAAAGATATGTACATGTTTTACCTTTAGTTAACCATATGTATTCAGGTGTTAAACACCAGGAAATTAGGCTAAACTTTGCATATAATTGGATCTGATTGATATGGACACCACACCATTCCCCCTAACATGCCCAGAAGTAAGCAAGAAATGCAAGCCCACTCCAGAAATGTAAATGCTCCTCTCACGTACACTGCTTCCATCATGGTCAAACAAAGGAAATAAAACTGCTTATATATGTTCTTACACAGACTCAAAGTTTTCATTTTGCCCAAATTGTGGTTTTCCAACTTGCCTGTGGCTATACTATATCTATAAACTTTCTTATCTTGCTTGAGATCAGTTTAGGTAAATATCTCAGAGAATTGTGTTACCAAGGAAACACTGAGAGATGAAACAATAATAATAAGATGCTATTTATACTCTGTACTTACTGTATAACTGGGAGGTAAAGGCAGGTTACCCTAACGTCTGACTTTTAATGTGAAAATATAATGTAATTGTGCAGCACGGACACTATGCAGGTGTATGAGTTTCCCTATAATTGTACTAACCAGGTTAAATAAGTTAACACTAATTTTTTTAGTTAATTTGTTTGGTAGGAGATGGGGGTTTCCCCCTTAAAGGGACTCTGTCAACCCAAAATCAAATTTAGTTTTTTCTTAAGGAGCATGAAAAATATGTTATATGTTGTGTTATCCATTTTTTTCTAAATTGAATTAATCCTGGGAAATGTAATGCTATTGTTGCTGCATTAATATACAAATGAGTGACACATGCATATTAATAAGCTGATTTGAGGTGCTAATTAGGTTTGCAGTCTGATTCTCTGTCTCTGTAGTGGCCAAAATAAAGACATGTAATATTATCTGGCAGTTAGACCCCTCTCCCACTCTTATCAAGCACAATAACATGAGCATTAGCACACTGAGCCGCGCATTAGCACACTGAGATGCACATTAGCACCCTGAGACGCACATTAGCACTCGGAGCCGCACATTAGCACACTGAGCCACACATTAGCACTCCAAACCGCACATTAGCACACTGAGCTACACATTAGCATACTGAGCCACACATTAGCATACTGAGCCACACATTAGCACTCTGAGATACACATTAGCACACTGAGATACACATTAGCACACTGAGCCCCACATTAGCACTCCAAACCGCACATTAGCACACTGAGCCACACATTAGCATACTGAGATACACATTAGCATACTGAGCCGCACATTAGCACACTGAGATACACATTAGCACACTGAGATACACATTAGCACCCTGAGACGCACATTAGCACTCGGAGCCGCACATTAGCACACTGAGCTACACATTAGCATACTGAGCCACACATTAGCATACTGAGCCACACATTAGCATACTGAGATACACATTAGCACACTGAGCCGCACATTAGCACACTGAGATACACATTAGCACACTGAGATACACATTAGCACACTGAGCCCCACATTAGCACTCCAAACCGCACATTAGCACACTGAGCCACACATTAGCATACTGAGATACACATTAGCATACTGAGCCGCACATTAGCACACTGAGATACACATTAGCACACTGAGATACACATTAGCACCCTGAGACGCACATTAGCACTCCAAACCGCACATTAGCACACTGAGCCACACATTAGCATACTGAGCCACACATTAGCATACTGAGATACACATTAGCACACTGAGATACACATTAGCATACTGAGATACACATTAGCACTCTGAGATACACATTAGCACACTGAGATACACATTAGCATACTGAGATGCACATTAGCACTCTGAGATACACATTAGCACACTGAGATACACATTAGCATACTGAGATGCACATTAGCACACTGAGCCACACATTAGCACACTGAGATGCACATTAGCACACTGAGCCCCACATTAGCACACTGAGATACACATTAGCACACTGAGATGCACATTAGCACACTGAGATACACATTAGCACTCCAAACCACACATTAGCACACTGAGCCACACCTTAGCATACTGAGCCACACATTAGCATACTGAGCCACACATTGGCACACTGAGCCACACATTAGCATACTGAGCCACACATTAGCACACTGAGATACACATTAGCATACTGAGCCACACATTAGCACACTGAGCCGCACATTAGCACACTGAGCCCCACATTAGCACACTGAGCCATACATTAACACACTGAGCAGCACATTAGCACACTGAGATGCACATTAGCACACTGAGCCCCACATTAGCATACTGAGCCGCACATTAGCACACTGAGATGCACATTAGCCTACTGAGCCGCACATTAGCACACTGAGATGCACATTAGCATACTAAGCCATACATTAGCACACTGAGATGCACATTAGCACACTGAGCCCCACATTAGCACCCTGAGACGCACATTAGCACACTGAGCCCCACATTAGCACCCTGAGACGCACATTAGCACACTGAGCCACACATTAGCACACTGAGATGCACATTAGCATACTGAGCCACACATTAGCACACTGAGCCACACATTAGCACACTGAGATGCACATTAGCACACTGAGATACACATTAGCACCCTGAGACGCACATTAGCACACTGAGCCCCACATTAGCACCCTGAGACGCACATTAGCACACTGAGCCACACATTAGCACACTGAGATGCACATTAGCACACTGAGCCCCACATTAGCACTCCAAACCGCACATTAGCACACTGAGCCACACATTAGCATACTGAGATACACATTAGCACACTGAGCAGCACATTAGCACACTGAGATGCACATTAGCACACTGAGATACACATTAGCACACTGAGATGCACATTAGCACACTGAGCCACACATTAGCACACTGAGTCGCACATTAGCATACTGAGCCATACATTAACACACTGAGCAGCACATTAGCACACTGAGATGCACATTAGCACACTGAGCCCCACATTAGCAAACTGAGTCGCACATTAGCACACTGAGATGCACATTAGCATACTGAGCCGCACATTAGCACACTGAGATGCACATTAGCATACTAAGCCATACATTAGCACACTGAGCCCCACATTAGCACCCTGAGCCCCACATTAGCATACTGAGCCGCACATTAGCACACTGAGATGCACATTAGCATACTGAGCCGCACATTAGCATACTGAGCCAAACATTAACACACTGAGCAGCACATTAGCACACTGAGATGCACATTAGCACACTGAGCTCCACATTAGCACACTGAGCCACACATTAACATACTAAGCCGCACATTAGTATACTGAGCCGCACATTAGCATACTGAGATGCACATTAGCACACTGAGCCACACATTAGCATACTGAGATGCACATTAGCACACTGAGCCACACATTAGCACTCCAAACCACACATTAGCACACTGAGCTCCACATTAGCATACTGAGATACACATTAGCATACTGAGCCACACATTAGCACACTGAGATACACATTAGCATACTGAGATGCACATTAGCACACTGAGCCACACATTAGCATACTGAGATACACATTAGCATACTGAGCCACACATTAGCACACTGAGATACACATTAGCATACTGAGCCACACATTAGCACACTGAGATGCACATTAGCACACTGAGATACACATTAGCATACTGAGCCACACATTAGCACACTGAGATGCACATTAGCACACTGAGATACACATTAGCACACTGAGCTCCACATTAGCACACTGAGCTCCACATTAGCACACTGAGCCGTACATTAACATACTAAGCCGCACATTAGCACACTGAGCCACACATTAGCATACTGAGATGCACATTAGCACACTGAGCCACACATTAGCACACTGAGATGCACATTAGCACACTGAGCCACACATTAGCACTCCAAACCACACATTAGCACACTGAGCCACACATTAGCATACTGAGATACACATTAGCATACTGAGCCACACATTAGCACACTGAGATAACCATTAGCATACTGAGCCATACATTAACACACTGAGCAGCACATTAGCACACTGAGATGCACATTAGCATACTGAGCCGCACATTAGCACACTGAGATGCACATTAGCATACTAAGCCATACATTAGCACACTGAGATGCACATTAGCACACTGAGCCCCACATTAGCACCCTGAGACGCACATTAGCACACTGAGCCACACATTAGCACCCTGAGACGCACATTAGCACACTGAGCCCCACATTAGCACACTGAGACGCACATTAGCACACTGAGCCACACATTAGCACTCCAAACCACACATTAGCACACTGAGCCACACATTAGCATACTGAGATACACATTAGCATACTGAGCCACACATTAGCACACTGAGATGCACATTAGCACACTGAGATACACATTAGCATACTGAGCCATACATTAACACACTGAGCAGCACATTAGCACACTGAGATGCACATTAGCACACTGAGCCCCACATTAGCATACTGAGCCGCACATTAGCACACTGAGATGCACATTAGCATACTGAGCCGCACATTAGCACACTGAGATGCACATTAGCATACTAAGCCATACATTAGCACACTGAGATGCACATTAGCACACTGAGCCCCACATTAGCACCCTGAGACGCACATTAGCACACTGAGCCCCACATTAGCACCCTGAGCCACACATTAGCACACTGAGATGCACATTAGCATACTGAGCCACACATTAGCACACTGAGCCACACATTAGCACACTGAGCCCCACATTAGCATACTGAGCCATACATTAACACACTGAGCAGCACATTAGCACACTGAGATGCACATTAGCACACTGAGCCACACATTAGCACACTGAGTCGCACATTAGCATACTGAGCCATACATTAACACACTGAGCAGCACATTAGCACACTGAGATGCACATTAGCACACTGAGCCCCACATTAGCATACTGAGTCGCACATTAGCACACTGAGATGCACATTAGCATATTGAGCCGCACATTAGCACACTGAGATGCACATTAGCATACTAAGCCATACATTAGCACACTGAGCCCCACATTAGCACACTGAGCCCCACATTAGCACCCTGAGCCCCACATTAGCATACTGAGCCGCACATTAGCACACTGAGATGCACATTAGCATACTGAGCCGCACATTAGCATACTGAGCCAAACATTAACACACTGAGATGCACATTAGCACACTGAGCTCCACATTAGCACACTGAGCCGTACATTAACATACTAAGCCGCACATTAGTATACTGAGCCGCACATTAGCACACTGAGATGCACATTAGCATAAAAGAGCCACACATTAGCATACTGAGCTGCACATCAGCACACTAAGCCGTACATTAGCACACTGAGCTGCACATTAGCACACTGAGACGCACATTAGCACGCTGAGCTGTACATTAGCACACTGAGCCACACATTAGCACACTGAGACGCACATTACCATACTGAGACGTACATTAGCATACTGACCTCCACATTAGTTTACGGAGCCATACATTAGCATACTGAGCCTCACAATGTGCGCTGAGGGTGCTCAGAAGAGAAAAAGTACACAAGGGGAGAGACACACGATGAGCGCTAAAGGCGCTCAGCGTAGGGCTTCCAATGAGCACCGAAGGTACTCAGAGGACCAAAAGCGTTACTTTGTGCAGCAAACAGCATTACCTGCCATACAATTTTACATTGTACTAATGTATGTCTCAGTATCCTAATGTGCGGCTCAGAGTGCTAATGTGCAGCTCTGTATGCTAATGTGCAGCTCAGTATGCTAATGTGTAGCTCAGTGTGCTAATGTGCAGCTCTGTATGCTAATGTGCAGCTCAGTGTGCTAATGTGTGGCTCAGTGTGCTAATGTGTGGCTCAGTGTGCGATCCTCTCTCCTCCTTATTTATTTTTTTATAATAATTAATTAACTAATGGATGTAGTCTTTTTAGATTTTTCAAAGGCATTTGATACAGTGCCACATGGAAGACTAGTGAGCAAACTAAGGGATACAGGAATTGCAGTAAATATCTGCTCATGGATCGAGAGCTGGCTAAAAGACAGGAAGCAAAGGGTTGTTGTAAATGGAACATACTCCGATTGGTCTAATGTGATAAGTGGGGTTCCTCAGGGCTCAGTATTGGGTCCTCTCCTTTTTAACATATTTATTAATGACATTGAAGTAGGACTCGAATGTAGTGTCTCCATTTTTGCTGATGACACTAAGTTGTGCAAGGTAATAAAATCAGATAATGATGTACTTTCCCTACAAAAGGATTTGCATAAATTAGAGAAATGGGCGGCTAAATGGCAGATGAGATTTAATACAAATAAATGTAAGGTTATGCATTTGGGAAGGAAAAAAAGCCAAGCAATCTATAATCTTAATGGAGCAAATCTAGGGGTATCAGATATTGAAAGGGATTTGGGAGGACTAGTGGACAACCACCTAGGTAACAGCGCTCAAAGCCAAGCAGCGGCTGCAAAGGCAAATAAAATATTAGCATGTATTAGGAAGGGTATAGAAGCCAGGGAAGAAGATATAATTCTGCCACTATACAAATCTCTAGTACGCCCTCATTTGGAATATGGAGTACAATTTTGGGCACCACCTCACAAAAAAGACATCTTAGAGCTGGAAAAAGTACAGAGAAGGGCTACAAAACTAATAAGGGGAATGGAGGGGCTAAGTTATGAAGAAAGACTAGCAAAATTAAACTTATTTTCGCTAGAAAAAAGGCGTCTAAGAGGAGATATGATTACGTTATTTAAATACATCCAGGGTCCATATAAGGCTTTGTCAAGTGAGCTTTTTGTAGCAAGAGATTTTCAACTGACAAGAGGACATCCGTTGAGGTTAGAGGAAAAAAGATTTCACCTTAAACAAAGAAAAGGGTTCTTCACAGTTAGGGTGGTTAAACTGTGGAATTCTCTACCAAAGGAGGTGGTGACAGCGAATTCGATAGACAACTTCAAAAAGGGGTTAGATATATTTCTGAATAAAGAGGGCATTCAAGGCTATCCTAGATAACTAGCGAAGGAATATTGATCCAGGGAGAAATTTGATCGCCAGTTTCTGGGGTCAGGAAGGAATTTTGCTTTTTTCCCCCCTTATGAGACAATTGGCAAAGTTTCAATGGGGTTTTTTTTATGTTTGCCTTCCTCTGGATCAATTAACAATAATTAACAATTAACAATAATAATAAATAGTCCAAATTAAAAAGATCAATAGAGATCTAAAAAGGTTGAACTTGATGGACTAACTCTTTATTCATTCTCCAATACTATACTATTAATAATTATTTAATCAATAATTTAATTAATAACTAATCCGCATATTGCAGATCAGAGGAGATCTTAACAGGTTGAACTTGATGGACTGAAAGTCTTTTTTCAACCTTAATTACTATGTAACTATGTAACTAATAAATTAATATTCTTTACCTATTTGTAATTAATATATCCAACATTCAATATCCTTAAGAGCTAACAATCTGTTTTGATTTTCCTGCAGCTTACAATGTACATTTGCACTGTTTCTGACTGGAGGTGTAAGTGTCAGCAATGTGCCAAGTGTGCAGTGCAAATAGGCTGCGTGCGCGAGGGCAAACCGTTTGTTTAGTTGTGCAAATCAGCATTTTAGATTGGTAATGTTATTAGTTGCAAGTTCGTGTTGTAAAATGGCGGTGATTGTCTATGTGTTTCACTCTTTCCTAATAGTGTATTTTTAACCTCGTACGTTCCTAGGTAAAAGTCGTATGTGCTTGGCATTGTTTTGTGTGGTTAGGGGTCGTGTAGCCTCGTTTTCATTTTTTTTCAGACGCCATTTTTTTTCTCGCTTAGCCGATTTTCAAGTGCCGAAAATGCTTAAATTCAACTTAAATTTGAGTGCAACCTCACTCCCAGACGTCCTGGCTGTCCCCCCGTGCTCTGTTTGAGTTATTTTTTTTTTTTAATGTTTTTTTTTTTATTTTGCTGTGTTTTTGTTGTTTTTTCGATGTACACGTTTCGGCCGTTAACTTCGTATTTTTGCAACCTTGTATTTTTTTTTCTCTGTCCCGATTTCCTTTCAGATTTTTGCGACTTCGTATTTTTTATTTTTTTTCTAAGTCCCACAGGTTTTTTTTTACAGAGAGTTAGGGCGAGGGACGCAGTTCTGCAAGCTTGCTTCGCGAGCTCGCAAAGCGTGACAACGACTCGCAGTTTCAATTTATAATATGTGACTAGGAAATTGCCCATAAAAAATGACAGGATTAAAATTGTAAGGCTGGTAATGCTGTTTGCCACACAATGTGAGTCTTTTGCTTCTCTGAGCACCTTCGGGGCTCATCCCGTGGCTCGCAATGAGCGCCGAAGGCGCTCATTGCGAGCCTCTCCCACCGTGCACTTCAACTCTCCTACTTTGCACTGATCACCTTCGGCGCTCATTGCAACCCTTCCTTCCCACCTACTGTACGGTCCACTCATTGCAGGTTTCGTTAACCTGCAAGTTTTGTGCTTGGGAATGCCATGCGCATCTTTCCACCCCCACGTCTCTTTTTCCTCTGCGTTGTTGGTGTAAGTGTTACTGTCTTTACAATCATGTATTTTACTGCGTGCCTGGCTTTGCTCAGCCTCATTTTCATCCAGTTTCAGAATTTTTAAGTTTTTTTTCCCTTTGTTAAGCCGATTTCGTATTGACGAAAAACCCCAAATATAGCTAAAATTCGCTTTCAACCTCACTCCCAGGCTTCCTGGCTCTCCCCTTGTACTGTGTGTGAGTGTGTTGTTATTTTTGTTAAATTATTTTTTGTGTTTTTAGAGATACGCGCTTCGCCTTACTGTGGTGAAATAGTCTCTTCCTCCTTTACCACACACAATACCTTTAGGCTGTAAGTCTGCAAGTTTCAATCCTGCAGGGTGCTTTGGGGAGAGCACCGTGGACACTGGATTTAAGGATCAAAGACAGGGCCCTCCTTTCTTTGCTATGTGTTGGTTTATATTTACCTTTGCCTGGAACTTATCTTATGTACAGCGCTACGGAATATGTTGGCGCGTTATAAATAAACAATAATATTATTAATATTCCCAGTAGTAACATATGGATGTGAGAGCTGGACCATAAAGAAGTCTGAGCACCGGAGAATTGACGCCTTTGAATTGTGGTGTTGGAGAAAACTGCTTAGAGTCCCTTAGACTGCAAGAAGATCCAATCAATCAATACTACTACAGGAAATTAAGCCAAACTGTTCACTGGAAGGTTTGATCATGAGGCTAAAGCTGAAATTTGTTTGCCATATCATGAGAAGACAGGTTTCCCTAGAGAAGACTGATGCTGGGAAAGATTGAAGAAACATAGGATGAGATGGATAGATGAGGCCAGCAATGGGCATTAGCTTGATGGAGCTCAGGTTGCAGCGCCTAAAAGATGTGTCTGGCATACTGTGTTCCATAGGATCATGGAGAGTCAGACACAATTGAACGACTAAACAACACAAAAATAATAGTTAGGTGAAGCTTGATAAGAAGATAAACCTCTATTAAACTTTTAGTGTGCATTTTAAATTACTTATTTACTTATATTACTATTTTTAAAAAATACCCCAGCCTGTATCATCTCTGGATCTCTCCACCACTGGAATGAAATATTGTGGCAGGAGTGGATCCACCCAGGAGGAAGTGCCAAATTGAAAACCACTCTCTGAAAAAACTTTAGTTGAAGGGAGACAGGTACAAACGCACTTTCTAGTCACCACCCAATATCATACTGCAATTGTGGTATGGCCCTCCCCCACCCACAATACTTCATTCAAAGGATGGAGAGATCTGAAGCTTGTGTAGTCTGGGGGCATGCTTAAAAAAACTTATGTTTAAAAATGTAATTACGTTTTTTTCTTCTTATCAAGCCCTAACTGTTCTTTAGAGAACCATGTATAAGGCCACTAAAGAGGTCTTTTATCCCGAACTACTGGATTGCTGTGATGTGAATTATTTATGCATATTATGCATTTTTTGTACTTATTAATTTATAATTAATTTATCATTAAATTTCACAAATTGGGTAAAATGTGGTCTGGACTCTGTGGACATACATAATTCATTTGTAGCCTTAATCTGCCTGTATCCAGTCTGCAAACGCATTTATGCTGATATCTGTAGTAAATCATGATTTAGTAAATATCAATATATTATATATAAAAATACAAAACCTATTGTGAGGAATTCAAAGTTTCCCCAGGGTGTTTACCACCCCAAATTCATCAATACAAAAATAGTGGGAATAATTAGGACTAGATAAATATAAAGTTTATTTATACACAACAGCGACTAATAAAATTATTTCAAATGCCCAAAAAGGAAAAACAGGGGAGATAAAATGAGGCAATTGTGTGGAATATATTGATCCTATTGACACAAAAAAATACATTATATATATTCTCCTATTGGTGGGATACATTTATTCCAGCCTTTAGTCAAGGTATAATTTACTAAAATGGTAAATCCATATATTTAAAGTGTATTAGCCTGCTAGTTATATATGTCTACATATAGCTGTATAGAATGTATAGAATCTGTCTCTCTTAATATAACAAACTTGCAAATGAGTCCTAGAAACTTGCCCATATATATTAACTGCTCATAATATATATTTCCTTTTTTGGAATTTGTAAATCATTTTATTTGTCGCTGTTGTGTATAAATAAACTTTATATTTATCTAGTCCTAATTATATAATAGGACAAACAACAATTGATGTTGTTATTATTTTCCATGTGAATCTCTTTTATAAATACTGTATATTATGTTGATTGTAGAAAAAAAAATACTTATTTTTATGTTTCTTTAAAGAGATGACGTCACCCGAAAATCAAGTTATTTTTAAGGTTATTCTTAAAGAGCATGGACATCTGGCTATATGTTGTGTTATCCAGTTTTTCTAAAGTGAATACATCCTGGGAAATTCCAAGTAGTAATTACTGCCTTTATATGCAAATTTGCTGCAAACACATAGAGCCCAATTCAATTTCAAGCCCACATCTTGCGGGATACAGGCCGTATGTCTGCGGGCTTGCTGTTAGCTCCCGTTCATCTCCGATTCCGATGCTATTCAATTGAACAATTCCGCAAGTTACGGCCCGAACGCCAAAGCCGTAAACCACGCACTCGTGTGTAGCAGTTCAGGACGGGAACTTGGTCAATTAAGCAAGGCCGTAACCACCCCATTTCGACACAGCCAATAGAAAATGAGGCCATCATCAATACGGCAGTAAAACATGGAGGTTACATGTCAATGAATTAGGTCAGGGGTCCAAAATGCGATGAGACTCGCAAACCCGCAAAATTATAAAAATGTATGCCAATACTGTGCTAGTCCATATGGGTGGCCTGATATGTATTAACTCATTGATTCCCGAGATCGATATAACCCTGATGTGCGAGCTTGAGACTATTGTGCAATTAATCCTAATGTCTGTCATCACTTTCCCCGTTATTTACAGTGCAGTATTGATTTTTTATTTGCATTTACAGTGCTACGAACAGGTGTTTAACCCCCTTGTGGGTCCTCTCTAGTACTCGGAGGATTGTCTCCTACATTTGCTGTTTACGGGTGTGAAAACATTTGCGGGCTTGGGGAATTGTAACAATTGAATAGCGATTTGCGATTTTAGCTCTTGTGGACAGAAAAGATCAAAGGCTTTGGGAAGCTGTTATTTACGGGTTTAACAACCGCAAACTTTTCAAGGCGTAACCAGTTTGGAGCACGCAAAAAGACGCAAATTGAATATCAAATTAACTTACGGCCTCCAGTAACTTTTGATTGCTCAACTGAATCAGGCTCATATTAATGATCTGCTTTGATGTGCTAATTAGTGTCACAGTCTCTATAGTGGTTAACATAAAGTAAAGTCCTGCACCCCTGTATCAAGTACTCTGAGTAATAGTGTGGTAATAAAAGACAACTTATATCTTAACATATAAGTGTGCTCTATCCTATAAGAGTACCTGTTTAAGTGGATCTTCCCCTTTAAAAAGCGACATCATTGTAATGTACTATCTCACTGCTCTTAGTTGCTGCTGGGACAGTCCGTTCTTCTTAAAAAACAACATATTTTTTGGTTTGTTTCCATGATGCTCTAATAAAGTCTGTAAAACAACAGCAAAGTTATTAAAATATTTTGCAGGCGTCACTGGGAAGACTGGAAATCGGCAAGAAAAAAAAACTGGCAGTGCTTAATCTGCACTTTCCGGCGTTTTACAGAAATCAGTTTCATTGGAAGTTGCAAAATAGTTGAGAAATTAAGAAGAATTGTATTATAATAGCTGACCTTGATAAAGAGGCTGGACTGAGATCTGAATATTTTGGACCAAACCCACAACCACAGGAATCAAAAGTACCTGCACTGTAGAGACTTGGCGCCAGATGGAGAGGCAGGGAGCGTTGTGCCATATTTTCACAACAATGATAAGCGCAATTGTTTAAGGAAATGAGCATTTTGAATATATAAAAAAAAACAATAACTCACAGAACAAATAGATGGTGACAACAATTTATTTTAGTATCAGTTAATTCTCGGAATACATTTGTACATTCTGCGATGCGTACGTGAGATGGATCTAAAACATACATTAGAGACTGTATTACATATATGCAGGCATATGCTTAAAAGGAGCCATGTTTGAAATGGTATTTAGATTACAGAGCAAAGTCTTTGTGGCCACATTTGCATGTCCTTGCCCAGGCTCCCAGAATGCAGTGCAATAACTGTATTTCTCAGAATTCTAAGCAGGAAACAAGTTTTATAAATTACTTTAGATGCTCAAATGTGAGCACAAATGTACTATTTATTTACTATATATATATATATATATATATATATATATATATATATATATCTATACACACACACTTTTTTTTATTATTATTCATTTATTCGGTTTGCCATACATATGTCCCAAAACATATTGACCATTCAGTATTTCCACACAAGGAATAATACAGCATATAAATACAAGAGCTATGGCACCAATACAAACACACTGTTCCAAAAGTATGAAAAATATAATCTCCATATTAAGGGTAAAACAAACCGAAGGAGGGAAAGAATGAAAAAGGGGAAAGAGGGGGAACCACTGATATATCAATTGCAGGATAAGCCTGTATGAGGTCCACATGATCGCCTTAACTCCAATGCTATCAGCTGACATTTTTAAGGGAGACTTTTAAATACAGTACATTGCTTCAATCACCTCATCTATCTATCTCCGCCATCCCCTTCTTCATGAGCCTTCAATGTTTCTCACCATCAGAGTCTTCTCTAGGGAATCTTGTTTACCCATGATATAAGCAGTATATTTTAGCTTCAGCCTCAAGATCAAACCTTCCAGTGAACAGTATGGCTTTATTTCCTGTATTGGTTGATTGGATCTTCTTGCAGTCCAATTCTCGGCGCTCAGACTTCTTTATGGTCCAGCTCTCACATACGTATGTTACTACTGGAAACACCAATTCTATCTATGCTGACTTTTTTTGATATCACAAATATAGTTGTCTGCAGCCGGGCTTTGCAAAGTGAGGGCCGCGATTGTGGCCAGGCAAGGAGCGCCAAGGAAGGACCTAGGACTGCCAGGCACAACACTAACTTACACAATGCGGAAGTAGCCAGCTACACAAACGGTTTACCCTCGCGCACGCAGCCTATTTACACTGCACACATTGCTGACACTTACACCTCAGCTCAACAAAACTGCAAATCTACATTATATGCTGCAGGAACATCAAAACAGATTTTTAGCTCTTCAGCACATTGCTTGCTGCATATATTAATTACAAATACGTAAAGTATATTAATTTATGATTTCATTTATTTAGTAATTAATTATCATTAAAACATACATATATACAAAACTTTAAAATACACCACAACACACGATTGCAATAAACGGCAAAGGTGCTCATTGCCAGCCACACGATGAGCGCCAAAGGCATTTACCACGAGGCTCGCAATCAGTGCAAAAAAAAAAAAACTCAATTTGTGTGCCAAAAACCATTCCTTGACTTACAATTCTATTGCCGTAATTTTTTGACGGGCAATTCGTAATCCAGAACTCAGAATTCCAAATGCCTTATCTAACATCTAGGACGAGCACTTTACAATAATAGAAAATGAAATAAGACAAGTTACTTATCAATGTGCGAAAAGCATAAGACATGGAGCCCACTTTAAACAGAACGCAGACAAAAAATTGTGAATCAAAGGTGTGAGACTGTATTATATTTTTTACATTCTAAAAATGTTGTTTATTTCCAAGTGTAACCATTTTATCCATAGTGGTCCTTCTATCTATGCCGGAGCACATAATGAATACTTTCTATATTACTTGCACTATAAAGTTCAGTTTAGCAGGAAGAGTTAAAATGTAAATGTGCGCTATTTTCTGATGCAACCTTTGGAGGCCATTATGATTTTTCTGTAACATTATCTGTTTATTGCATTATCAATACCTGCTTGTATTTGGTTTTGAACAAACACATTGCGTGCTGTGGTCAAATGGTTTATTACCTGTGTGAATCAATCCCTTAGTGCAATTTCTCTTTGGATAAAGACTTGAGAAAAGACTGAATAGTACTGTATCTAAGTATTTTATATTCCTGCTCTTTTGTCAACAAATCGTCTCATTATCCACGTGTTGCAGGACGCCGGTGTTGCATCTGGAACAATTGTCACACTCCTGAAAAACGTGAATTGTATAGATTAAAAAACATATGCTCTAGAGATCTAATGCTCTTAGTGAGCCTACAAAAGAGGTCATACAATGAAGCACTTAAAAAAAACACTTATTATATATGTTGTTTCATGTAACAGCGGTAACTCTCAACAGCCAGTCCTAAGAAAGGTGCTAATCCCAGAGACCTTATCTATCCGCTGGTTCTCAGGAAGAAAAAAGGGGACGAGCAGAGCCTGACTGTTTGAATTTGGGGTGACAGAGTCGTCTTATCTGGTCCTACGTCTTTAAGTGATGGGGAGGGGTCAGGCAGTTATTGAATAAATGCTATAGAAAGAATATAATTTAATCTGCAAATGTCATTATATGCATTCTATACCATCATGTGGGATATGTCCATCCCAACTATCAAACACAAATTAGTTATTACTATAAGTATTACTTACAATTGCATCATGTTAATATGCTTTTAATTATATATAGATATATAGATATATATATAGATAGATAAATAGATAGGTATGGTAATTATATATATATATATATATATATATATATATATATATATATATTATAGTATAATTTCAAAGAAAAAGGTACAATTTAATTTTTATTTTATGTCATTAGTGTTTTTTCAATAAACACGTCAAATATCAAACACAAATTAGTTATTACAAGTACCACTTATAGTAACAACTAATTGCATCATGTTAATATGCTTTTAATTTAAAAAATAAATAAATAAATATATATATATATATATATATATATATATATATATATATATATATATCCTTATTAAATTGAGATTCGGCCAATCGAATAGGGCTCTATATAAGCACAGAGCATATTTTTTTTAAAGAAGTTTTTAGTTAGTGATGATACTGAAAACTCCCGTAAAAAAAAAATGCTCTGTGCTCATATATTTATTATTATTATTATCTTTATTTATATCGCGCCAACATATTCCGTAGCGCTGTACAGGGGTTTAGTACATGGCAAAAAACAAACTTAACACCTTATAAAAAATGGAGGGCCCTGTTTTTGAGCATATAATCAAATGTATATAGAGCCCTATTCAATTAGCCAAATCTCAATTTAATAAGGCTGCTTGTAATTATATATTATAGTATAATTTAAAAAGGTACTGTTTACTATTTATTTTATTTTAACCCCAGCTATCAAACTCAAATTAGTTTTTACCACTTAGCATTGCATCATATTATGCTTTTAATTACGGTATATATATATATATATATATATATATATATATATATATATATACACACACAATAAATATGGTAATTATATCATTTAATTTAAAAGAAAAAAGTACTATTTATTAAAGAAACACAATTGTTCTTACCACTAGACTAAAACTCAACAGGGTTTTTAGTAGCTTAAAAAATATCAATATTAACCGTATACAGCTAAAAATTAAAAAAATATAATATAAATGTCCACAATCTGATCACATGATTATAATTAGTGCCACTGGCTGGTTATGTAGGGGAGGTCTGAAACAGGCTGAAATAATTATCTTTCAAAGCATGTAACTCAGTTAAATTAATAGCAATTTTAAAAAGGAAAGCACTTTTTGCACTCCCTATCTGATGGTGCAAAGCATATATGGTGAGTTCAATGTTCCTTTTATATGAAACTACTCCAAAAATAAAGCTATACAATGTAATAAAACAGAAGTTTCAGAAAAAAGGAAGTTAAATTAGGAAGTTAAAATCAGAAATAAACTATGGGATTCAGTATTTGTACTCACTATGCCCTCACAACATTGTCAGAACTGTATCTCTCACAATCATAAATGTGACTAATTGTAAAAACTAACCATTTATGTATTCCTGTAAGTACACTGGAGATGAGGTCAAAAAACAGATAAGGAGCCTAATACCCGAAGCTTGTATTGTTTATCCTCCTGCCTCAAAACATTTAAAACCTCAGTAAAAAAGCATCTCTTTAAAGAAGCGTATCACCTTCCACCCTAACACGCTTATCACCTCTCTCCCCCTCTTTTACCCTCACTATACCTTAGATTGTAAGTCTGTGAGTTTCTATCCTAAGTACTTCGGGAATTCACCATGGACATTGGATCCCTAGCTCAAAGACCGCGCCCTCCTTGCTTTGCTATATGTTAATCTGTATTTATCTTTGTCTGAACTTAACTTATGTACAGCGCTACGGAATATGTTGTCGCGTTATAAATGAACTATAATAACAACAATAATAATAATTGTTGGTTATAGTATTAAGTTATACCTTTTACATGACCAAGTAAAAGTATTTTCATAAAAATAGAAAGTTCTCAGAACAGTTTGTTTTGCATCAACTGTTTGTCTATAGCACAGGTTCCCAAACTATGTTGTTGTTCAGTTGTGTCCAACTCTCTGTGACCGTATGGACCGCAGCACGCCAGGCACAATCTTATGTCTCTGATTGTACTTATCCATAAGGTTTTCTTAGCAAAGATACTGGAGTGGGTTGCCAGTTCCTTCTGAAGTGGACCACGATTTGTCAGACCTCTCTGCTATAGCCTGTCCATCTTGGGTGATCCTACTTGGTATAGCTTGCAGCTTCATTGAGGTACACAAGTCCCTTCACCACAACAAGGTAGCGATATCAACGGGAAACTGTGGTAGTGACTCCAATAATAACTGGGACTGAATAAAAGCATGATACAAAATTATAAAAAATGAAATAAAAACAAAAAAGACAGTATCTAAGGACACTGATGCTATATTTATGGTTTATAACTGCACAGGTTATATTCCAAGATAGAAGAACATATTATAAGAAGCAGATAGAAATGTTTTTAGGTGGTCTGCAAAGACCCTCAGCACTGTTTAAGTAGTCAGTCAGGACCCTAGCCAACGTTTAAAGGGATATGGGCGGTTCCTGGATTTTCCTACGTATATAATACTAGTAACTTGCCCATCATATATGACGGTGTCATGTTACGTTCAATTGTCTGTTCCTCTCTACGCACTCTCTCTCCTTGTGCCCTCTGTCTCTCTCAGTGCGCCCTCTCTCTGTGTGCTTTCTCTCAGTGCGATCTCTCTTTGTGTGTGCGCTCTCTGTGCCGTCTCTCTGTGTCCCCTCTCTGTGCTCTGTCTCTCCCCTTCTTTCTCTGCCTCCCTCCCTTTCTCTCTCCCTCTCCTCTGTCGCACCCCCCTCCGCACAGTGCATGCGCATTGTCGCGGCTGTGTCCTGCAATCAGCATGTGAGTAACGCCTGCAAGATGTGACAACTATTATAGTGGATCCCTGTGTTTATATTTTATGTACTTTTATTAGGAAGTGCTTATAAGCACTGTTTTTACTGCCTACAATCAAACAAATAGTTTTGTATGAGCCTGCCCTCTGCAGAATATGCAGACACAGACTCTGTAGTACTAGCTGTGCTGTTTCTATGACCATCTCTCAGCAACATGCTACTGAGGTGTTGTCCCTGATAGGCTAGGACACTTCACTGCCCATATCCAGCCCTACAAAATCTGTATCTGCATACACAGCAGTGGGCAGACCCATACAGGGACTATTTATTTGATTTTAGGCGATAAAAACAGAGCTTATAAGCACATCTTAATAAAATAATTGACATAAAAGTAATTAGATACCCAGGAATATTATATACCTAGAAACTATCCAGGACCTTTACATATCCCTTTAAAAAAGTGTAGTAAAAACTATTCTAAAGTATAACTGTAGCTTGGAAATAAACATAATTTTCTACTGCATTCTTATCACATAAAACAGTTGTCAAACTGCAAGACGTCGTCACGCTTTGCGAGGTGCGAAGCGAGGCGAGCTGTTACACCGTAGCACTTAGCCGATGCGAGCCTCGCGAAGCGAGCCGCTAAAATACGAGACGCGGGACTTACAAACAAAAAGATACGAGACGCAAAAATTTACGAGATTAGCGGGCAAACAAAAAACCCGAAAAACACACTAAATACACAGAAAAAATCACAAAAACATCACAAACAGCAAGGGGCAACAGTGAGTGAGGTGGAACGCAAATTTAACTTTATTTAGACTATTTTCGCCACACGAAAATCGCCAAAGCGAGGCAAAAAATGGCTGCCGGAAAAAATTAAAACGAGGCCACACGACCCTGGACCGCGCAAAACACTGCAAACCACGTAGCACTTTACACATCACACTACGACCTACAAGATATACTATTACAAAAGCCTGAAAATACTCACGAGACGCGTACCACATTAATAACATTACGACTATACAATACTGCTTTACACAATAAACCAACGGCTTTACCTCGCGCACGCAGCCTATTTGGAACGCGCACTTCAAACATTCATTACACTTTATAAGCAGGGCACCAACACTCACAATGTATATTCTATGCAGATGCAAAATACAAACAGATTGTTAGCTCTTCAGCCTATTGCTCGCTGCATATATCAATTATGAATAAAGTATATTAGTTTATTGAATAAATAATTAATTCTTAATTAAATAAATCATTAATTAACTACATATACATAGAAATATATATCTCTCTCATAGGACCGAAAGTGCATGACAGGAGAGGCTCGCAATGAGCGCCGAAAATCCTCACAGTACAAAACAGTTTCAATTATGTCTCAAACAGCATTCCCATGGCTTCAAATGTTATTGCCCCGTCATTTTTGACGGGCAAGTCGCTAGTTATTAATGGTTATCATCCCACTTACTACATTTATATATTTTAATTAATATGTTGAATATTCTAGGATACATCCCATACAGTGTATAGGTTATTTCTATGCAGATGCTCGGTCACCGCTTATTTATTGTATATTGTGGGATGATATAAATACATGTATTGCTGCATCTCTTCTAGTCAGTGGGTGAGTGGAGGCTGGATCACCCTGCAGGAGCAGCCCCTTCCTTGTGTTTCCTATCAGGACTGAGCTCAGAGCCTGCCTGGCACTAGTGCAGGATGATGCTGCAGGGTGCAGTGTTACTGGTAATGATGCTGATGATGATGTTGGAAGGTGATGTTAGTTCTGTTTGCTGTTTCTGCAGAGTCACGTGGGGCCCCTGTAAGTTTCCATAAAGAGAGTGGCCTGTGGTGTCACATGATGGATATGATATAAAGAGACGACATCAGAAAGAGGGAGGCAGAGGGGAGCTGGAGGCTGCAGTGAGAGGCTAGAGCTCAGCACACTGCACAGAGGACCACTGCAGCACCCACAGCATTGAGAATAAATACTACCTGGACTCCTGGGATAGCACCCACAGCAAGAAAGATACATTGTATCAGTTGCAATGCAGAATGCAACTGTAGACATCCATGGAAAAAGGAATGGAAACAACATTCAACTTCTGCAGAACAAGAAAAGAGAAGTAGAGCACAGCAGAAAAACAACAGCAGAGTTAAAGGAGAAGTAACATAGAGCCAGAAACGGGTCACAGAGAGTCAGACATGACTGAACGACATAACAACAACAATATAGCAGCAATGCAAAGGGATAAACACCATCTGCATAGGAGAAAGAAGAAGTATTAGTGCAGAAACGACACAGCAGCACCCCACCTCTTGCAGCTATGAGTTGCACAAGCAGTTGGACAGCAGAGGGAGAAGCAGCATGATCCATACCCAGCACTGAGGAAAACACAGAGGAGGGAGGAGCAGCAGCAGCACAACACATGGAGGAGATACACCCACCTGCAGCAGCAGAGGAGAAATAACAGCACTCACCTCTAGGACATGCACATACATCAGCAGCAAAGGGATCCAGCAAAACCTATGGAGATATAAGCAAAAAATCACTCAGCATACCAGGGGCCACAGGAGATCATGGTGAGTGGGTCTGAGTCCCCTCTGCTCTATTTTCTTGTTTACTTTGTTAAGTGCATGATGACGTCAATAACTTGGTATTTCCATAGTGTGGCTGTATATGGGTTCCATATTGTGTATGTGCATGTGTGCTGCAATGTTCCCATATACAGCTTCCTATGGTACAATGCAGCTGTGCATAGCAGGGACACTCCCCCATTGTTATAGGGCTGCTACATTGTAATATAAAGAAATCATATGTGTGTGTGTGTATATATACACACATACATATACACACTTATACATACAGTATATATATATATTATTTTGTATTCCATAATCCTCCTTATACAGTGTGTTGTGAGATATTTTACACTGTTCTGTAATCTCACAATCAGTGGGGTGTGACACACAACTGCCCCATGTATGTGTGGTATACACCGATTTATTAAATGTAATTATAGAATGAAATAAAACCAAACATCATGTATTTCATATTTTTGAAGTAATTATTGTGGTGTAGAAGTGTACAAGTGTCACACACCCCTTTATATATCACATTAACATTTGTAAGACAAAAGCAATGATATATATAGTGTGTGTGTGTGTGTGTAGGTGAATGCATGTATATATATATATATATATATATATATATATATAGTGTGTGTGTGTAGGTGAATGCATGTATATATATATATATATATATATATATATATATATATATAGTAAATAAATAGTACATTAGTGTTTTGAATGTCGAAAAACTGGTTAAAGCACACACACATATATATATATATATATATATATATATATATATAGTGTGTGTGTGTAGGTGAACATATATATATATATATACACTCCAGAGTGTGTGTGTGTGTGTAGGTGAACATATATATATATATACACTCCAGAGTGTGTGTAGGTGAACATATATATATATATATATATATATATATATACACTCCAGAGTGTGTGTGTGTGTAGGTGAACATATATATATATATACACTCCAGAGTGTGTGTAGGTGAACATATATATATATATATATATATATACACTCCAGAGTGTGTGTGTGTGTAGGTGAACATATATATATATATACACTCCAGAGTGTGTGTGTAGGTGAACATATATATATATATATATATACTCTAGAGTGCTGCAGTTTTTCTGTGTGTGTATATATATATATATAGTGTGTGTAGGTGAATATATATATATAAATAGTGCGTGTAGGTGAACATATATATATATATATATATATATATATATATATATATATATATAATTTATTTATATATATATACACTCCAGAGTGCTGCAGTTTTTCTGTGTGTATATATATATATATATATATTTATATGTGTGTGTGTGTGTGTGTGTGTATGTGAACATATATATATATAATACAGTATATTATTATTTTCAGCACAAGTAAATGGCCCCTACACACGGTGTGTCTTTGTGTTACAATAGTGTGGTGTATTTAGGCACCAGCTTGTGTCATCATGTAATGTTATTGTGAGGTATCTTTCTCACCACTATACGCCATGCTGTTATTGTGTATCATAGCACAGCCTGTGGTTGTGGTGTCCTGTGTGTTATGCTGTGACGCACATTGAGTTGTTTCCATGCTGTTTGTGTGAATGCATGCAGACTGTGCATTATTGTGCATGCCCCATGTCTGTGTGTTGTTGTACATTATTGTGTGTGTGTGTGTTTGTGTGCTGCGTGTGTGTTGTGATCACTTCTCTTTTTTCAATGTCCGCATTCCAGCTCATGTTGCGCAGATAAAATTCAGAACTGATGTAAACACAGAGGAGGAGCTGAGGTAGAGCTGCCCCAATCCTCCTGTCCCCTCCTTCTTGTTCTTTCATAACAGTGTGTGCTACATGTACACGTGCACTGTGCTGGCTATTTATATACAGGTTTACATTTAATGCATTAAAAATACTAATTGTATATGAAGTGTGAGGTAAGCAGAGGAGCAGCCTCCATCTTGTGCATCCCACCTCTCTCATAAAACTTCTTGTTATAAGTAATAGTGTGTATTAAATCTATTGTAATACATACTGTAGATAAAGTGTGAGCAGCTCCATCTTGTGTATTCCTTCTCTTTTTCATAAAACTTCTGGTTAGATGTAATACTGTGTATTAAACTATAGTATATGTAAAGTCTGAGGTAAACAGAGGAGCAGCCCCATCTTGTGTATTCCACCTCAAACAATGGTTGGTTCATGTGTATTTTATCTTCTATTTATTTTAATACATACTGTGTGAGGTAAACTGGAGCAGCCCCCATCTTGTGTAGTCTACCTCTCTCATGAAACTACTTGTTATAAGCAATGCTGCATATTTAATCTTTTATATTTATTTTAAAACACTCTGTATATAAATTGGAGTAGCCTGTCTCATTAAACTGTTTAGTATATATAATACAGTGTATTTATGCTTACAGTTATTTTAATACATACTGTATATAAAGTCTGAGGTAAACAGAGGAGTAGCCCCCATTTTGTGAATTCCAGCTCTCATAAAACTGCTTGATAACATGTAATAATGTGTAGTTAATCTTATATTTATTTTAATACATACTATATATATTAAAAGTGTGAAGTAAACAGGAGCAGTCTCTCAGAACGGTTTGCTACATGTCCCTGTGCATGCGCTATACGGTATATTTATTCTTGTATTTTTTTAATGCAGAAAAATACATATCACATATATAGTTGTCAGAAGTGCGGGTTGTCAAAAGTTGTTGCTAACGCTCGCAGTTGCTGGCAAGGAGCACCAAAGGCGCTCCTTGCCAGCAACTGGGGACTTTAGGCGCGCAAATGGGCCGCATTTGCGGAGGTGGAGGTTCCCTCCGCGACCGCAAAATTTACGGACTTAGCATCAGCAAATACGAGCCGCGGGACTTAGAAAAAAAACATTACGAACTCGCAAAAATACGACATTAGCGCCCGAAACACACGCACATGAAAAACACAATAAATACACACAACAAACACATAATAAAAAGCTTACCTACAGCAAGGCGGGGCACCCAGCACCTCTAAAAGTGAAGTTACACCTCAATTTATGTAGAAAATCAAGAGTTTAGACACCCGAAAATCCCCTAAGCAAGAGAAAAAATGGCCGCCAAAACAAAACAAGGCTACAGGACCCTAAACACGCAAAACACCACGAAACACATACGATTTTTCTAAAAAAAATGTCCGAGGTCCAAGAACAAGGACGCAAAATCAGCCACAGCCGCGTACCACACACATTAGCCGCCATTTTACAACACTAACTTACAGAATGTGGAAGTACACAGCTACCCTAACGGATTTGGCTCGCGCACGCACACTATTTACACTACACACTGCACACATTGCTGACACTTACACCTCAGCTCCACAATACAGAAAACACATATTGTATGCTGCGGCAACATCAAAACAGATTGCCAGCTCTTCAACACAATGCTTCCTGCATATATTACTTCAAAATAGGTAAAGTATATTCATTTATTCATTTCTTAATTATTTCCAACGCTGCTCATAGCACACAAACAAACAACAGCCTCGCAATGAGCGCCAAAGGATCTCGGACACCTACAAAATTAATGTGGAAACCAAACACCATTACCTGCCTTATAATGTTATTGCCGTCATTTTTTGACGGGCAAGTCACTAGTTATATATAAAGTGTGAGGTAAATATTGCAGCTGACAGGGAGCTTCTCGTCATCCATGTTACTCATGAAACTGTTAATGTGCGCATGGGCACTCTTCTGTGTATTTATACATTTATTTATTTTTAATACATATTTTACAGAAAGTGTGAGGTAATTAGAGAGAAGAACCAGGCGAAGGGCTCATTCCCATCCTTCTATGTGCTAATTTTCTCTGCAAAAGATAACATATGTTACATGTACATATGTACAATCATGTGTATTTATAGTTACATTTAGCTTATTACATACAAAATGCATCCTGTATATAAAGTGTGAGTTATATAGAAGAGATAGCCCCGTGCTTTCAGTGACCTCCTCCGGCTCAGTCATAACAGTGTGTGCTACATATAGAGGATCTAGTGTATTTCGAGGCTGCATTCCATCAGAACACTGGGGCGCGCCACAACACCACCTGGTGGTGCAAAAAAATGACTGCAGGGAAATAACTTTTCAATTCCCTGATGTGGCGCAACTCGAACGGCGCTGAGTTGACAGCGAAGCGATCGTATGTTCGGCGCAGGCATCTGCCCCCCCAGGGCCTCGGGCGCGCCTCTTAAAGCTCAAGACTTCTGTTGGTGCGCCTTATGAGCCAGATCGGAGGATGGAATAGTTCTTTGCCTTCAGCCTCACACCCCAGTGTTCTGACGGGCTGCTGCTTCCAAATCCACGAGGACCAATTTTTTACACCACCAGGTGGTGCTGTGGCGCAGCCACACACCCCTGTGTTCTGATGGGATTCGGCCCCGAAATAGACTAGGACCCATATATACATGTTTGCCACTATAAATAAAATATCCAATAAAATTATATCAGTGTATAGTACAGTACGGATCTTTCCTGTTAAGTGGCAGGAGTGTAGATAGCAGCGCCGCTAGATGGCGCTGTTAAAATTTTACATAATTTCTAACCTTAAACTGTTACCCTAACACTATAAAATTTATCGCCAGTGAAATCTCAACATCGCCATCTAGCGGCCACCCAAAAAGAAAGATCCTACAGTATTCTTAGTAAACACATACTGCATATGGCACATTTTAATAAAAATAAATAAATAAATACGTTATAAGGTAAGCAGAGTAGTAGCTGTTTTTCTCCACACTTAATAATAATAATTCATGAGATATTCAGCATTGTGTGTGCTGCATTATTTTGGATATAACAATATGATTGTGCTAGTTTGTTTATGTTTTAGCGATCGCAGTATGTCACTAATTAGCCCATCAGAACAGTGATTCACTCACAACACATTTGTATGATAATATAGCACAAACAATGCTGAATATCTCATTACTTTAGAAAAATGACTTGTACATTGTATTGAGACACATTTTCACGCTCTTTAAGAACATAAAAAGACTACTTGATTTTGGGATGACAGCAAAGTATTTTAAGAAAAAGTTGTGTTTGTGGGGTAACAAACTAACATTATTACCAATTTTGTAACCAATGAGCATAAAAAGCAACATTTTTAATACTTTGAGTATAGAAAGTTTCCATCTTGATCATCTCCTGATAGCTGGAGTCTTTGGGCATTTATTTATCTACTGGACTGTTGAGGAAAGGGTGGGGAGTAGGGAAAGGTAAGGAGGATTTCTTAAATTATTAAGAATCCTCCACACGTGATCAGTACGTAAAACACCTCTAGGGACAAGCAATAGGCAAGAAAATGTGTATTTTTCCAATTAAAAAACTAGTATAACACTATTCCTGCCTAGTTTTTCATCTTTAATTTATAAAATATACTTTTGTCCAACTCATTGTTGTTTCTATTTTAATCTTTTAATAGCCTCTATCCATCCTGTTTACTGTATGCTGATTCATACCTCCTTGTTCATAACCTTTAGGTAAAACAAATATCAGCTTCCTTTAGAAATGCTTCTAGAACAGTCCACAGCTGTCTGGCTTGTATGATTTACTGGAATCACGGATCTGACAGCAACAAGATGGAAGTCACCGAAAGGCAAAGAAGAATTTACTGATATCGACATTAAAATCTCAGAAGGGAAGTGGGTAATGATAGTATAAAAATAAATTGATTCTTAAATGTTCTGTCTGGCTGCCTCAGTTTTATATATTTTTCAGAAAACAGATAAGATGTCAGAAATTTAATAAATTATGATTAAAATATCATCTGCACCTGCATCATTGTTTTAAGTTATCAAATATGTAAATACACGTAAGTCACATATAAGCTGCCATGTGTTTAAAATATTATCTGCGATGGGCTGACAAATACTATTTTAATCTTTCTACAAACTGCTTTTGGAAAATATCAGGACCTCCTTCTAGCTGTTTTTTTTTTTGGGTTGTCAGAGCACTGTACCAGTCATGGGACTCTATGGAAAAATCCGCTGCTCCATCTAGTGGCTGAAGGTAGTACAGCTAAAAGGATTTAGGGGGAGGTCTTGACTTTTCCTTAAAGCAGATTTTTGCTGGGATTGAAAGAGCTTTCTTAACCCTTACATTGCCCGATTTTCATGCAAAGAAAAACTTTTACACTCTTTAAGACCTGCCTCTTTGAATTAATTCTAGTAAATGTGTAAATTTAGTTTCCCTTTAAGTTACAAGAAAATAGAGAATGATTAAGCAAATGCAGGTTCTTATACATTTTTGTACTGCCATTTACGGTACCAGCAGGACCGGCACGCTCTGGAACTACCCCCCCCCCCCATCTGGTTAGGTCTTCTTATCAGATGGATATTACTCTTCTCAGTGACCATAAGTAGAGTACAGATATTGTCTTTACTAAATAGAGTAAATGTCTTATAAAACTGTTTCCCTAAACTGGGCAAGCATTTTTATAAGGGAACGAACAAAAGGCTATGCAGACATTGACAGCCTTACTAAATTGCGATTCGGCCAATTCTAAAGGGCTCTATATAAGCACAAAGCATATTTTTTACAGACGTTTTTAGTTAGTGAAGACCTTCCTTTTGGATAGATGTTCAACTAAAAACTTCTGTAAAAAAAAATATGCTCTGTGCTTATATAGAGCCCTATTCAATTGGCTGAATCCCAATTTAATAAGGCTGTAAAGGTATATGTAAGTGAGCTGAGTTATGAATGCATCTGATAGAGGAGAATTTATAGTGTGTGAAAAAAAAAATTTGCATGAAAAACTTCCAAAGTAAACGGTTAAACCATTAGCCTGAAGTTTGCTGAATTTCTTGCTTTTGCAAAGAGTTTTCTCTCAATGTTGACACCCTCAGAAATTCCCAGGGATTATTATCATATCTTATACATTGTTTCTTTTTTGCCTGGGGATTTTGGAGACATGCTCAGTTAGCACCTGAAGTCTGCCCTACTGTGGGAAGTCACATGGTGTCAGACACTTTCCTTTAGCGTCATTTCATTCCTTTACTGAATATGTAAAGCTGTGATATAATTTATTGAGCTCTGCAGTGAGTATTGTGTAATACTGTGTTATTTCTTGTGTTCTGTCTGTGAGTATTGTGTAATGCAGTGTTATTTCTTATGTTATGTCTGTGAGCTCTGTGCAATCCTATGACAGCATTTCTATAGCGCTGTCTGAGAGTATTGTGTAATGCTGTGTTATTTCTTGTGTTCTGTGTGTGAGTATTGTGTAATGCTGTGTTATTTCCTGTGTTATGTCTGTGAGCTCTGTGCAATCCTATGATAGCATTTCTATAGCCCTGTCTGAGAGTATTGTGTAATGCTGTGTTATTTCTTGTGTTCTGTGTGTGAGTATTGTGTAATGCAGTGTTATTTCTTATGTTATGTCTGTGAGCTCTGTGCAATCCTATGACAGCATTTCTATAGCGCTGTCTGTGAGTATTGGGTAATGCTGTGTTATTTTTTGTGTTCTGTGTGTGAGTATTGTGTAATGTTGTGTTATTTATTGTGTTCTGTGTGTGAGTATTGTGTAATGCTGTGTTATTTCCTGTGTTATGTCTGTGAGCTCTGTGCAATCCTATGACAACATTTCTATAGCGCTGTCTGTGAGTATTGTGTAATGCTGTATTATTTCTTGTGTACTGTCTGTGAGACTATTGTATAATTTATATTTTTAGAGTCTGTGACCATCTCAGCTTATAAAAAGGTTTGTGATATACTTTGACTGTCACATCAAATCAAAATGTATTTATTTGTTTGTGTTCAACTTTTCTTGCTTTATCATTGTTTTGTCTAAGCATAAGTTTATTTAGAGATTTATGTGTGTTTATTCAGGCCAGACCTAACCACCCTGCTTATCAACCCCTACCCCAGCTCTCTTTTGCCATCCAGTGTCACAACTGCTTGCTGATTGTCTGAAAAGCCAGCATGCTCATGTGCCGCATAATGGATATCTCATTAAAAATGAGATATCTTTTATGCAAATCACAGTTGCTGGGGGTGTCTAAATCACCCCCAGCACATATTTTATTATATTGCAAAAACGGTTTGCATGTTTTCATGCAAATTCTTTTTGCTAGGTGGGTTATGATGCATTCTACAAGATGCATTCATAACCCATCTCACTTACATATACCTTTAAATAGGAAACAAACACGTCAACATACCCAACTTAAACCTCCCTACCCCTTAAAGCTTTCCCATTGTCCACTAATTAACCCAAGGAACTATGTCCAGGTTGCTGATATCAGAAGGGGGAAATTCCCGGGTGTGGCCTTGTTGCCGGCAAGTCTCATCATAATTTCCCCCGGTATGTGTAGACTGCATATAGGCACATCTCCCACCTGGGGTGCAAGCAGGGGAAGAAGTAAGGGGAACAGATTTTAGCTTAGCTTGGCTAGATCCTAGGAAATTAGTCCTCTACTATGTCCATTGTCACAAGTCTCATGCCCACCTGTGAATAGCAGACCTGGAACATGGACAGCCCAACACAATTTACCAGTCGCAAATTTGTTGGGTAATTTGAGGGATGGTGGTAAGGTGATTTGGAGAAAAGTACTGTGTACATAAGATTTTAAGCTCAAAGACCGGATCCTCTATTCTTTTTCCATATGTTAATATTGTATTTTGCTTTGTACTTTACCCTTGTATAGCACTATGTTGGCACATTACAAATAAGGGATAATAATAATGGCTTGCTCTCCTCCACCTTGGCCATTAAAGCTGCAGAAGTGTGGACTTTCAGTGCTAATATTAGTGCCAGTGTTTGTGTTACGAGGTATATGAAGATGTATTTATGTGATAGGCAACTTTCTCACTATAGCACCAGCCCTGGACTCAGATTTCTACTTGTACAAAATAGAAAGTCAATATTACAGAAGAGGAATCTACACACTGATGGAGCCAGGATATAATTATAGGAAAGGAAGATGGCTACTCCCAGCTTTCTATAATATACACTTTACATGCAGGGATATGGAAGGTTTCTGGATTTTGCTAGGTATATAATATCCCTAAGTATCTATTTACTTTTATGTACTTTTAAGCTCAGATTTTACTGCCTAAAATCAAACAAATAGTCTGTATGGGTCTACCCTCTGCAGCTCATGAAGACAAAGACTCTGCAGTACTTGCGATGCAGTGGCTCATAGTAAACAATCAGTCACCATCTCTATACAACATGCTGCTGAGACGTGGTCCTTGATAGGCTAGGACCCTCCACTGCACATGTAGCCCTACAGAGTCTGTTTCTGCATCCCCATACAGGGACTATTTGTTTAATTTAAGCAATAAAAACAGAACGTATAAGCAAAAATAATAAAGTACATAGAAGTAAATAGATACCACACATATTTTAAAGGGCCACTGTAGTTTTATCATAAAATTTTACTCTTTTGAAAAACTATACTTAAAAATATGCCAACATTTTTTTGTATTATTAAAAATACAGCCCTATTTTGTAAGCAGTTTGTTTTCTTTTGATGTAATTCTTAAGATGGGAGGACACTTTGCATACATAGGAATTTTCTAACTGCACAATGTGAATTTGGCATGTAAAGCTGTGAGTGCTCGCAACTCTACTATGTACAATCAGCCTTATTAAATTGTGATTCAGCCAAGTGAAAGGGCTCTATATCAGCACGGAGTATATTTTTTTTACAGTAGTTTTTAGTTAGTGAAGACCTTGCTTTTGTATAGAAGTTCACTAACTAAAAACTTCTGTAAAAAAAAATATGCAATTTGCCAAATCGCAATTTAATAAGGCTGAATGTGTTTAATATTGTATATATTTTTTCTTTGTATTTAACCCCGGTGCAGCGCTATGGAATATGTTGGCACTTTACAAAAAACTGTAAGAATAATAATTAGGAGTAATGGAAATATCATAAGTTTACAAGGACACATCCTCCTGGAAAAATAATAGAGGCAATCAGGTGAGAAAATACATTGTATCCTTGCAGTAAAAAATATAAATGGTATAATAAAATAATAATATTTATTGTTGTATTTTTTAATTGGAAATTCTCTAAATGCAGTTTTGTGATGATATATGTAGATTATATATATATATTGTACACCATCCTTAAATAATATATAAAATATTAAAGAATATAATAATATTACTATGTACAGTCTTTAGATTTAATGAAATGCCTAATCTTTTAATTAGAAATCTCAGTTGGTCTGTGGAGATAAGATGACATTTATATTGTGCACTACAAGTGATATATTACATTGACGCTAATAGCCTCATTTCCCAGCTGTAGGGTATCGAGGTGGTAACAGAAGGCGCGTAGGGATGAGCTGCTTTACCCAACATGATAAATGGAAGTGTCCAGATGTATCTGAAATTGCTCTTTACATCAGTCGCGTTACCAGACATATCTAGGTACAGTGAACCTACCATATCCGCATCTAGATAAGAAATGATTGCTTAATCAATTGTAACTAGCTCACAAAGAATCTTGGTGTTTAAACCGCACGCTTCATAATTAAAAATTGCTATTTTGCACAAGATTTTTCTTATTAAACTAACCAGGCATTGTCCTGAGATGTGCAGAATTTTCCCATTTGAAATGTTTTGTTATTTTATAAATGTTTGTTTGTAGCACTACTTTAGAGCGCACGTCACATGCGCGCAGGCAACATCGTGCCGACATCTGCGCGCAAGAGTTGAGATAAGGTGGGCTTAGGGGTGTTAGGATGGGGTTAGGCTCTCTCTCTCACGCTAAAGTCGGGGTGCCGTTTTGATAGTTCATTCATGGCTATAACATGTACAATATTCCTTAAAATAGATTTTTTTTAAAGCATTTATCTATATAGGGATGGGCATGTTGAGTAAGCAGCTGAAACAATTTGGGTATCCGGTCTCTTGTGTTCTGGACTGGTGTTCTTTGGTTTTTCTTATTAAGCCATCGGTGTATGTGTTTACATAGTGTTGGGATTAATGGTGGTGTGGGCTTGGCTGGTCATCTCTTAGGGTTTTAGAGTGAATATGAGCTGCTAGGTTGTTTTAGTTGAGAGCATGCGTTGGAAATGTCATTTTTCTTATTATTAGTTTCACTCTAACATTAAAACCAATAGATCTTTCTTTAAATAAATAATATATATCTCTTTATTCCTGTAGCCAAACATACTCTCTGAATGGTCAACAGCAAGGCAACCTTTAGTCGATACAGCACATTGTCTCAGTTAACTGTATTAAAAAAATACTGATATTTTATCAATCTGTTTTTAGATCTGAATATAACTGAGATATAGTATAAAAAATAACTGTTCTGTTCTAGTAGTATAAACATATATACTAATTACGTTTATTAGAACTCATCTAGAGTTGTCAGATCCAAAAATGTCAGACCAATGTGATAATAAAAATCTAACTGACCTCTCCAGAACCTGCGGTAGCGACCTCCCTAGCCTGCAGATTATATTAAGATATGAGAATGAGGGTAGTTGGTGGGCTCTATGGCTATGACATGGGAAATAGAGCATCCAGTGGCGAATGACAGGTGAGCGTTTGAACCATTTAAGTATGTCACCATAAAGATACTCTTAGAAACAAGTGTCGGCTTTATATCCTGCCTATTAGTACAAGATGGCATTCTTTCCATATACTAGTAATGTGGACTGACTAGAACCAGTGAGTAGGTTATAGATCTTTCCACCATATCTTTCTTCCTCACTAACATTCTTCATTTCTCTCGATTTTTATCTCTTCCTCTTTTTTCTCTCTATTTCAGTGTCAGCTCTACATCCTCACAGCTTTCTACATTCCTTTGTCATCTTTTCCTTTCCGTATTTCTCCAAATTCCTGTCTCCATATTACCACCATACCTCATGTCTCCGGTTACCACTAGTTTTCCTTCCTCTATAAGCCCTCCATTCCTCAACTTTCCATTCACTCCACCCATTCAACTTCTATCTCTTTCCACTCTCCTTTCATTCTCCCTGTACTTTATATTATTATTCATTATTATCCTTTATTTATAACGCGCCAACATATTCTGCAGCGCAATACAGGGGTTAGGTACAAGTATAAACAATAACCCCACAATGAAAAATAGTGGAAGACCCTGTCATTGAGCGTTCAATCAGATAAACACAGTGCTAGAGCACCTCAAAAGATTGAAACTTGCCACTTCAACATTCATGCAACCATGTCTTTCGACTCTTTTTTCATAATTTCTATACCTTTAATTCCATCTCTGACATCAGTCCACATTTTACAGCCAGTATCTCTCCCCTTTCCTTTTCACCTTGTTGACATCATTCCCCATCTCTTCATTTACCCCATGTCTGCCTCATCTTTGACCCTCCATTCGTCATCTCTCTTTTGCTGCTTTTCCTAAAGCCTCACATTAGCTCAAAACTTTTGAGTCTTTTTATATATCACTAACTTCCTTCCCCTATCTATACTTCACTTTACAAAACATTATTTCCTTATAACTATTTATAACAACTTCCTGTTAAAATTATACAGAACTAGATAAGCCCCTCCCCAAATATTAAAGGAAATCGAAACATAAAATGATTCATATTTACGGTATGAATGTCTTGCATATTTATATAATTATTTACAACATGTACAGGCACCCACATTCCCCTCTGCTCCAGTTAGAGCTCTGCCATCCAATATTTCAATAGCGTAAGAGTACAACATGAGGATGCTTGGCAACAAAATCAACATTCAAAACATGATTAAACCTCTTGAACACCAATTAATGCCACAGTTTGATCTTACCAGAGACGTCCATTCTCTAAGCATTACCTTTGACTCACATGCACCATCTAACACAGTTTCTTCCAAATGTTGCCAAATGATCGCCAGAATACGTCCGTTCTTCACTGTAGTCTTTGACAAAGCTGCACACGCGGCAAAATGTCCGTCAGGCTAGATTAGCCCTTGCTGGACAATTATACTCTTTTGTAAATGTTTTTAGTCTTTTGGGATCTGTGTTCTACATTGCCTACATTTTCACAATTGTGTAATATTTCTATTTTAGCTCTATATATTATTGATTATCGTGCATTTTGAGACTATACTGTTATTTACAACATTGTATTTTAATAATTATAAGCACTTATTTGTTATTACACAGTCTGATTTTTGATGTGCACAATAATACTTATGCTGTTTTTAGCTCCTTTAGTATCTTTGTCTTTATGCATTTAGACATATTATTCTAGGTTTATATCTATATTTGGGGGTTTAAACCCTTGTTAAGCCTTCCAGATAGGAGGGTGCTTCTATCACCCTACCTTTAGACCTAGGTAGTTACAGTCCTATACTAGCAATTTTGGTTTTAACTGTGTTAATTTCATTATCTATAAATTAAAGAAATGTTCCATTTCTTTACTCTTAATTCACTCTATGTACTTAGGTGTTAAGCACCAGGAAAATAGGCTTACCTACGTACTGTATTGGTCCGAATATAAGCCGTACCTTTTTTCCGATTTTTTATTTTCAGAGTTACGGGTGCGGCTTATATTCGCAATCATAAAAAAATCACTGCTGATTTGTGAGTTTGCGAGTTACATGTGCGGCTTCTATTTGCGAATGTAAAATTACTGCCGATTTGTGCGATTGCGAGATAAGGGTGCTGATTTGCTTGCTTGAGACTGCGGTATTGTAGCAATTGAATAGCGATTTACGGTTTTAGTGATTCTAACATCCTGTAAGGCCTGTAACCTGCAAAAAAAAGTTACAGTACTAATTAGAAAGCCTGTTTCTTTCAATGGCTGATCACTTGGAGAGTCTTTTTCTCTCTAATTTTAAGGGTGCGGCTTATATTTGACTACTATCTTTTTTCTATTTTTTCCCCTTAAATTTTACAGGTTTGCGGCTTATATTCGGACCAATACGGTATATATCATATTCAGACACTACCAGCATCCATATCCACCTAATTAGTTAAATCGTTTAGATTTTTAGTCTCATTTTCATTAACTGTTCATAGCGTGCTTCTCCTACACTAATCCATTCTTTCTTCAAAGCCATCATTGTCCTCACCTAAGAAGGTATTCATTGATGTGTCTACTTCTTCAGACATAATTTTGAAAAACTCTTTCTCAGTAAGTTTAAGCACTATGGCCCTCATTCAATTGCAATCTGGGCAATTGAATAGGGCTCTAAATAAGCACATCACATATTTTTTTAAAGAAGTTTTTAGTTAGTACCCAAAATAAAGGTTTTCACTAACTAAAAACTTATTTAAAAAATATGTTATGTGATAATTCAGAGCCGTATTTAATTTTGAAAATTGCAATTGAATGAGGTCCTATGATTATGAGACAGCCATAAGATGTTAAAGTTAAGGTTTTTGGTCGAGAACCAACCCAAATCCTTTTCAAGTGGGAGGGGTCAACCACAAGTGATTCTAGTAGAGAGGTGTATTGTGGAGCAATTCCAGTGAGGATCGCTATTAAGAGTGTATTTAAAGGTTTTAAATTCTTGGTCCCACATAAGGAAATTGGAGTAAGTCATAATGGGTCACTTGTGGTTGACCAATTCCACTGCTTGCATATCATAACTTGCACACTCTTAAAAATTATAGACACTGGACTTTTTACCACAATAAACATATCTACTGGATTCACTTGTGGTTGACCTATCCTACTGGGAAAATATTTGGGTACATTTTCGACCAAACCCCTTAATGTAACATCTTGTGACTGTCTCATAATCCTAGTGCTGAAACTTACCGAGTCTATTTATAAGAACAAAAATGCATTATATTCACTTGTTGCTCTCATAGCCAACTGCTTTACATAAGTTATTGTTGTTCAGTTATGGCAGACACTCAGTTACTATGGAATGCAGCCCACCAGACACATCTGTCAGCTATGGCTCGTCTGAGCTCCCTCAAGCTTCTTGGTTAATACATTGTAAACAATTTTTCACAGTGATATCTAGATTGGCGGAATTAAGACTGTAAGTTTGCAAGTTTCCAATCTTGTGTAGATGCTTTGGCAAAAACTCCACATACTGTAGATTACTACTAAATATGTTGGCACATTACAAATAAAGATAATAATTATAATGTACTGGAACTTCCAAAGGCTTCATGTGGTCCCATAATGGCGGCATTTAGCCAACCACTGCTCTAGATTTGAAACTCTCTTGAACAGTGCCTTCTCTGCCCTTTTAAGTCCATTGCATTATTAAATGACAAGGTAATATAATGTATTGGCGAATTGCCCGTCAAAAAATGACGGCAATGAAATTCTGAGTGAGCTAATGGTGTTTGGTGTATATAATGTGGCTGATGTAGCGTCGTTCGTTTTCTATGTCGTGCGAGTTTTTCAAAATATTCGTTTTTTATGTCGTGCGAGTTTTTCAGAATATTTGTTTTCTATGTTGTGCGAGTTTTTCGGAATATCCGTAGCTGTTTGGTGGTCTTTTTCGGAATATCAGTAGGTGTTTGGTGGTGTTTTGCGTGTTTCGGGACCTTTAGTTTCGTTTTCGTTTTGTTCGGCGGCCATTTTTTCTCTCGCTTAGGTGATTTTCGGGTCTCTAAACTCTGAATTTGTTCTTAAATGGAGGTGTAACTTCACTTGCAGAGGTCCTCGGTGCCCCCCTCCCTTGCTGTGAGTAACCTTTTTATGTGTTTGTTGTTTGTATTTGTTGTGTTTGTAATGTTTTTGGGGTTGAGCGGGTTGCGTCCTTGTTTTCTAATCTCTTAGGTGTTTTTCGGCAAATACGTAGGTGTTTGGTGGTGTTTTGCGTCTTTAGACTGCTGTAGCCTCGTTTTCGTTTTTTCGGCGGCCATTTTTTCTCTCCCTTAGAGAATTTTTTAGTGCCTAAACTCTTTTAATTTGACTTAAATTGAGGTGTAATTTTAGTTTTCGAGGTCCTGGATGCTCCCTCTTCCTGTAAGTAAGCTTTTTATATATTTGTTGTGTGTATTTGTTGGATTTTTCATGTTTTGATGTGCGCGTGTTGCGGACGATTCTTGAGAGGTCGTAATGGGTCGTAACGTGTCTCGTATTTTGTTTGCGTTACGTCCTAAATTTTGCGAGGGCCGCAGGCTTGCTGCGCATGAGCAACGGCTCGTATGCTCACAACTATATATGTGATATGTTCTCTGGCTATGTTACATTGTGGAATAGCACATTACAGTTAATAAAAAATCTAGGTGTGCTGAACCTCACACTGATTACATCTACTATAACTTTACTGTAAAAGAAATGAGAAGTTAACACGTTGATGACAAATGAGGCTTAGCACATGTGTATTACTATCTACTCCTTCTTGGCCCTTGGCACTATTCAGGGCAGCCACATTGCTGTGCCATCTTGAACAGTTTTGGTAGAAAATTCCACAGTTTATCCTGCTCTACATTGTAGAACTATTTTCTTTTATTGGGAATTACCAACAGTGCTAAGGATAGAGAATTGGGAGGGAGGGTTATTTTTAACATATGCCATACATAGCAGTAGTGTTACTTTTAATGTTTACTATGGAGTATAGAGATTAGGAAATAAAGTCTAGACTTACTAGTTCCTCTTGCAGAATTTGTTCCCCATTTTTGGGGGTTTTACCAGCCAAAGGTTTTCATTATGCTGCTGTCCCCAAGGAAGTGGAAATACATATCATTGGTTGCCTTTGGATTTTGTTGATTAATTAGTACAGATAGTTGTTATAAAACAACGGGCAATTTATATAATGAGGCATTTCTATGTTGGAAAAACTATACATAGTTACATAGTAATTGAGGTTGAAAAAATACTTTTAGTTCATCAAGTCCAGTCTTTTTCAATCCCCTCTGATCCATGTAATATATGGATTATTTGTTAATTGACCCAGAGGAAGGCAAACCCCAGTAAATCTGTTCCAATTGTCTCAAAAGGGAAAAATAATAATATTCCTTCCTGAACCCAGATACTGGTATTCGGATTCCTCACTGGATCAATACTCCCACTCTAATTAGCTGGGATAACCATGAATAGTCCTTTTATAAAAAAAATATATCCGATCCCTTTTTAAAGTTATTTATCAAATCTGCTGTCACCACCTCCTTTGGTAGAGAATTCCACAGTTTATCCTGCTTTACAGTGTAAAACCCTTTTCTTTTTTAAGGTGGAATCTTTTTACTTCTAACCTATAGGGATGTCCTCTTGTCAGTTTAAAACCTCTTGACATGAAAAGTTGACTTGACAAAGCCTGGATGTATTTATATAAGGTAATCATATCTCCTCTTAGACACCTTTTTTCTAGAGAAAATAAGTTTAATTTGGTTAGTCTTTCTTCGTAGCCCCTCCATTCCCCTTAGTTTTGTTGTCCTTCTCTGTACCTTTTCCAGCAATAAAAAGTCCTTTTTATGAAGTGGTGCCGAAAATTGTCCTCCATATTCCAAATGAGGGCGTACTAGAGATTTGTATAGTGGCAGAATTATATTTGCTTCCCTGGCTTCTATACCCTTCCTAATACATGCTAATATTTTATTTGCCTTTGCAGCCGCTGCTTGGCTTTGAGCACTGTCACCTAGGTGGTTGTCCACAAGCACTTCCAAATCCCTTTCAATATCTGATACCCCTAGATTTGCTCTATTAAGATTATAAATTGCTGTTTATTTTTCCTTCCTAAATGCAGAACTTTACATTTATGTTAACGGGTCATTTGATTTACCTGTGGGGTATTAATTTTTCATGCAAAAAAAAAGTTGTGATGATTTAAACATGCTAAACAAATATGTCGACTCCATGTCCCTGTCAATGTCTGACTGTCCGTACATTTGGAGCAGTTGGTGATCTGGTCTGAAATGTGAAAAACTCTACACAAAGACAATAACTAGACAAATATATTTTATTTTTCTTTATACATTTTCCAATGAAATTATTTGTACTTTTCTTTTAACAATTCTAAGCAATAGCAAATGTTTCTAAACTCTGTGTGGTAGGGCCGGGTGCCAGAGAGGATAATGTCTACCTTCCAGAAGATTATAGTCATTTTATTATGTCAGTTTTGTGTTCTCAGAAATGATTAACTGTGGAACTTGATGCTTTCAAGCAATAACATTGTATCACGCAAGAACTGTACAGGAGTCCTAAATACGGCTCTTTACCAGACGCGGGTGGTTTGTAGGGATGTTTTCTTAGAAAATAATTACTGCCATTTTATTTGTGATAATGGAGTCTTGTTGACGATCTGATTTAAAGGAGAAAATGTGGACGAAGTCACTTGAAATTTTTCTGTCTCTTGTTAAATGGACATGTAGCATGCATTTATACATATTAATGAGCCCGTACTAATTATTTATTCATATTATCAGCGGCTGACAAATTTATATGAGCCAGCCAGCTTAATAAGGAGCCAGTGAAACTGGAAAGGCATGTCTCTGTATGTATGTTTACATTATATATATATATATATATATATATATATATATATATATAGTAAACTTCTGTGGCTCCATGGCTCCTGGAATATGTTAGGCCATTATACCATGATATCTATCTATCTTATCTATCTATGCATCTATCTATCTTATCTATCTATCTATGCATCTATCTATCTATCTATCTATCTATCTAGTATCCATCCTATGCTATGCTTGAAAATGTTATTATATAGCAGGTATATTCTAAAAGGAACATGTATAAAGTGGTATTGGGTTAAAATGAGAATGCATTGTGGACTCATTTGCATGTCCCTGCCCAGTTTCCCAGAGTGCAATGCAATAACGATATTTCTCGGAATTCTGATCAGGAAATATTTTTTTTCACCCATCCAAATGTGATCACAAATAGATAATATATAGTACATCTATAGGCAGTGACATGATGTATCAGAATGCAGTAGCAGCATGACACTGGTAGTTTCAAGCCCTTCCCTGTTGTGTGGTTAGTGTGGCTGTACAACATGGCTCTGTACATGAGAGAGAACAGGAAGAAAGGGGGCGGTTCCAGAAGGTAAGAATCTTCTTAGAAGTAATTGACGTGTAAATGTTCTAACAGTTACATTAACAAGGATAACATGAATTAAGAAAACTAGTTGAAACATATTTAAATGAAAATTATAGTCTGATGTAATAATGCAATGTAAGTACTTTGTATGGAAAATGAAAGCCCTTCCACATATTTACATTAACAGGCTCAGATTCCTTGAAATCACAAGATGTTCTGAGAGTGTTCTGCAGAATCGCAAAGTACTTGTGAAAGTTTCCGCTAATCTTAAAAGGCTTGAAACCACTAAATGACATTGTTATGAAATTCACCAGCTGGCAGCGCTCCATTTGGATGCGGATGTACTTTATTTAAAGTGATACAGAACGTATATATTTGTTCAGCGTGCTATAACATTCCACGTCTTTAAAAAAAAGTTACAAAGAAAAATTTTAAATCTTTAAATAAGGGCTACAAAGGTTAAACATTTACTTTCTGATAGTTTTATATATATATATTATATATTATACCGACAGGCAATCGACTAGTGCAAGGCTGTCTAAGTCCGGTCCTGGTGAGCCCCACCCAGTCCTGTTTTTGCGGATATCCTTTTTGTGTGTTACTGCCCCAGGACAGATATACATTTTTTTATGTATCAACCACCAGAGCAAACTTTAATAACCGACTCACAACATGACAATTACAGATGACATCACAACATTTCAAATGCAGTTAACTCCTTATGAACTGGCTACAACTAAAATGTAATATAGAGTTTAACCATATAACATCACACATTGTCTTTGTAATAAGACTAGGTGGCTGGTTTTTGCCACACTGTGCACTGGTGAGTCAATCAGGATGACTGAAGAAACAATTCACCCACCTGTATGCAGCAGAGCTATATCAAATCCTGGCATGTGTGGGGCTCTCCAGGACCGAACTTGCCCACCCCTGTACTAGTGTGTATGTATATATATATATATATATATATATATATATATATATACCGTATATACTTGAGTATAAGCCGAGTTTTTCAGCCCTTTTTTTAAGGCTGAAGGAGGCCCTGTGTCTCTTCCCCCCGTGTCCTCATCCTCCACCCCCTCCTCAACCTCCACCCCCGCCGAAACCCCCCTCCTCAACCTCAACCCCCATCCTCATACTCCCTCCTCAACCCCCTCCTTTTCCCCTCTCTAATTACCTTTCCCTTTCCCCTCACTTACCTTCCATCAGCAGCTGCTGCTCCGCACGTCTTCCGGCTGCGTCGGGACCCGGCATATGCTAATGACATGACGTCACATGTGCATCACGTACAGGAGGGGTAAAGAAGGTTGAGGGAGGATGAGGAGGGGGGTTGAGGTTGAGGAAGGTGGTTGAGGATGAGGAGGGGGGTTGAGGTTGAGGGAGGATGAGGAGGGGGTTGAGGATGAGGAGGGGGTTGAGGAGGGAGGATGACAAGGGGAGTTGAGGAGGGTGGATGACTTGGGGGGTTGAGGATGAGAAGGGGGGTTGAGGAGGGGGTTGAGGATGAGGAGGGGGGTTGAGGAGGGGGGTTGAGGAGAGGGGATGAGGAGAGGGGTTGAGGGGGTTGAGGATGAGGAGGGGGATTGAGGATGAGAAGGGGGGTTGAGGAGGGGGTTGAGGATGAGGAGGGGGGTTGAGGAGAGGGGTTGACGAGGGAGGATGAGGAGAGCGGTTGAGGATGAGGAGGGGGATAGAGGAGGGGGGTTAAGGCGAGGGATTGAGGATGAGGAGACAGGATGAGGCGGGGGATAGGGGGGTTGAGGAGGGGCCATGAGGAGGGCTGTTGAGGATGATAAAGGAGGGTGAGAGAAAGAGAAACGAGGGAGAGGGGGGAAAGCGACACAGGGGGTGGGAGGGGGAAGTGACACAGGGGAGGGAGAGGGGGACACAGAGGGCACAAGAGGCAGCACATTTCCCACTCTTGGCTTATACTCGAGTCACTAAGTTTTCTCAGTATTTTGTGGTAAAATAGGTGCCTCGGCTTATACTCGAGTATATACGGTATATATACTTGCCTGGTTGTAGATCTGTAGTAGACAAGTACATCTAATTTCAGGATTGTTTCTTTAAAACTTGGAATATAAAGGACCTGTAAGAACACAGAGTATCTGTTGTCTCGGTATAAGCCGGGCATTTAATTTACCGGGAGAACAGTCTGTTACTGGAAAGTTTTTTTTTTTGTTCTCTTTTCAAAAGGTTATTTTTTGTGCTTTCACAATTGCAGTAATTTTTTATTCGCTGACCTAAAAAAACAACTGCTTGGTTAGTGCGAAAAGCAAATTTTATATAAAATGCCAGAATATAGCTGTGACCTGTAAATGGTTTCATGGAAGACAAATTAATGGACCACTGTAATAGTATATTTAAAAGGATATGGAAGGTTCCAGGATTTTACTTGTATATTTGGTCTAATGTTTCACAGAAGATTCTTCTGTTAAGGCTATTAAGCCCAAAAGAAATTAGGTAGAATGGGTAGACTAGACGGTTCAATTCTCTTTTGGCCTCTATAAACAAATTTTGAATAAAATTCTAAGCATGCTTCTGACGAATCAGGACACTGCACCAGGTGAGTTATGGAGCTCTATACTGCTCCCTCTAGTGGTTAAACCTATTATACCTTAAAAACCATAAGATCTGTTGTCCAAGTAGATTTTCAGGCATTAAAATAAAACATTTAAACCCTGTATTGACTAATTTCTCATGCAAAGAACAAAAAATAAAGTTCAAAAACATCTACGGAAGGTTAAGAATAAGGAAGGTTCCTAGATTTTCTAGGTATATAGTGAATCTGTGTATCTAATTTTCTGTACTTTATTTTATTAGGAAGTTCCTAAACTCAAATAAATATTACTTGCTTGGATCACGAAGACACAGACTCTGCTGTACATTCTGTGCTGTGTCCCATACTAACCAATCAGTGCCCATCTCTCTGCAACATGCTACTGAGACTTGGCCCCTTCTAGGCTAGGACAGTACACTGCACATCCAGCCCTACAGAGTCTGTATCTACATAAGCTGCAGAGGGCAGACCCTTATGGGACTATTTGTTTGATTTTAGGCAGTAAAAACAGAACTTATAAGCACTTAATAAAAGAAAGTACATAAAAGTAAATAGATACCCAGGGATATTATGTACCAAGTAACACCCAGAAATCTTCCATATCCTTTTAATTTCTCAGAATATCAATAGATTAAAAAAACAGTAGTTTATTTTTTATTTTTTGGTTAGAGAAACCTCACGTTATTCTTCTATTTCCTGTTTGCTTGGTTGCTTAAAATAACTCTGCTTTTGAAAGAAAACATTGTAATATATATATATAATCACAGTAATTACAATATGTATTATTATTCAACCTATACAATATATATATATATATATATATATATATATATATACTGGCTATGGTAAGTCTATTTTTTGTTCTGTGGCCCATTCTTGATTATCACCATGATAAATTATTTTCTGTGAGTACTCAAGATTAAGATGGTTTACTTTGGACTTAAAGGACCTTAGTGGTCAAAGTTTTTTTCTAAATGGAATCTTGAATAACTAAACTTGATAATGGGTACAATGTTGTAGAAGTTAAAAAAGTAAATACAGCCTTTTATTTTTTTCACTTTAATATGTAATTATTCTTCAATTTTTCTTCCTGAGCCTGCTTTTGGTGGTGTTGATCTCAAAAGGGCGTGTCATTGAAAACGACTGAGCTTTGCATTAGTGCTAAGGAGGTAGTGGCAGTCAGGAGTGGCGCTACCAGTGGTGCAGGTGGTGCAGTGCACCAGTGCCCTCCTCTTGGATGGGGCCCAGTGCTGTGCATTTTTTTTATTGTTTTGCATTTACTTTTTTTTCTTCTGTAGTGTATGGATGGATGCTAAGAGGGGTGGGTGCTGTGTTGGGGTGGAAGTTGAGAGGTACGTGGTACTATGCAGAGATAGTATATCCATTTCTGTAGTGTAGTGCTGGAGCTGTGCTGTAGGCAGAAGAGCTTCTCACAGGTAGCAGCTAAGGGAAGGGGTCTTAAGGAGAACGCTGTTATCAGAAGGGAGTAAAATGGTAGCAGGTGAGGCCCAGAGCAAAACATTTTTACAACATGCCTTGTTGGGGCCCAATTTATTTTTTTTACACCCTGCTTTCTCTATCTCCGCCACTGGTGGCAGTTGTTACTGTCACATTGCTATTGTGCAGATAGACCTTATTATCTGCATTCACATTACACCACCTCCACTGGCGGTATCTCCACCCCTGAATGAGAAGACTTAAAGGGTTTGAGGTGGACAATGGGTGACATATTAATTTAACTCTTCTTTTTGTAGGCACATTGAACGTTTGAGGTATTTTTGGACCCTATTAATGGATAAAGACCATGGTGTGGTAGCCTTGTATGTATCTCACTTTCAACCTAAAATTCCTTGAAAACTCCTTGCTAATATTCTAATGACCGACACTTCTATTTTTTATCATTTGTCCGATAATTCTGCAGATTTTTTTGCTTTGCTCTATCATCACCTTGAGAATCTGGAGCTTTTCTAGACCTCTGTTCATGAAAGGCATATATAAATTTCCGGGATTATGAAGCATCTGCTGGATTGAAGGTTAGAAAAGTTAAAATCTGTACCTACATGCAGTGTTTCTATTGGTAGGTACACTGTGCCTATGTAAGCAGCTCTGGGGGTGTGGAAAACCAGTTTTATTTTTAATAAATAAAATAAATCTGTGTATAGACTGACTCCATGTAATGTGCGTCTGATATAAGGAGCAGGTGTGAGATTAGAGACAGGTAAGAACAGGGGAACTTAGATATACCTTTTTAATTCCTTATTTGTCTCTCCTGAAGTATAGACTGCACCTTTCACAAAAAGCAACTGCAGCTCCATTTGTATATATATATATCTTAATCTTAAATCCGAATTATGGAAAGTTATGGCTGGGGATTTGTTACTACAATATAACACGTTGGTTCTCCCACTTGCATCCAGTGGTTTCTGTTAAAACGTTTTTAATGACCCAATATTTGTAAAAGTGGTTGTTGTTGTTCAGTCATTCAGTCGTGTCTGACTCTCGGTGACCATATGAACACAGCACGGAAGGGACATCTGTCTGTGTTTCTGGTTGTGCTTATTCATATGGTTTTCATAGCAGAGATACTGGAGTGGGCTGCCAGTTCCTTCTCCAGTGGATCAGGATTTGTCTGACCTCTCTGCTATGACCTGCCAGTCTTGGGTGACCCTACATGGTATAACTCACAGCTTAACTGAAGTACACCAACGACAAGGTAGCGATCCAGAAGGGGTAAAAGTGGTAAGGATGAGTAAATTAAAGCAAACCAAGAAAGTTTGAGATTAAAACAATTTCTCTGTCATCCAAAAAACAGGTTGTTGTTGTTTTAGGTTATTATTAAAGAGCATGAAAAACTGGCTATATGTTGTGTTATTCATTGTATTCTAAAGTGAATCAATCCTGAGAAATTTCATTTCAAGGAGCAGTTTATGTATATTAAATATAACATTGATAAACTAATTAGTATTACAGTCAGTTTGTCTGTCTCTGTAGGGGCCAAAATAAGAACCCCACCCATTTTATCTGGCTGTGGGACCCCTCTTCCACCCTTATCAAGCACTCTAGGCCTCGCATAGCATATAGGAGACACAAAATACATATTAAATATTTCAGAAATTATTTACTGTAGACAAAAACTGCTAGTACAATGTATAGCCAGTATTTAATGCTCTTTAGAAATCAAATCAACTTCCGGTTGGGCTGACAGAGTCCCTTAAAGCGTTTAGGTAAGAGAGTAGGCAGACTATATTTCAACATAACTTCCTACTTCCATGCAGGTGCATTTGATTAATGTTTATGTGTATTGATGTTCCACATTCATACAGTTTTCTTTAAGCTGCCTTTGTTTAGTAATTGTACGACTTGTTGAGTCATATAATGTAGAAATCAATTATTCTTATTACAATAAAGCTGCGTGAGGTATTCTGTATGTGCAAATACATTTCAAATGAAAAAAACAAATACTCAGCACTATCGTAGCAGAAATCATGAAATTCGGTACAAAAGCCAAAAATGCTCTTTATTTAATCAACTTGTTTGGATTATGGCTTTTGCTGAATAGCGGTATTTTATCTTATAGTAGATAATGAAGATTGTCCTAGCAGGATTGCTTTCCTTATCCTCTCAAATACTGTTTTTTTTTTTATTCCATATTAGTTTGTATTTTTGAGATTTCTGCATCCAATAATACAACAAATCTATAGCCACCCTTAGATGTAAGTTTGTGAGTTTTCAGTCTTGTGTCTGTGCTTTGGGAACAAGCTCTATGTACGTTTCATTTTAAGCTCAAAGACAGGACAGGATGTGCAGTGTCTCATACTAACCAATCAGTGACCTCTTTTTGCAGCATGCTGCTGAGTTGTGGGCCCTGATAGGCTAGGACACTACACTGCACACACAGGGTCTGCAGCTTCATGCACTGCAGAGGGCAGACCCATACAGAGATTATTTGTCTGATTTTAGGCAGTAAAAACAGAGTTTATAAGCACTTCTTAATAAAATAAAGTACATGTCAGTAAATAGATACCCAGGGATATTATATACCTAGTAACACCAAGGAGCCTTGCATACCCTTTAAAGCATGGTCTGCAACCTTTTAGTTTGAAGCACGATATGGAAAATATCCATAATTTTTGCAACGAAAATACGAGACACGTTACGACCCATTATGACCTCGCAAAAATCGGCCGCAACACGCGCACATCAAAACATGAAAAACACAATAAATACACACAACACATACATAAAAAGCTTAAGTGAGAGAAAAAATGGCCGCCGAACAAAATGAAAACGAGGCTAAAGATCCCTAAACACGCAAAACACTATTATAAACACGCAAAACACCACCAAACGGCTACGAATATTACGAAAAACTCGCACGACATAGAAAACGAACGACGCTACATCAGCCACATTATATACACCAAACACCCTTAGCTCACTTACAATTTCATTGCCGTCATTTTTTGACGGGCAATTCGCTAGTAATCTTTTCATTTGATGCCTCTGTCTTGTATGCACCATCTGTTTTGCAAATATTGAGTTTGTCTGAAGATAAAGTATTTTAGTATTAAATGTATCTGTCAGTTTGTAGGATATCCTGTGTGCGTCTGTCTGATTGGACGGATTTTATTAAGGAATTCTGTATATTTGTAATTCAAAGTACATTTGATATTTCATGTGTGAGCTCCACCCCCCAAGGCACCTATGTACGCAGAGCATCCTAGCCAATGAGCTGTGCGTAGTTGTGTCCTAGCCAATCAGCTGTCAGTATCACGTCTTCCTCCCAAGCAGCTTTGTCTCAAGGAAACCGATACATTATTGCACCTGCCTCTGATTGACCCCAACTAATAATGAATTTTATGCTAATTTAGGTTGGATTTTCAGGGGTGTTCTTTCTTAATATCAAGAAGACATTTTGCAAACTTTAGGGTAAGTTTATTGATATTTATTAATGTTTTCATACACTACTGATTCTCCTCTATCAGATGCTTCAGTATAATCCAGTACATTTCCATATACCTTTAATATTTCCTGTTTCTCTGGATGCAGCCTCTACAGATAACTTACTATTGCCATGTTCTAATAAGTTTCTCGTTCAGTGAACACAAGACGTTACCTGCTGCAGACGTGATGTCGGAGAACCTGTGATTTCTTGCATTTATCACGCCAAGAACATGTTGATCCAGGACATGTGAACAATAAGAGATCTGAGGTTTCTTATCACACTGTGCTCGGTCTGAACGTCACGAGATATCGGATTAGAAGGCAAAAGACTGAAATACAGAGATCATGGTCGGGTCATGACTGCTACAATTTATTTTCTAGTGCTTCTATATTCATCCAAAAATCCAATATTAGTCACAAACTTTTAAAAAACAGACAGAACCAGACAATATTGGACAAGTTCTTTGCTAAATTGAGTCCTGGTGATTCATCGGAAAAGCAAAAAAGATATTGATCACCAGAATTGGAGTCACCTGATCTTTAATGGAAGGTGACTCCCTGTCTAAAGGAGATTGCTGTATATAGCCATAGATGGTGTGGCCCCAAGAGCTAAAATGAATCAACAACGTTCTAGGAGGTTTAGAGCATCCAAGGAGGGTGTGGAACTCACAGATGAGAAAAGTCGTATACGTGAAGAAGTGATATCCAGAGGTGGCTACCTCCCTTCTGAAGAAGTGAAAGAAAGATTTGACCGACTGACCCATGTTCAACTGCTGTTCTCATGCAACCATTCTTCACTTCGTCCTCCTCTTTAGCTTCTGCCATCATCTCTCCTCAGTAAAGGGACAGTTCTATTTATGTATCAGATTCGGGTCTGGGAATGGATTATATCAATTTTTGTTAAATCCTATGGAAAAAATGATTCTATACCCATCCGATTCAGTGTCCGTCCATCCCTCAGGGACGGATTAATGACTCTTATTCTCTTATTGTATTTACTTTTACAATACAATTGAAGTGGATGGAACATAATATGCCAGTAAGAGATATCCAGATCAGCTGTCAACTGACATAATGTGTGTGGGAATAGTTGATTTTGGTGCCTTGACTGTACTTTAAAACAGGTGGGAAAATCCTGGTCATTCACACCTGTAACTTCTAGTTCTTAAAATATAAATAATGATTTCCTGTGGTGACTGTATTTGAACATATGATACATATCGACCTACGCATTGCATCTTGGTGGCTTGTTGTCATTCAGTTGTGTCTCACTATCTGTGTCCTTATGGACCGTAGCCTCCAGGCACATCAGTCAGCCACCGCACCTCTGAGCTGCCTGTTCATGCTCTTTGCTTCAGTGACCTCATCTATCCATCTCCGCCTCTTTCCCAGCATCAGAGCCTTTTCTAGGGAATCCTGCCGTCTCATGATATGGTCAAAATATTTGACCTTCAGCTTCATGATCAAACCTTCCAGTGAACAGTTTAGCTTACTTTCCTGTAGTATTGATTGATTGGATCTTCTTGCAGTCCAAGGGACTCTAAGTAGTTTTTGCCAAAACCACAATTCAAAGGTGTCAATTCTATGGCGCTCAGACTTCTTAATGGTCCAGTTCTCATATCCGTATGTTAGTACTGGGAATACCAAAATTCTAACTATGCAGATCTTTGTTGATTATTTAATAGTTTGTCTTCCTCTCTCACCAGTAAAAGTCCCATGTTGACTTCTCAGCTAACCACAAGTGACATCCAAAGATGTCTTTCCCCATGGTTGACTGAAAAAATGATAAAGATGCATCATGTTTGAATTTAGTTTTGTTAATGTTTTTTTCCCATTATCAATTTCAGTTCTTCTAAAGGATGTATTGTAAATACTGAAATTGTTTGTTGTTGTTTTAGTGCATTCCTTTAAGAAGCATGGTTGATCTCCTATAACAATCTCTGCAAGCAAAACCCTCCTTTTACTGTTGTAACGTTACTTATGACGTGAGTCACCTTGGTTTCTAGAATAAGTCTCCGGCCAGCGAATTTGTACAAATATTGAGATGCAAAGCACCTATTAAGTGATTGCAAAATGCGTCATGCGTCCTTCTTTGTTCTGCCTGCCCTCTCTGGGCCTTCATATTGCTTTGGATTCATTTATTGTGGAGTACAAAACTTTGAATGTGTTTAAGTTTGTGATTGTAGTTACCAGTACACCCTGTGATGGGATGAAGTCCAAAACCCGCCAGATTGGTCAATGAGGTATTATATGGGGGGGGGGGGGGGGGGGGGGGGGGGTATTGTGTTAACTGGTTAAGGGCAGATATTTTAATGCTTGTGGGTTGAACCAAAGTTGTATTGTTCTGTTTGCCTATAAATCTTTCAACATTCATCCCAATAAAGACTCTTCTAGGGAACATAATCATGGTGTTATAACCTCTGATGGTCCTGTAATAGAAGCCGGTCACTAAGAAGCCCATCTACTCCGTGGTCCAATGTAATCTGACAATTTGATCCCTTTCCACGCCTTATCTAGTACTCCGAGCCATGCATTCGCATACCAGATCTGCAAAATCAGTACTGAAAATTTCAGAAATCATTTACTGTAGCGAAAAAGTGCGATTACAATGTATAACCAGTTTGTAATTCTCTTTTAAATTGAATCAACTTCCTGTTGGGGTGACAGTGTCCCTTTAATCAGCTTAACCATACCTCGTGCATTGTACTTTTAAAATACCACACATACGTCAGGCGCCTATGAATACATGGTGTTTCTCAGAAGCGTCTTGCCGCTGTACAGACCTCCTAACCTAGAGGGACCTGAGGCACTAAAATCTGCTTCATATTCCCAACATTGTGCAGCTCCTGTATCTGAGGAATACAAGATGTTATTTGGCAGTGCCGGGGTATCTCAGTACCTGACAGTACCTGATCTCAGAATGTCTGTAAAATCTCAGTTATTGGATAAGAAAAATCAACACCAAACAGAATAAAGTGTCTCTTGGCTCAAAGATTCCAGTGTCTGAATAAAAAGCTTAGATGTTTTTGGCTAAGGACCCTCGTGGATGCTGGGTTAACTTTAAATGCCACAGAGGTCTTTAGACGAGGGAATAATAAGTGCCATGGGGTTCCTTTATAGGACCTCGATGGGTTTGGTTTAATGTTACATGCCATGGAGGTCCTTGCAGGATCTCCATGGTACAGGGGTTTACTGTTGGTGCAGGACCTCCATGGCTGGGTTAAAACTTAGATGCCACAGGGTCCTTACAATACCTTGGTGGCATTTTTAAATGTCACGAGGTCCGTTAGGGAGCCTCGTGGTGGGGGTTAATTTTTAGTTGCCACGAGGTCCGTCTCATCCCTCTATGTTCCTGTTCCAGAGGACAAGCAGACTGCAGTGCTAATTAGCCAATTAAAGTAGCTAATTAATATGCGTGATATAAATATAGCAACAGCAACATGGAATTTCTTAGGACTTTTTCACTTTAGAAAAAAATAACAGAACAACAGCCAGTTTTTCCTGCTCTTAAGTTTAAAGCGGTTACAGTGTCCCTTTTTTTCTTCTTGCAACCTTTTCCCACAGAAAGAAATCTTGTGTTCTCACACAAAATGGATTCCCCGCTGCCCAGTAAGAGTAATATTTCTCTGATAATGTCTGTGTGGTGTAGTTTTATCTCTACTCACTAGGAGGACACAACGTCCAGGAATATGAGGTGAGATTACGATTTATAGTCTGTAGTGAGAGATGGAGAAGGAATCATTCTAATGTCCAAATCTAGTTAAAATCCCAGGACTACCGCACAATGAAGATATAAATATATATTTTAAGTCTTACTAAGAAAAACTCACCTCTAGTTCTTTAATCAGAATAAAATAAATGCTAATGCCTCTGCAGGACCCTGGAGGGATCCATGATACATTAGTGTAAGTTGTTTTTGTGTGTGAGTGAAAGGAGGCGTTTATATGTCTGGAGAGCTACAGTTGCATCCTGTGATGCAATGTCCTGCATCTGTGTCAGTGAAATGGAAGGGTGTGGTATCAATTTTAATCTTATCCAGTATTCAAACAATGGCTCTAGACATTTCCCTGTTCCCTCCTACCTCCACTGACACAATACACACACACACCATCCAGCTCTCAGGATGGGATTTAACATGCACAAAATGGATTCATGTACAAATAAAAATTGTCTTCAGAGTTTTTATTAAAAATCCATACAGTTGTAAAATATCTATGAGAAAAATATATGCTAAAATCCACTATTAAATTAATACAGAAATTATCATTTAGATTACAAATATGTAAAATTTATTGTTCTGTTGTCAGCTTTACTTAAAATAATTTCTTTATAATAATATTTTTTTTTACACTAGACAGATTTTTGGATAACTTGCCTGTTTTTTCCCATGAGTAGTATTGGAACTCCCCTCTGACATCGCATTAATGCTTAAACATGGAGAGTATTCCCCTTCACATCTTTCCAGACAACTTTTATGTTTATAAAACGGCTTTGTCCAGTTGCTTTGTATGCAAATAAAAGGCCTGTAAGCTCCATGTTTATAGCTTTCTTTGCCACCAACATATTGATGTCCTTCATCTGTAACAACTATACTTAAAAGAATATTTCATTTTCTTCATTACAATTTGCTGGTTGTAAGTCTTTAAAAATGTTTTTTGCCTTCAAAGCATGCCGGCACCTCCGCTTATATATGTTTAGAGTTCCCATAATGCATTCCTTCCTCCTACTTTATACATCCATCTTGACTTGTAAATTCATTGCTCCATTGGTTTATTAAACGGATTTGGAAAAAAGCTATAGGCCTCTGAGGAATGACCACCAGGTGTCACCTCTGAGTCATTTATATATCCAGTGTAAGTTTTCTCACAAATTATCAACTTTTTAATCATAATGAATTGTGAAATTGTTGGTGATATTATTTACTAATTAAGTAATGAAAGTTGTGCCATTACAGTGGGGTAAACTTTTGATAAACACAATCGGTTTTATAATGTTACTACTTTATAGGTGAGGTTGGTACGTTATCTGGTGACTTGTGGGAGGAAGCAGCTCACATCATGTTGCCATTGCTTACTCTGCTGCCTCCCGTGCTGTCTCAAGTATCTCTTCTCTGTTTTGTTGACTCTGAGATCAAACAGGTTTATTTATATATATATATATATATCCACACATTTGTTTAGGCATTCAGTCATATCTGACTCTCCATGACCGTATGAACCGCAGCATTATGTCTCTGATTGTGCTTATCGATAGGTTTTCTTGGATACAGGAGTGGTTGACAGTTTCTTCTCCAGTGGACCACAATTTGCCTGACCTCTCTGCCATGACCTGCCCATCTTGGGTAACCCTACATGGTATAGCTCCCAGATTCATTTAAGTACACAAATCCCCTTCACTGCGACATGTTAGCAATACATTAGGTCAGACATGTGCATTGTGCCCTTTGACTGTCTCTGTGCGGCCCGCTACAGTGGCCTACAGAGGGATACAAATTTGTGTCCTGGACAAAAAAACACTGCCAATTGTAAAAGGGGGCAATTTGTGAGAAGCAGTGATGTGACTAACTGGGATGGATAGCATTCTCTAGATACTGACACTGAGAAAATAAAATAAAGCTATAAAATTAATATTGAGCACAATTAAGTTCAGCCGATGGTTCGGCCCTCCACAACATACCAAGTTTCTCATGTGGCCCCTTTGGGAAATTGATTGCTTACCCCTGCATTAGGGTGTTGTATATTTCCACTTAAACATGATTGTTTATTGAGTTATTAACTCACAGAATTGTGGGAATAGTAGTCCTCAGTATCATTGTGCCCACGCAGTAAGCAATCCGTGGCCAATATACTTTATGATGTCAATGGGTTGTTGTAAAGCGCTTCCCCGCCCCAGTTGTAGAGTGTTAACGCTGTACAGTAGCCCTTTAAGGCAATTTCATGACACTTGTTAAGAAATGGGGGTTTTTTTAAACTAAAGTGGGACAGTCCCGATATCTCACATCTGTACAAAAGCAAATGAACTGTTATTTTTTCCAGGGGGTTTCTACATTCTCACCATTTTAAGAGTGAAACTTGGTTTCTCTGACTGTGCATAGTTACAACTCATTGCATCAAGGCTAGACTAAAACGGCCTGCACCAATTGCTAAGCTCCATGTCACAGTAATGATAATACATTGATAAATATAAATATGGCACATTGGGGGATGCCATATGTTGTTCTGAAAGTCAGGTGGTTGTTTCACACAAGGAGCCCAATGCATATAAGAGTTTTATATTATAAACTTGGAAAAGTACATAGAAAAGCTGCAGTCTACTTCACCAATCTTGTCTTTAGACCAGTTTCCCAGTCCCTGCCAATCATAAGCACTCCCACATCATGATGCTACACTATAGGGATAGGGGTCTGGAAGTGAAGAGCAGTGTTAGCTTTGTACCGCACATAATGGTTTCCACCCAAGACCTTTGTTGCGTTTGTTGTGTCTCCCACAAGCCTTTTTGACAGCTCCAGATTGGATTAGATATTGTATTTTTCAGCAATAACTTGTTTTCTTGCAACTCTTTTATAAATCCCATATTATGGAGCATCTAGTTGTCACAGCACAGCCTCCCTGGCCTACAACTGCCACTAAAAAAGATCCTCTCACAGTGATCAAGCAAGCAGACCTTTTTAGGTGAAGGTGGTCAGTCACAGGAGAAGATATAGATGGCTGCTGAATCAGGTGGATTGCTTCCCTGTCATGGAACCCAGCCAGCTGGACTTGCAGCGCTCTGGAACCCCCACCAGTTAGGCTCCATATCTGTGAGGAGGTATGTAGCGCTAAACCTCTTGGGTGAGGCTGGACAGGAGCTGGATCACGGATCACTGGGCCAGTGGAGTCAGCTAGTTGAGCAGGGAGGAATCCCCTTGTTTTCACACAGAAGAATATAGAAGAATATAGTGTTCCCAGCAGGACCTTATAATGAAGTCCCTTTTCATCCCTTGGATCCCCAAAGATACAGCTAAGACACTTGTATTCTGTCCCAAAATGGCACTGTTTACTTTATTTTCAACAGAACAATTATATGGAAAGGGAACAAAATCATTAAATCACCTGACCTTAATCAGCACTCTGCCTTACCTCATTGTCCAACCTGAGGGGTGTGTGAGTTAATCCCATCACATAGTTGCTGATATTTACATCACAGACTTACCTACTAAACTTGCTAACTCGTGTATACTTTTTGGATTTCCTGTCCACTCCTAGACAATTCACTGAGGCAAGTTGTTTATCAAGATGCGCAGTATTCACTATTCTGTGTCTGGTGATGGAACAAGCAGGGGCAGGAAAGGTTGGGGAGGAATAGTAACTGATTGACCACAACATATCCAGGAGGTGTAAGGGGGGTTAGAAGGGACCTGAGGTGACTCATCACAAGGCCAATCCCAGAGACACCAACCTCCCAATTTAAAGTCAGTGGGGGGAAATTGAGAAGACAAAGCTCTTTCATGGGGAGGTTTTTAGTGGTGACCAACCGTTTCCAAGCCGATCGTCACACTAGGTTATAGTCATCCCATGAACAGTTTCTCCCAGCTCAGCTGTGGATCTCTCAGTCTTCCAAAGTATATACAGGCCTCTTGTTTGCTGGACATTATGATTTCTCACAGTTGACCCCCATTCAACTATTATTGTGACTTTTGAAGGCCATTGGTTGCACCAGAGTCTATTTATTACAGGGACCCATAGCATAAACTCCCAAGGTATCTCGTCCCTCAAAGAAGTTTATAATAAAAAAAAAAAACAGTGTAAAGAATCCTGGTTAGGACAAGCTCAGCTCACCATTACCACTTATAGGGTTAACTTTTAGCTATTTTAGCCACTAATGTAGGACTAAGTTTTCTTTATGAATAATTGTCTATCTATCTCTCCCTCTATCTATCTAAATTCCAAATTGTAACAAAGTGGAAAAGTCCAACGGGGATGATACTTGTACAAGTACTGTTTGGAAACTAGTGTTGTATATTACTAAATTCATATGAATAGTTTACACCTCTGACGCAAAAGAAACTGACTGGCTGGCACCATCACTCATACTGACTGGACAGAGTTTGAAGTTAACAGATTTCCAGGGTGTTAGCTTCTTCAAAATATGTTTGTATATATCTTTTTTAATATATATATATATATTTTTCATGTTTGTTTTTAACACATGAATTAATTATAAAGATGTCGACCTGTTTCTCCCAAGCATGGCGCATGCGCGGGTATATCGGCTTGGAGCGCGGCGCCACACTGTACATTGCATGTGCATTGGCAGCGGATCGTTACACACTATGAAAATTAGTATATGTGATAAAAGTCAATATGTTTTCTTACTGCATTTACCCTGTTTGTCTCTGCTCAAGTTGTAAAAATTATGGTGGAACTTGTCCAATGATTTGTTTCCTCATTCTTGCCAGTTCTGAGTGATAAATATATATATATTCACATTTACAAGTGCTGGGAATCACCAGTTGATTTTTTCTGGTCAAAAGACATGTATTTAGTTATTTTAATTTTATAGTATTTCTGCCAAAAGTGCTTACTTCTTCTGACCCACTACCACATTATGTTGGCAAATACTTTAATATAGGGTTATATGTTATTGTGTAAATATATCAGAAACAAGAAATGAGAACTTCACCAAAAATATAAACTTATTTTCTGTACTAGTTCCAAAAATAATTACAAAAACTGTTATTAAAGTATCACTAGGCTTGTATTGTATTCTACTGGTGGCAATGGATATTAAGGTCGCAAATGAGAACTCTTGAATCATATTTATCTACACCAGTACCTTTTATCTGGCTTTTTTCATTCAGTCCTTCCGTAGAGTACTGTAATAGTGTCTTCCTCTGCAATCTTCAGCCACCGGGCAGAACGAAGGACCCGTCGGGCGTCATGGTGGAGCAACTGGGTGGGCACACATCCTCACAATACTTGCTTCCCCTACATCCAACAAGCCGGGCAGGTGGACGGCGCTCCCACCCAAAGCCGCCTGGGGAGAACACTGCATTATATACCTTTTATACCTGTCTCTTTGTTACAAACTATTTGTTATTTTACGTTATTTTGGCCACTTATTATATTGATGTTCTAATCCTTTAGTTTGAGACTGAACATAAATATTGTGTTTTTTCCACACCCGGGCAGCCAGCATCGACTATAATTCAGTGGGTGGAGGAGGCGTTTTCTTAGATTACTATGTAATGTGTAACCTGAGGCTACGGACTGTTATTGTATTCTTCCTCCTTAAGAATCATTATTTCAGGGCTGAATACTGTTCTGCACGTCGCTATTTTTCCACGCTGTTTGTTTACCGTTTGTTGCTGTACAGACATGTAATGAGCCTTTTATAATTATAGCCGCATGCAGCCATCTTTGATTGCATATGGTAGGTATAAGACTTTTTACTAGACAAAAAGGCAATAACAATGTGTTAGAAATGTATATAGTAAGTCCCTGCTTACACAGTTAATTGTTTAAAGCTATGTATGCTGAATAGGGCTTAATTGTAATGTGTTTATTGACTTATTCACGGATAGGACATATATAACGAAATTGTAAGCAGAGTTGGTGGATATAATGGATCTTTTCTTTCTTCTTTTTGAAAGTTTTTTCCAGTATTCTGTATCTGGACTGAATCTGTGCAGGTATGACACAGTGTAGATCGCAACCGTGTAAATTTGAGACTTGGAAGTATTGTATTAAATAGGCATCCTATAAACTAAAACATACAGGAGTTGTGCCCTTCACAGGGAGAAATATCCTGTAGTATATTAGTCTGGTCTCACTCAGAAGAGTGATCCAGTCCCAAAATGCCAGGCAATTCTCCCTGAACAGTAGAAACCGCAAATCCCAGACGCGTTTCGGCCTCTATGGGCCTCATCAGTGAGGTGCAGCTGTACTCCCTAAGGCACAGTGAGCAAGGGGTCCACATCTGGTTCCCCCTATCACCCATAAGATGAGGAAAATGTATACAAATAAGGTAGAGGTGCTCATCTGAGGACAGAAAATACCTCAGTAGGTTTTTTTCTATAGGTCTGTTAACCTACTCAGAGAGCAACCTCTTTTAGCTCACTTGTGCCCTTTACATGGAGATATATCCTGTAGTATATCAGTCGGGTCCCACTCAAAAGAGTGACCCAGCCCCGAAATACCAGACAATTCTCTCTGAACAGGAGAATCAGCAAACCCCAGACACGTTTCGGTCCTCTATGGGCCTCCTCAGTGAGGTGCGGCTGTTCTCCCTTATGGGTGATAGGGGGAACCAGACGTGGACTCCTTGCTCACTGTGCCTTTAAGGAGTACAGCTGCACCTCACTAACGAGGCCCATAGAGGCCGAAACGCATACTGCTCTAGTCCATGTGGGTGGCCTGATATGTATTAACTCATTGATTCCTGAGATCAATATAACCAAAATGACACATAAAAAAATGAAATTTTTATTGCCGATTTTGCAAGCTTGAGACTGTTGTGATATTAATACTAAAGTCTTTCATCACTTTCCCTGTCATTTACAGTGCAGTATTGATTTTGGATTTGCATTTACCCCCTTACGAGTCCTATCTTATACTCATAGGATTTTCTTCTACATTTACCATTTCCGGGTGTGAAAACATTCGCAGGTTTGGGGAATTGTAGCAACTGAATAGCAATTTGCGATTTTAGCGATCGGAACTCTTGCGGACAGGAAAGATCAAAGACTTTGGGAGGCTGTAAGTTCCGGGTTTACCAACCGCAATATTTTCAAGCCCGTAACCTGTAAGCATATTTTAGCTTGCAAAAACACGCCAATTCAATAGTACGGCCTCACTTGCGGGCAGCAGTAACTTACAATTGCTCAATTGAATCGGCTCTAAGATTGCTGTTTGCCATGATCTTCTATAAACATTAGGGGGGTAATGCTCAAAAATGTGATCCTTGTTTTCTGGGGCATCTAATGCATAGCAGTGAAATTGTCTTGTATGTGAAAATGAATTTGCTGCCTTTATTTCTCTGGTTATCTTAATTTAAAATGCAAAATACCCCCTCACACTTACATGTCATTGGGGGCGGCTTTCTGGACATCTACCAACCAAAACTCCCAGTAGAAAACTATTGAGTGCTGTAAGAAAGCAAACCCTACTAACTGAGAAGAGTTGATCGTCCCAAGTGTATGTTTAGCACTTGAATGATTGGAGGTGTAGAGTGCGCGTTTTGTGTAGAGGAAGGCAACTTGAGTTCTTGAAGAACAAAATCTGTGTCACATTAATGATATTACATTGATAAATATAAATATGGCAAATTGGAGGATGCCATCATCTACAAAGATTAATTTTCAGTTGTTCCTCAGGGGGCAGAGGATGCAAACTGCGCCCATGTTCATGGTCATATAAGAGCATAGCTCCCAACGCGCCTCTTTTGGAGGGTAAATCTTCTGTCCTTTTGTACATCAAGGTTTATTATAGTAAATAATAAAAACCATTACACTCACATTCCATATGATATCAATTCACGTTATATACGAGATGTCACAGATATTGTCCTGTCGTCCTTATGTTGCTTGGTGTTTTTAATCCAGACGGCCCGAAGAGAAGTTTACCAGAATATTTGTCTGTGTCTCTAAAACGTCATACAAAATAGATAATAATGACACTACGTAATAGGGCATATTTGAATAAGTATCTCAGTTTGACTGTTTAAAATGTTGGGAGGTAGTTGAATAGATGAGGTTCAAAGAGTATGATGTACCAAATGCTGAATCAAACCTTAGCTCCATGTGACTTTGGGCACCATTTTTTGGCCAAGAAGGAAGAAAACATCCTTGGAATCTTAAAAATGCAGCATTGGTAGAGCTGTCAAAATGTTCTTCTGAAATGATATGAGTACCTTGGTACCCGATCAACGGAACTTTTTTATTAACTGAGCACAAACTTTGTTGACTCTACAAAACTTAAAGGTGTGAGGCTCAGCATTAGTCCAGAGGAGACACAAAACTCAATAAGACTGAAAAGTAATATTTGTGATATATGAGGCACGGCTTGAACTGTATTACATATTGTCGATGGTAACTCTTTGATGGTAAACTTTTTAAATGACTGAGTAGTTGCACAATAGACTAACAAAACAAATCCAAACAATATATAACTGTAATATATATATCGTGTTGCCTCGTGAGTCATACAATTTTTTTTTAATGAGTTCACTCTTACGAATGTGACCGATTTCTAAACATGTTTGTTGACCAATAATATGATTTTTAGTCAGTTTCTCACACTATAGAAGCCCCAATAACTGGATCCTATTTCTCTTTCACTAATTAAATACTCATTTTCCTTTATGTGCTCACATCGCGAGTATGAAGTTTAGTGCCTTTTCACACATAACCAGTGCGCCATTGTGGGATTGATATATTTTTGCTTGTATTTAAAATCTTGGAACTTGAGTTAATTGCAACATATTCTCAGAATGTAAAAGTGCTTCAATAAATATACAGTTAATAAAATAAAATTAATATGGATATCCCAAATGGGCAACCCCCGAATGTAAAATCGGTTCAATGAGTATACAATAGATTAAACTTCATATTGGCATCTCAAGTGGGCATCCCAAGAATCTAAAAGTGACTTTGGGCACCATTTTTTGGCCAAGAAGGAAGAAAACATCCTTGGAATCTTAAAAATGCAGCATTGGTAGAGCTGTCAAAATGTTCTTCTTCTTCTGAAATGATATGAGTACCTTGGTACCCGATCAACGGAACTTTTTTATTAACTGAGCACAAACTTTGTTGACTCTACAAAACTTAAAGGTGTGAGGCTCAGCATTAGTCCAGAGGAGACACAAAACTCAATAAGACTGAAAAGTAATATTTGTGATATATGAGGCACGGCTTGAACTGTATTACATATTGTCGATGGTAACTCTTTGATGGTAAACTTTTTAAATGACTGAGTAGTTGCACAATAGACTAACAAAACAAATCCAAACAATATATAACTGTAATATATATCGTGTTGCCTCGTGAGTCATACAATTTTTTTTTAATGAGTTCACTCTTACGAATGTGACCGATTTCTAAACATGTTTGTTGACCAATAATATGATTTTTAGTCAGTTTCTCACACTATAGAAGCCCCAATAACTGGATCCTATTTCTCTTTCACTAATTAAATACTCATTTTCCCTTATGTGCTCAAATCGCGAGTATGAGGTTTAGTGCCTTTTCACACATAACCAGTGCGCCATTGTGGGATTGATATATTTTTGCTTGTATTTAAAATCTTGGAACTTGAGTTAATTGCAACATATTCTCAGAATGTAAAAGTGCTTCAATAAATATACAGTTAATAAAATAAAATTAATATGGATATCCCAAATGGGCAACCCCCGAATGTAAAATCGGTTCAATAAGTATACAATAGATTAAACTTCATATTGGCATCTCAAGTGGGCATCCCAAGAATCTAAAAGTGATTCAGTGAATATACAATAAATAAACGTAATATGGCCATCCCAAGACATCACAACTGGTTGCAGATCAGAGGAACGAACTCGGAGTCCCATGAAATCCGCTCTGTCTGAGATACGGTTAGAGGGTTGCGGAATCGCGTCAGTTTTGGTGATCCTTTATGGAACAAATTTCTGCAGATAGAATCTTTAAATTCCCCTACCACCTTAGTAAGTGGATTTTCAGAAAACAAAATGGCAGATTTTACTATAGCACAACAAATTTGATATACTTGAGACTTTATTTGTTTGTTTTTTATATTCATAGCTGAAAAGTGGTAGGAACATCTTTACTGTATGTAATGAATACTGTACATACATCTACTCCAAATGGTGCTAAATAAATGCTTCTTAAACTAATAACATATGTCCTAGGAAAATGATTTGAAACTGTTATGTGCCGACCATTGGCACCAAGTCAAAGTATTCCTCATACATTAAAATAAATAATTTCACTACAGATACGGATTATACACATTCAATGAATTCATGAAACGTAACATGTGAGAATCAGTTGTGTTTCTGGTGGATAAATTCATTAAATATGATTTGTATTTATATCTAAGTCCTATTTATAGTTTTCTGTGCTCAGGTCTGGAGTCAACACAAAGCTAGTGGACTTATTCTTGATTTAAACAAAACTGGAAAGTAGTGTAAGACTGCGGTTTCCAAAGTTGTTTTTTTGTGTGTGGAAGGACCATTTAAAAGAAAGTGCATTAAAAGTATAATTAAATCATAATAACTACAAGAATATAGGCTTTTATTAAAGTGCATACTTTTTATATGGGAAACAAACCCAATATTTGGATATAATTTAACATATTTTTTTAAATATTGTTAAAAGGGAATGTTAACTTCGTTAAAACAAATGGAAAAATTGAGGGATCTCAGATGTCTAATTATAATCACTTATGTCCCCTCTGGAGATATTCTTAAAGAAATGAAGAGCAAGTGTTAAAAAGTATGGTACCTTAAGTCTACTAGGGAGACAGGGACATATCTACAGATGAAGCTGGAACATAGTGGCCTCATATATTGGATTATTTCTTTCAACCATTGTCATTTGGTATTATTTATTGTTAAAGGGTATATATATATATATATATATATATATATATATATATATATATATTAGGCCCAATTCTAAATATCTCTACTTGTTTTCTGCTTCACATAAGATCCCCCTTTGCTTCCCTTTGGTTTTTAACAGTGCCTTTTAATGACATTCAATAAAGGTTACGTTTTATCCCGTGTGTTGTGTTTGTTTCACCATATAAGAAGTGTGCACTTTAATAGAGGTCTTTGTGGATTACTTGAATATTGCTGCGTTACCTATTGATTGCGGAGGGATATATGTGCACATATTAAGCATAAATATAATATTTGGACACTTTGCTCAAGCTGCTACCATCATTAGTTATATATATATATATATATATATATATATATATATATATATTATGCTATGGTCATGTGGCCATACGTGTTTGTATATATGAATGTGTGTGTATATATATCAGACATACTGACTCGTTTTTATAAGCATTTTGTGAGCTTGATTACATGATTAATTACAGAACGAATAGTTCTAGGGACTTTTAATTGAGTGATTTCCAGGAAGCCATCATCTTTCCAGGATCTGGTGATTATATCTGTAACACGCTTGCTCACACATGAATCATTTGGCTTTACCTGATATTGTACTCTTAGTATTGTATGTGCAGATACTAATTATAAAAAAAATACCGTTTTGTTTTTGTGAACTGAACCTGTTATTGGCAAATCGAGTTTAATCTAATAGTCCTTACATTGAAATAAAGTGAATATCTTTATAATTTCTAAATTAACAACATGGTATTATTTGCACTACGTGAAAATAAAAAGTGGATGCTTTACCATTTTATAGTTTTGTGGTTTTAACTAATATATCATATGCGACTGATTAAAGGATATGGACGTCTCTGCATTTTACTAGGTGCTTATAAGCACTTCTAAAAAAAAAAAAAATCCTAAAAGTAAATAGATACATAGGGATATTTTATATGGAGTCAAATCCAGGAACCTTCCATATCCCTTTAAATCTAAAGTCATGACAAAAAACACCCAATTTTTAATTTGTCATTATTTATTAAACAATTAACATCAACCAACATTCAGATGCTCTGTGTGCTTATTTGCTGCTTCCATATCAGTTAAGAAGTTATTAATAAGAATCAGGTCCATGACCATCAGGGATTGCTTCTACCTGTATATAAAGTTAGAGCTTTGTCAGTTTGTTTCCGGGCAGTCAGATTTGTTGTAACATATCATCCTTAAGGGGAACAATATCAGTGATTTGTGATATCCGTGATGATCCTAGAGAAAGAACGTATATACAGTGCCTTGCAAAAGTATTCACCCCCCTTGACTTTTTACCTATTTGGTTACATTACAGCCTTAAGTTCAATATTTTGTTAATCTGAATTTCATGTGATGGATCAGAACACAATAGTCTAAGTTGGTGAAGTGAAATGAGAAAAATACATACATTAAACTATTTTTTAGAAATAGAAAACAGAAAATTGGCATGTGCGTATGTATTCACCCCCTTTGTTATGAAGCCCATAAAAAGCTCTGGTGCAACCAATTACCTTCAGAAGTCATATAATTAGTGAAATGATGTCCACCTGTGCAATGTAAGTGTCACATGATCTGTCATTACATATACACACCTTTTTTGAAAGGCCCCAGAGGCTGCAACACCTAAGCAAGAGGCACCACTAACAAAACACTGCCATGAAGATCAAGGAACTCTCCAAACAAGCAAGGGACAATGTTGTTGAGAAGTACAAGTCAGGGTTAGGTTATAAAAAAATATCCAAATCTTTGATGATCCCCAGGAGCACCATCAAATCTATCAAAACCAAATGGAAAGAACATGGCACAACAGCAAACCTGCCAAGAGATGGCCGCCCATAAAAACTGGGCAAGGAGGACATTAATCAGAGAGACAGCACAGAGACCTAAGGTGACCCTGGAGGAGCTGCAGAGATCCACAGCAGAGACTGGAGTATCTGTACATAGGACCTCAATAAGCCGTACGCTCCGGAGAGTTGGGCTTTATGGCAGAGTGGCCAGAAGAAAGCCATTGCTTTCAGCAAAAAACAAAATGGCACGTTTTGAGTTTGCGAAAAGGCATGTGGGAGACTCCCAAAACGTATGGAGGACGGTGCTCTGGTCTGATGAGACTAAAATTAAACTTTTTGGCCATCAAAGAAAACACTATGTCTGGCGCAAACCCAACACATCACCCAAAGAACACCATGGTGGTGGAAGCATCATGCTGTGGGGATGTTTTTCAGCAGCTGGGACTGGGAAACTGGTCAGAGTTGAGGGAAAGATGGATGGTGCTAAATACAGGGATATTCTTGAGCCAATAGAAAATCTGTTGTCAGACTTAAAGATTGCTGTTCACAAGCGCAAACCATCCAACTTGAAGGAGCTGGAGCAATTTTGTAAGGAGGAATGGGCAGAAATCCCAGTGGTAAGATGTGGCAAGCTCATAGAGACTTATCCAAAGTGACTTGGAGCTGTGATTGCCGCAAAAGGTGGCTCTACAAAGTATTGACTTTAGGGGGTGACTTTTCTGTTACTTTGTCCTATCTGTTGTTTGCTTCACAATAATAATAAAAAATAAAAAAAACACATCTTCAAAGTTGTGGCATGTTCTGTAAATTAAATGATGCAAATCCTCAAACAATCCATGTTAATTCTAGGTTGTTAGGCAACAAAACACGAAAAATTCCAAGCGTGGTGAATACTTTTGCAAGACACTGTATCCCTCTTTGCTTTTTGCATATCTTCTGCAGTACTGACAGCTGCAGTTACAGGAACTATCCGGTAGAGGGCGATAGTTAGTTTTCGGGTGCCGCAGGTTTGAGGAAAGGCAAAGAACTATTCCATCCTTCAACGTGTCGTGGGATCTTGACGGCGCTGAGTCAACAGCGAGGCCATCGCTATGTTCGGCTCGGGCACTTGACTGCCCATTACCTCGGGCGCGAATCTCATAGCTCAAGGCCTCTCTGTCGGCGCACCTTATATGCTATGTGCAGCAGTATCAGGAACTGAAGCTGCCAGATTTTGCGAAGGTGAAGAAGGATAGGACCGAAAGAATTGTCGATGCTTGTTGCTCTAGGAGGAGTCATTTAGCCATTTCCAACCTGTATAAAGGGAGCCATGACTGAACCTAGTGAAGGATAGTGACTTGGTTTGGAGATAGGATAATGAGGTGCTTTTGACTGGTTCTGGCTGTGAGGTGGGAGGAGTTAGAGATAGGATTTATAAATAGATGGGTTTTCACACTTTTTTCCCCACTTGACACTTGGGGATCACATCAGTTTGAATATGTTTTGGCGGGGATGCGTGCCCACATTATGCAGTAAGATTAGTAAATTGTGTTTGGATTTTTCCTGTTATGTGCCAGGAAGCAGTGCCGGCCACTAGGTGGTGTGGCTGAGAATTTCTTCAATTTCTTGTGAGTGTTTAGGGTTGGGGTAGTGGCAGATGATAAGCTTTACATAGTAAAATAGTGGCATGTACATCCCTAACCCCTAACTCTAACCCTTAAATCTAACTGTAGGAAATTGAATACATTTTCAGCTTTGCCACCTAGTGACCACTTGCCGCAACTGCTGGCAGGCAGATTACAGGAAATGTCCTTGTGTTTTTATGTAATGACAGTACTCTTGGGGCACGGGATCCTCTTGAGTGAGTATTGTCATGAGTTGGCCAGCAAAACCATTTTTTTCCTGTTCAAAAAGTTACTATTTTATGAATAAAGAAGATGTGGCCTTATTTACCCAAATATAATTTGAATCTGTGCCTTATTTAATTCTTTGAAGTTTGTGAATAATCCTAATTTGACAATAAGAAGGAAATGTTTTAGGCCTGGACCCTGACTCCATAAAGTTTGAGAACCACAGATATAGATTGCAAGCTCAGATTAGTACAGCCATTTGCATTAGGTTGAAGGAAAGATTGAAGGCACACAAACACGTTGCGTTTAAGATGCGTATAAAAGACATCGTTCCCAAGATCCCTGTTTTTTGGTTTCATTAGCTAATAGGATATAAGTTTTGCTTACATTAAAATGATCAAAAATTGACTTGATATTGTAATTTTTAGTTGTTGCTTGTATAGACCCCAAAGCTCTCCCACAAGAAACTGCATAATATTGAGGTTCAGGATGTGACTGTCAGGGGGGTGCAGTGGGTAAAAGCACCACTGTACAGTTATTATTTAGACTTATAACATAAAAATAGCATTTTGAAAAGAGGCAAGGAGGGGATTCAAACCCACAACCCATAGTCATTTGCTTTTCTACTTTACCATGCCTTTAAATTTAAGGGTGAAGAAGAACAATATATTTAATAGAGAGATAATATTGTAAATATCCCCTTCTGGAATGGTACCTTGTCGTGGTAAAAGGGCTTGTGTACTTCAATGAAGCTGTGAGCTATACCATGTAGGGTCACCCAAGATAGGCAGGTCATAGCAGAGAGGTCAGACAAGCCACTTCAGTATCCACTCCAGAGACTTAACAATATGGCACCAGAAGATGAGCCCCATAAGTTAGAAGGTATCTACCAAATTACGGAGGAAGAGCAGAGGATGAGTATGAGAAGCAACTGGCAACCCACTCCAGTAACTTTGCCAAGAAAACCTTATGGTTTAGCACAAACAGAGACATAATGAGTGTGCCTGGGGTGTTGTGGTCCATAGGGTCACAGAGAGTTGGATATGACCGAATGACTAGACAACAACATTGGAAATAAACCCTTAATTAAGTCTACACTGCTAATTCTAATCAGTGCCATCAGTTGTTGCAGCTTTTTTTTCATTCTTCCTTTGTAGGGGAAGATTCCAAACAGCCTAAAACCACTAGCTTAAAAACTCAGTTTGGCATCAGCTTAAATAAAGAAAATACTTTTTTTCTGTGTGCTTTTCTATATAAGAGCACTTCTATTGTTTCAGTATTCATTTAACTTCATTATCAGGTGTGGGTTTTTGGCATCAATAGATTTTCTATTTCGCCTTTATCCCAGTTTTAACTGAAAGGTGTGGCATTTTAAGTCCATTTGGGTAAACCTGTATCCCGAGCAATGTGATCTGGCCCCAGACAGTCCATAACAGCACTCTGGTTTCACTATGACACTTAGGTAACGTTTGAAGCACCAGACTAATTAGATTTTCCGAGAGGTTGCGGAGCAGAGTTTGCACCTCGGCACAAGGTGATATAAGAGACGGCCAACGGTTGAATAGGCCACTGGGGTATAGAAAACAAACGCCGTGACGGAAAGGAGATCCGGTGACCCAAGGACGGGATCAGTCCTACAACACAATGGCTTTCAGTGGCTGCTCACTCATCATAGGATATATCAGGATTCTGGCTGAGTGAGACAGACAACATTAATAAGGACAGAAATAGGCCCCCATTTATTTCCAAGCCCATAATTACAAGTAACCCGACATTTTGGATGCAGGTTGCTGACTTTTTATGTATATAGATGTATTCAATTGACTCAAGCCCGCAATTACAGGCTCACAGCCCCAACACGCAATCCATAAACCTGTACGTAGCACTTCAGGGCATGATCATGATCAATTAAGCAAGCCTGTACGTTACAATTTCAACAGAGCCAATAGTAAATGAGACCGTCATCATGACGTCCGTAAAACAAGGAGTTTAAACTACAATCAGTTAGTGTTTAGAAGTACAATCTGCAATCGGACTCGCAATCTAGAAATGTAGAAATCAATAAAGCAACTGTTCTAGTCCATGTGAGTGGCCTGATATGTATTAACTCCATAATTCCTGGAATCAATATAGCACAGAAATAAAACTTTAAAAAAAAAATATGATATTGCAGATTTGCGAGCTTGAGACTTGTGCAGTTAATTATAATGTCTCTCATTGCTTTCCTGGTATTATTTAGTATGTGTTTATTTGCTGCTGCAGTTATACAAACAGGTGTTTAGCCCACTTGAGAGTCCTATCTAGTACTTATTGTCTGATACATTTGCCATTTACGAGTTTGAAGGCAATTGCAGGCTTGTTGAATTGTTGTATTTGAATATGGATTTCCGATCTTTAGCACGGGTAGCAATTAGGGGCTTGAAACATCAAAGGTCGGAGTTTATGTTTTTGACAACTGGAGTGATTTTGAGCTTGTAAATCGCATTCGGAAAGTAGTCAATGAAATATCTAACATTTACGGGGCTCCATTACGGGCTCATGTAATTGCGATGTGGGCAGTTAAATAGGGGCCAAAGTCATTAGTTGAAATCACATAAAAATTATAGGTGACATTGTTTGCTTCTCTTCTCCTGATCTTTTAAATTAAAAGACCAGTCAGGTCCCTTTTTTCTATATGGTCTATTAAATGACTAAACTTGATAATGGAATGGAAACCAAAATAAATAAATAAAGCAGCGTTTACATTTTTAATTTCTATATATTTTGTGGTTCCGTTTCCTTTTCTGATTTGAGTCCTTCTACTACTTTCTCTGTCCTTTTAAACTAAGATTTCCATTAGTCCCACTCCTACTAAGTGGTAGCTTTCACTGCATCATAATTGCATAAAAGCTATGTCCATAACCAGCTGGATATTTAAGAGAGTCATAATAGCTCATCTTGTTGAGTCTAATTAAGAGTATAATTAAGCAGCTAGTTGTTAATTTTAAAAAAATGGTAGCGTCTGCAGGATTCTGGAGGCATCCATGATACTTTGGTGGAGTTGTGTGTTTGTGACATTTATATTTCTGGAGAACATTACATGCATTTCTTGATAGGCCTGTTAGGTTGGATGGGTGTGGTGTCATTTCCAATCAGATACATTTATTTATCAAAGTCTCTTGACCTCTCCCGGTTTATAAAAGACAATTTGTAAGTATAGCCAGGGGGCATTGATCCATGTGTATAACAAATTGCAAAAAGGATACTTATATGGTCCTAGAGTGAACACCATAGGGAAGGACGGATTAGAGGCCTGGAATTTTTATGTCCATACAATGAACTAATTAGGCCTGCATCTTCTTTAATTGGAGAGCTATGCAACATCTTGCCAAGGCTCACACAGGCCAGTGTAGTCTCAGGATGGGATGTGTTCGGCCTCTGTGTGCTATATAGACTGAAAGAAAATTTGTAAAGTATTGTGTTATATACATAATATTTATTTATATCAATAATATATGTTTTATTGTATCAATGACAATGAATGTCGGTTATTAAATAAGAATAAAGAATTTTTTGAAAATCCATCCCTGAATAAATATATGTATTTGGAAAAAGTTTTACATTGTTACAATGGGCCAGTGGTGGCGACCTACAAATAACAGCCAAATTAAGGAAAACGGAGTGCTGTAAAAGCTAACTACAGAATTTAAACCAAAGAGTCTCAAACTAAAAAATGTTTTCGTCACCTTGTCCACTTGATTTTCATTGCTCTGCATTATGATGAGTCATTGTATGTACCGTATATACTCGAGTATATACGGTATATCTGTTGGTTTACAGCAAGTTGGTAAGATTTATCAGTGATTGCAACCACATGTTTTCCTCTATTTTCAGGTACTTAAGAGCACCCGATCCGGCAGAGACCTGGGTCATGTAAGACCAGTAATAGGGACGGAAAAATGAAATTTCAGGAACAATCTGTAACCTTGGAAACCAACTGGAAAGTACAAAATTGCATACTTCCTAGAAGAGCAAGAACATTATACTGAGCCATCTTAACACATCAAGGTAAGGATAATATTCTGATTTTTATTTCCAAGCATGTTGTAAAAGTCTCTGCAAGTTTGTTGAGCTGTTGTAGATTTGTTTTAGTTTTAAATGATTTGGTAAATTAAATGATTGGTTTTAATAAAATGCCCTGCAAGTGATAGTACCTCCAGGACAGCTGGTCAGTGCTCAGTGACCGATCTTCCAGAGAGATGGTCAGGGCTCAGCAACAGAACCTACGAAAGACCCTTCAGTGTTCTGTGATAGAACCTCATGGTCAACTGGTCAGTGATAGAACCTCATGGTAAGCTGGTCAGTGATAGAATCTCATGGTAAGCTGGTCAGTGATAGAACCTCATGGTAAGCTGGTTGGTGATAGAACCTACAAAAGACCCCCAGTATTCAATGATAGAATCCAACAGTCAACTGGTCAATGATAGAAAGTATTACTAAAACAATATATTTATTTCAATTGACTAAAATTTAATATACAGCAATACATACATATGGAATAAAAAATAGAAAAAAACTTTAAAATACGTAGGTACAATCCAGAACAGCTGAATCCATTATAAAGTGGCTATGATATGGTCAAATCGAATCTGGAAGAGTAAGCAGCTCTAAGATCCACAAAGGTGTATCCCTTGCCACAATCATCTAGCTATATCCCTTTGATGAAGCCACGTCACATGGAGAACCGGTTGTCAGGAATGTCTTATATAGTAAGCTAACTTGGAATCATTATACAGATGCTCAATACATGCCGAAATGCAAAAACATAATATAAGTGCAGTTACTCAGTCACAGAGATATAGGGCTATAGCTAGATGTTTGAAACAGGAGCTTCGGCTAACACCTTCCGGTTAGGAGTTACCCCTTTTGGTGTCTTAAAGCGTCTTTATCATTGGATTTGATTTGGATGTTCTTATATCCTGTTTCTTAGATATGTTGGTCAGTGATAGAACCTCCAAAACAACTGGTCAGTGCTCAGTGACAAAACCTCCAAATGAAATGGTCAGGGCTCAGTGAACCTCCAGTATAGCTGGTCAGTAATAGAACCTCCAGAGCAGCTGGTCCATGGCCAATGATAGGTATTCAATGAGCACTGACCAGCTGCTCTGGATGTTGTAAGACAAACATGACAAAACTATACATACTGGTACAGAAGGGGATTAGAGATAAAAGGGAAGGACACTGCTGGTGGTCCGGTGATACTGGAGTTGTATAGGGAGAATCTAATATGGGGATGGGGCATGTGCTGCTAATGATGTCCCACACAAAGCTCACATAGATTCTGAGCAGATATCTCATCGTAGATTCCTCCACCATGTGTCACAACTTAGAAGAATCTACATGAGAAAATTTGGCCTAGTACAATTTTTGTTGATGGGAATGACTTATAAAGCAGTGAAAGATTTTTAGACGTTGATAAATTAACTTAATAAATTAACATTGTTTTTGATATTTGATATTTTTTTGTAGTTATAGTTGTTTTGAGGGACTTAAAGTACATGCATTTATTTAATAATGGCATTTAATATTGAAATTAATAGATTTACAGTAATTCCTAGCTTAAAGTAATGACATTACATACTGGTCATTCAATCATGTCGCTCTTTCTCTTTCCTTGTAAACAAAAACCTGACAATCCCTAGGTGTTCAGGAGTGTTAATTGTCTCTAAACAGTTATGAAATACTACTTATAGAGAGTGGGGAAAGCTGATATTAACCAAGTATAGGTGTCACTGTTAAAGAGAGGATAACAAATCAAATATTAATAAAATATTTTGAGACATAAACTTTATCTCTCTAGTGCATATGATCAACTGTGTTTGGGTAGAAACCATAGTAAACTTATTATTATTATTATCTTTATTTATATTGCGCCAACATATTCCGTAGCGCTGTACAGGGGTTTAGTACATGGCAAAAAACAAACTTAACACCTTATAAAGAATGGAGGGCCCTGTTTTTGAGCATAAAATCAAATGTACATAGAGCTTGTTTCCAAGGCAGTGGCAGAAGATTAAAAACTCACAAATTTACAATCTTAGGGCCTCATTCTATTATCGGCCGTAGGAGATGCGGGGCCGCAAGGACCGGCCGCAAGCTATTCGGCTATTCTATTCCCCTCCGGCTGGGGATTCCGGCAGGCTTGCGGCCGGCGCCTTGCTATCTCTTGCGGCCGATCGCGCCGGAGGAAAGCCTTTGATCTTAAATGGCCGCAAAAGTTTCGGCCGCAAGAAAAGCCCGGTTGCTATTCTATTGCTCCGGGAACCCTGTCTGCAAGGCTAAAAGCGAGCCGCAGCTTACTTGCAGCAAAAAGCTCCCGCAGGCACACAATTAAGCACATTATAAAGCCAAAATAAAGCCATCCTGCACTCTGAGGAGACTATAAAGTGATTGTAGGTGTTAGAAAAAATAGCACAAAATTCCCCTATACTCAAATCCGTAAATCATTTTTATTTGAATTTATATCAAATATCCGTGGAAAAAGTCCAGAGTGCTTGGAGCACCTCAGACCCGCCCACGCTGCGGCCGGAAAATAAACAGTTAATGTAATCTCGGATTTGGGCTGATGTGCAAGCTTGAGAGGGGGTTGCTATTAATCCTCATGTCCCCCATTATGATCCCTAGCATTTACAGAGCTTTACAGTGCCGTCTTGAATTTATTTTTGCTTTTAAAGATTTCTGTTCTTACGGCCGGTTGCAAGATATACGGCCGGCCGTAAGAGGAGATCCTTGCGGGGCGTATAATTGAATTGCAAGGTAACGGGAGCCCCGCAAGGAATCGCAGCTTTGCGGCCGATTTACGGCCGATAATAGAATGAGGGCCTAAGGGTTTAGGTGTGATACAAGAGGGTGACAAATGCAAGATGGCGGTGTGAAAGCAATTTGTTTAGTCAAGTGGAGGTGTTTGTGTGTTGTACTGTAGATTGTGGATGTAAGTGATATTAAGCTGTGCAGTGTGCCGTTGTACATGTTAAGGCTGAAGATGATAAGATTTTTTTAAACAGGTGTGTTTTTAGTGATTTTTTTAAAAGGTTTTGAGGCAGGAAAACTTCAATCGGACAGGAGCTGCATGACGGCGACCATCAACCTTGCCCTTGTTTCTGTAAATGACAATCTACTACTCCCTTGTTGGAAACAACCATCTACTATGCCCTTGTTTCTATAAAGGACCATCTACTATGCCCTTGTTTCTATAAAGGACCATCTACTGTGCCCTTGTTTCTATAAAGGGCCATCTACTGTGCCCTTGTTTTTAACAACTACCATCTACCGTGCCCTTGTTTCTGTAAATGGCCATCTACTACGCCCTTGTTTCTGTAAAGGATCGTCTACTATGCCCTTGTTTCTGACAACAACTGTCTACAATGCCGTTGTTTCTGAAATCCTCGATTAATTCAATATGAACTTTGCTAAAAAAGAACATCCCCTAGAGGGTGAGATGATTACATTTATACAAAACAAAATAACAAAACTAAGCTTAGAATGGAACTTTACACATAAATGGAGATGAATTTTACCTGTTTAAATAACTGTCTGTCAGATTGTTGTTTATAAAACCATATTATAAATGAATAACATTTTCTGTTAGAGATTATTGTTTTCTTGTTTTATGTAATTGTATCCTCTACAATGTAAATGTGATATAAAATGTTCTCTTTACTTACATTTAAGAAGCCCCCAACATAAAACATCATTACCTTCTGGAAGCTCTTTCTCCCTGTTCTTTCTAATGAAAGCTGCCATCTTGCATATGTGCAACCTAAGGCCATTTAATGACAAATGTATTAATTAATCTGGTTAAACCAGTCATATAAAACAAAACAAAAATCTAAAGGGTCCCTTTAACAAATAGCCTGAAATGTTTATTGGCTATTTGTATTTTTTTTTCTTAAATTTGAAACTTTTTTTCTATTAATTCTTTTTTTAAATATTTTAATTACAGCATGGTTTGCTGTTAATTTCAGTGTCGTGGATTGATGGCTGTTTATGTATCTTGTGGGCAATAGATATTAGTTTCATTTATTATTTCTCACTTTTCTAACCCCATATTTGCACCCCCCCCCCTTTATTTTCCATGACTTCAGAATGCAGTGGGTGAGAGGTGGCAGTGCCGGTTTGCTTTACCCATTATGAAAGAAGGTGTGGGCATATTCCCACATCTACTAATAGCATCCTTACTACTTTCATGCTTGTGAGAACCTTCCATGGGTGTTTTATTCAGTGCTTAGCAGTGGGAGTTGTGAGTCTGACCTCCTTTATCTCATCACAATCAAGGTAACGGATGGCCAACAGTATTTGTGATTTATATCAAACTCCTCAAGCATTAACAGACACTGTAGCCTATATATACTAAAATATAATAATCACTCTAATGATTGCCAAGGTATATAACATAGAGTCTAACAGTTGATTATACCCTTAGATGGAGTTTTTAGCCAATTGTTTGTTTTTAATGAATGTTTTACCTTGGTTAATTAAGTGATTGTATCGTTCTTAATGTAATTATGATATACAATTTACACTTCACTTCTAAGAATCTCCTAGAGTAACGAGTTATCAGTCTCTGGAGCCTCCCCCTTTCTTCCTGCGTACTTTCATAAGAGCTGCCATGTTTCTTATTTGTGATCTAAAGCAAAACCCACAGGAGAAGGGTTTGACACTACCAGTGTCTAATGCTGTTAACAAGCTGACAGTGACATGCTGTGTGTCTGAGGAACTTGAGAAATTGGTAGTGTGAAGTGAAGGCCACAGCTTTAGAAGATGGCAGCTCTCATTAGGGAGAACAAAAAGAAAGGTTGGAGATTTCAGAAGGTAAAAGTCCCTTACTTGTGAACTTGGTAAAGGTAAGAGAAGTATAGAATATTATATCATAATTACATTGAGGAAAATTAAATTAATCTAGTTAGGTACAATTAAATATTTTGCCTAAAAAGTCCCTTTAATAAAAATGTATTCTAATATATTGATTGATTATAGTAATGTGATTTTTTTACATGACACAAAATTCAAGGATTCTTCCTTGATCAGTCTCTTATCAGCAAGTGTATGATAACAAAATTAGATATGTTTGGCCATAATTCGGCAGAGAGAATGCCATAAAACTAGTTTTATTTACAAAAAAAAATGATACTTCTGCTGGTATCTGCAGGCATCCACAATACTTTGGTGAAGACTGTATGTATGAGGGGAGCTATCCAATAATGAAGGGCAGGGCTTGTGTGAGGCACGAGGGAAGGTGTCAAATTTCAAAAGCTCCATTCATTTAACACATCCCCTACACCTCTCGCTCCACCGTTCGCCTAAATTGGTACATGCCCAAAGGCTTCAAGTGACAGGTCAGACAAAATGGAAACTTGCTATATATACAAACATAGTTAAGATTTTTTCTTAAAATGATATTGTGCTCATACTATTAGTGTAAAATACAATGTTCCTACAATAAGAAGTCTATAGTTCTTTGCAGGTATTACAATTATTGCTGAAGGCTCTGGACTGTATAATCCGCATCACAACCATTCAGCAATAACTACTATTCCCACAATCCCCAAGAGCTTTTAATCAAACTACTAAACAAGGCAATGGCTGCACTTTTTTTGACGAAATACATATAATAGTTAATATTTAAATGTTTTATTTTTTTATACAAATCCTTTTTGATATAGTGTGTAGCATGTGCGACTTGAAGACATTTTATTCTGTGTTGAGACAGGTTAGTGATGCTCTGGGTGTGTCGGGTGCATAGCCGGGAGCGCCGACTGGTGCGCTCCTCCGTGGAATCATTTTGGATCTTTATTTTTCATTTTATTTATTCATTACCAGTCTCTGCCACTATGTTTTGACCTGTAACTTTATATTTTAAATATTTAAGTAAATTTAAGCTTTTGTGACCCAGAAATAGGGATCACTTTTTATCACATAAACATTCAGTACAAAATAACAATAATAGATGTTTAATTTGTAAAAATACCAAGCATTGCTTTCATCTTAAGAATAGATTTACCTGAATTTCAGTACAAAAGATATCACTGTATACTGAATATTCATATTTGTATCACTGGATTATACATACTACAATTATTTCCCAGACCCAAGATCACTATCTTAGCCAATACTTTGCATCTAATGTCAATTTGATATGTAAACTTACCCGATTAGTCAGATATATACTATACTATCTAGGTGTCCCTTTAAAGACAGTGGAGATAATTATTTTTAACACTTCTTACTGTTCATGAAATAATTTAATGATTACAATTTTATTTGTTATAAATTAATGTGTTTGTGTATATATATATATATATATATATATTGAATGCACATAATAGTTAATATTAATTACTAATGCAACATTATTACTAATGCAATATTTCATATATTTCAAGTTCTGTGTGTGTGTATGTATATATATATATATATATATATATATATATATATATATATGGAACAGTTTAAATATTACAACAGCTAAATGTAATAGAAATAAATGTCAATTTTATAGAAATAAAAAGGGAAATAATCATTTTATTATTAAATTAACAGTAACAAGTGTTTTATATATAATATATAATCGCTATAATAGTTGTGTCTGTAACGTTTGCGATGTTGGTTAGGCAGTTTTGCAAACACGAGCCGCACACAATTTAGCCTTTCATCCCCCTTCCTAATAATCCCCTTGAGCCACTATCCTCCACCTCCCTTCTAACCCCCTTATCCTCAATCCTTCCCCCATTATCCTCCATCCTTTCCCCCTCTCCAAAAGCCTCCCCTCTGTCTCCTACACATGCGCGCCACCTCATTAGCATATGCCAGTTCTGGACACAGGCAGAAGACTCGCCTGCAGCACAGCAGGAGCTCAGCGATGAAGGTAAGAAGAGAGGAGAGAGGGGAAGGGGAGGTTTTTGGAGAGGCGGAAGGATGTAGAATGAGACCCGAGGGAGAGGTGGGCAAAAAGGAGACACAAGGCAGAGGAGGGGGAAAAAGGAGACACGGATTGAGGTCAGGGCTTTGACTAGGCCATTCCAACACATTTACAAGTTTCCCCTTAAACCGCTCAAGTGTTGCTTTAGCAGTGTGTTTGGGGTCATTGTGAACCTCTATCCTAGCCTCAAATCACGCACAGAGTGGTACAGGTTTTGCTCAAGAATATCCCTGTATTTAGCACCATCCATCTTTCCCTCAACTCTGACCAGTTTCCCAGTCCCGGCTGCTGAAAAACATCCTCACAGCATGATGCTGCCACCACCATGTTTCACTGTGGGGATGGTGCTCTTTGGGTGATGTGTTGGGTTTGCGCCAGACATAGCGTTTTCTTTGATGGCTGAAAAGTTCAATTTTAGTCTCATCAGACCAGAGCACCCTCCTCCATACATTTTGTGAGTCTCCCACATGCCTTTTCACAAACTCCAAATGTGCCATTTTGTTTTTTGCTGAAAGTAATGTCTTTCTTCTGGCCACTCTGCCATAAAGCCCAACTCTATGGAGTGTACGGCTTATTGTCGTCCTATGTACAGATACTCCAGTCTCTGCTGTGGAACTCTGCAGCTCCTCCAGGGTTACCTTAGGTCTCTGTGATGCCACTCTTATTATTGCCGTCCTTGCCTGGTCCGTGGGTTTTGGTGGGCGGACGTCTCTTGGCAGGTTTGCTGTTGTGCCATGTTCTTTCCATTTGGTTATGATAGATTTGATGGTGCTCCTGGGGATCACTCAAGATTTGTATATTTTTTTATAACCTAACCCTGACTTGTACTTCTCAACAACATTGTCCCTTACTTGTTTGGAGAGTTCCTTGGTCTTCATGGCAGTGTTTGGTTAGTGGTGCCTCTTGCTTAGGTGTTGCTTCCTCTGGGGCCTTTCAAAAAAGTGTGTATATGTAATGACAGATCACGTGACACATGTACACAGGTGGACATCACTAATTATGTGACTTCTGAAGGTAATTGGTTGCACCGGAGCTTTTTATGGGCTTCATAACAAAGGGTGTATATACATACGCACATGACAATTTTCTGTTTTCTATTTCTAAAAAATAGTGTTATGTATATATTTTTCTCATTTCACTTCACCAACTTAAGTGTGTTCTGATCCATCACATAAAATTCCGATGAACAAAACATTGAACTTAAGGCTGTAATGTAACGAAATGGGTAAAAAGTCAAGGGGGTGAATACTTTTGCTAGGCACTGTGTATATTGAAGAGTGAAGCAGCCATGAATGTCCAGTAATCTAGAATTTAGTAAATATTAATATATATATATATATATATATATATATATATATATATATATCACATATTATAATTGTCAAACTGCGATTCGTCGTCACGCTTTGCGACAAATCGCAGTTTGACAACAATCTGATCGCAAAGCCGTGCGGCGTCCCCACACACACTGCATTCCCAGCCACATCTTCTCTCTCATCTCGGTGCTGTCAGTGCCCCCCAGGCCTCCTTCACCATACACACTGCTCTGTCCTTCCCTCCTAACCCCACACACTCACTCTCTCCTTTGTATTATCCCTGTCCCTCGGCAAGCCTTCTCCTCCTCCATACACCCCGCTCTCTCCTTCCCCAGTCACTCTCTCCTCTCACCTCCATGCTGTCACTGTCCCCTCCGCAGACCTTTTCAGTCACTTCATGTTGATCCGCAGCCCCTATATCCGGATCGGGGTTGGATCGGATCCCTCCGGTCCGGCTCCCCTTTCCTCCATAGAAGGTCACCCGGCTCTTCTTAGCTCGGCTCCCACTCCTTCCTACCCACGGCTGCCCGAAAGTGGCCCCGCCCCCCGGGGCCAGCCACGCCCCCGGGACCAGCCACGCCCCTTGGGACCAGCCGAGGCCACAGCCGCCATCTTAATAGCAATAATATGAGAGACAGATGGGTAGAGAGAGAGACAGATGGGTAGAGAGAGAGACAGATGGGTAGAGAGAGAGACAGATGGGTAGAGAGAGAGAGAGATGGGTAGAGAGAGAGAGAGAGATGGGTAGAGAGAGAGAGAGAGATGGGTAGAGAGAGAGAGATGGGTAGAGAGAGAGAGATGGGTAGAGAGAGAGAGATGGGTAGAGAGAGAGAGAGATGGGAAGAGAGAGAGAGAGATGGGAAGAGAGAGAGAGAGATGGGGGAGAGAGATGGGGAGAGAGAGAGAGAGATGGGTAGAGAGAGAGATGGGTAGAGAGAGAGATGGGTAGAGAGAGAGATGGGTAGAGAGAGAGATGGGTAGAGAGAGAGATGGGTAGAGAGAGAGATGGGGGGAGAGAGAGATGGGGGGAGAGAGATGGGGGGAGAGAGAGAGGGGGAGGGAGAGAGGGGGAGGGAGAGTGGGAGGGAGAGAGAGAGGGGGAGGGAGAGAGAGAGATGGGGAGGGAGAGAGAGAGATGGAGAGGGAGAGAGAGAGATGGGGAGGGAGAGAGAAAGAGAGAGAGGGGGAAAGAGAGAGAGGGGGAAAGAGAGAGAGGGGGAAAGAGAGAGATGGGGGAAGAGAGAGATGGGGGGAGAGAGAGATGGGGGGAGAGAGAGATGGGGAGAGAGAGATGGGGAGAGATGGGCAGAGAGAGAGAGAGAGATGGGTAGAGAGAGAGATGGGTGAGAGAGAGAGATGGGTAGCGAGAGAGAGAGATGGGGAGAGAGAGATGGGGAGAGAGAGATGGGGAGAGAGAGATGGGGAGAGAGAGATGGGGAGAGAGAAAGAGAGATGGGGAGAGAGAAAGAGAGATGGGGGAGAGAGAGAGATGGGGGAAGAGATGGGAGAGAGAGAGATGGGGAAGAGATGGGAGAGAGAGATGGGAGAGAGAGATGGGGGAAGAGATGGGAGAGGAAGAGATGGGAGAGAAAGAGATGGGGGAAGAGATGGGAGAGAGAGAGAGGAAGAGAGAGAGAGGGGGCGGGAGAGAGGGGGGGAGACAGAGAGGGGGGGAGAGAGAGAGAGAGAGGGGGGGAGAGAGAGGGGGGGAGAGAGAGGGGGAAAAGAGAGAGGGGGGGGAGAGAGAGAGGGGGGGGGAGAGAGAGAGGGGGGGGGAGAGAGAGAGGGGGGGGGGAGAGAGAGAGGGGGGGGGAGAGAGAGAGGGGGGGAGAGAGAGAGGGGGGGAGAGAGAGGGGGGGAAGAGATGGGAGAGAGAGAGAGGGGTAGAGAGAGAGAGAGAGAGGGGGAGAGAGAGAGAGGGGGGAGAGAGAGAGAGAGGGGGGAGAGAGAGAGAGGGGGGAGAGAGAGAGAGAGGGGGGGGGGAGAGAGAGAGATGGGAGAGAGAGATGGGGAGAGAGAGAGGGGGAGAGGGAGGAAAGAAACACAGGGGAGGGAGAGGGGGTAAAAACACAGTGGGGGAAGGAGACACAAGAGAGGGAGAGGAGGGGGAGGAGACACAAGGGAGGAAGTAGAGAGGGGGAGAGACTCACAATGAGCGCCAAAGGCGCTCATTCCTAGGCCCTTGATGAACGCTGAAGGCGCTCATCGTGAGGCCAGTAAAGTAGAGGGGGAGAGACTCCCATTGTGTGGCAAACAGCATTGCCAGGCTTCACTTTTTATTGCCGTCATTTTTGACGGGCAAGCCGCTAGTATATATATATATATATATATATATATATATATATATATAATGAGTATTGCAATATAATTTGCTACCCTTTGTATTGGACAAACGTCCTATTTATAATGACGAGCTTTCGAGAGGCTTAACCTCCCTTTATCAACTCTCAAGCAATACTAACATGAGATGGAACCCTCAGTTTGAATAATAACAGCAGATGCAGATAGAGTGGAAACAGTATCTGACCTCATCAGGTAAATACATATATGGGGAATAAACACCTAGAGGAAACATATGTACACATATTATATACACATATACATCAATATATACATGAAAAAACTGAGCACTGTAGTCCACAGTGATATATTTCCTGTTGGACCAACATCTCACTAAGAATGCTAAGTCTGTTATGGTATAATAAGAAGAAATCACATGAAATTCTCATAATGTGTTTGAAAACCCAAGTCCAAATTAAGTCCTTTATTTTTAGTGTTGAAGAATGTGATCATCTTTATTTCAAATGCTTTTCTCTCTTAGATGTTTTTAAATTTTCCTCTTGAGTATTTTGACCTTTGGATGAAGTGATTATTCTGGCTAAAATGGTGTCCCACTGGGCTACAATAACTGTCTTCATTATGTTTTCTATGTCTGTCTAAATTCATCCATAAATGCATTTTTTGGCCGGTTTCTCCAATGTAACAGCCTGCGTCACATAAAGTTCATTGTATCATATAAACCACATTTGACGATGTACATGAATACGATCCTTTGATGTTATAGGTTTTGTTGTTATGTGTGGCTCTATCATCATTACAAATGTGTTGGCTCTATCATCATTACAAATGTGTTTGGTGGTTGTTTAAATGCAAGGATTGGAGGTTTTGGGAATATATTTTTGAATTCAGTATCTTCAGTTAGTAATGGTTGTAAATCTTTGATTATTTTCCGAATTTTCTCTAAAATTGGATGGTATGTGGTCACTAGAGGTATACGTGAAGTAGTTTTTTTTGTTTTGTTCTTTAACAGGTTTTCACAGGGTATTTTGATGGCAGTGGTTATTTTTTGGGTTCTAATACATATTGTTTGAAAGATTCAGACAGTGTTTTTTAATTTTTATCACGGTCTCCAGTGTTTGAGCAAATCCGATGGTATCTAATAGCTTGACTATGGATAATGGCTTGTTTGGTGTGGGAGGGATGGAAACTGGAGCTGTGTAGGTAATTACGTCTGTCTGTAGGTTTCATATATACAGATGAGTGGAGACTGCCATTGTTGAAATATTGCATTAGCCGAATGTGATATAAATTAATATGTATTTAGAAAATAAAATAGTATTCATTAAATTATATAATGAACACTCAGAAGTGTTACCATAAAACTGGAGAGAGAGTACTGCTCTTTAGGGATTTAATAATCAAAATATGCAAATAAGAAATAGAAAACTGATGGCTTCATAAAGGCCAGGAAAGAAATTGGCAATTTTTATTTAAGTAGTGGAGGTTGAGGCCCTGGTACGCCTATTGATTTGCCTCTTTCGTATAAATAGACAGCTCTTTAACATGTTTTAGATTGTGACTGTATTGTTCATAATTTCAATAAAAATACAGTTTTGTAATTAAAAACAATTTGTAGTCTTCAGTAAGTTTTTATTTCTAGAATATTTGCATTTACAAATAAACACAATATTTCAGTGCAATCATGTCTATAAAAATAAAAAAACAATAATAATAATTTAGGATGTTTTACACTTTCCTTATAATTCAGTGTAGTTGTTGACTTGTTAACTCAGAACAATCAAGGTAAAAACATATTTGTGTATGATGAGAAACCAAGACTGGTGCACTAGAATAGTCCATAGATATATATATATCGGGTCTCTATGAAGACCTAAAATAACTTAAGTAAACTATGGGCTAAAATATGGGGTGAAAATACAAGGACTAATAGCGGGCGCCCGGTTTAGGCCGCGCTGGTGTTGGTGTGCGCATTTGTCATCGCACACATGTTGGGAACACAGGGTCGGTAAGTACTGGGAAAGACAGGGTGAGTACTAAGGAAGGTTAATACTGGGGGGGGGGGGTGAGTACTTGGGGAGAGGGTGATTATTCAAGGCTGGAGAGCTGGAGAAGGAGGGGGAGGTAAGTGCAGCCACGCTGGTGTGGGTGTGCGCATTTGTCTCGTGCGCCCAAAAGTCGTGCTACCTAAAATTTAAGTACCCACACAATTATATTATTAACATTATAACATTCTCCTTCTATGCAAACAGCTATGTAACAGCACTTATAATTATATAATGAATTTAAATAAGAAATGTCATTGTAAATAGATATTATGGGTTCCCCTAGTAGTACATGTATTTATATCCTACAACCTGCTGCCATTCCCTACAGATTGTGTATACTCACTGCTTCCTCATATAACTAATCTTTGGCATCTTCTCCTTCAGCAGCTGAGTGTAATACTGAAGTAGTTTGCTCTGGTATATTATGTGTCAACAAGCTCACGTGTCTTATCAAGAAAAACCTATTACATTGGTAAGACACCATAAGGAGGGCAAAGCTTGCTCCAAAACCTTGGAGTAGTAATATTTTAATATTTTTTTTCTGGGTAGAGAGCAGCAAATTATGTTTTAGGAATTATAGCAGGGTTAGTCTTTTAGTTGTGTCCAACTCTCCGTGACCCTATCGACACAAAATGGCCAGGCACATCTTGTGTCTGGTTGCGCCTATCCATAAGGCATTTTTGGCAAAAATACTGGAATGGGTTGCCAGTTCCTTCTCAAATGGACAACGATCTGTCTGACATCACTGCTTTGACCTGCCCATCTTGGGTGACCCTACATGGTAAGGCTCACAGCTTCATTGAAGTACACAGGACAGTTCACCACGACTTGGTAGCGATCCGCACATATTTAGCCATAGAACATTTAATTATTTCTCACAGCAACAAGTGTTTGCTGTGTTATGTCTATGTTATGGATATTTTGAAACTTAGTAACACCAACCCAGGATACAATATAACAAGTGCATCGTGCATCTGTTTGGGTCCATGTTTAGTGGTAGCATGACTTTTGGGCGCACAAGACGTGTGTGCCGTCAAAGGCTGACAGATGCGAGCACCCACACCAGTTGGTGTGGGTGCTCACATTTTTCAGCGCGCACATGACGTCGTGCACGTCTTGTGCGCCCAAAAGTCTGGGGGAGCCATAATAATAATTGGTGTTACATAGCTGTTGGCATAGAAGGAGAAGGTTATATTGCTAATAATATAATTGTGTAAGTACTTACATTTTATTAATGATTCTACTTTTTACCAGTAGATTTTTTGTGATATGGATGCTTCCTGGGTGTTACTAGGTATATAACATCCCTGTGTATATATTTACTTTATCACTTGAAGAAGTGCTTATAAGCTCTGTTTTTTTTCTGACTAAAACCATACAGTTTGTACCTGTTTGTGTTTGACCTCTGAAGCTCATGAATACATAATAATTGCAATTTGACCAATTGAATAGGGCTCTAAATAAGCACATAACATATTTTTTAGTTAAGTTTTTAGTTAGTAAGCATCTATCCAAAAGCAAGGTTTTAACGAACTAAAAAAATCTTTAAAAAAAATACGATATGTGCTTATTTAGAGCCCTATTCAATTGGCAAAATCGCAATTTAATGAGGGCCACAGACTGGGAAGCGCAGTGTTTCAAATTAGCTTGTCAGTGACCTCTCTCAATTAGCATATCGCTTTGAGGCAGTACAACCAGTGTATTTAGAGGTAAACTGTCTTCACAAGCTGCAGAAAGAACTATTAGTAAGATTTTAAGCAGAAAAAAACAGTACATGTAAGCACTTCTTAACAAAATAAAGAACATGGTCCTCATTCAATTTGAATTTTGGCAATTGAATAGGGCTCTATATAAGCACATAACATATTTTTTTGATAGAAGTTTTTAGTTAGTGAAAACCTTGGTTTTGGATAGAGGTTCAGTAACTAAAAAGTTCTGTCAAAGGGCCTCATTCTATTAGCGGCCGCAGCCGTTGCGGGGCCGCAAGGACCGGCCGCAAGCTATTCTGCCATTCTATTCCCCTCCGGCCGGGGATTCCGGCAGGCTTGCGGCCGGTGCCTTGCTATCTCTTGCGGCCGCTCGCGCCAGAGGAAAGCCATTGATCTAAAACGGCCGCAAGAGATTTGCAATTCAATTGCTCCGGGAACCCTCTCTGCAAGGCTAAAAGCGAGCCGCTGCTTACTTGCAGGAAAGAGGTCCCGCTAGCACCAATTAAGCACATAAAATAGCTCAAATAAAGCCATCCTGCACTTTGAGAAGACGATAAAGGGATTTTAGGTGTTAGAAAAAATAGCACAAAATTATCCTGTACTCAAATCCGTAAAATATTTTATTTTTAATATCCGTAAAATATCCATGTAAAAAGTCCAGAGTGCTTGGAGCACCTCAGACACACCCACGCCGCAGCCGGAAAATAAACAGTTAATTTGAACTCGGGTTTGGGCAGATGTGCAAGCTTGAGAGGGGGTTACTTTTAATCCTCATGTCCCCCAATATGATCCCTAGCATTTACAGAGCTGTACAGTGCAGGCTTGAATTTATTTTTGAGTTTTTATATTTCTGAGATTACGGCCGGTTCCAAGATATGCGGCCGGCCGTAAGAGGAGATCCTTGCGGGGCCGTATAATAGAATCGCGAGTTAACTGAACCCCCGCAAGGAATCGCAGCCTTACGGCCGATTTACGGCCGGTAATAGAATGAGGCCCAAAATGTTTTGTATGTGCTTATATAGAGCCCTATTCAATTGGGCAACTCGGAATTGAATGAGGCTCCATGGATGTAAATAGATAGATAGGGATATTATATACCTAAGGCCCTCATTCAATTGCAATTTGCCCAATTGAATAGGGACCTAAATAAGCACATAACATATATTTTTTAAAGAAGTTTTTTGTTAGCAAGCATCTATCCAAAAGAATGGTTTTCACTAACTAAAAACTTCTTTCATAAAAATATGCTATGTGCTTATTTAGGGCCCTATTCAATTGCCCACATCGCAATTGAATGAGGCCCTTAGTTAGTAAACATCTATCCAAAAGCAAGGTTTTTCCTAACTAAAAACGTCTTTAAAAAAAATATGTTATGTGCTTTATTTATCAAATCGCAATTGAATTAGGCCCTCGGTAAGCAATATAAAATTAATTTGTCAACCTTCTATGTATTGTTATATTGACCAGTATATGTTACATTCTGTGTGGGACAATGATACCTCAAGACACTCTTATACATCTTACACAGCAAGACACTCTTATACATCTTCAGCATGATTCCTTATTAAATTGAACATTAAAAACAGAAGTACTATTTTACCTTATCCAATTTCTTCAGCTTCCCCAAATTAATTGTATTTTAATACTGTCCGTATACAAAAAATGAACTGAAATGTGTTTAGTTTCATGTATTTATCACAGGGTTTTATTAACTTACTTTATAAGTAAATTACACTCATATATATAAATATAACATAAAGGGGAATGCTACATGTTGAATTGTTTAAAACTTTCCTCGTGTTGTAGTATTTAATCAGTTTTAGTTACAAAGCAGTGAATACATATGGGGTTAAAGAAAACAAAACATTGAAATTATTGGAAAATGAATTAGTAATTGTTTTATATTTCTCTAATATTTTCAGTCATTAGAAACTTGCAGCCTTATTAAATTGTGATTCAGCCAATTGAATAGGGCTCTATATAAGCACAGAGCATTGAGTTTTTAGTTCGTGATCTTCTATCCAAAAGCTAAAAACTTCTATAAAAAGATCTGCTCTGTGCTTATATAGAGCCCTATTCAATTGGCCGAATCACAATTTAATAAGGCTGCTGATTTCTCACCGTTAACGAGCGGATAATATCAAAGCTCAAAGTGAAAGGAAAACCCCTCACTGTACAGACCGTGCAATTCTTTCTTAAAAACCTTCATTTTGTATAAAAGAAACCTAATTTAAAAATGTGCAGCTGATGGCGGATGAGCAAATACTTTAATTATTAATATTAATATTTTTTTCTGAGATAAAAAGTCTTAGCTTAAATTACCACAGATATAAAGAGCTATATTTATGAAATAAAATTAAAAAAAGTGAATTAGGTATCCCCGTTTCCTGTGTTTTCTGTATAAATAAAAAATAGACGTATATGACAATTTAATTACAAGGGGCCTCATTCAATTGCGATTTGACCAATTGAATAGGGCTCTAAATAAGCACATAGCTTATTATTTTAAACTAAGTTTTTAGTTAGGGAAAATCTTGCTTTTGGATAGATATTTACTAACTAAAAACTTCTTTAAAAAATATATGTTATGTGCTTATTTAGAGCCCTATTCAATTGGCCAAGTTGCAATTGAATGAGGCCCATGGAGTCTGTTTCTGGGCCAGTGATGGGGGAGGGGTGTGATGTCAATTTCCATTTAAAAAAAAAACTAATTCCTGTGCACTCTATTGAACCTATATTTCAAATAGGGATACACTGGCCCAGAAGCAGACCCCTTGCTTCAGGAAATGCAACCATATCTCTCCACAAAGATAAATATCCCTCTTTCAAAACAAACAACTTCCACCAATGTATCATGGATTCCACCAGGGATCAAAAGAGGCTTCAAAATGCAAGTTACCTCCATCTGATATATTCCCCAGAGTAGTTTACACATCGTTAAAATCATATTATTCAGTGACATAAACTTATTATTGTACTATTAAATTAATGTCATGAATTGTTTTTATTATTTCTGAATGTCAGATCTATTTAGTTACATCTAAGTACTTTAATTGCTTATTTAAATTTAGTAGCAGTATATTCTCATTAAATCTATTATTTAGTTATAGTATATATATAATTTGTTACTTTTTTAAATCATATTAATGTAACAAATTGATATATAATGAAATAATAATTTAATGAGATGACAAATTATACCGCTACTAAGTTTAAAGGAGCAATTAAAATATTCAGATGTAACCAAATAGGTAACATAGATATAACTAAATAGATCTAACATGCAGAAATAAATATTTGGTTACATGTAAATATTATAATTGCTACTTTATCTTGAGTAGCAGTATAATTTGCCATCAGATTTATTATATATATATATATATATATATATATATATATATATATATATATATATTTGTTACGTTTTATACAAATTATTGTTTTTTTTCTTCTATTCTGTATGCACTTTGCCAAAAATGCTGTGCAGCAGATAGGCAGCTGTAGGTATTTGTGCTCCACACTCAGCTTATAAAAAGTTGGAGAAGTTCGAGCCTAAAGATGGTGGGAAAACCAGTTGATTTCAGTATAAGTTTACATGGAATTTCTGAGGAGATTTACTTTAGAAAAAATGGATACATTTAAATTTTAATAAGGCTGAAAATATCAACTTTGATTGAAAAGTTGTTTATACTGATAGTTGCTGTTTAAAGATATGAAAGTTGGATCATTACAGTGATTTGTTTTTTCAAAAAAATTGAAATACTTATTTAATTTTCAGGTTCCAAAATAACATAATATTTAAAGAAACTCACTCAGATTGTTTACTGTGATTTCATAAAGTTGATATTTTGTGTTTTTTTTTTTTTAGATTGTTCTTAAAGAGCAAGAAAAACTGGCTATATGTTACGTTATCATTTTTTTCTAAAGTGAACCAGTCCTGGGAAATTCCATGTTGTTGTTGTATTTATATGCGAATGAGTGGCCCACACATTAAGTGCTTTGATCTACTAATTAGAATTACAGTCTGCTTATGTTGTGGCCAAATTAAAAATGTTATTTGGCAATTATCTCCTACCCGTAACAAGTACTCAGAGCACCACATTAGCATAATGAGCTGCAAAATCAAATCTAAATATTTCAGAAATTATTTACTGTAGAGAAAAACTGCTAGTACAATGTATAGATAGTTTTTAATGCTCTTTAAAATTAACATCTGTACTCTGTTAAAAAATTATCAGTTTACAGCTCACCCTGAAATAAAACATATAGGGCCTCATTCTATTATCGGCCGTAAATCGGCCGTAAGGCTGCGATTCCTTGCGGGGGTTCAGTTTACTCGCGATTCTATTATACGGCCCCGCAAGGATCTCCTTTTACGGCCGGCCGCATATCTTGGAACCGGCCGTAATCTGTGAAATATAAAAACACAAAAATAAATTCAAGCCTGCACTGTACAGCTCTGTAAATGCTAGGGATCATATTGGGGGACATGAGGATTAAAAGGAACCCACTCTCAAGCTTGCACATCTGCCCAAACCAGAGTTCAAATTAACTGTTTATTTGCCGGCTGCGGCGTGGGTGTGTCTTAGGTGCTCCAAGCACTCTGGACTTTTTACATGGATATTTTACGGATATTAAAAATTAAATATTTTACGGATTTGAGTACAGGATAATTTTGTGCTATTTTTTCTAACACCTAAAATCCCTTTATAGTCTTCTCAAAGTGCAGGATGGCTTTATTTGAGCTATTTTATGTGCTTAATTGGTGCTAGCGAGACCTTTTTCCTGCAAGTAACTGCGGCTCGTTTTTAGCCTTGCAGAGAGGTTTCCCGGAGCAATTGAATTGCAAATCTCTTGCGGCCGTTTTAGATCAAAGGCTTTCCTCCGGCGCGAGCGGCCGCAAGAGATAGCAAGGCACCGGCCGCACGCCTGCCGGAATCCCCGGCCGTAAGGGAATAGAATAGCCGAATAGCTTGCGGCCGGTCCTTGCGGCCCCGCAGCGGCTGCGGCCGATAATAGAATGAGGCCCATATAGTTTATTTTTTGTGGGAAATATATATATATATATATATATATATATATATATATATATATATATATATATATATATATATAATGTAATTCAGCTCTTTATTGTACATCATGTCTCCATTTTCCAGGGAATGAAGTGTATTCATTGGTTACTGTAGACCATATGTCACCTTATAATTTAAACTTAAAAGAGAAGTATCTTTAGAAACATAAATGGTAAATATTTACTTGAGTACTTGACTTCCTGTGAATCAGGAAGATCACACGAGGTATCGTCTTATATCGCCAAGACTCAGTTTTGTTGCTTTTTATAATCTGAGAGGAAGTGCCTGCATTTTATACACTTCTGATTTGTCTGCCCCATCTTATCTTTGCTTACATTAGGACTAATGGAAACCACAGTTTGCAAGGACACATCCTCCTCAGAAAGTAGGAATCAGAATCAACAAATAAAATAGAACCCTGCAATGAAAAATAATTGCATAAAAAGATAAAAAATGTAAAGTTAGTTTTATTTATTTATTTACTTTTGCTTTTTTTTTTCATTTTTCAAGTTTATTTATTTAAAAGCCTATAGGTAAAATATTTTACTATATTATTATATTATTATACTTGGAAATATTCTTGTTCCCATACAGACAATATGAGTGAGATAAACTTATATATATAATAGGGAAAAAAACATAATTGTGCCCAATTTGACTTTTTATTATACTCTCTTTACTGCACTGCTGTAACAGAAAACTTTATTCTCCACAATGCTGTGTGTTCATTTTTATTCACCGAAAATACCAATATAATTACAACGTTTGGAAGGATTTTGCTCCTATGGTATCTTAATGTGCGTCTCAGTGTGCTAATGTGCGACTCATTGTGCTAATATGCGGCTCTGTATGCTAATGTGCATCTCAGTGCATGTTGTTAAGCCACGTTGGATGTAATTTACTCCTTTTACTTTTATTCCCACATGGTATATGCCGATGTGTATGTATATTTAAATGTTGTCCATTTATGTTCAGTGTTTTTACCTATCAGTTCTCTGCCCCAGTCTATACTTTGTATTGCTGCCCTTAGACCGCTAAAATCTGCCCTTTTAAAATTAAGAGTTTTTCTTGACCCCTTACAGTTTTGTTTTTTAATTCAATCTCAAATGAGACTGTGTTGTGATCACTGTTTCCCAAAGGTTGCCCTATTCCAACATTAGATATTATATCAATATTATTTGTGATAACTAAATCCAAGATGGCCCCATTTCTAGTAGGTTCTTGTACAACCTGGGCCAGATAATGATCCATGAGTGTACTCAAGAACCTGCTCCCCTTAGCTGAACTGCTGGTCTCATTTATCCAGTTTATTTCAGGGTAATTAAAATCTCCTATTATTAGATCTTGTCCATAGCTGCATTTCCAATCTGTAACAATAATTGTATTTCCTCACTTTCAGCTATATTTGTTTTTTTTTAGCATACTCCTACTAATATTCTTTTGGCATTTGCTGCTCCGCTTTTTAACTCTACCCACAAACATTCATAATTACCGCTAGTTCTACCATAAATATCTTCTCTGACTATAGGCTTAAATTCTGGCTTAACATACAGACAAATCCCTCCTCCTTGTTTACCATTGCCTCTATCTTTCCTAAATAGGTTATAACCATCCAGATTAACAGTCCAGTCATGAGAATCATCCCACCACATTTCAGTAATGCCTATTATATCCCATTTCTCATTTACTGCTAATAATTCTAACGCTTACATTTTTCCTGGCAAGCTTCTGGCATTAGCAAGCATATACTTTATGCTATGAGTCTGTAGTTCTGAAGTGCCTGCCTCTGTAATTGAGTTACTTAACAATACCTCCCTATTGACTATACTAACCCTCCCCCATCTCCTCCTCCTTGACTAGTTAATTAGTTCCTTACCCACTCTACACTTACTACCCCATTACTCCTATCTAGTGTGCGGCTCATTATGCCAATGTGCAGTTCAGTATGCTAATGTGCGGCTCAGTATGCTGATACGGGTGGGACAGGGGTCTAACTATCAGATAACATTGGGGGTCTTTATTTTGGCCACTACAGAGACAGTCAAACAGACTGTAATTCTAATTACATGTCAAAGCAGCTAATTCATTTATGTAAAAATCAACAACAATGGGTGATTTCCCGAGGTTGATTCACTTAAAAGAAAAAGGATAACACAACATATAGTCAGTTTTTCACAGCCTAAAATAACAACTTGTTTTGGGGGTGACAGAGTCCCTTTAAAATATAAGTAGTTATCAGAAGTTTAACTAAAGAAAACACTTTTTAAAGAATACCTTGAAAGGCTACCCTGAGGATTAATTTAACTTATTTTTGGAAAGCTGCAGTAGGTTATGCTAAAAGAAACTAATTGAGCCGTTTTTGGAGCCCCAAAATATTGAAGGAACCCCAATTCTACAAAGTAGCTCAAGTGGAACTTCCTGCAAAAAGAACCGGTCAACTGTAACCCAAAATATAGAATTATATATAATGAAAATTAGTTTTATTCACCACCATTTGCTGCCCTTTTCTATAACAAAAAAGGGGGTATCCACACATGAAAACCCTTAAAAAGAACAGAAACTTTCTAAAGGGAAAGGTGCAAGTGTAGCTGCATAAATCATATTTTATAAAATAAAAAAAATACAAAAAACGTTATAATAACACAAAAACAAGCAAAAAAACACAATAGGCTCAAGTTACATGGAGGGTTAATCGTATATAAATATTAAAAGTAATCTAATAAAGAAAAGTCTGTTACATATATGTGACACACCAATCTTCGAAGCATTTTGCCAAATACCAGAACCTGGGGAAGATGTATCCCGGGAAACCCGTCGCAGATTAATAGGTGATTGTAATGTTCTTTTGGGTTTCCTGGTGGCCCAGTGGTTAGGATGCAGGTGCTTTCATTGCAGCATCCTGGGTTTGAATCCAGCCAGGGAACCAAGAGGTCAGTACTTGGATGGGGGACCACCTGGGAATAAAAAGAAACTGTAAGCTGTGGCCCACTGGAGAAGGAACTGGCAACCCAATCCAGTATCTCTGCCATGAAAACCAAGTGGATCAGCATGGTGTGTTGTCCATGACTGATCAACATCATTTACATTTTTAATGCACTTTTAGGCTCCATAGAATAACATTAAGTGCTTACGTTGATAGTTTGTTGTCTACCAATCACTGCGAGTAAAAAACTACTAAAGAATATAGATTTGTGGGGGTCTCCGTCAGAAGCAATAAAATAGAATATATTGCAAGATGTCTTGGGGAAAGAGATTTGTATATTGCAAGTTTATCATGTTGTGAGCCTTTGCAATGGTATTAACCAGTTTGGCTTTAATTGTATTATTACATGATAGATGAGGGGTCTCCAATCTTACCGGTTGTCACGCCATGATTCCCTTACTAGGAAGTTTTCATGTATAGTACTATGGAATATGTTGTCATTTTAAGAGTTAAGTAATTACAGTAAATGACCTCACTGCCATATTGATTCGTTGTTAAGCCATCTCTCTGGTTTTGCTGAATTCTATTTTAGGACATATTTTAAAAAAAAGGGTACAATGTAAAAAAAAAAAGTTTGAAAACAATTTTAAACTTGTCTGAAACTTGACAGGCGTGAGTCTTTATGGGGAAGGTTTTAGCGATGGTGTTTATTGGTATATAGGTTACATGTGAAGAAAGTACAGAAAAGTGTCAATGTAATGGTACTGGGATCTATGACTTTTTGGTACATTAAAATTGCCTTTTTTTTCCTCAAATGCTTTTGCATAGATGCAAATTCTAGAAGAATATCTTATTTCTCTGAGATTTTTAGGGAAGTGTTTTGCATGTGCTGAAGTGTCTACGTGTTATATGTTCTATATGTAGACCATTTACAGTATTAGGTGGGTGGGGAATCTGGGTTTACTACAAGGTTACTCTGCCTTGGACTTTTTACTCCGTTTTAGTAAAATCTGTAAGTGACCTTCTAACTGGTGTTACTGTGACTGCAGATTACAATTAGATTGTAGAAGGATACAGAGGGTAACCCAGCAATATTTGTCATCTTTATTACTAAACAAAATAGTGTGTGCGTCTATATACCGTATATACTCGAGTATAAGCCGACCCCCTCTCCCCTCTCCCTTCCCTGTGTCTCTTCCCCCCTCTCCCTTCCCTGTGTCTCTTCCCCCTCTCCCTTCCCTGTGTCTCTTCCCCCCTCTCCCTTCCCTGTGTCTCTTCCCCCTCTCCCTTCCCTGTGTCTCTCCCCCTCTCCCTTCCCTGTGTCTTTTCCCCCTCTCCCTTCCCTGTGTCTTTTCCCCCCTCTCCCTTCCCTGTGTCTCTTCCCCCCTCTCCCTTCCCTGTGTCTCTTCCCCCCTCTCCCTTCCCTGTGTCTCTTCCCCCCTCTCCCTTCCCTGTGTCTCTTCCCCCTCTCCCTTCCCTCTCTCCCTTCCCTGTGTCTCTTCCCCCCTCTCCCTTCCCTGTGTCTCTTCCCCCCTCTCCCTTCCCTGTGTCTCTTCCCCCCTCCCTTATCACCCAGCCTCATTCTCAATCTCCCTCCTCAACCCCCTCATCCTCAACCCCCCCTCCTCATTCTAAACCCTCCTAAATACCTCCCCCTCTCCCTTTCCCCTCACTTACCTGCTTCTGCTCCTCGACCCGGCGCGCATGTGACGTCACGACATTAGCATATACCGGATGCCGGCACCCGGTATATGCTAATGACATGGCACGCATGTGACGTCACATGCGCGCTGGGTCAAGAAGGAGCGGAGGCCGGAGCAGAAGCAGGTAAGTGAGGGGAAGGGAGAGGGGGAGTTATTTAGGGGGGTTTACAATGAGGAGGGGGGGTATAGAACGAGGAGGGGGGGTTGAAGATTAGGAGGGGGGAGGGAAAGAGACACGGGGGGTTAGAGAGACACGGGGGGTAGAGACATGGGGGGGGGGGGGGGGGGGGAGTGACTCGAGTATAAGCCGAGGGGGCTCTTTTTAGCCTTAAAAAAAGTGCTGAAAAACTCGGATTATACTCGAGTATATACGGTATATATATTTGTGTTTGTTTATTGTATTTAAAGGGACTCTGTCACCCCAAATCAAGATGTTTGTTTTTGTTATTCCTAAATAGCATGACAAACTGGCTATATGTTGTGTTATTTTTTTTCTAGCATGTTGTTTCTGTATTTATAATCAAATGAGCTGCTTTGATGTGCTAATTGGGATTACAGTCTGCTTTTCTGTCTCTGTAATGGCCAAAATAAAGACCTGGCGGTTAGACCCCTCTTCCACCCTTATCAAGACTCTATGGAGCATATTAGCGTACTTAGCTGCATCTTGGCATGTACGAACTGCAAACTCAATTGTAAATATTTCAGAAAAAAAACACTATAGAGAAAAACTGCTAGTACAATGTATCGCCAGTTTTGAATGTTCTTGTAAATGAACTTCCTGTTGGGGTGAGAGTTTCATAATCATCAAAATCATCATTTCATAATCATTTCCTAAATAGACAAAGTGAGTGCCTGAAAAGGGATGGGTTTAATAGTTTGCATAGACATGTGAAAACATACAGTAGTATAAAACAAATTAAATTCTGAATAATTCTCCTGTGCATATTTGAATCTATACATTTTTTATTTAAACCCATAAGAACAAAATTAGAAGAAGCAAGGAACAAACCTGTGTAATTTGCGCAAATACATTTAGTAAAATTAATTGAAGTTAAAATTACTTGTTTTCAAGAGAGTTTTTTAATTATAAACCATTAGTCCACAGACGACATGTTCCATATTACAGTTGTGCTTTAATTGTAATGTATTTACATCCTAAAACACATTACATTATCAGCATAAGAAATGTTGTCTGGTCTGTGTCTACATTATTGTCGATTTATACCCAAAAACATTCGGCCACACAACCCTACAGTATTGGAGAATTCCAGGCTTCCAAAATTGGCTATGTGGAATAAATAACTTCTCTCTAGCATCCAAAATTGGTTCACCATGGTCCAAAGACCACGACATCAAAATTTGTCCCCATTAAATTCCTCTATAAGTACCTTCCAAAGAAGAATCCTTTATAAGTCATTTTCTGGTGGAACAACCTATCACATAAAATGGCACCCATGAGGTCCACACATTGTTGGAAAGAAATTATGCTTAAGAATCTAATTGTAGGGGTTGATAACCTTAAGAGCCAGCCAGTTTTACAAATGGCCACTGTAGAGAAAACATTTTTTTTCTTTTACAATGAAAAATTAGACCAGACCACTCCTTATAACTTTGTTTGATATATGAGATGCTCTCCAAGCTTGAATAAAGAAACTCGGTTGACGTCCTTGGTTCATTCATTGATTGAGTGTTGGTTATGGAAGAGGCTCCGAAAAGGGAACATTTTCCCACAAAACCACCTACACTTTGTGTCTGTAGATATATATATATATATATATATATATATATATATATATATACATATGTAAACAAACAAAATAGCTCCTGAAATTCACCCCTCATCCGTTTCCCAGCTCACGCATTCACCCCACTCCAACATATTCAGAATGCCTCCACCCACGCCTCCACCCACGTCATATTCAATGTCCCCTGACCAACCACATCCTCACTGTTCGGCTTCCTGTTTACTATTGGTAACTTTTCAAATTCCTGCCCTTTGTTTACACATCCCTACATAACCTGGCTCCTCCATATCTTATCTTATTTTACCCAATGTGCCACAACACTCTTAGAGACCTGAATGCCTCTCAACATGGACAGTCCCATTCCCACCTTGCACCCAATCAGACTTCCTGTCCTACTCCCTCCTTGCACCCCTACCCTAGATTAAACTACCACTTCATATAAACCAGTCCCCCAATCTACTTTCTGTGTCTTAAAGACTTGTTTCCTGCCTCTTAAAGGTATATACAAATGTAAATAAATAAATAGTACATTTCCTAAATTGACTCTGTGTAAGTTATACTGTTATTTTTCACCTATTTAGTGCTTAAATCCAATTGTAATTGTAGAACTATCTCCTATAGTGAATTACACTTATTTCAACAACCTTTTTTATAATCATTTTTATTTTGGTTACGAGAAAAAACAGAATAAACTGTAACAGGGTATAAAATATCTTATATATATATATATATATATATTGTAACAGGGTATAAAATATCTTTTATATATATATATATATATATATATATATATATATATATATATATATATACACATTACAAACATAGGCAAATCTGGGGGGGGGGATTTGTCCCCCCAACCCCATCCCCCCAGTTCCTACACCCCCATGGTGGTATTAGACGAGTATGGGTATTGTAATGCTTTTAAAATAATTTCAAACTATATAGAAATAGAATTAGTTAGTGCTTTACAAATAAAGAGTAGTAATCATATTGTAGCTTAAATAATATTGAATCATGGAGTGACCATTTACAGGAAGGTGACCACAAGTATTTTCTGTGCTAATGTCACGTTTCTGACCGACTGTTACAACTGATCTTACATCTTCTACCCGTACAATCCAATATCTGGCCATATATAGTCAGTGAGACTGATGTATGCTCTGATATGGAAAGTCTCATCTGACTCACATGAGTGTCCTTCAAGGCAACCCGATGAGAGATCATTTCCAAGTACTCCTAGACTACTACACCTAGTTTCAGTTTAGAACCAGTCGTTGATTTTGTGACCTTTGCATTTCCCACCAAGTAACTTGTCGTCCATCTCACCTCAAATATGGCTAACCAGCAGAATTTAGCTTTATTATAATTTCAAAAGTATGAAAATGGCCTTGCATAAAATGATTACTGTAGTGTTGGGAAATATCACATGTTGGTGTTGCATGTAACAAATTACTAAGGGCCTCATTCAATTGCGATTTGGCCAATTGAATAGGGCTCTAAATAAGCACATAGCATCTTTTTTTTTTAAGAAGATTTTAGTTAGTGAAAACCTTGCTTTTGGATAGATGCTCACTAACTAAAAACTTCTTTAAAAAATATATGTTATGTTCTTATTTAGACCCCTATTCAATTGGCCAAGTTGCAATTGAATGAGGGCCTAAGTATCTCAAGTGCATCTCCTGATTTACTATGGGGAAAACAGCTCTTCCCACATTATTTCCGCTCTTCCCACCTGATTTTAGTTGAGAAAGTTCTCAGTAAATTATATATGTAAAGTTTGTGTGTCTGTGTATATATATATATATATATATATATATATATATATATATATATATATATATATATACGGTAATACTATGATGTCTGGGGCTGGGGAACTTTTAAATAACAAAGCTCCAGGTCACTAACGTAATAAACTTTCACAGCCTGTGCCTGTTCTGCAGCGCTTGTGTCTATAGACAGTGGCAGACTAGTAGTGCCCTAGCAAGAGGAGCTAGTTATATTAATTCTGCATCAACAATTAATACAATTACTATTTAATAATTTATTATTGTAATTTTCAATATGAATTCATTTTCAAAGATCTGTCTCCATCTAACTGCTTTGCTCCACCCTGAGAAGGTCATTTAGGGTAGTGTTGGGGTTTTAGCTGAGAGACCGGTCTAAAAGGTTTTAGGAACAATCTGATATGATAAGAGAAAAAACAACCATTATTTGGCCCTCCCAACAGCTTATTGCAAAGGCAAACCGCTAACACACCATCGGTGGTATACGTTGTATTTGAAAATTTAGCAGCTACCACCTGCTCCTTTTGACCTTGTGGATACCAGCAATAGCTGAATCTGAACTTTGACAGTAAGTTTAATACTGAATGTTGCTTTTTCAAATAATTGAATATGAATTTTATTAATGATCAATGTCTAATTAAGACATCTAGCTCATGTCGTTAGGGCAGTACGGTGGTCATTTAATACATGAACTCAGTATGAGCCTTAAAGAAGCAGCACCCTTGTGCCTCCAATTCCTGCACCCAACTGAGTGCCTAAATAATGATTTAATTTAGAATAATATATACTGTTTTTTAATGGGGAATGTGCTTTTTTTATGCTTAAATATCTAAATTACATCATGGCGCATATTAAGAGATTCATACAGTATAGTATGTAGTATATAGTCTTTTTAGTCTTTTACGGTTTAAAGAAGTTTTTGAATTATAGAAAGCAGGTGATATGGGTTGCTAAGAATACACAATAAATTAAGCAAACTACCACTGATTTACATTCACAGCTAAAATCTGAATTGAAGGTGATAAAAGACACATTTGATCTGTACTGAGTGTTATTTGGCTTGAGAGCCATACACTTATCTCCAGCACTTTTTGCTTAAACCTGCAAGGTTGCTGTGGACGCACATAAGATTTCCATTCAGTTATATTGAAAGGCTTTGCATTCTTGAAAGAATGCTTCATAAAAAAATCTCGAGCTTAGCTTGTTGACTTCCATCCCACTGCCAAAGCTGCACTGCAATGGCGGCTCCCGGAGCTGCAGAATTGGATATAACCAATAAATTAAAGGGCATGTTTATTTTTTACTTTCTTAAAACATTTTGCCTGTTAGGAGTAGTTCTTTAAAAGGGACGGCAGAGGCGGAGATGGATAGATGAGGTCATTAAAGCAATGAACATGAGTTTGAGGGAGTTCAGAGGGGCAGTGGCTGACAGATGTGCCAGGTGTGCTGTGGTCCATAGGGTCATGGAGAATTGGACACGACTAAACAACAACAATTGTGTGTATGGGACTTCTGTGGTCCTTTAAAGGATCACTATGTTTATTTATTTCAAAGAAATAAATAAACACAGCCTTTTTATTATCTTTTATACCAAATTATTGTTCTAGTTTCTTTTGTCAGCTGTTACATTTTCAGAAATGTGTCCTTGTAAACTTATGAGCTGTCCATTAGTCCTGTAAAAAGCACTGGCAGTTTTAGCTGCCACACTGCCATTGCCAAATAGAAACTTCCTCCATGTCTTCTCGTGGAATCAGCAAAAAAAAAACGGCAGATCTCAAAGTAACGTCAATGTGTATAAGTAATATTTTAGCATCTGTGCCCATTTTATATATATATATATCCACTGTAATAATTTGTAGTTGTGAGAAATTCCTGCGCAATGGACAGGGTGAAGGAAAGAGAGAGGGGGCAGAGGGGGCAGAGGGAGGGACAAAGAGAGAAGGGACAGAGGGATAGAGAAAGAGAGAGGGGGGACAGAGGGAGAGAGAAAGCGAGAGGGGGGACAGAGGGAGAGAGAAAGCGAGAGGGAGGACAGAGTGAGAGAGAAAGCGAGAGGGGGGACAGAGGGAGAGAGAAAGAGACAGGGTGGACAGAGGGAGAGGGAAAGAGACAGGGGGAACAGAGGGAGAGAGAAAGAGACAGGGGGACAGAGGGAGAGAGAAAGAGACAGGGGGACAGAGGGAGAGAGAAAGAGAGCGGGAGCGAGAAAGAGAGGGGGACAGAGGGAGGGAGAGAGAGAGGGACAGAAGGAGGTAGAAAATGAGAGAGGGGACAGAAGAAGGGAGAAAGAGAGAGGGTCAGAGGGAGGGAGAAAGAGAGAGGGTCAGAGGGAGGGAGAAAGAGGGAGGGAGAAAGAGAGAGGGTCAGAGGGAGGGAGAAAGAGAGAGGGGCAGAGGGAGGGAGACAGAGAGAGGGGCGGAGGGAGAAAGAGAGGGGGCAGAGGGAGAGAGAAAGAGAGAGGGGGCAGAGGGAGAGAGAAAGAGAGAGGGGGGAGAAAGAGAGAGAGGGGGCAGGGGGAGAAAGAGAGAGAGGGACAAATGTGAGATTGTGGGTTTGCATCCCAATACTGTTTTATAAATATTTTTTGTCCCAAAATAAAACAGAAAATATATGTAAACTGTAAGGAGTGGTATGAGACAAGTTGTTACAAACTGCTCTTTTATTAAATAAATGAACTGTTAATCTTATTTCAGTTTCTTCCCACATTTATTCTCGTTATCTCGCCCTCCTTGCGTCCGTTTCGCACCATTGTTCGCGCTGCTCTTTCTTTCTGTTCATACCATGACATACTGTGTTTTTTTTTCAGATGCTCTTTTCTTTTAATTAAAAGTTTTTATACTGGTTGAATTGTTCCCATCCTGCTGAGTTTCATAATAAAATGTTCTTATAAAAACATGATGTTTACCTATATTGTAAGGGACAGTACGGCCATTTTCTTTTTTTACTTTTATATAGTGCATTAATTAGATTGATCAATACTATCCTCCTAAATGTAATTATTATATAGAATATACAAGAAGCCGCCAAAGTAACAGCTTCTTATCTTCTAGAAACTCACAATGTCTTCCTGTTCTTTCTCATGAGAGTTGCCCAGCTGTGACATAAAGCCACACCCACAGGGGAGGGTCTACACTCTACCAGTGTCTTATGCTGCTTACACAGCATGTCACTATTTTTTAACAGCTTAAACACTGGTACAGTGAAGCCCCTCCCCTGTAGGTGTGGATTTTGGGCAGAGCTCTGCTAGATGGCAGCTCTCATGAGACAAAACAGGAAGAAAAAGGGACGCTCCAGAAGGTGAAAAACTGTTAGTCTGGGGGCTTAAAAGTACAGGAAGTGAAAATTTAATATCATAAGGCAGATATATAAAAAAAATTGTCTAAAGAGTCAATTTAAAATCATTTAATAATAAGTTTCGAGTTTTCAGTGTATTTTATTTGTTTATTTTAATTTTTTTCAACTTTTTTTTATGTCCGTAACTCGGAACAGGTGTGTTTATATGAGGAGTGTTTACATCTCTGCAGGAGCAGGGCTTATACTTTACACAGAAAGTACAGAGGAAGGGGTAGGTGCCAAAAAATAAAAGCCTTCTCCATCCCTCTTCTCCTGTTTCCCACCTCTCCCTCACCTGATAGATAAAATAAGCACGACTGTCAGCTGTTGGGCTGCGCAAGGGGTTTCTGCTACCTGACAATATCTTTATATCTTATTGTTTCTTAGCAGTTACAGTAAATGTCTTCCAGAAACCAGACCTACTAATCCTGACTGGAAATGCGGGGCCTTTATCCAAAGTATCCAAGAGCTTCCAGTGAGTTGCATGTGAGCCGGCCCTTTAAGTGCGGGTGGGGTGAGTTGTTATGTGCGCGGTGGAGCGTGGGATACAGTGTCGGACAATGATTTAATGTAGGAAACCGGAACTTTGCTGTAGGGCCCAATAAAGACATTCCTGGGGCAGTGATTCAAAGACGGAGCACGAGAAGTAACTTCTCCAGGGAAGAATACAGAGCGGACATTTACTTAAAGGGACATGGAATGTCCCGGGTGTTACTAGGTATATAAGAAGTGATTTTAAGCTCTGTTTTTTACTGCCTAAAATCAAACAATTAGTCTCTGTATGGGTCTGCCCTCTGCAGCTCATGAAGACACAGACTCTGTAGGTCTGAATGTGCAGTGTAGAGTCCTAGCCTATCAGGGACCACTTCTCAGCAGCATGTTGTAGAAAGTTGCTGTTAGATGGTCAGTAGATGGTTAGTATAAGACACAGCACAGTCACTACCGCAGAGTCTGTGTCTGCATACGCTGCAATGGGCAGACCTATACAGGGACTATTTTTTTTATTTTAGACAGGTGCAACAGAGCTTATAAGCACTTCTTAATAATAAAATAAAGTACATAAAAGTAAATAGATACAAAGGGATATTATATACTTAGTAACACCCAGAAACCTTCCATGTCCCTTTAAATACAAATTGCGCTTATAAAAGTTTATCGCCTATATAGTTGTCGTACTGCAAGTTGTCGTCATGCTTTGCGAGCCTCGAGGTTGAGGCACCTGGGACTTAGGCTGCCATGAGCGCCAAAGGCACTCATTGTACTGCGAGCCTCCCAGGACTTAGGCTAGCAATTAAAGCACGCTGTACTTAGGCTGCAATGAGCGTCGAACCACTGAACTGGAAAAGCCTGCAAAAACACACAAATATGCCTCAAATTCACTTACACACTCACACACAGCACAGGAGAGAGACAGGAAGCCTGTGAGTGAGGTTGCAAGTTAATTTGAGGCATATTTTGTCTATTTTTAACGATCGAAAATCGCTGAAATGGAAATAAAAATGGCTGCCGAAAAACGTAAACAAGACGAAAACGAGGCCGAAGGACGTAAATACAAGCCCTAAGACTTAACGCAAACCAGTAACACTTAATACAAGGCGGTAACACTTAGCCCAAGGCAGTAGGACTCTAAACTACACAGGCCTATAAAGGCTCGCAATGAGCGCCAAAGGCTCTTATTGTGAGCCACGCGATGAACGCCAAAGGTGCTCATCGTGGGGGTCGCAATGAGTGCTGAAGGAAATCATTGCAAAGCAGGAAAGGGCCATATCCTCACATTTTGTGGCAAACAGCATTGACAGGCTTCAAATTTTATTGCCGTCATTTTTGACGGGCAATTCCCTAGTATACATATTTTTATGATATTGCCAAAATATCTGTATGTAACTGGAGGTTGAAGAACAGTAAATAAATGTAATTGTCAAAGATTAGATCGCAGCTGACTGGCCTTGAACTGTCTCTTGAACTTTTCAGCTCTAAGTGGCATCATGTTTTGTTTTTTTAAATAGAATGTAAAATGCTTGTTTAGGTTTGAATGTGATAAGAGGAGGATTACTTGAGCGCTGTGTCAGGGCTAAGGTAATAAACAAGGTTGGTAAATTAATGTTATCCTATAATTATTAATATAACTAGCGACTTGCCCGTCCCCTGTGTCTCCCTCCCCTGTGTCTCTTTCCTCCCTACTCCTTCCCGTGTCTCTTTCCTCCCTACTCCTTCCCCTGTGTCTCTCTCCTCCCCACTCCTTCCCCTGTGTCTCTTTCCTCCCTACTCCTTCCCGTGTCTTTTTCCTCCCTACTCCTTCCCCTGTGTCTCTCTCCTCCCCACTCCTTCCCCTGTGTCTCTTTCCTCCCTACTCCTTCCCGTGTCTTTTTCCTCCCTACTCCTTCCCGTGTCTCTTTCCTCCCTACTCCTTCCCCTGTGTCTCTCTCCTCCCCACTCCTTCCCCTGTGTGTCTTTCCTCCCTACTCCTTCCCCTGTGTCTCTCTCCTCCCCACTCCTTCCCCTGTGTCTCTTTCATCCCTACTCCTTCCCGTGTCTTTTTCCTCCCTACTCCTTCCCCTGTGTCTCTTTCCTCCCTACTCCTTCCCGTGTCTCTTTCCTCCCTACTCCTTCCCCTGTGTCTCTCTCCTCCCTACTCCTTCCCCTGTGTCTCTCTCCTCCCCACTCCTTCCCCTGTGTGTCTTTCCTCCCTACTCCTTCCTGTGTCTCTTTCCTCCCTACTCCTTCCCCTGTGTCTCTCTCCTCCCCAGTCCTTCCCCTGTGTGTCTTTCCACCCTCTCCCTTCCCTGTGTCTTTCTCCCCCTCTCCCTCCTCTGTGTCTTTCTCCCCCTCTCCCTCCTCTGTGCTCCTGTTTGCATTTACAGCTGTGAAACCATTTGTAGGCTTGGGAAATTGTTCATTTTTCTCAGTCCGAAATATGTTTCCGATTTACGGGCTTGAAAAAAGTGACATCTTTACGGCCGCCGTTTTTTCCTCACTTAGCTGTTTTGAGCCTCTCCCCTTCTAAAGCCAGTCACGTACGGGCCCCGCAATGAGAGCCTTTGGCCTTCGCTGCTCATTGCAGCCCTTGTCAAACCCGTAACTTTCTGGCCTAGGCTCTCATTGCGCATGCACAAGCATGTAACTTTTAACATTGCGTGATGAAAGCTCGCAATTATGACAACTATTATAGTTGACTAGCGACTTGCCCGTCAAAAATGATGGGGAAATAAAATTTGAAGCCATGGCAATGCTGTAAAGCTTTGGCGCTCAATGCGAGCCTCTCCTCTCATGTACTTATGTTCCACTGAGCACCTTCGGCGCTCATTGCGAGCGTCTCTCCTTGTGTACTTTTGCTCCTTCTGCGCAATATATATAACTAAAAATTTTAATAAAAATTAATTAGTTACTTAATAAATTAATATACTTTACCTATTTGTAATTAATATATCCAGCTATCAATATCCTGAAGAGCTAACAATCTTTTTTTATTTTCCTGCAGCATACAGTGTACAATTGGACTGTTGCTGCCCTGATGAGAAAGTGTCAGCAATGTGCCAATTGTGCAGTGTAAATAGGCTGCGTGCACGAGGCCAAACCGTAATGTTATTAGTTGCAAGTTAGAGTTGTAAAATGGCAGCAATTATCTATGTGTTACTCGGCTCGCAAGCAGTTTCCATCCTTTCTAATAGTGTATTTTGCACCTCGTACGTTCCTGTGTAAGTGGTACGCGTCTGGCGGTGTTTTGCACGGTTCGGGGTTGCGATGCCTCGTTTTAATTTTTTTCGTCTGACATTTTTTTTCTCGCTTAGCCAATTTTCAAGTGCCTGAACTCTGCAAATTTGGCTTAAATTTGCGTGGAACCTCACTCCCAGAGTGTCCCCCCGTGCCGTGTGATGTTTTTTTTAAATTTATTTTTCTTTTTTTTGTGTTTTTAAATTTGCTTGGTTCGGCCGTTATCTTCGTATATATTTATTTATACGACTTCTTATTATATTTTTTTTAATTTCTGTGCCTCGCAATTTTATTTTTCTAAGTCTCGTGTTTCCTATCTGCTTGGAGGCTAAGTCCCACGTTTTTCAATGCCTCAACGGCTCGCCTCGATTTGCGAGGCTTGCAGGAGCACCTTTGTCGCTCATTTTGCTTAAGTCCCGCATGTTTCAGTGCCTCAACTGCTCACCTCGCTTTGCGAGGCTCACAGGCGATGAGCACCTTTGTCGCTCATCGCCTAAGTACTCCAAGTTTTAATGCCTCAACTGCTCGTTACGCGAGGCGAGCAGCCGATGAGCGCCAAAGGCGCTCATCGGCTAAGTGCACCAAGCTTGGAAGACTTCTGTGCTTCAACGGCTCGCTACGCAAGGCTTGCAAGCGTGGCGACGCTTCGTAGTTTGACAACTATTATATGTGATTATGATAAAATTACACTTAAGTACGTAAAATCCTGCCCTTTGAGTTCCTTTCCCTTTTCTTCCTGTTCTTCCTCATACGAGCTGCCACACCCGCAGTACCAGTGTCTCATGCTGCTCAGGCACACATATATCACTCTAGGAGTGAAATGGAAATTTTATTTTGGAATTACATTGAGGAAAATAAATTGAATGAATATTGCTAAAAATTTTATATAAAATTGTCCTTTAAAGACCATATTTTAATTTATTTATATTATTTATAATTAATGGCCATTTTGTTTCATCAGCATTTTAACAATTTTCATACCTCCTTACAGATATTTTTTCTTAAGAACCAAAGTAGGGAAAATCTCTGTGTTTTTATGTATCAGTAATATGTAATATGTATTATTCATAAAAAACTGTCTATATGTTGTGCTATCCATTTCTTTCTAAAGTGAACCAATCCTGGAAAATTCCAAGTTGTTGTTGCTCTATCTATATGCAAATGAGCAGCTTATGCTTATTAATTAGCTGCTTTGATGTGCTAATTAGGATTACAGTTTTCTGGTCTGTCTCTGTAGTGGTGAAAATAAAGCCCCCCCAGTGGTATCAGGAAGTTAGACCCTGCTAACAGCCTTATCAAGCCACAAAATCAATTCTGAATATTTCAGAAATGATTTACTGTAGAGGAAACTGCTAGTGCAATGTATAACCAGTTTGTTTAAGATGTGGAGTGAAAAAGAGCATGTGAATCCCCTAGCCCCCCAGTCTGGTCAGACAGCTCGTCGTGTTATCACTCATCATTACTATTACAAACCACTGAATTCTCTGCAGTCACCCCCATCATGGGAACCTTAGATTATCTGTGTTAAGGGCTCAGTTATTGGGTGTTGGGGATTAATACACAATCTGCATTACATTGGTTTCCTTTAGTGCAGCGTACAATGAAAATAAATACGGAATAGATAAGAAAACACACCCTTGTAATCCAGCTCTGAGGAAGTGATGTAACAAACACAGATTTTCCACCAATATTTATTTGATTTTTTTGGCTGTAATAAGCACTTCATTATAAAATAAGAAACCTGCAAATATATCAAAATTATTAATACCATTCAGGGGGGAAGTGTCTTCCACAAAAAGGGCAGCAAGAACAAGAGATCATGATGTGAAGTTGGAAAGTGGAAGATTTAGGAGTAATGTGATAAAGTGATTCTTAATAGAAAGAGTAGTATATAAGTGGAACAGACTTCCAGTGGGCATGGTGGAGTCAGATAGATAGAGAGATACAGACATACTTACATAGAGGGATGAAGAGAAAGAGAGATAGAGATATGGATGAGAGATTGAGAGGGATGGAGAGATAGAGAGGGATGAAGAGATAAAGAGGGATGGAGAGATAGAGAGGGATGGAGAGATAGAAATGGATGGAGAGATAGAGAGGGATGGAGAGATAGAGAGGGATGGAGAAAGAGGGAGATGGGGCGATGAAGAGAAATGGGGAGATGAAGAGAGATGGGGAGATGAAGAGAGATGGAGGGAGATGGGGAGATGAAGAGAGATGGGGTAGATGAAGAGAGATGGGGAGATGAAGAGAGATGGGGAGATGAAGAGAGATGGGGAGATGGGGAGATGAAGAGAGATGGGGTAGATGAAGAGAGATGGGGTAGATGAAGAGAGATGGGGGAGATGATGAGAGATGGGGAGATGATGAGAGATGGGGAGATGATGAGAGATGGGGAGATGATGGGAGATGGGGAGATGGAGAGAGATGAATAGAGATGGGTAGATGAATAGAGATGGGTAGATAAGGAGAGATGAAGTAAGATGTGGAGATGGGGAGATGGAGAGAGATGGGGAGATGGAGAGAGATGGGGAGATGATGAGAGATGGGGAGATGATGAGAGATGGGGAGATGAAGAGAGATGGGGAGATGAAGAGAGATGGGGAGATGATGAGAGATGGGGAGATGATGAGAGATGGGGAGATGAAGAGAGATGGGGAGATGAAGAGAGATGGAGAGAGATGGGGAGATGATGAGAGATGGGGAGATGAAGAGAGATGGGGTAGATGAAGAAAGATGGGGTAGATGAAGAAAGATGGGGAGATGATGAGAGATGGGGAGATGATGAGAGATGGGGAGATGGAGTAAGATGGGGAGATGGAGTAAGATGGGGAGATGGAGTAAGATGGGTAGATGGAGTAAGATGGGTAGATGAAGTAAGATGGGAGATGAAGTGAGATGGGGAGATGGAGAGAGATGGGGAGATGAAGTGAGATGGGGAGATGAAGTGAGATGGGGAGATGAAGTGAGATGGGGAGATGAAGTGAGATGGGGAGATGAAGTGAGATGGGGAGATGAAGAGAGATGGGGAGATGAAGAGAGATGGGGAGATGGAGAGAGATTGGGAGATGATGAGAGATGGGGAGATGAAGAGAGATGGGGTAGATGAAGAAAGATGGGGTAGATGAAGAAAGATGGGGAGATGATGAGAGATGGGGAGATGGGGGAGGTGGGGAGATGGAGGGAGGTGGGGAGATGGAGGGAGATGGAGAGAGATGGGGAGATAGGGGAGATGGAGAGAGAGATGGGGAGATGAAGAGAGATGGAGAGAGATGGGGAGATGAAGAGAGATGGAGAGAGATGGGGAGATGATGAGAGATGGGGAGATGATGAGAGATGGGGAGATGGAGTGAGATGGGGAGATGGAGTGAGATGGGAGATGGCTGAGATGGGGAGATGGAGTGAGATGGGGTTAGATGAAGAGAGATGGGGAGATGGAGTGAGATTGGGAGATGGAGTGAGATGGCTGAGATGGGGAGATGGAGGGAGATGGGGAGATGGAGAGAGATGGGGAGATGACGTGAGATGGGGAGATGAAGTGAGATGGGGAGATGAAGAGAGATGCGGGGATGAAGAGAGATGGGGGGATGAAGAGAGATGGGGGGATGAAGAGAGATGGGGGGATGAAGAGAGATGGGGAGATGAAGAGAGATGGGGAGATGAAGAGAGATGGGGAGATGAAGAGAGATGGGGAGATGAAGAGAGATGGGGAGATGAAGAGAGATGGGGTACATGAAGAGAGATGGGGGAGATGAAAAGAGATGGGGGAGATGATGAGAGATGGGGAGATGATGAGAGATGGGGAGATGATGAGAGATGAGGAGATGGGTAGATGAAGAGAGATGGGGAGATGGAGTAAGATGGGGAGATGGAGTAAGATGGGGAGATGGAGTAAGATGGGGAGATGGAGTAAGATGGGTGATGAAGTGAGATGGGGAGATGGAGAGATGAAGAGAGATGGGGAGATGAAGAGAGATGGGGAGATGAAGAGAGATGGGGAGATGGAGTGAGATGGGGAGATGGAGTGAGATGGGGGAGATGGAGAGAGATGGGGGAGATGGAGAGAGATGGGGAGATGGAGAGAGATGGGGAGATGAAGTGAGATGGGGAGATGAAGTGAGATGGGGAGATGAAGTGAGATGGGGAGATGAAGTGAGATGGGGAGATGAAGTGAGATGGGGAGATGAAGTGAGATGGGGAGATGAAGTGAGATGGGGAGATGGAGAGAGATGGGGAGATGGAGAGAGATGGGGAGATGGAGAGAGATGGGGAGATGAGGAGATAGATGGAGATGGAGAGAGATAGATGGAGATGGAGAGAGATGGTGAGATGGAGAGAGATGGGGAGATGGAGTGAGATGGGGGAGATGGAGAGAGATGGGGGAGATGGAGAGAGATGGGGAGATGGAGAGAGATGGGGAGATGAAGTGAGATGGGGAGATGAAGTGAGATGGGGAGATGAAGTGAGATGGGGAGATGAAGTGAGATGGGGAGATGAAGTGAGATGGGGAGATGAAGTGAGATGGGGAGATGAAGTGAGATGGGGAGATGGAGAGAGATGGGGAGATGGAGAGAGATGGGGAGATGGAGAGAGATGGGGAGATGAGGAGATAGATGGAGATGGAGAGAGATAGATGGAGATGGAGAGAGATAGATGGAGATGGAGAGAGATGGGAAGATGGAGATGGAGAGATAGATGGAGATGGAGTGAGATGGGGAGATGAAGAGACAGCTAGATGGAGATGTAGACCTGTCTCTCTCTGGGGTTTATCTTTATTACTCAATAGGACGTTTGCAGATTATGACTCTGCTCCAAGTCTGACTCAGTGAGGTCACCCCCCCCCCCCCCCCCCCCCCCCCCCCCCCCCCCCCCCCCATATCACTAGTGAAACCCAAGACATCACTTGCTGCAGAGACGCACAGCCAGACGCATCTTTTCACTCACAAGGAGACAAGGAGAGCACCCTCACATGTCCAGGCTCGGGGGGCAGCACAGATTGGTAAGTACACAACTCTTACATGTTATATTCATGCACACTGTACTTCACTATTCTGCATAAGTATTTATGTAATCAGTTAATCCTCAATTCAAATCATGTGAAATGTATTATTGCAGTAAATATAGTATATAGGCATTGTAATTTATGGTGCCTTTAGGACTTGAGAGTTTGTGCTGTTAAAGGGATATGGCAGGTGGTATGTAATACCCCTGTGTATCTATTTACTGACATGGACTTTATTTTATTAAGAAATGTTTATCAGCTTGGTTTTACTGTCTAAAATCTGCCCTTTGCAGCTCATAACGACACAGACTCTGTAGGTCTGATTGTGCAGTGTAGTGTCCTAGCCTATCAGGGACCATGTTGCTGAGAGATGGTCGCTGGTTAGTTTGAGACACTAGTATTATGGAGTCTGTGTCTTCATGAGCTGCAGTGGGCAGACTCATACAGGGACTATTTGTTTGATATTAGGTAGTAAAAACAGAGATTACTATCAGTGACCATCTCTCAGCAACATTCTGCAACATGATACTGGGATGTGGTCCCTCATAGGCTGGGACAGATCCAGCAAATTCTGTGTCTGCATACACTGCAGAGGGCAGACCATACAGGGACTATTTGCACTTCCTAATAAAATAAAGTACATGTTAGTAAATAGATACCCAGGGATATGATATACCTAATAACATCCAGGAACCTTCCGGATTCCTTTATTTTCATTAAATTCCCAGAAAATATCTTAAAATGAAAACGTACAAATTTTCTAGTAGATTTTTCCTGCTTTACATGATGGTTATAGTGAGATGCTGGGGGTTAGTTCACCTGCTCAGGGACCATTGTGTGGGAGAATGACACGGACTACATGTATGTTCTCGGTCCCGGTGTACATGATGATTAATACAATCAGCATCCCGTGTAATCCTCTGTCTTGTTACGTCTTGTGTCTCATCCCACGAGGCTTCTGCTGCTATAAGGATCATGTAGAGCTGTCAGAGGCAAGAAGGAAACATGGAAAGGTGTTTTCATTTGATGCTTTTTTCATGGTTTTATAATTGTTTATATATATATTTATCCCATGGTCTGGCTCCTAAATGTCAAATAAATGTAACCTTGCGCTAATATACTTTATTGGGCAAAGCTGCATAGAACATGCCCCAAACATAAATGATGCAAGAGTTAAAAAAAATAGCTTTTACTCTCTGTGCAAAAGAAGCTTTTAAAATGGCAGCCTCACATTTGGGGCGTGGCAGGTGCATTAGCTCCATAACTCAGCTGGTGCAGCATCATAACAAACACAGCTTTGAGCCAAGGGAGGTCATACATTGGTTTGCATTGGGATTAAAAGGGGAAGTTTTTCATTTTTGCAGCACTTTAAAAAAAAAATGTCTTAAAGGGATATACTGTATATGGAAGGTTCCTGGCTGTTACTAGGTACCGTATATAATACCCCTGGGTAGAAAACTAGTTACTGACATGTGCTTCATTTTATTAAGAAGTGCTTAGAAGCTCTGTTTTTTCTTAAATAGACACATTATATATATATATATATATATATATATATACTAGCGACTTGCCCGTCAAAAATAATGGCAATAAAAAGTGAAGCCTGGCAATGCTGTTTGCCAAACAATGGGAGCCTCTCCCCCCTCTACTTTACTGGTCTTGCGATGAGCGCCTTCAGAGCTCATTGTGACCCTCCACCCAATCTACCTCTCCCACCCTCTACTTTACTGGCCTCGCGATGAGCGCCTTCGGCACTCATCACAGTGCCTTTGGCGCTCATTGCGAGTCTCTCCTGTCTACTATCTCCCTTGTGTCTCATTTCCCCCCTCCTCTCCCTCCCTTGTGTCTCCTTTCCCCCTCCTCTCCCTCCCTTGTTTCTCCTCCTCCCTGTGCTTTACCCCCTCTCCCTCCCGTGTCTCTAACCTCCTCCCCTGTGTCTCTTTCCCTCCTGTGTCTCTTCCCCCACTCCCCTGTGTCTCTCTACCCCTCCCCTGTGTCTCTTCCCCCTCTCCCTCCCCTGTATCTCAGTCCCTCCTGTACCCCTCCCCCTGTGTCTGTTCCACCCCTCCCTCGTGTCTCTTCCCACCCATTTCCCTCCCCTGTGACTTTCTCCCCTCCTCTGTGTCTCTTCCCCCTCCTCTCACTCCCCTGCCTCTTCCCCCTCCTCTCATTCCCCTGTGTCTCTTCCCCCTCCTCTCCCTCCCCTGTGTCTCTTTCCCTCCTCCTCTCCCTCCCCTGTGTCTCTTTCCCTCCTGTGTCTCTTCCCCACCTCTCCCTCCCCTGTGTCTGTTCCCCCTCCCCTGTATCTCTTTCCCCCTCCCATGTGTCTCTTCCCCCCTCCCTCCCATGCGTCTCTTTGCCCCCCGTGTCTTTTACCCCACCTCCCTTGTGTCTCTTCCCCCCTATTTCCCTCCCGTGTCTTTCCCCCTTCCTCTCCCTCCCCTTTGTCTCTTCCCCTTCCTCTCACTCTCCTGTGTCTCTCCCCCTCCCCTGTGTGTCTTTCCCTCCCCCCTTGTGTATCTCTCCCCTCCTCCCCTCTGTGTCTCTTCCCTCCCCTGTGTGTATCTTCCTCCCTTCTCTGCCTACCGGCTAACTGCGCACAGTGGGGATGCGCGGCTAACGGGGGCACTGCGCATGTACAGCTAACGGAGTGCAAATGCGCATGCGCTCATCCCGACGCAGTGCGCATCCGCTGCGCTTTGCAATCCTCAAACTGCGATTTCTTTCAAAGCGTGACGACGAATCGCAGTTTGACACTTATAATATGTGATATACAAAACCTTCCCTATCCCTTTAATATCTAAACAGGAGGGTGTCACAGTTAAGAAATGAAACTCTTGTTGGGTCCGTCCAGTCTCCAGCTGTTCCTGACACTCCTATGATCTTTATTCAGTTTACCGTGGTCATTTTGCCAAGAGAAACAGTGTTAGGAATAAGCTTTACGTGGGGCTTGTCTGTGTCCCTTGTGTGTGGGGATATTTCTATTCATCCCTTTAATCAATGGATATTATTCTTTCATCGTTCCCTTGTTTTTATTTCCCAGCGGCAGTAAGTTAGTGTTTTCCTGTGACCCATTTTATTGGATTTAATGTTCCAGGTTTCATTACTTTTAAGATGTGAAGATCAGTATATAAGAAATTTTCTAATTTAATGTTGAATAAATAGTTGTCCTACATTGAAAATAGCTTTCGGGGAAATTATTCATATTTTTCGGTTTTGACGTCTGCCCCACGATCGGTAAATAGATCATTTTTATAGCATTCCCCCAGTTACACCCATTGTATCTGGGTGAGCCCTAGACAAAATGGTCCCCCCAAACAGGAAGATTAATGGTCTGTCTCTCACCTACTACTCATGCTGGAGGGAGATACCACAATAGTGAATGGGGGAGTTTAATGATAGGGACTGTACGCCACTCCTCAATCCATTCTAGGGAGCACCCAGCAGTCGCCAGACCCCAGACGTTTGCCTGGTTGTCTGACTCAAAGACTTGCCCTCCTAACTAGTACCCAAAGTTGTTGTAGTTGTAGTCATTCAGTCTTGTCCAGCACTCCGTGACCCTATGAACCCCAGCACACAGGGGCACATATGTCAGCCACTGCCCCGCTGAGTTCACTACAATAATCTCATCTATCCATCTCCATCTTCGCATCACTTTCATCATGTGCCTTCAATCTTTCCCAGTATCAGAGTCTTCTCATGATATGGCCAATATATTTGAGCTTCAGTCTCATGATCAAACCTTCCAGTGAACAGTTTGGCTTCATTTCCTGTAGTATTGATTTATTGGATCTTCTTGCAGTCCAAGGGACGCTAAGCAGTTTTCTCCATGACCACAATTCAAAGACATCAATTCTAAGACGCTCACTTTTCGTTATGGTCCAGCTCTCCTAATACCCATATGTTACTATTGGGAGTGCCATAGTTCTAACTATGTAGACCTTTGTTGATATATATTTATTTTTTAATAGCTTGTCCAAACTTGCAATGACTCTATTCCCCAGAGCAAAAGTCTTTTAATTCCATGGCTGTGTTTACCATCTGCAGAAATCTTGGTAGTACCCATAGTAGGTGACCATTAATCATCGGTGGCTCATGGGCATCTTCATTGCTGCTCGGAGTATTGATTTCTCTATGATAAATATTTCTTATCCTTGGGATCGATGCCATGGTCTCCCACTGGGATTTACGTTGGTGGAGGAAGCAAAGACTTGTGGTCATTAGTGGTCATCGCCACTTTCTTCCGCTTCTCCTCCTGGTTCATTCATTCAGCTGCTGGAAGGAGGTTATGAAGAAAATGGTAATGTGCACAAGTCTTTGCTTCCTCTACCAAGGTAATAATGTTCTCCACCATCAGTACCTGTGGGGGAGCAAAAATACTATAAAAAGGTACTTTTATAGATACATCAGTATCACCAGACACAGATGAATAGGCCTAACCCCTCGCAACCTGTGAATATGGCTAAAGGGACATGGACGCTTCCCTGTATTTAATATTAAAATAAACTACTTACGTGTTTGCATCTAAACAACATGTTATTACCAAGTGTTTTTACTCACTGAAACCTTCTAAATAGTTTATTCAAAACTCTGCCCCAGTAGCTCAGATTTCTCAGATTTCTCTCAGCAGCATTTCAAAGCATGTTGTTAAGAAATAGTCTGTGATTGGATAGTACATCTAGGACTGTTTGGAAGGTTTCAGTGAGTAAAACAGTTTATAAGTACTTATTAATAAAATCAAGTCCATACATATATTAGCAAATAGATACACTGGGATATTATATACCTAATAGCATCCAGACAATGTTATTTAGATGTTAAAAACCTTTTCTTATATTTGTTCCTAAAGGAAGTAGAGATCTCATAAGAATGGGCAGGATTCAGTTCTGTTGCAAGACTGCTACTTTAAATTGGCACTTGACAATATATCTAAATAGCAGAGTAACACCCAGTAGAATAACCCTCCCCTTATGCTACAAGCAGACTAGCAAACGCTCCTGCCCTACAAAGCCGTTAGTTACTTTATACGTGAAGGTAGTCATTTATATTTATTTCCTGTGGGTCTGTCACTCTGTGTAAGAACAAGTTCCCCATTTATACTATAGAGATTCTTAACAAATAGTATCCAGCTCTGTTTTTACTGGCTAAAACGTCCCTGTATGGGTCTGCCCACTGCAGCATATGCAGACACAGCCTCTGTAATATCACGGTGCCTTGTGCTAACCAATCACTGACCATCTCTCTGTAACATGCAGCTGTGACGCAATCCCTGATAGGCTAGGACACTAAACTACAGAGTCTGATTGCATACCCTGCAGTGGACAGACCCTTACAGGAACTATTGTATAATTTTAGACAGTAGACAGATCTTATTAGCCTTTCTTAATAAAAAGTCCATAAAATTAAATAGATACCCAGGGATATTATACCTAGTAACACCCAGTAAGCTTCCATATCCCTGTAAGATATTAGAATATAACTCAATTCCACTTGGCCGCGGCCCCCGATATTCGGCTCACTTACATTTCTTGGTAACTGGTTCTGATGTCATGAGGAGCTATTTTTGGGAAGTCCGTGTACTGTACATTTCCGCCTCTTCCTTCTGCAAACACAGAGCTATTTTACAGTATTTCTGTGAGGCTATAACACATTTATGACTAGTGAGTGACTTTATGAAATTTTTGTTTTCTGGCCAAAGGATTTTTCATAGTAAATTGTCAAAATTTCCAGCCTAACGAAGGGAGATTTTGGTTCTTGGTCATCACAGCTGTGATTGTGTAGATATTTGGTTTTGTTTGGTGGTGGTCCAATTGATTACACCATGTTGGTACATAATACATGGCATCAATAAAATCATTGTTTCAGTTATAATTTTAAGTCAGTTTATTTGTGGAAGTATTAAGTGGTAATGCTTGTATTGTCTGTAGAATTCTTTGCTTCCGAGGCCATGTGTTTCCAACTAAGATTCCCAACTCACACCAACAGGACAGATTTTGAGTATATCCATCCTTTCAATCAAATTGTATGAACTTC
>CM050167.1:390315629-390320629 GCA_027410445.1 Discoglossus pictus | reverse complement strand
GCGAAGAAGTGCCAGAGAATGTACGATCTTCTAGGTATGATGTGAACCATGAGAGAGCAGAGTCACGGATGCCGAGGGAGCATGAGATTTTCATTAGGAGAGGGTGGTCAACTGTATCAAAGGCAACAGATAGATCCAGGAGAAGTAGAATAGAGAAGAGACCCTTTGTCTTGGCAGTTAGTAGGTCATAAGTTACTTTTGTGAGCTGTCTCAGTGGAGTGTTGGGGTCGGAAGCCGGATTGGAAGGAGTCAAGAAGGGAGTTGGAGGAGAAAAATTGGGTAAGGCGATTGTAGACGAGCCGCTCAAGCAGTTTGGAAGCCAGGGGAAGTAGAGAGATATGGCGGTTGGAGGCAGAAGCTGGGTCAGATGAGGGTTTCTTATGAATGGGTTTAATTATGGGATGTTTTGAAGATGATGGAAGGAGAGGTTGAAGAGATGCATGAGAGCTGGGAATAGTGCGGTAGAGAGGGGAGGGATCAGATGCGATGGGATAGGATCCTGAGGACAGGTAGTAAGGCGAGACTTCATCCTCTGGAGACTTCATCCTCTGCTACAGGGTCAAAGGAATGCATAATGGCTGTGGGATTAGGGAAGGGTAAAGGTCGGATGTTGTCAGTTGGGTACAAATGAGTAGATTTGATAAGCCAGCAGGATTGTATCTTTTTTTTCATGTCGGTTTTGCTTCTCTTTTTTTGCTTCTTCATACTAGCCATTTTTCCGGCTCAATGTTCCGAGAAATACATTCTGTATGTGGGAGGCCCATGTCCTGCTATGGAGTATTATGCATCCCCCATTATTGAATGCCTACCCCTCCCGCTCACCAATTGCACCTGCGCAGTGTTATACACATAATAATGCGCTGACTCACAGCGCTATCCGCCATGTGCACGGCTATCATTGCTCCAGGATCATACCCTATGTATTTGTCATGTTACAAGATTACACCAAATGTAACACATTCCTGAGATATTTGATAGCAACAAACAGGGGTCACCTGGAGATAATTATTTAGATTATATAGATATGACTTGACTTAGAACCATAGGAGGTCGAGGAATCTGAAGAATGTATATCTTGCTCGGAGCTAAATATCAGAGCCAAAGAACATAAACTCATTTGTCTGTTTGAGTCGCTCAGTCGTGTCCGACTCTCTGTGACCTCATGGACCTCAACACACCATACTGATCCACTTGATATTCATGGCAGAGATCCTGAAGTGGGCCACAGCATACAGGCCCAACCCTGCTCGGCATCAGGGTGGTGTTTTCTCTTGGTCGCCTGACTGGACTAGAACCCAGGTCACAGCAGTGAAAGCACCGGATCCTAACCACTGGACCACCAGGGAACCCTATAAACTCATTTACAGAGAAATACATACCATAATTATTACAATGATTCAGATTCCTATCCTCAATGACGGGCCATGATTTAGGTTTAACACTGTCTATTAAATCTAAACCATGTGCAAGTGAAATAATAATCTAAAAATCTAAATATTATTTAGATATTTATAATGTATTTATTTTGTATGAAATAGGTACATAAATAGTACATTTGTGTTCACATTTGAACACCTAAAATTAAGTTTAAAAATGTATTTCCTGCTCAGAATTCTGAGAAAAACATGTATTGCACTGTACTCTGGGCAACTGGGCGGGGACATGCAAATCAAATGAGCCAGCTAGAGCAGGAGTTGGCAAATTTGGTCCTGGAGGGCCACACACAAGCATTGATTTCAGGATTGTCTTTCTGTCCATCGGTGAGTTAATCAGAATGACTGAAGAAGTGATTGGCTCAGCCATAGGCGGCAGGGAAATCCTCAAATCCAGGCGCTCCAGGACCGATACTTGCCCAGCGCTGCGCTAGAGCATAACTGATTTAAATAGAAACTAATACCACAAAGTACTTTACTTCACACTGGTCTGGGACTCAATAGACCAGGGGTCCCCATCCGGACATGCCATACAGGTGAGCAAGCTACAGGTTCCACAGCCTGTTGAATATTTATGGTTATAAATCATGGCCTGTATGCAGGGTCCTAGAATAGCAAGTCGTTAATCGCTGCTATAGCTCATACTAAAGGCTACTGCCTGTAGCTTGAGGGGGAGGGTTATCTTACGAGGCCTTATTCTGCCATTGATTTCTAGTGCCAAGTGTGCTATTTGTTGAGGACATGTTCAACAAAAGTGATTACAGATCTTTTCTGAATTCACAGATCTTCCAACTTTTCCCAGGTTTCTAATCATCTTAGGAACAAAGACACAATGTCTGTCATCATTACAGCCAAAGGTAATATAGTAATGAAAATGAAAGACTATAATTATTTACATTAATCTCTGTAAAAACATTTATCATATCAAGTTATTCCAAAAAAAGCACACTATAAATATTAACCCTTTAGCTATTGCCGTCCTGTTGCCTCCTCCCTAGACACGTCTATAACTTAAGGCCATGTGGTTTGTATTCTCTGTTTCCAGTTACATGATGTGAATTCTCCTGTAACCCACAGTAATGATAATAGTGGGAGCTGCCTCAGAAATAGGGGATCTTTACGCCTTCTTCCTAAATATAACAAGGACCAAGGATAGAATCAACAAGATGAATGCTTGGGGGGAGGGGGGTCATTCAGTCGTTTCCGACTCTCAGCGACCTCATGGACTGTAACACACCAGGCACAACATTATGTCCAGGGTCATGCTGATCCACTTGGTTTTCATGGCAGAGATACTGTAGTGGGTCCTGGTATTTCTAGGTGGTCTCTTATCCAAGTACTGACCAGACCCATCCCTGCATTGCTTCAGGATGGTGTGGCGTCTTGGTTCCCTGACTGGAATCAATCCTAACCACTGCACCACCAGGGAACAAGATGATACCCGCTCACTATTCAGAGACCCTGCCTTACAGAGTCTGTGTCTGCATATGCTGCAGAGGGCACACCCATAAGGGACTATTTGTATTAAGAAGTGCTCATAAGCTTGTTTTCTACTGCCTACAATAAGGTACATAAAAGTAAATATATACCCAGGTGTGTTATATTATATACCTAGTAACATGCAGGAACCTACATCCATTTAATGTAAAATAAACGTCATTTTGAGTGAAAAAATAGAAAATACAGTTTACTTTGACATTTGAAAGTTATAGCAAAAGGCAGCAATAAGGCCATATCTGGAGTTATTATTATTATTTTATATTTGTTTTATTATCATTATTATTATTAATAATAATAATAATAATTAAAAGGATAATAAAAATGATAAGAATAACGATAATTATAATAAATGGTCTGTGTATATAGTGTGGGTGGATTCATGTGCGTATAATAACTCTCCTTGCCTAAATGAGGGTGAGGGGTCACAGTAATGACTAACATCCTGGCAGGTGAATGAGGCCACAAACTGACAGCAGTCGGACCCTCGCCAGCCCCCCTCACAAGTCACGGTGAAACTGCAGAGCATGCTGGGAGAAAGTGAACCAAAGGAAATAGCTGAGTGCGAGTCATGGTGACTCATGCGCCATTTGTTGGTGGTCAGCGAGGCACGTGCCCCCCACATTAAACACATTGCTACTCACAATAAGATGTCTCTGGGATGCGGCCATGCTTAGCCCATGAATCACTTCCAGGCAGGAATAGCAGCGCTAAAGGAATGAGGGTTGTGTAATCCATGTTTACTGCAAAGATCTGGAGGGGGGTGATGGGGGGTGACTAACCCTACAGCATCCGAAAGAGAGAGTCTGATACTATCACTGGTCTTGTGCTCTCCCTTAGAAGATAAGGACCAATCAGTTCTTATACTTACAAACTAGGTAATAAATGAATATATATATATATATATACCGTATATACTCAAGTATAAGCCGAGGCACCTATTTTACCACAAAATACTGAGAAAACGTAGTGACTCGAGTATAAGCCGAGGGTGGGAAATGTGCTGCCTCCTGTATCCCTCTTGTGCCCTCTGTGTCCCCGTCTTGTGTGCCCTCTGTGCCCCTTTCTTGTGTCCCCCCTCTCTCTCCCCTGTGTCTCTTCCCCCCCTCTCTCTCCCCTGTGTCTCTTCCCCCCCTCTCCCTCCCCTGTGTCTCTTCCCCCCTCTCCCTCCCCTGTGTCTCTTCCCCCCTCTCCCTTCCCTGTGTCTCTTCCCCCCTCTCCCTTCCCTGTGTCTCTTTCTCTCCCCCTCCCTTCTCTGTGTCTCTTTCCCTCCCCCTCCCTTATCACCCTCCTCAACCCCCCTCCTCATCCTCCCTCCTCAATCCCCTTCTCAACCCCCCTCCTCAACCTCCCTCCTCATCCTCAACCTCCCTCCTCAACCCCCCTCCTCAACCCCCTCCTCATCCTCAACCTCCCTCCTCAACCCCACTCCTCATCCTCCCTCCTCAATCCCCTTCTCAACCTCCCTCCTCAACCCCCCTCCTCAACCCCCTCCTCATCCTCAACCTCCCTCCTCAACCCCACTCCTCATCCTTAACCCCCTCCTCATCCTCATGCTCCCTCCTCCTCAACCTCCCTCCTCAACCCCCCTCCTCAACCCCCCTCCTCAACCTCTCTCCTCATCCCCCCTCCTCAACCCCCCTCCTCATCCTCAACCCCCCTCCTCAACCTCCCACCCCAACCCCCCTCCTCATCCTCTCTCCTCAACCCCCCTGCTCAACCTCTCTCCTCAACCCCCCATCCTCATCCTCAACCCCCCCATCCTCAACCCCCCCCCAAAAAAAACTCCTCACTTTAGCCCTCTAATTACCTCCCCCTCTCCCTTTCCCCTCACTTACCTTCCATCTGCAGCAGCTGCTCCTCCGCGATCCTTCCGGCTGCGTCTTGACCCGGCCAATGACGTGACGTGCATGTGACGTCACGTCATTAGCATATGAGGAGGGGGTTTAGGATGAGGATGGGGGGGTTGAGGATGAGGATGGGGGGGAAGAGAGACACAGGGGGGGAAGAGAGACACAGGGGGGGAAGAGAGACACAGGGGGGGTGAAGAGAGACACGGGGGGGAAGAGA
>CM050167.1:389935629-390310629 GCA_027410445.1 Discoglossus pictus | reverse complement strand
GCCAAGGCCACAAATGGCAAAAGTCGCTCCACAAGTTACGGCTTCCACGGAGGACTCGCAAAGGGCTGTGTTTCCATTGGCTGTTTCTAACTCTGTAGTTTTGCTTAATTGATCATGTTCAAGCTCGCAAATCCTCATATGAGGGCATGGTTTCCGAATTTCGCTATTGGTCTTCCTGAATGGAATAGCACCATCATCCCAGCGCGCTGTGGGCCCGGAGGAGGCCCGCAGGCATACGGACTACATTACATAAGTTACAGCCTCAGAATTGAATGAAGCTCAATGTTTTTTATGCAATTAAAAGAACATTTTTTAAAACAAGTTTTTTTTTTTTTTTAACATTAAATTCTGTCAGAACTTCCAAGAGCACATTGTAGTATTTATGTCATTAGCGGAAGGTCCCAGGTCACTAACACAGGAGCAAGAAGTCATGGTTAATGCGCAGAAGGGAAATGCACAAGGGGGTCCTAAACATTAAAGGGAATCACTCACCCAAAGAGGAAGTGGATTTCATTTTAAAGAGCATTAAAACATGATTATACATTGTACTAGCAGTTTTTCTCTACATTAGATAATAAGAATTGATTTTGCGGCTCCTGTATGCTACTGTACGGGTCAGAGTGCTTAATAAGGATGGGAGAGGGGTCTAACTGTGACATAACATTGGGCGTCTTTTTTTCTGGCTACTACATAGATAAATAAGCAAGGTTTACCTGGAAGCAGAAAGGCATTAGTACCAGAGCCAGGGGATTGTTAGGGTTACATTCCCCGGGCATGAGTGACTGAACCGGGGCAGTGTTGGGGTTATATTCCCCGGGCATAAATGACTGAGCCAGGACAGTGTTGGGGTTACATTCCCCGGCCATTAGTGACTGAGCCAGTGCAGTGTTGGGGTTACATTCCCGGGCATGAGTGACTGAGCCAGGGCAGTGTTGGGGTTACATTCCCGGGCATGAGTGACTGAGCCAGGGCAGTGTTGGGGTTACATTCCTGGGCATGAGTGACTGAGCCAGGGCAGTGTTGGGGTTACATTCCCCGGGCATGAGTGACTGAGCCCTGGCAGTGTTGGGGTTACATTCCTGGGCATGAGTGACTGAGCCAGGGCAGTGTTGGGGTTACATTCCCCGGGCATAAATGACTGAGCCAGGGCAGTGTTGGGGTTACATTCCTTGGGCATGAGTGACTGAGCCAGGGCAGTGTTGGGGTTACATTCCCCGGGCATGAGTGACTGAGCCAGGGCAGTGTTGGGGTTACATTCCTGGGCATGAGTGACTGAGCCAGGGCAGTGTTGGGGTTACATTCCCCGGGCATGAGTGGCTGAGCCAGGGCAGTGTTGGGGTTACATTCCCCGGGCATGAGTGGCTGAACCAGGGCAGTGTTGGGGTTACATTCCCCGTGCATGAGTGACTGAGCCAGTGCAGTGTTGGGGTTACATTCCCGGGCATGAGTGACTGAGCCAGGGCAGTGTTGGGGTTACATTCCCCGGGCATAAATGACTGAGCCAGTGCAGTGTTGGGGTTACATTCCCGGGCATGAGTGACTGAGCCAGGGCAGTGTTGGGGTTACATTCCCCGGGCATAAATGACTGAGCCAGTGCAGTGTTGGGGTTACATTCCCGGGCATGAGTGACTGAGCCAGGGCAGTGTTGGGGTTACATTCCCCGGGCATAAATGACTGAGCCAGTGCAGTGTTGGGGTTACATTCCTTGGGCATGAGTGACTGAGCCAGGGCAGTGTTGGGGTTACATTCCCCGGGCATAAATGACTGAGCCAGTGCAGTGTTGGGGTTACATTCCCAGGCATGAGTGACTGAGCCAGGGCAGTGTTGGGGTTACATTCCCCGGGCATAAATGACTGAGCCAGTGCAGTGTTGGGGTTACATTCCTTGGGCATGAGTGACTGAGCCAGTGCAGTGTTGGGGTTACATTCCCTGGGCATGAGTGACTTAGCCAGTGCAGTGTTGGGGTTACATTCCCGGGCATGAGTGACTGAGCCAGTGCAGTGTTGGGGTTACATTCCAGGGCATGAGTGACTGAGCCAGTGCAGTGTTGGGGTTACATTCCTGGGCATGAGTGACTGAGCCAGGGCAGTGTTGGGGTTACATTCCCCGGGCATGAGTACCAGAGCCAGGGCAGTGTTGGGGTTACATTCCCCGGGTATGAGTGCCTGAGCCAGTGCAGTGTTGGGGTTACATTCCCTGGGCATGAGTGCCTGAGCCAGTGCAGTGTTGGTGTTACAATCCCCGGGCATGAGTGACTGAGCCAGGGCCGTGTTGGGGTTACATTCCCCGGGCATAAATGACTGAGTCAGTGCAGTGTTGGGGTTACATTACCTGGGCATGAGTGACTGAGCCAGGGCGGTGTTGGGTTTACATTCCCCGGGCATGAGTACCAGAGCCAGGGCAGTGTTGGGGTTACATTCCCTGGGCATGAGTGCCTGAGCCAGTGCAGTGTTGGGGTTACATTCCCCGGGCATGAGTGACTGAGCCAGGGCAGTGTTGGGGTTACATTAACCACGCATGAGTGACTGTGCCAGGGCAGTGTTGGCGTTGCATTCCCAGGGCATGAGTGACTGAGCCAGTTGGGGTTACATTCCCCAGGCATGAGTGACTGAGCCAGGGCAGTGTTGGGGTTACATTTCCCAGGCATGAATGACTGAGCCAGGGCAGTGTTGGGATTACATTCCCGGGCATGAGTGACTGAGCCAGGGCAGTGTTGGGGTTACATTCCCCAGGCATGAGTGACTGAGCCAGTGCAGTGTTGGGGTTACATTCCCCCGGCATGAGTGTCTGAGCCAGGGCAGTGTTGGGTTTACATTCCCCGGGCATGAGTACCAGAGCCAGGGCAGTGTTGGGGTTACATTCCCTGGGCATGAGTGCCTGAGCCAGTGCAGTGTTGGGGTTACATTCCCCGGGCATGAGTGACTGAGCCAGGGCAGTGTTGGGGTTACATTCCCCAGGCATGAGTGACTGTGCCAGGGCAGTGTTGGGGTTGCATTCCCTGGTCATGAGTGACTGAGCCAGGGCAGTGTTGGGGTTACATTTCCCAGGCATGAATGACTGAGCCAGGGCAGTGTTGGGATTACATTCCCGGGCATGAGTGACTGAGCCAGGGCAGTGTTGGGGTTACATTCCCCAGACATGAGTGACTGAGCCAGGGCAGTGTTGGGGTTACATTCCCCAGGCATGAGTGACTGAGCCAGGGCAGTGTTGGGGTTACATTCCCGGGCATGAGTGACAGAGCCAGGGCAGTGTTGGGGTTACATTCCCCAGGCATGAGTGACTGAGCCAGGGCAGTGTTGGGGTTACATTCCCCAGGCATGAGTGACTGAGCCAGGGCAGTGTTGAGGTTACATTCCCCAGACATGAGTGACTGAGCCAGGGCAGTGTTGGGGTTACATTCCCTGGGCATGAGTGTCTGAGCCAAGGCAGTGTTGGGGTTACATTCCCCGGGCATGAGTGACTGAGCCAGGGCAGTGTTGGGGTTACATTCTCCGGGGGTCAGCACCGCACCTTCCAGCCCAACGTACCTGTGTGTAAGTGAGGAGTGAAAGCTGCTGTTGCTAGGACAGCTCTCACTGACACATATACACAGCAGAGCATCCTATGTATAGCTAATCTAGGCCTCTTTCATATGTAACTCTCAAGCATCCAGAAACAACATTTATCCGGCATCTATCAATCCCCATGGGTGCCGGATAACTGAGAGTCTACTGTATATGTTTTTGGCATTGTGTACATACATTTGGATACATACGTGGGTTTTAGACCAAGCGCAACCATTGGTGGCTAATTGGTGCTCGTAAAACATGGCAGGTTCCTGGATGTTACTAAGTAGATAATATGTCTGTGTATTTATTTACTTTTATGTACTTTATTTTTTTAAGAAATGCTTATAAGCTCTATTGCTACTGTCTAAAATCATACAAATAGTCCCTGTATGGGTCTGCCCACTACAGCATATGCAGACACAGGCTCTGTAAAGCTGGATGTACAGTCTAGTGTCCTAGCTTATCAGAGACATGTATCAGCAGCATATTGGTCATTGTATCTTTAGCTTCATGAACTGCAGAGGGCGGACCCATACAGGAACTATTTGTTTGAGTTTAGACAGTAAACACAGAGCTTATAAACACTTCTTAATAAAATAAAGTACATGTCAGTAAATAGATACCCAGGGGTATTATGTACATAGTAACCTTCCATGTCCCTATAACATTAATAATGTAGGGAGACGAAAAGATATTTAATAAATTAAAGAAAAACATTGGCAGTGGTGTGATATTGAGTGATGTTGAGAGCATGAACGCTATGTACTAAATGGCCAGTCTCCCAGAAAAGGAGGTAGAACGTAATCAGTGATCCACCTAGCCCAACTCCAATGGCTTTCTATGTACTATATATATATATATATATATATATATATATATATATATCACATATATAGTTGTGAGCGTACGAGTCGTTGCTCACGCTTGCGGGCTTTCGCGAGGGCCGCGGCTCGCGCAGCGAGCCGTGGCCCTCGCGTAGCGAGGTCACTGGGCAAGGGCCTCAGTTGCTGGCATGGAGCGCCGAAGGCGCTACATGCCAGCAACTGAGGCCCCTCGCGAAGCGAGGGCCTCAGTTGCTGGCAAGGTCACTGGGCACGGGCCTCAGTTGCTGGCATGGAGCGCCGAAGGCGCTCCATGTCAGCAACTGAGGCCCCTCGCGAAGCGAGGGCCTCAGTTGCTGGCGAGGTCACTGGGCAAGGGCCTCAGTTGCTGGCATGGAGCGCCGAAGGCGCTCCATGCCAGCAACTGAGGCCCCTCGCGAAGCGAGGGACTCAGTTGCTGGCGAGGTCACTGGGCAAGGGCCTCAAACCCTCGCAAACTTCACGTCGCTACTCAAAAAACACGACACACAAATTACGACACTCGCTAAATTTTACGAGGAACGCAAACAACCTACGAAACACGTTACCACACATTACGACCTCGCAAACATCGGACGCAACACGCCGACATACAAACATTTAAAACACAATACATACACACAGCACATACATAAAAACCTTACCTACACCAAGAGGGAGCACCCAGGACCTCAAAAATGCAACTTACACCTCGATTTTACTCGAAATAAAAGACTTTTGAGACTAAAAAAAAATCTAAGCGTCAGAAAAAATGGCTGCCGAACAAAACGAAAACGAGGCTACACCACTCTAAACTTGCAAAACACCACAACAAACTCGCAAAACACCACAAGAAACTCGCAAAACGACACAAACCACCTACGGATATTCATACCACACAGTGCACACATTCAGCATGCTTATACAGCAGCTCCACACCACTAATGCTGCAGCAACATCAACACAGATTGCCAGCTCTTCATCACAATGCTTCAAAATAGGTACACTATATTCATTTACTAATTTAGCTACCTTACAATTTCATTGCCGTCATTTTTTGACTGGCAATTCGCTAGTATATATATAGTGTTGGAAAATGGCGCTTGGATATCCCATTGACTGGTATTTCTTTCTATCCCTCCATCCATCTTTAGTACATATTGGCGTCTATATGCGGATGATGTCTTCCCTATATAATGTTTGCCGCGGGTAGTTTGAACAAAAGCCTCAGAACTCTCATTGTGACCAGGAAACTGAAAGTGACAGCTCTCCTGTAGAAAGTTAGTCAGTGGTTTGTGTGTCGGTGCCAGGCGTGGGCGGAAGGTCACATTAACTTTACTGGAGTTGCTACGTGGGTGTAATAAACCAAAGAAAAGGAAGGGTGTGGATATCAGAAAGGAGATTGCTTACATTGTTAATTTACTTTTTGTGCTTAACCCCTTGCTGGGTAAGGAATATCCCATATGCACAATGTTCCTGTGTCTTTAAATAACCCCTGTGTGAGACATCAGCATAAAAGCATTTTTAAAGTAAATAGTGAGGGATTCCTCTGCCTAAGAGGGTGTGTTGCTGGGCTGGATGTGCAGTGTAGTGTCCTAGCCTATCAGGGATCACATCTCAGCAGAATGATGCTAAGAGATGGTCACTGATGGCTAAGTGTGAGGCACAGCGAGTACAGCAGTGTCTGTGTCTTCATAAGCTGCAGTGCTAATACAGGGACTATTTGTATGATTTTAGTAGTAAAAACCGAGCTTATAAGCAATTCTTAATTAAATAAAGTACATAAAAGTAAACATGAACCCTTCATATCTCTCTAATGATTTGAAGTTTGGAGAACCAGGGTAATTGTACTAGCATTGTTTCTCTACAGCAAATCATTTCTGAAATATTTAGAATTGATTTTGCAGCTCCTGTATTATAATGTGTGACTCAGAGTGCTTGATAAGGGTGGGAGAGGGGTTTACGTGCCAGATAACATTAAGAATCTTTACTTTGGGCACTTCAGGGGCAGACAATCCGACTGTAATCCTAATTAGCACATCAAAACAGATAATTAATATGCATGAGCTGCTAATTTGCATATACATAGAGCAACAACAGTATGGGATTTCCCAGGATTAATTCACTTTAGAGGAAAATGGATAACACATAACAGTTTTTCATGCTCTTTAAAAGTAACCTAAAAGACAACTTGATTTTAGGGAGACAGAGTCCATTTGAATGGATGATTATAAATATGGCAGTTGTGTTTTCCTGGCATTAGTGCCTGTACAGAACAGGGTAATGAAGGTCCCAGTAGTTGGCGCCATTGCTATATCCCAGCCTATTGAAGGCCATGGCGGTCGGTGGCTCTCACTTCTCATTTAAGTGACTCACGTCAATGCCCAGCTGCTGCTTCCTCTCCACATACTTATTTCTCTTTTGGGGCAATATTGTGGTTTTTCAGTTCCTAACGGAAGAGGAACCTCAACTGAATACAGAAGACTTGAACCACAGACCTTCCGTACCATAAACTACAGCTTAAGCTGCTGTGATATTTAATCATATGTTTAAACATTGTCTCTATGAGGATTTGGACCTAGGACCTTCACCACCACGGACTGCAGCCTTATCCAATGTGCTATACACGAGAGATGGTAAAAACAAAAACGTTGGGCTTTAATGTCACATCAAAACCATGTTCAGAGCAAAATGTGCAATGAACATGAGCTTGATGGAGCTCAGAGAGGCAGTGGCTGACAGATGTGCCTGGCATGCTGAGGTCTGTAGGGTAACAGAGAGACGGACCCAACTGAATGACTAAACAACAACAAATGTGAAGTGTAAGAGCATTCCAGTGAGGGGGTTCAAGGTAGGAGAAAGACCAGTGGTTTGACTGTACACCATGTTGGAATGTCTAGTGTTGGGACGGATTATGATTAAGTGTTGTGGCATATTGGGGGGTTAGTGAGGCAAGGTATGGAGGAGTAAGGTCATGTTGGGACTTGTAGAGGCTTAGGAAGGATTAGGAATTTTAAAAAGCAGCAGTAGAAGACAGAAAGCCACCATGGTTGGGCTTGGTGGAAATGTATGTTGTGCTGCGAAGGTTGAAAGTTTTAGGGCAGAAGCATTTTGGATTTGTTGGAGTGGGGGAATGTATGAGCTGAGACTGAAGATGTGGGAGTTGCAGTAAGTCAGACAGCAAATTATCGAGGGGTATATATATATATATATATATATATATATATATATACAGTATATTATTTTTCCATAAAAGGCTGCACTTAAAATAGACCATGTTCACCTTCTTTTCATGATTGGCCTCTGGATCATGGTGTTATTGTAGTGTTTCTGTCATTTGTTACCGATATAGCAATTTGATGGAGATGGGATTTATTTCTCATGGACAGTGGCACCACTTCCTCATCAAGCCAAACAAGATTGAGCTTTTCTTTACTTAGGTTTGATATGATGGTAACGTTTCTCTGGTTACTGTGCAATGGGAAGAGACTTAAAATTGACATAGGTTGATCTGATTATGGAACAACTAGTGTTTTGATCAGGTTGGAAAACGGTAGAATCTCACGTTGACCAAGCAGTTTCGAGCCTGGTGGAATCTCACGTTGACCAAGCAGTTTCGAGCATGGTAGAATGCCACGGTTTCCAAGCTGTTTCTAAATTGATTTATTAACCAGATTCATGGAACATATTAATTCCTTGAACATTTAACTAAACATCCTAAAAATATGGTATTAATTTAATAGAATTATCTCCTGTACTAGAATGGTTACTTTTACTCTGTGTGACAACTTACAATCCTGAGCTCTCCATCTGCGCTCTTTGCTATAATGGTGATTATAGGTTTTACTATGTATTTATATGTATTTATATGTATTTTTGACCTCTGCTACTATGTAGCGTGCCTTATATTTTCATTACTCCTCATATCGCTTTTGGAATTTTTATGTAGGATTTTCTTGCCTTCCATTTGAGGTTATGGCTCTTGGCGCGTTTGGCGATGTGTAGATCAAAGACTGGGAAACCCTAACCTTAGAGACCTTAACAGGTCAGAGTTTCACAATAACCCATATTTAGCATTAGAATTGCCATAAACGCTGGCATGTTAGGAACTCGTGCACACCTGCGCTAGGTTATTAGACATCTGTTAAGTATTTTTTTCCTTTTTTTGTTTTCCTGAACTCTTCCAAACGTACATGGTTTTATACTTTTAATGATTCATTCCCGGTGCAGAGTACTGGACAAGTACTTCTATAAATCAGATAAACCCAGTGCCATCTACATATGCAAAATCTGAGCAATAGTACTGTCTAAGGCTCATTTGCATGTCCCGGCCCAGTTTCCCAGAGTGCAGTGCAATAACTGTATTTTTGTGAATTCTGAGCAGGAAATACAATGTTTAACGTATTTTTATTCAAATGTGAATACCAGTGTACTATCTATTTACTGTATACTGTAAATAAGTGCATTTGATTTTATTGATATTGTTTATGCCAATAAATACATTGCATTTAAGCTTTATTCCACCTACCATGTGCGTATTTAGGTTTTATGCTGACCTGGGCCCATTCAAACCTTTGGGGCCCCCAAGCTCCAGTTACCACTTGTCCTATCCATATGCTAGGTTTATGCGTATTTATTTATTTTTTTCAGACAGAAATGTTACTACAAATAGGCATTTCTGTGCCTCAGCACCAGCGTCATTAGGCAGGCTGCGCCTTCACTATTTTGCAATTCACACTGGTATCTTAAGAATCAATGACCCAGTAATTATTAATTTGGCATTCCATAACCTCACCCAATAAATCAAACAACCCCTTTGTAAGCACCCTAAATAAAGACACCAACAACAAGTTGTGGTTGCAACTGGCTACAACTTCTTTAAAGAATGTATCAATTAAATTAACATAAACCTTATAAATAACTTGGAAATTCCCCGTCAAAAAGGAGTAAAATTGTAAGCCTGGCAATGTTGTTTGTCACACAATGCAAGGATATGGCCCCTCCGAGCACCTTTGGCGCTCATTGCAAGCCGCTCACCCTGTGTCCTTTTATAGGCGTCGCACTTGAGTGTTACTGTCTTGGGTTAAGTGTTACTGGCTTGCGTTAAGTATTACTGCTTAGGACTCTTTTTTACGTCCTTCGGCCTCGTTTTCATTGTGTTGCGTTTTTTTGGCAGCCATTTTTTTTCTCGCTTAGGTGTTTTCGATCAGGAAAATATGGCAAATATGGCTCAAATTAATTTGCAACCGCACTCCCAGGCTCCCTGGCTCTCTCCCTGTGCTGTGTGTGAGTGTGTAAGTTAATTTGAGGCATATTTGTTGTTTTTTCAGATTTTTACAGTTAAGTGATTTGGCCGTTAAAGTCTTATGGGCCATAATTTTGCAGCACTCGCTAATTCCCACCGACGCTCATTGCAGTCTAAGTCGGCTAAGTCCCGTGGCGCTCATCGCGAGCCTTGCAATGAGATCCTTTGGTGCTCATTGCAGCCTAAGTCCTGTGGCACTCATCACGAGCCCTGCAATGAGCACCTTCGCTGCTCATTGCAGCCTAAGCCCCGCGTGTTTCAATTGCTCGCCTCGCTTCGCGAGGCATGCTGTCGCATGCAGCCATCAACGGCTCGCCTTGAGGGCCTCAAAACGTGACAAACCCTGCATACGTGACCAACGTCCTTGTTCCACAACTGTATATGTGATGCTTGATCATCCCAATTAACCCCTGCCCCTAGTGCATCACAGATTAACCATAAAAGGGGTAGCACAAAAGGTAACATTGCAGTTTATTCCTTAAGGAAATACCATCAAGAACCAAGGAAGGGAGGGAAGGAGGGACAGTGCTGTGCCATGTGCTCCCTGATTAATGAGTCCAGTGTCCAGGAACCCCCCTCTATAAATCCTAAAGGGGCCCATACACTCCCGCACCAATCAATCAAACTAAAAAACGCATTCCTTTTCTCCTCCTTAGGGTCCAAGTCAGCCCCCCCCTCTTTGCTTCGCTGTGGGCATACTTTAAGAGTGTGATTAGTGTAGATTGCAGTTTAGAAAAAAATCTAATGGTTTGGGGTTTTATTTTCTAATCAAATAAGTAATATATTGATTATTAGCAAGGACTTTAATAAAGTAAAATCTATAAAAGTAGCATCTGAGAGGTGTTGGTTTACGTTCAAGTCTCTTTAGCACAAGTAGCGCCAGCAGTTTCTCCTATAGGATTGGTTGCGGCCCAGTTATCCAAAGATGGTGTGGAAATTACCTTCAGTGCAAATTTCATCAACTTTTTTTTAAGCACAGTAAATAAAAAGGTTGATTATACTGGTCTTTTCTTTTTAAAGGGCCAATTTTGTATTTTTATAATCAGTATTGATGCATTGTCTCTGGAGTGGGAGCTGCCCAGAGGGTAAAACTCAAAAATAAAATCTTCCGGAGATGTCCTCTGTGATTGGCCGAATTTCACCACAACGAGAACTGCATCTGCAATATCATTGTGTCTGTTTTAGTAAACATTTTCCTTATATTTTAAAGTGATATTTAATGGCATTACAATATGTAGGGCCAAGTCACATAAACAGTGCTATTGTCACCCTTGGTGAAGGGCACTTACACCTTGGGACTGGTCCAGAGATGCGGGCTCTTCATGGGGCTGACGTCAGGTACACAGAGTACGGGATGAAATGTGATCCTACGGGAAGTGTTTATAACAAGCAGACATGCTTATATTCTTAAAGACACACTGCCATATCTTATTTATAGTAAAAAAATGCCATAATGGGCAATATGTTAATAAATAAATATTACTTATAGAAATTACTTTTAATTGCCATACAGGTGCCAGCTTTGACTGCTATATATATGTCACATATTAACGGCGAGTTATCGTCACGCTTGCGAGCCTCGCGAAGCAGGCACGCAGACTTAGTGTTACTGTCTATGCCGTTGTGTATTTTCTTACACCAACAACACCAGGCACGCGGGACACAAGCGAGCAACACCAGGCACGCGGGACACAGGCGAACAACACCAGGCACACGGGACACAAGCGGACAACACCAGGCACGCGGGACATAGGCGAACAACACCAGGCACGCGGGACACAAGCGAACAACACCAGGCACACGGGACACAGACGAACAACACCAGGCACGCGGGACACAGGCGAACAACAGCAGGCACGCGGGACACAGGCGAACAACACCAGGCACGCGGGACACAGGCGAACAACAGCAGGCACGCGGGACACAGGCGAACAACACCAGGCACGCGGGACACAGGCGAACAACACCAGGCACGCGGGACACACACCAACAACGCCAGGCACGCATGACTTTGAAAATAAAACCAACGGCAGTCAGAGCGCGCCACTCAAAGATTCAGAAGAGACACAGAGAAGGGACATGGGGGAGATGGTGGAAAGAGACACATGGCATTCCCAAGCACTAAACTTGCAAGTTGCCGAGGCCTGTAATGAGCTGTGAAGTAGATGGGAGGAGAGGCTCGCAATGAGCGCCAAAAGCACTCATTTTGAGCCACGAGATGAGCACCAAAGTAGCTCAGAGGGGCAGAACATCGTGTTGTGCGGCAAACAGCATTGCCAGGCTTCACATTTTATTGCTGTAATTTTTGACGGGCAAGTCGCCTATATATATATATATCGGAGCGCGCTCTTAGCAGCGTGCCTGTATAGCTTTGCTCCACTCACCACTCCCGGCGCGCTCTCTATTTGATATAAACCCCAGCTCCACCCGCGGTGTCCTGTCCAGGCAGGATGATGAGCGTCAGCAGTCAGGTATGTTACCGACGAGCCGTGGAATGAGACTGTGTGGGTCGTGTTCTGAGGTGTGTCATTAATAACACAATAATGGAGACTTTTTTTTAATGGATTCATTAAAATTCCTCACATACTTAGCGGATGTACACGATGTTATTAACTCTTTCACTCGGCTCGTAATGTTCTGTTTTTTTGTGTAAATAGTGTTTTTGTACAAAAATAAACAGATGTCACTCTACAGAAAGATAATGGGCAATTATTTGGGATAATTACTGTATTTATGTCAAACTACTATCCCTTTAACCCTTTCTTTAGTGAACTGAATGCCCTCTGCCTATAAAAGTTACCGCCGAATCAGTTTTTTTTGCATATACACTACAGAAAGGAGTAGTGCAATAAAAAAACGATATTAGTCACACTGGGCCACCCCAAGAGGACGTTTTCTCCGCTTTTCTATTTAACAAACTGACTGTATAATAATTTTTAGAGAAAAAGTTCATTAACATGGGTACTTCCTGATTTGAGCTTTGGGGCAATTCTTATCTACACGAAGGCTTAAGGAGGGAGAGGACGGGGGGATTGTTACATCTGAATTATTTCACTTCCTTCTCACAACAATAACTGTAAGCCCTGTCCTGCAGAAATGTAAATGCCCCTCTCGCACATGTAACCAGCAGCAAAGTATCTGCCATCATTGTCCATGTCCAGTGGAGACATTAAAGGGTATTTTCTGAGACTTTTCCTGCCTAAATATACGGTTATATATATGAGTGTGTGTGTATATATATAAATATATATATATACACACCTTTAATCCTCAGACATGTAATAAGCATGTTCCATACGGTCACTCTCCTTTCATTCTTCCACCCACACAACCTTTTATAATCCAAGCTATGAATGGAAATGTCTCCGTTACATTCCTGTTTCTGTGCCTGCTTCATTTGCTTGTTTCTTCCTGGTTTCCTGTAACCATTTGCAGGTAGGACTTTCCCATAACTAAGGCGCAACGAGAAAAAACAGAATATATATTCTGCAATATTCTTGTTATTGATATATAAACCGTAAAAAAAAAAGGGAATTTGTGTTCACATTTAGATGATAAAAGAAAGTGAGCCCATATTGCATTTTGACTCTTTTTTCCAATACCTCTGTATACATGGCTCCTTTTTGCATATGATGTCAAAGAAAACTAATAAACTTACACACATTTCTTATAGGAAGTGACACAACTGATACACTGATCTGCCTGACCTTAAAGGGATATGGAAGGGTCCTGCGTGTTACTAGGTATATAATATCCCTGTATCTATTTACTGACATTTACTTTATTTTATTAAGAAGTGCTTATAAGCTCGGTTTTACGGCCTAAAATCAAACAAATAGTCCCTGTATGGGTCTGCCCACTGCTGCACAGACTCTGCTGTACTTGCTGTGCTGTGTCCCATATACCCATCAGTGACCATCTCTCCGCAACATGCTGTTTAGACGTGGTACCTGATTGGTTAGGACACTAAACTGCACATCCAGCCCTACAGAGTCTGTGACTATATAAGCTGCAGTGGACAGACCCATACAGGGACTATTTGTATGATTTTAGACAGAGCTTATAAGCACATCTTAAAAACAAAAGTAAGAATATACATAGGGATATTATATACCTAGTGACATCCAGGAACCTTCCATATCCCTTTAAAGGTATCATATCTACACAATGTATTTCTTGCCACACTACTCTATTACTCTATTCTTCTGTTTTATTGACCACATTTTGGCTACTCATCCATCATGGCTTTGTCACCGTCCATATGCCACCTTTAAGGGATGACCTCCATCAATCACAAACCATTGTTTTCATTTCACACCCAACTCCTCGCACTTTCTTGGGTACTCAAGAGATTGCCGTCCATTGATTTTGGTGATGCATTTAGAGATATCACCTTATTATAGAGCTCAGCTGGTCTTTATATGGTGACATGTTCTCTAAATGGATAAATAATGTAATATATGATATGAGCTCATTGAGCAGATTAGAAACAACTATATATATAATCCGTTCTGGTCGGCAGGATGAGTTTCAATGAGCATTTCCCAATGTAAAATGAAATAATCCATTCCGAGCCCCAGAAATGTCATATATTACTTTGAACTGGTGGTCTTAGATCAAATAAAATAGAATGTATCTTCACTTTAACTGTACTGAGAGGATTGAGGGCCCAATGGCGACGATGTAGAGGAGGAGAGAGGTTAATGCTTGGAAGCTACACTTTGGTCCTTATAGGCACAGGCTACACTTTGGTCCTTATAGGCACAGGCTATACTTTGGTCCTTATAGGCACAGGCTACACTTTGGTTCTTATAGGCACAGGCTATACGTTGACCTTTATAAGCATATGCTGCACTTTGATACTTGCAGGCACAGACTGCTCTTGGGCTCTTGCAGGCACTTACTACACAGTATTAATAGTTAATAATTATAGTTAATAGTTATAGTCAAGCACTTTGTGAGTATAATGTTAATAAAAATATATTTGTCTCCAGTAAGCTTACAGTGCAGATTATCATTTTTAGTCAGGCTTTGTGATCCACACAAGCATTGCTAATTGGTCATTTTTTGTTTCGTTATTGAGAAAAACATTTAGAGAAATTGATACTGTAGCGGCCCTTTAGTAATGACGTTGCTAATTGGCACATATATAAGTTGGCCAATGCAATGGTTGGGGTTCCGTTTATCCATTTAGAACCAATGGATAAACTGAATGCACAGGAAGCTTCTATCTGTATTGTGGAAAAGTGGCAGCTAAAGCTGCTTTTATTATAAATAGTAGTATCTTAAAGGGACATACCCTTCTGAGACGAAAGCTGTTAGAAATAGGCCAGTAAGGAAAATGGAAAACCACAGTAAAAAATAAAAAAAAAATACTATATTTCACTTTAATAAGAAATCATAATATTTTTTTTAATGTATTTACATTTTTTCTTTTATTTAGTTATTAAGAGAACCATATAAAAAATTAATACTGTAGTGGCCCTTTAATAATGGAGGAGTTGGTCGATCCAATTATTGGCTGTTGTTTCTTTGCAGATGTGCAAAAAAATCAATCAAAGATGAAACCAGAGATCCCCCGCCGCTGGCCGCTGATTTCCACATTTTCTTGCATGTAATATAAACCATAAACATGGCGGATGCCAACCAATGAACGCAGATCCAAGGTTGTGATTGGCAGGTGAGAGGGCGCGAGGTGGCAGCAGGTGCAGTGTAATTATAGAGCAAGCCATATAAAGGACATTGAAATAACTAATAATTATACACTAACTATCTACTTGCTGTGTCCCAAAAATTAAAAACACAGAATGTTAATTTGTGTAATTCCTTATAGCGTATACATCACAATGGCTGCCGTGTAACCTGGAGGTTATGACCCCTGGATGGTACCACTAAATCATAAATCACAAATGCTCACCCAGCAACAGTTTATTTTATCCGTCTGCAAATTGCTGGAGCGGCCCCAGGACTGGAAATAGAAAACCCGTCCAGCAAAATAAGGACAGTCCACAAAGGAGAAAATAACATTAGATTTAATAATCTTCATTTATGTTTAGATTTTCCCCCAAATTACTCTACAGGAGTGTGGGGGGGGGGGGGTTAACTGGGAGTAACTCCCATCCAAAAAAATCTTTTTTTAATTCTTCCTATAAATATTTACTTACAGTATATACGGTATATATATATATATATATATATATATATATATATATATATATACTTATATACTCCCTTTTATACCCATATATGTTAAAACATAACCTTTAATATTTACTAATTAAAGAATAATAAAAGTAACGGAAGAAGAAAAACATAAAATTGAGTCACAATTATAAATATATATTATTTTTTTTGCGTCATTCAGTAGTTTCCGACTCTCTGTGACCTCATGGACCGTACCACACCAGGCATATCTTTATGTCCATGGTCATGCTTATCCACTTGGTTTTCATGGCAGAGATAGTGGAGTGGGTTGCCAGTTCCTTCTCCAGTGGGCAATAGCATACAGCTCCTGGTATTCCTAGGTGATCTCCCATCCAAGTACTGATCAGGCCCAACCCTGTATGGCTTCAGTGTGGTGTGACCTCTTGGGTCCCTGACTGGAATTGAACCCAGGTCACAGCGGTGAAATCACTGAATCCTAACCACTGGACCACCAGCAACCCCTATCTACTATAATTGTTCTCAGTTGTGAGTAACTCCTGCGGGATGCACAAGCTAATTGCGGTAAATCGCGCAACTGCACATGTCGACATTGCGCATGCACGGCATGGCCGGGCCATTGTGCATGTGCTGTTTGGTGGAAGGGGGAGAGGGGAAGGAGGGATAGGGAGAGACACAGAGAAGGGGAAAGAGGGAGGGAAGAAGAGGCAGGGAAGGCAAAAGAGACAGAGAGCAAACAGAGTGCATAGAGAGGACACAGAGAGAAAGCCCACACACAGAGAGAGAGAGAGAGCCTGCACACAGAGAGAGAGCCTGCACACAGAGAGAGAGACAGAACAGAGCATAACATATGACACTAGGCAAGTTACTATTTATAAATATAACGCCATGTAATTGAAATGTCGTATCCGACTGTCCCTGACCTTATGGACCTCAGCGAGCCAGACACAATCCGTATGTCTCACAGCTTCATTAAAGTACACGAGCCCCTTCACTATGACAAGGTAGTGATCCAGAAGTGGATTAGGACCATAGGAGGTAACTTGCGGCGTCCAGCAGTTATTACTAGTATAGACTCCACAAGTTATTTAATATGCCCTATGATCATAATGACATATTTATATTATGTGGCATTGTATCTTTTAATTGCAATTTGGACCCAACTTTATGGTTTTCTGATTTTTGAATTTTAATTAGTAAATATTAAAGGTTATGTTTTAACAGATCTGGGTATATTAAAGACATTATACAGTATTTGCCCAATTGTAAAGACATTCAATAATTGCACTTCTGTTCCTCAGAATATTTAGTAGCCTCTAACTGGAATTTAGGTAATTATAAAAAAAAAAAGTATTGTATTAATTAAACGAACATGGAAGTAACCAGAACTTCAGCACACCACCAGGTAGAGGCTTGAAAATCATGCGGGAAAGTTGTTTATATTTTTTAAATGGATAAAGAATTGCCTTAGATGTTGCCATTTTTAGTGACTCCTTGTATAGGCCCTGATCCTTCCCACAAGAAAGATATCTGAAGGGTTACTTATATTAAGGTCATGACCTCAAATTTCAGTATTTATATTTATTCTACAAGCTTTACAACTTCCATATTTGTGTTATACCAACACTTTACTATTTATATCTATTTGTGTTTTATCCTATAACCTAAATAAACAATATAATAAAATAGAGGAGGGCTTGTGGGATTTGAGCTCACAACCTCCTGTACCCACTGTAACCTCTGAGCTTTATCACTATTTTGAGATGTCTCCAGTGGCAAATTCATTGATTTGGTGTTTTTATCAGTATTTAATATATATGCAAATAAGATATAGGATTTGTTTAAAGGGATATTGAAGGTTCCTGGATTTTACTAGGTATATAATATCCCTGGGTATCTATTTGCTGACGTACTTTATTTTATTAAGAAGTGCCTATAAGCTCTGTTTTTACTGTCTAAAATCAAATAGTCCCTGTATGGGTCTGCCCTCTGTAGGGCTGGATGTGCATTGTAGTGTCCTAACCTAGCAGGGACCATGTCTCAGCAGCATGTTGCAGACAAATGGTCACTGATTGGTTGGTAGGAGACACAGCACACCCAACCCTTTACTTCTTTTGGAGAAAAAATCAACCTGTTGTAATTATTATAAAATGATTACTAACTTAAAGAGACCCCCAAAAAATAAATAACATTATTAGTCTTTAAAGGTATATATAAGTTTCCTGGGCTTCAAATGTTTGATAAGAACAGGCAGTGATTATCAGAAAAATATGTGTTATATAGATACGTTCAGTGTACTTACAAAGTTATAGGCAAGAAAGTAAAATCCAGCTTTGCACACCCACAGGAAGCTTACATAACCAAGTACACACAGGAAAGCAGCCAGGTACAGAGTTTGACCTTTCAAAGGAAGTATTTACTGCAGGATGGAATCACATGGTTGGGTGGGGTCTGAGCTCACAGCTGAATCAGAGCACAAGGATACAGAGAGAGACTACATATCTCAGGCTGCTTTGCAAAACAGGAACACCAGAGTATGATACAAATGCTTCTCTGATTAGTGACATTTTCTGCTCCATTGACTGGAAGGACGTTGGCGTGTCAGGCGTGAAACCTCTGAGAACAAACTCTCTGGAACCATTGTTGGAAGAACAGAAGCTGGTGGCGGCAGCGTTATTGGCTGGGGAATGTTTTTTTGCATTGTCTGGGTCCACTCAAACCTTCCGGAAGGCACTCTCAACCAATTGGGTTATCTAATAATCCTTACAGATCAAGTACACACATACATGTTAACTGTCTTCCATGGAGCAGATGGGGTTTTCCAGCAGGTTAATGCAACATGTCATATGGCCAGAATTGTCCTGGAGTGGTGGGAGGAGCACGCTGAGGACTTCCAAGTACTATCATGGCCTACAAATTCCCCATACTTGAACACCATCTAGCATCTGTGGGACCACCTCGATCGGCATGTTTGTCGTATGGATTCTCCGTACACTCTTAATCATCTGTCAGAGGCACAGATACCCTTGCCGACTTTCCAGCATCTTACTGACTCACAACCAGGCCGTCCGACTGCTATCCGTGCTGCATACGGCAGTTATTCAGGATATACGGTGTGTGTGTATCTATATACATATAGAGTGGTTGATATATATAAAATTAGCTTATTTGATATGCTAATTAGGATGAGAGTCTACTTGTCTGTCTCTGTAGGGACCAAAATAAAGACCCCCAATGTTATCTGACTCCTCTGGCACCCTTATCAAATACTCAAGTTGGGTATTAGCATACAGAAACCGCAGAATCAATTCGAAATATTTGATTAGAAATGATCGATATAGAGAAAAAAAATGCTTGTACAAAGTATAGACTTTGAAATTAAACTGACCTATTGGTTATTATCTGGTTGAAAACTATATTTTTATTATTGGTTTATATGGCTCAAACAAATTGTACAACACACTTAACGACCAGGAGGTAGAGGTGGTGGGAGTTTCCTGGTTCCTATTATCAAGCACATCCTTTGGTTTTATGGCCCTAGAAATGTTTGTGTCCTTGAGGAAATCATGTCTTAACCGAAGAGATAAGTATAATAGTGAGGGTTTTCAGGAGTATGTGTCATAAACGAGCTGCACCCCCAGTCACCTTGGAGAGGCTCGAGACGGCCCTCACAATACAGGTGTAGAACTAATGAACTTTATTTCCTAAGTGAGCTTGTCACTAATAAGCGTGTGCGGCTGCCAGTACTCGGGGTTGTAGCTGCTGAGGAGGAGCTCAGCTGTTGCCTGCAACCACATCCTGTTATATGTCAACCCCCAGCAGGTGTCTCTTCCAGACCTCAATCACTGCAAGGCCAAACCTCAGGAATTCATTACTGGAAGGCCTCCCTCAGAGCCGGTGGACTTTCCCTCCCTGTTCACAGATACGTAACACTTCCCGACGTGATTGTAAGGTCATGTCCTTCATCACAAACAACTGATCCGCTCTCTCTAAGTGATCTGGGTGCGTGTTCGCAAGTGGAGTTTATTGAGAGCAGGAAATCATTTGAATTCAGTACTGGTGTCTCACTCAGTGTCCTTAGAATATATTACAAGTGTTGAGGCCCTTCCATGAGTAAGTTGCCTTTTTTAAGACAGAGCGGACCTGATTTGCAACTTGAACCAGTTTCTGTATTCTCCTTGGGTACTCTGGTCTGCACCAACTAATCCAGATTCCTTGTAATAAATGGTGGTGGTTGATCAACTCTGCCAGCAGACCCCAGTTCCATTACAGTGGAGAGATGAAGATCTTAAAATATCCAAGGCTTCCATTTAAAGATGGAGTAATTTGGATAAAGAACTATCATTTCTAAGCTTGTGTATGCCATGTTATCTTTATGGTTCTCGAATAAATATTAACAACTTGTGTACGCTCTTGTTAATATTTATTGCCTATAGCACTACATCCTAGTGGCTTTATAATGAATATAGTCAAGAAAAATTGTAGAGCTACATCCGTTTTTACTGTTTGGTTGATCTAAGAGATAAAGTGGTGTCATTGTGTCATCGAGTATACATGAGTAGCTCTTCATAGTGGAAGCACAGAGTTTTCCAAATCCCAAACATGTCTCCTTCGTGTGAAAGAAGAACAAACCTTGGTGATGATAACTTATTCGTGGAGAAATTTTGTTGATCACCATTTATAATCGAACTAGCGACTTGCCTGTCAAAAATGTCGCGGCAATAAAATTGTAAGGCAGGTAATGCTGTTTGCCCATAGACAGTAAGTGTTTTGGTCGTCTGAGATCCTTTGGCGCTCATTGCGAGCCTCTTGGTTGGTGTAATTTTTGTTATCAGAGGCGCTTTTGCGCTCATTGTAAGGTCTGCGCTGATCTCCTTTTGGCGCTTATTGAAAGCCTCTCCCCTGGTGTACTTTGTGTCCTATGAGCACCGTTGGCGCTCCTTGTGAGGCGCACTGTGAAGGCCTTTGTCGTTTATTGCGATACTGTGTTTTTTTCTGTATATGTATTTTGTTGATGATAATGAATTAATTAATGAAATCATAAATTAATATACTTTACCTATTTGTAATTAATATATGCAGCAAGCAATGTGCTGAAGAGCTGACAATCTGTTTTGATGTTCCTGCAGCATATAATGTAGATTTGCACTGTTGTGGAGCTGAGGTGTAAGTGTCAGCAATGTGTGCAGTGTGCAGTGTAAATAGGCTGCCTGCGTGAGGGGAAACCGTTAGGGTAGCTGTGTAGTTCCACATTCTGTAAGTTAGTGCTGTAAAATGGCGGCGATTGTGTATGTGGTACGCGGGTGTGGATGATTTTGCGTCCTTGCTAATAGCGTATTTTGTACCTCGTACGGGTTTGTGTAAAAGTCGTATGTGCCTAGCGGTGTTTTCAGGTTTAGGGGTTGTGTAGCCTCATTTTGGGTTTTTTCGGTGGCCATTTTTTCTGTCGCCAAGGGATTTTCGAGTGTCTAAACTCTGTAAATTGGACTTAAATTTGCGTGCAACATGACGTCCTGGCTGTCCCTCTTGCTGTGTGCAATGCTTATTTTGTATTTGTGTGTGTATTTAGAGTTTTTTTTATGTTTTTCGCTTTGTGCGGTTCGGCCGTTAAGTTCGTATTTTTGCAAGTCCGTAAAAAAAAAATTCTAAGTCCCGCGGCTCGTATTTTTTTGTGTAAGTCCGTATTTAGTCATTGCTTGTTATAGTTTTTTTTTCAAAGTCCCGCTTCTGTGGCTGTTTGTAACGGCTTGTGAGGCGCCATAGAGCCTCCACCTCCGCAAATGCGGCCCCTCTTGAGCCTTCGGCTCATTGCAGCCGACGTTGGAGCCTCCACCTCCGTAAATGTGGCCCCTCTTGAGCCTTCAGCTCATTGTAGCCCACGTTGGAGCCTCTACCTCCGCAAATGCGGCCCCTCTTGAGCCTTCAGCTCATTGCAGCCAACGTTGGAGCCTCCACCTTCTGCCAATGCGGCCCCCCGAACTGTGGCCCTCGTGATGACGAATCGCAGTTTGACAACTATTATATGTGATAGTAATTTCCTGGATCTTTATAGAAAAATCAGTGTCTTGTTGTGGGGTTTGGCATTACTAACATGAAGCTCCTGGCATGCATTGGTCATTGATCATATAGCCATTTATAGGGTAGTGGTTGGATGGACATTGTCTCTGTTTCAGCTTTTTTATATTGTCCATTTGACTTGTTTATTGCATGGGAACTCCATCTGCCAATCAGACTGCTTAGTTAGCAGAGTTGGCAATGGATTTTAAACAAGGTCAAGGATCAGTTTTGGATTAAAGCTCTAAAGCAGAAAGAAACATGGCAGACTGGATATGCTAGTGGCTCAGATACAATACAGAGCTATATCTCACAATGTATATATTATAAGGAGGTTTGAGATTTTCCACTTTGGAGCCGTAATATGTCGCTCATGTCCTGCCCCACCTCAATTCATCTGTAGCCTCATTGCATTCGTTTCTTCATATTTATGGTCATGTGAACCAGCAATTATACTCTGTATGTATTAGCAGGCTTTCTAGTAGCTGGGAGCCATGCAAGAGTTGATGGTTCTCTGTGTTTACTGACAGGGAGGTCATTGAACAGTCACGCTCAGGAAGTGCCCTACCATTACTGCGATGCGCAGTCATCAGGCGCCCTCTAGTGGGCAGTTTAAAGGCATGGTTTACTTACAATCCATAATGTATAAATAGTAACCCCTTTCAGTGCCAGACCGTTCTTCAGGATGAATGATAGAATCTTTTCTGTAGTGAGCCCACTTCTGGTGCCATTTCCTTTTGATCGATGCAACCAGAATAAATCCAGCCCCCCCCCCCCCCCCCATGTCAGTGAAGAGGTTAATGATACATCATGTTCATTCACATTGTTCTGAACAGATTATGCAAACATTAACTGAATGGAACATGGAACAAGTAAGTGAATGGAACAAGCTGTTCCCCCTTGCACGCTAAATAACGATGACATCATAGGGATGGGCTGTGTGTCCAAGGGCACGAGAGGAATCAAGAAACGGCAAAATAAAAAATATTGTGAAACCCATCATTTTTTTACATCTAAATATAACCCACAAAATGCGATGACAGAGTCTGGAAGATAACAGACTGCTCCGAAATACAGTTCATGAATAATCATTATTATTTCTACATTCACATAGAGTTGGTAAAGCTGGCGGCAATCTGCCCCTTGTCGGACCATTATTCATCTATGACCTCCTTTCCAAAGCAGGGTTGAAATAATCTAATTATGTTCAGTGTTAGATGAGTATGACTTTGTTACCAGATTTATTTTTCTATTCTAATGCATAGCGAGGGCCGCAGTTGCTGGCAAGGAGCCTACGACTTTAGGCCCGCAAATGCTCGCAAAAATACGACCTTAACGCCCAACCCGTGCGCACATGAAAACATTAAAAACACAATAAATACACACAACAAATACATAAAAAGCTTACCTACACCAAGGGGGGGGGGGGGGGGGAGGCACCCAGGACCTCTGCAAGTAAAGTTACACCTCAATTTAAGTCCAAATTCCAGAGTTTACACACAAGAAAATCCCCTAAGCGAAAGAGAAGATGGCCGCCGAAAAAAAACAGAAATGAGGCTACAGGACCCTAAACACGCAAAACACCACCAAGCACATACGGATTTTCATAAAAAGCCGTACAAGGTCCAAGATACACTATTAACAAGGACGCTAAATCATCCACAGCCGCGTACCACATACACATTAGCCGCCATTTTACACAACACTAACTTACACAATGCAGAAGTACACAGCTACCCTAACGGATTTTCCTCGCACACGCAGCCTAGTTACATTACACACTACACACATTGCTGACACTTACACATCAGCTCCCCAACAGTGCAAACCGACATTGTATGCTGCAGGAACATCAAAACAGATTGTCAGCTCTTCAACACAATGCTTCCTGTATATATTACTTCAAAATAGGTAAAGTATATTCATTTATTAATTATTTAATTAGCATACAAAAAAAAATATACACAAAAAAAAAACACTCTCACATTAAACATAAAAGCCATTCACTGCGCCACTCACAACGACCGCCAACTCTGCTCATAGCACACAAAGCCTTGCAGTAAGCGCAAAAAACACATCACCGCCGACCAAACAATAACACCCAAAGCGCCTATCAAAAAAAAAAAATACAACAACCAACAGCCTTGCAATGAGCGCCGAAGGCGCACATGGCGAGGCTCGCAATGTGCGCCAAAGGATCTCGGACTACCAACAAAATTAATGTCTCGACCAAACAGCATTACCTGCCTTACAATCTTATTGCCGTCATTTTTTGACGGGCAAGTCGCTAGTGTATATATATTTATTTGTGGTCCTTCCCCTTCTTACAACGAGGGCAGCTGAAATGTGGCCGATGCTGAGACAAAGGGTAGCTGAAGTGTGGCCGAGTGCTACCGGACATCTGGCCTGCTTAGAGGGCCAAATGGTTGTGGGTATCAGCAATGATGTATAGGTGAAAACAGAAGCAATAAATAAAATAGGCTAATTTAGGACTAATGGAAAGTTGGAGGCTTAAGAGAAGTAATGATGCTGGTCGGAATATGATGCAAGAGCTTGCTGAAACCGGACAAGCTTGCTTTACATAATAAAAATGGCCAGAAATGATCGCGGAAGTGAGTATGAAGGCTGATTTGGACTGATAGAAAGCTGAAGGTTTAAAGCAAAGTTTAAAGCTAAAGGCCTTAGTAGATGTGGGCCAAAATGAGCATATGATTTTCTATGAATCCATAAGTCTTCTGAAACCAAGCTCTCCAGTGACATAGATGCCTTTGTGGACATTTGAACCATATCTCTCCAGCAATGTGTATACCCTTACATATATAGAGCCCTAGGTAAATCAATGGTTATAAGTTAGTGGTATACTGTGACTTTAAATGCTTCTGGGGACTCCACAAGGGTTTGAAAACTACTTTTGAGTGGTCTTTGGTACTCGTAAATCTTTCTTATGCTTTTTGGAGTTACGGCAGTGCGAGTGATAAAATCTTTATTAGCCTAGGGTTTTGGTGTCGAAGTGTAACAGAGTAATTCCTAATTTATTGTCCGTGCAAAAATAAATGAAGTTTTTTGCCTTGCTTTTTAGTTTTGCCATGCAGTTCACTCGTAGCAGTTCTCTCACAATGTTTTAGTGATGGGGGGATTAACATAGCTCGGTAGGATTTACTGTGCTTCTGCAGCACTCGTAATTGATTTTCTGGGAATAGCATCGCGCGTCCATAGCTGCAAAGGGCCAAACAACAGCAAGTGCTTGGGGAAACAAAAACAACAAGTGAAGGCTTGGGGAAGGCAGGAGAAAGCGGAGAAACTCCTTCAGGCACAGACTCAGAAATGGTCTGAGCTGTGCAGGAAAGAGGATGACAGGAAGTGCTTAAGAAGGCTGGAGAGGGCCCCGCCCAAGGAGAGAAGGCCCCTCCCACAATAACAGGTCATATATTGGCAACATTAAGAAAAGTTAGTTTTCAGAAGAGTAAACCTCTAGGAGATAAGAGACTACATACACAAATTGAGAGCTCTCTCTTCTATATGCTTCCATTGAACATGATAAAGAGAACTTCATAGTGAGAAATGTGTTGAATAGTGTTCACTCTTTGTCAGCACTTAGCAGCCATCTTTAAAATGGCACCATCAGTCATACCAGCTTGTTTTCCCTCCTAAACTCATGCATATCTCCTTTTTAGAATCAGACATTACAGTGCTATTAATCAGTCAGTCCTATTTTTATAGAAATATATGACTTTTATATTACATTCTCAAAATCTGCATAGCTTTATGTCTAGACGTGAAGATATTCCTAAAGTATTTGCACTGTAACCTCCTGTATTTACTTATTTGCTTTGTATGCGCCTGCATGTGTCTGCTTAGGAGAACAGGGAGAAACATTTTTTTTACCTCAAAAGCACAGATTCTCATTAATTTTACCTCATAAAACTACATTATTACCTCAATACCATCCCCTGACCTTGTTCACATATACAATGGATGCTTAGCCTTTGCTGGTTTAATAACACTGTTTAGTGATCTAGCAGCCATTTTGAGCCTCATGAAGTAAAAATCATGTTTCTGAGGTAAAAATGTTATGTTTTCAGTGAAAAGACGGTGTAGTGGACCTTCATTGGATCCTGGTTGTCCATTGCTGGTATTCATCGTATATCTATGTCATGGCTGACGGTTCTTTCCCTCAGGGGCACTAATTCCTTCACACTTCTTTCTTCCCTGCTGAGTCACACAGACTCCTGTCAACAGGGTTATTTACTGAGTGTTGTCTTCTGACCAGCACGTGGTGTGACGGAGCAGGGCACACCGCACCAAGGTTGGCATTAACCCTGGCACTGCCAAAACATGGTGACAATATGAAATAGGAGACGTTGCAATAGCAGTTTGCATTTCATAACAGTAGATTTGTCCAGGAGTAAATATACTATACCACTGACGTGAAAGGGCTGGGGTCGTTTAGGGAAAACTTCACAACTTGTAGCCTAAGGGGGAGAGTTATTCAACCGGTAGTTGCAATGCTTTGTTATTTTATTGTCAAGCTGCAGTCTTTCAATAGAACTGAATAGAGATGTTATGTGAATCCAAGGTTCCTCCCAGGAACAAAAGAAATGTTTTTGCTGTGATTAAAGCTAAATTGAATACAACAGTTAAACATTACAGTATATATTTATTTTAAACTTTCCAAAAATATTTTTTATTTCATATTCATACTATAAATATGAGATTTCAGTGGTCCTTTACTAATCTGCCTTGTTCTTAAAGCTACAGCAAATGATATTGAGGGGGTATTTAACTAAACTAATTTAATTGCAGTTGATACACTTGTAAATGTTATTCTGTGGAGCCCAAAACGTGTATTTTAGACAAATTTTTGCCCTTAAAAATATTCTGAAAATCAGGTTTTTAAGTGAGTCATGGAAGTCCTGCTCAGAAATCCAAGAAGTATAGTCTTTGCATTGTGGGAAACTGGGAGGGGACATGCAAATGAGCCCCAAAAGGCATTTTCACTCTTTAAGCCAATTTTTTCGGCATATGCCCACTGTATTCCAAAATCATCCTCAAGGACTGAAGTTGGACGCATTTGCTGTAGACATTTTGATAAATACTATTTCTTTTTTGTGTAATATTGCTTTGATAAAGTACATTGCCAACCAATCCCCTTACTAATGGGTTATATATTTCATTTTCCAGGTCCCCGCTGGATGGCCGTTGCTGCGGCTCCACTCGAGATAACCCCACTTGTTTCAGGAGGCTGGTTTCTTGTGGTGGTTTAGATTTAACTTGAAACTATCTAGCACCATATGAAATCAGTGTCCTTGGAAGGAGATGAGCTACAGAGACTTCAGAATGAACATCAACAACTGCAAACCCTTAGACTGTCTACCATTTTGTTATATTCCTTATACATGTCTATAAGACTAATCATCTATTTACCTTTAGGGAAATATTAATATTAAATGCTGAAGATTTCTTTTGACCATAGAATTTTAGTTACAGCACCTTTATATGGATGAAGAACCCTCTTAAAGTGTGTCAGTTTCTGATATTTTCGTCTGTTTTGTGTTATATGTATTTTTTTTTTTTTTTTTTTATTGCAATTATGATTTACAATTTACACTTCCCTTTTTGAAGCCTCTTTCTTCCTGCTCTCCCTCATGATAGCTGCCATGTTGCACAGCTGTGATAACACCAATCCTACAGGGGGGCTTCATACTACCAGAGAGTGACTTGCTGTATGTCTGAGTATCTGAAATACCGGTAGAGTGAACCCCCTACCCTGTGAGTGGCTTTAGCTTCAATATGGCAGCTATCATGAGGGGGAACAGGAAGAAAAAAATACTGATATTGCACAGTAATGATCTGTTGTATAAAAAAGTTAATAAATTAAAGGCTGATTTATTTATGCACTGAATCTGCAGTCTGTAAGTGCAGGTGATGATGCCCAGATGATGAAGACACCATTGGATCATTAACCCCTTTAAAGGATGACCGATTTCTTCTGGTGTTCAGAGTCTTCTCCTTTTTCTAGCACCATTTGAAATCGGTTATAATGACTGGGGAAAAGCTCAGACAGAGACATGAGGAGCATCGGAGAACGAAGACCTCATCTGTGCCATATTGTGCTCTCCTTCCCACAACACCTCACTGTAATGTATCGCCAATACTGGATTTACAGTGTGCCTTGTAATTTGTCCAAAATAAATAAATGAGCCCCCTTCACTTCTAGTACCCCAACAACCAGCATCAGGATTTGAGGATATCCATCACAACAGGTAGGTGCTCAAGTGGATACCATAGAATCCAGCGCCCTTGGGTGTCCCTGAGGACCAGAACCACTGCATTATGGAAATTAATATACTGTGGAACAGGAAAATATTTCAAATAAAAGTTAATATAAAAGTTCAAGTTATGAATTTAAAGGGGCTATCTGATGTGAGAATGACCAAGTTGTGGATTCATAGAATGATCGCTCAGCAAAGGTAGATAATATATGAAGGAAATCCAATATATTATCCTAAAAATACAACACATTCAAGTATTAAATAAGGTCTGAGATTGTAAAAGATAAACGTATTAACTGGAAATCCCAAGCAGGGGTGTAGGAGCCAAAATAATTCTGGGGGGATACAGCTCACTTAATGCAAAGAACACTTACAGCCTTATTAAATTGCAAGTTGGCAAACTGAATACAGTTGGCCAAATTGCAATTTAGTAAGGCTGTTAACTTCTATACGCATAAATAGTAGACACGTCCCCCTCACCCCCTAGTTCCTAAACCCATGATCCCAAGTAATTTCTGTCTTGTATTAACATTTTCATAAACCACCCTACTATGCTGTGTTTTCATAGATAAGCGAAGTAGTAAGTAAAAACACAATAACTTATAATGTAACGGGGTTAAATCTCACAAGACTTTGACAGCCTTATTAAATTGCGATTCGGCCAATTGAATAGGGCTCTACTTAAGCACAGAGCATTTTTTTTTTACAGAAGTTTTTAGTTACTGAAGACCTTGTTTTTGGATAGAAGATCACTAACTAAAAACTTCTGTAAAAAAATATGCTCTGTGCTTATATAGAGCCCTATTCAATTGGCTGAATTGCAATTTAATAAGGCTGCTAATGTGCGATGTGTGTGGAATTGCAATTGATTTGATTGACTGTCACAGATGAGTAGTAATAAAATCTGTATTAAATTACTTATGTGTCTGAGTTTTTTTTGCATAGTAAAGGGACAGCGTGCTGAGGCAATTATGTCCTTCAGTTATGTATTTATGGGTGGTATGATGGATTAAGGTTTAAGTTATGTCCAATTAGCTCATTAAAGGATCAATGATATACAAAATATGTGTAATTATGATTATAAATATAATCATATATAATGATGTACTAATATATATATATAGAATATTTTATAATCTTCTTACTTGGTTAATATGCATTATAAAGTTAGCCCAATGAGTTAAATCTAATGAGCTACTTCTTCAAGTGTTTGAGAATAGAAATAGTTTTTCTATGGCTTCTGCATGGCTGCCCTCGTACAAACTGGAGGCGATGTCGCACGCGCAGTAAGGATGAGTTAAGCTGTGTCTTCACTGGCAGAATTTGCTTCAAAACTTAAAAAAATAAAAATGTATTCACTGACAATACATAGTAATGCTTAATGTTTGCTGTGTACGGTAAAGCAGAGAGGCGCGCATGGCAGCTTCTTACTTTATACAACGCCTCCTTGACATACTTAAAGGGTTGGCATTAGTAAGTCATTGATGAGGTTATGGAAACTGTAGAGAAAACACTAGTACTCAGGAGCACATAGTAGCTTTCCTGTTGGGTAGCACGACTTTTGACCGAAGGAGACGTGCGCGTCATGCATGTGCCGAAAAATGCCTGACAAATGCGCACACCGGCGCCGCAGTACAGTAACTTGCACTCACCCTCCACTACTCAACATCCTTCTCCAGCTCTCCAACCCTGAATAATCACCCTCTCCCCAAGTACTCAACCCCCAGTATTCACCGTCCTTATTATTCACCCTGTCTTTCCCAGTACTCACCCTCTCCCCAGCTTCAAGTATTCACCCTCCCCGGTACTCACCCTCTTTCCCTAGCTCTGTCCCTCCAGTACTCGCCCTCTCCCCAGCTTCAAGTATTCACCCTCCCCGGTACTCACCCTCTTTCCCTAGCTCTGTCCCTCCAGTACTCGCCCTCTCCCCAGCTTCAAGTATTCACCCTCCCCGGTACTCACCCTCTTTCCCTCGCTCTGTCCCTCCAGTACTCGCCCTCTCCCCAGCTTCAAGTATTCACCCTCCCCGGTACTCACCCTCTTTCCCTAGCTCTGTCCCTCCAGTACTCGCCCTCTCCCCAGCTTCAAGTATTCACCCTCCCCGGTACTCACCCTCTTTCCCTCGCTCTGTCCCTCCAGTACTCGCCCTCTCCCCAGCTTCAAGTATTCACCCTCCCCGGTACTCACCCTCTTTCCCTAGCTCTGTCCCTCCAGTACTCGCCCTCTCCCCAGCTTCAAGTATTCACCCTCCCCGGTACTCACCCTCTTTCCCTAGCTCTGTCCCTCCAGTACTCGCCCTCTCCCCAGCTTCAAGTATTCACCCTCCCCGGTACTCACCCTCTTTCCCTAGCTCTGTCCCTCCAGTACTCGCCCTCTCCCCAGCCCTCTCTCTCCCCACTACTCACTCTGTTTCTCCCCCTAGTACCCACCCTCTAACCCCAGGTCTCTCTCCCCCACTACTCACCGGCAGCTCTGGTGTGGGTGCCCGTATACACATGATGTTGCGCACGTTTCCTTTGCCCAAAAGTCGGGGGGGCCTTCCAGTTGATACCCATGGGCGAAGTGGGCAGCTACTTAAGGTGTCAACATACAAAGGGCTCCGTCAAGAAGAAGACACAAAGCTAAATATTTTCAATTTTGAAAAATAAATCTTGACCTTGAATTTTACAAAGTTTTTTCCCAATAACCCAAGTAGGTGTTAGTTTTCCTGTACTCGTAACGTGTCCGGGTCACAATATCTAACGCTTCCACTTGAGGTGGCCAACCTGCTAATTAGTAGGATCCTTCTTTAGTTTTAGAGAGACCTACCAACCACAAGCCACTTCTGGATCGCTACCTTGTCATGGTGAAAGGGCTTGTGCATCTAGTGAAGCTGTGAGCTATACTGTGTAGGGTCACCCACAATGGGCAGGTCAAATTAAAGAGGTCAAACAGATTGCGGTCCACTGGAGAAGGAACTGGCACCCAATACAATATCTTTTCTGATAAAAAAGCATGGATAAGCTCAAACAAAGACGTGCCTGTCCATGGGGTCACAGAGGGAAGGTTTTGGGACTGTACTAGGGATGTAATATATACACCGGTATATATAATGTAATACATATGGTGGGACTGTCCATAAATAAAGGAAAAGTGGTATATTATGTATGAGATGATACAGACCCAATAAGGACATTATTAGATACGCATTGCAGAAACTTAAAGGAAAATGGAAGGTTCCTGGATGTTACTTGGTATATAATGTCCTTCTGTATGTATTTTATTAAGACGTGAGTATATGCTCTGCCCAAAATCACACAAATAGTCCCTGTATGGGTCTAACCATTGCAGCGTATGCAGACACAAACTGCAGGACTGGATGTGTAGTGTAGTGTCCTAGCCTATCAGGAACCATGTCTCAGTAGGTGAGGTGCATAATGTTGTAGAGAGATGGTCACTGATTGATTAGTATGAGGTACAGCAAATATAGAGTCTGTGTATTCAGAAGCTGCAGAGGGCAGACCCATACTGGCACTATTTATATGATTTTAGACAGTAAAAGCAGCATAGAAGCACTACTTAATAAACAAATTACATGTCAGTAAATAGATACACAGGGTTATTATATACAAAGTAACTTCTTCCATATCCCTTTAAGTAGATATAATGGGCAGACTATCCTTCCTTATGAAACCTGTTTGTGCATTGGATGTTTGTAATAAAGAGGTAAACAGCTCTATTTCTGGCGCAGCAGTATGGATTAGTAATCAGGTTGATGCTTTCAGTCACACGCTGGTATCTGCCATAATCCAGCGCACAACCCTCAGATCACAATACAGCTCAGTCATCCCTGGCAGGGAAGAGGTGCACAAGTTAAGCAATCGTGTCTTGGCCGGAGTGAAATGCCATGTTATGTTTGGCACAAGACGTCTCCTGTGAGAGTTGCTGTAAGACATTACAGCGCTGCGCATCGTGGAGGAAAACAAGCGGAGTGTTCATCGACTTCAAGGAATTCAGCACAACAGTCACACGATGCTGATGTGCACTTGGAATTTCCCAATAATATCATTACGCAGTGTTGCATAAACACTCTGCTGTGTACGGGTCAGACTCACCGAAAGTTGTTTTCATTTTACAGAGCATTCTAAACTGGCTATACATTGTACTAACCATTTTTCTATACAGTAAATCATGTCTGAAACATTTCAAAGTGATTTTGCTGGTCCTGTATGTTAAAAGGCAGCTCAGAGTGATTGATAAGGGTGAGAGAGGGGTCCAACTGCCAGATAACATTGAGGGGTGTCTTTATTTTGGCCACTACACAGGCCCATAAGCAGCCTGTAATCCTAATTAGCACATAAAAGCAGCTAATTAATATGCATGTCACTAATTTGCATAGAAATGCAGTAACAATATGGAATTTCCCAGGATTGATTCACTTTAGAAAAAATAGATAACACAATATATAGACATATTTTCATGCTCTTTTAGAATAATTAAAAAAATAAAAATCTCATGGCCTGAAATGACCATAAATTACAAGCTCCTTCTATGTCCCAGCCAATGTATTGGACTTATGCAGACAAGTTCTTGTGAAGCAGACGCTTTTCCTGGTGGTTGGAGAATCTACAGAAACCAAAGGAAAATACATTTTTTGTTACAGTAAACATAGTGCATTGTTATTTGCAGTTTGCTTGTTAATTATGGTCCTTTCAGAACCTGCAGAGTCAGGGGAGCTGCCCATAGGAGTGAGAGAGGGAAGCTGAGGATATAATAACTTATAGAATAATTACATATTCATCAGATTTAATCATTTGAACCTTTTTCACTTATTTTCAGTACACTAATAATAATTTGAATGTCCTTTTAAAGGGACAGCGCAATGCCCTACCAATAAGAGCTTGTTGTTTTAATTATGCATTGATAATTAATACATTTTGTTGTTCTTTATTAAATTTACTTTCAAATGAAGAAGACCCTTTATGATCTTCAAGGACCACCAACGAGGAGCTAGTTGTTTTTATGATGTACTTGTAATTAATAAAAATCATATTTATAATAGCAATATTTACCAATTTGATTACCTGGCCCATTGAGATTGTTATTCCCACCCTGATAAGGTTATCTATGTGGTCGGGGTCTAAACGGTTAAAAGACAAATCTGCCCCTCAATAAATTATCTGTGTCAACTGAACCCACTTTAACACCGCAAGTCTCCAGCTAATGGATATAATTACATTGAGTCTGAAAATTTAGCTGCTTTCTGAAAATGTAGCTGCAATCTAGACTCATATTTTGAGGACATTGAATAATCCTAATCACTAATCAAGAGAAAAAATATTTTGAAATTCATGCTCATGGCACTATATAAAAGAGCATTTTATAAACCAGTTAATCCTCTAACTCTCTGTCCTCACTTCAAACTGGAGCTACCTTGACTCTGTGTGTCCTGAAAGGGCCAAGAATCACAAGCGCCGCGCAGTTGGAATGTGTTTGCTGCAAGAAAATCAACAAAATGTAATTTTTTTACATACCACAAAGGAAAAATAACATGACCTTTATTATTGCAGTGAAGAGAATATATAAGCTTTTAGAGGGAGCTTGCAATTGTTGGCCCTTTCAGGACTAGATTAGAGATAGAGATATCTCTCTGAAAAGAAACTAGAATGATTTACTCTATGTACAGGTATCCTACTCACTATGACCCAGCAAAATAATGAATTGGAGCCGTGAGCCACCTAATGATATAAAGATTCAGCCAGGTCATAAATAAAAAAATGTGGTGTTTTCCCAGATTCCTGTAGGATTTGATAATCTGATTATAAATATTCATAAAGGTTCATTAAGAAATGGTTATGTATGGCTTGATAAGAAAATTGCCTTTATTCACTGTATATTTAAACAATTAATTATTATTTTTTAGTCATGCCCTCCAGGCTAAATAAACTCCAGATTGCTCCACTTCCTAAATAAAGTATTGTGGCTGGAGTGGAGCCAGCCAGGAGGGAGGACTATCTAAACTGGCATACCCAACTGCAGTTTGACTGGGGAATGGGACTAGAGAGTGTGTGTACATGGCCAATAACTCAGGTTTACACTGCTAGTAATGATTATTACCTCTGGGTAGAACTACTTCAGCCACAATACTTCATTCAGTGGGTAGAACAATCCGGAGCTGATATATTTTGGAGGGGTCATTGAAAAACGGTAATTGTTCGAATGCACAATAAACATTTTTTTTTTTTCTGTATCAAGTTCTACCTAACTATTCTTTAGAGACCCCTTCATAAGTAGGGACTGTGCAGATGCACCAGGGCCCTCACTTCCAGGCCCCCCAGCTCCTCTTGTTCCTCACATTGTCCTTTGTAGCCCGATCGTTCCTTCCCTGGCTCCCTGAGCTTCCTATTGCCCTCTAATATATATTACTATTACTATTCGGGAATTGTGTAAAGTCCTCTTGACTGTAAGATGAAATATGTAGGAAAAAAGACCCGTTAAAAGCTATTAAGTCTAATGTGAAGCTGACAAATACTAAAGTTTAATTATTTTTTACCTGCAAAACAATTTAAGGGGTATTGAAGGCTCCTGGATTTGTACTAGGTATATATCATACCTGTGTATCTATTTAATTTTATGTACTTTACTTTATTAAGCAGTAAAAATAGAGCTTATAAGCACGTCTTAATAAAATAAAGTAAATAAAAGTAAATACGCAGGGATACTTTTTCCGGGTTCTTTACTAGGCTAATATGATTAAGCCCTGTATGATAATATAATAACATTCAGGGAGATTAGGTGGAGGCGGGCATGGATCTGTATCCTGAGATCACTGTCTCACTTTTTACGCCTCATTTAGTTTTGTGAATTAAAAGTAAAAGTAAACATATTTGTCGGAGGACTCCGGCTTAGCGAGGATTAATTAGAGCTCAGCTTGTTTGTACCTGTGTGTTAGCATTTAATGGTTGACTTCTAATTAGAAAGGGATTTGAGATCAGGTTAAGGAATGGCAGCTTGATCTGCCAGGGCTTGCCTGGGTCTCTATCAATACTGCACTAGGTTTAATTATATTTTACTCAGTGCGTTTGCGTCACTCAGTCGCATCGAACTCTCCATGACCTAATGGACAACACACCACAAATGGCAGAGATACTGTAGTAGGTTGCCAATTCCTTCTCCCGTGGGCCACAGCATATAGCACCTGTTATTTCTAGGTGGTCTCCCATCCAAATACTGACCTGCTTGGCATCCCGGACTGGAATCAAACCCAGGTTGCAGCGGTGACATCACCAAATCCTAACCACTGGACCACCATGCAACCCTATTTGACTCAGTACTGCAAATGAATCCGTCCTATTACAAAATCATATTGTAACAATATTGCTTTGGATTAATTTCTAATATCAATTAAATAAATGACATTATACAGACTTTACTGATTAATTTTTTAGAACATAGACTAAAAAACTGAATGCACAATTGACAAGGGGTGTGTGCTCGTCAGCCAATCAGCAGTGAAGAAATGTATAAGCTATAGGTTACCAAATATGGCTGTACAACATTCGAGCAGTCATTTCTTTTACATTTCAAGCAAGTTTAAACCCCTCAAAAAAACAAAATACAATGGAATTTACACCTTAAAGGGACATAGAAGGTTTCTGAGTTCACTATGGATATAATACCATTACCAAAAATACATAAAAATTCAAAGAAACCTCACAGGAAGCCTTTAGTCCCAGAAGTTGTTATTATAATATTATTATTATAATCCCAGTGAGTATGTTGAAGAAATTCTTAAACATTTTGTTAGGTCACTATCATTACATATAAAGGATACTAAGGTAGATGCAATGAGGCAATTAGATGGACAAGCGATTTTAGGAAACTTGGGGCCTCATTCAATTGCGATTTGGCCAATTGAATAGGGCTCTATAGCATATTTTTGTTACAAAGGTTTTTAGTTAGTGAACTTCTATCCAAAAGCAAGGTCTTCACTAACTAAAAACTTCTGTAAAAAAATATGCTCTGTCCTTATATAGAGCCCTATTCAATTGGCCAAATCACAATTTAATAAGGCTGTATATCCCTTTATATAAGCATTAAACATGATATTGGCAAAAATGCAGTAAAAAAATCTATTTATTACTCATAATAAGTTTATAATAGAGTTGTTGAAACTCGATTTACAACATATTTATTTTATCTTTAACCAACACCTGGAATCTCCTTATGCCCCAATTGTGCCCCCAATTATGCCAATCTGTTTGTGCCCCCAATTATGCCAATCTGTTTGTGCCCCCAATTATGCCAATCTCCATGTGCCCCCAATTATGCCAATCTCTTTGTGCCCCCAATTATGCCAATCTCTTTGTGCCCCCAATTATGCCAATCTCCATGTGCCCCCAATTATGCCAATCTCTTTGTGCCCCCAATTATGCCAATCTCCATGTGCCCCCAATTATGCCAATCTCCATGTGCCCCCAATTATGCCAATCTCTTTGTGCCCCCAATTATGCCAATCTCTTTGTGCCCCCAATTATGCCAATCTGGTGGGAAAATGCCGTAGTATTACTGAACATGTAAAATTCTTATTAATAGTAAACCTGACGCTTTTAATAATCAATTATTATTAGAAATTGGAGCTGTCATGATTTATTTTTAAGCCCTCACCCAATTACTAATTTAACATCATTATAATAATTAAAAAAAATTGTTTGGGATCTCAAGTGTCAAAGATATATTGGAGGAGGCTTAATGTCGTTTAGTGATTCAGTCATGTTCGACTCTTTGTGACCCTATGGACTGCAGCATGCAAAGATAACGGAGTGGGTTGCCAGTTACTTCTCCAGTGGACCCACAATTTGCCTGACCTCTCTGCTATGTCCTGTCCATCTTGGCCGACCCTACATGGTATAGCTCACAGCTTCATTGAAGCACACAAGACCCTTCACTTGGTTTTCTTTTTGATAATTAAGTCTTTTTAGGTTCACATCGATAAAAGTTAATATTTATAATAAGATTAGTGGAGGTAAATAGTCCCGGGCCCTAAAGGTGAAGCTTTGTGACTGTGGTTCTTTTCTCAGCAGATTAATTGTATTTACAAGAAAGACTTGGAAGTAGCTCCTCCAAGACACCAGAAACCCTCAATGTGTTGCAGTCAAAAAGGAGGCCGATGGGATATGTTATAATGTCTTAAACTCCTTAAGAGACCACTGTATATATTCATCTTTATTATTTTCAACTGTTAAAGTAATGCAAAGGCCCTTGGTAAGGAGACTAAGAGGCAGATCCTGTATAGATAATACTTATAGGGACTCTGTCATCCCAAAATCAAGGGGTTTTTGGGTTATTCTTAAAGCATGGAAAACGGGCTATATTTTGTGCTATCCATTTTATTCTAAAGTGAATCAATCCTGGGAAATCGCATGTTGTTATTGCTGTATTTATAAGCACTTGAGCATATTAATAAGCTGCTTTGATTTGCTAATTAGGGTTACTGTCTGCTTGTCTGCCTCTATAATGGCCAAAAGACCCACAATGGTATTTGGCCGTTAGACCCCTCTGCCACCCTTATCAAGCACTCTGAGCCACACATTAGCATAAAGGAGCCATAAAGAGCTGCACATTAGCATACTGAGCCACACATTAGCATAACGGAGCCATAAAGAGCCGAACATTAGCATACTGAGCAGCAAATTAGCATAACGGAGCCATAAAGAGCTGCACATTAGCATACTGAGCAGCATATTAGCATAAAGGAGCCATAAAGAACCTTACATTAGCATACTGAGCCACACATTAGCATAACGGAGCCATAAAGAGCCGAATATTAGCATACTGAGCAGCATATTAGCATACAGGAGATATATGGAGGCACACATTAGCATACTGAGCAGCACATTAGCATACTGAGCCACACATTAGCATACATGAACAGCAAGGAGCCACACAATACCATACTGAAACATATGGAGGCCCACATCAGCATACTGAGCCGCACATTAGCATACAGGAGATATATGGAGGCACACATTAGCATACTGAGCAGCACATTAGCATACTGAGCCACACATTAGCATACATGAACAGCAAGGAGCCACACAATAGCATAATGAAACATATGGAGGCCCACATCAGCATACTGAGCCGCACATTAGCATACAGGAGATATATGGAGGCACACATTAGCATACTGAGCAGCACATTAGCATACAGGAGACATATGGAGCCACACATTAGCATACTGAGCCACACATTAGCATACATGAACAGCAAGGAGCCACACAATAGCATACTGAGACATATGGAGGCACACATTAGCATACTGAGCCACACATTAGCATACAGGAGATATATGGAGGCACACGTTAGCATACTGAGCAGCACATTAGCATACTGAGCCGCACATTAGCATACTGAGCAGCACATTAGCATACTGAGCCGCACATTAGCATACTGAGCCACACATTATCATACTAAGCCACACATTAGCATACATGAACAGCAAGGAGCCACACAATAGCATACTGAGACATATGGAGGCACACATCAGCATACTGAGCCGCACATTAGCATACAGGAGCCATTTGGAACCACAAAATGAATTCTAAATAATTCAGAAATTAAACTTTGTGTTGGGGTGATAGAGTCTCTTTAACCTTTAGTTGTCTAACACTTCCACCCAAAGTGGCATACGCTACTTCAAACCATGTAACATTGTATAACAATATAACAAACTGTAATAAGTCACATAACCAAGACATTGATAATAAGAAACAAACACTTGATATAAACTTGCGGCCGTTATTGAGTCGAGTTGCCATGTGGAAGTATTTGTTTCAGATATATTATCATTCAATAAACCACAGTCTAAACCACCAACAATGGGCATATTGAATAGTCACCGGCAGAGAATAGAACGGCTTTGTTGGGTATTTATGGCACACACTGAGCCAACATTGGCAAGTGACCAGCCACAGTGACCAACACTACATCAAACCAAGAGAGCGCGCCCATCAGAGACAAGGAGCCCGGAGAGCATGGAGCCGCGGCCACAAGTTACTGGTAATTACATATTTTTATCTGCTACCTTTGCCCTGGTGATAAATGTGTAAATATGCGAGGTGTGGAGAGAGGAACAACAGTATCTTGTTGGGAAACTGAAAATCATTAGAGGAAAGATAAGAAATAAGAAAAGAGATAAGAAAAGCAAACAGCAGGAGGGTGAGTCACATTGTCACGTTAGTCGCTATTATTTCATATTTTCAGGTTAGAAATCGTCTATAAAGGGTATTTTCAGTTTTTAAAGAACCCCCATGCATATGACATTATCGGTGGTCGGAGGACCCTGGTGTAAAATAATTTGGGCCCCCCTTGCAACTTTTCTATCCAAAAAGCAAAAATATATATATATGGTCAGATCGCTCCTATGGTCATCACATCTCCATTCTATAAAGTAATTATCTGGCATCTTCATCTGATAAAGTAAGATTCCTTGTTTCCTGTCAGTAGCAGAGGGTCCCTACTGTGTTCTGGCACCTGGTGCTTTGCACTTGCTGCACCAACATTATCTCTGCCGCTAAGGACTGATCTATATCTAATTTAATAAAATGTTCTCATTTAATATCCACAATTGGTGTTTTTAAATATTTGTCTTCATCATCACCCAGTCTGCTCCATCCACTAAATGAGGTGCACAATGTCTATTACCATGTCCAGATCTGGTATTTGGGTTTTTGAGTGCAACCAGGAGCCAGTGCCCATCTACACGCAATATGTGTGATATTAAAGTAATATGGAAGGGCAGACCCATACAGGGACTATTTGTTGGATATTAGGCAGTACAAACAAAGCTTATAATCACTTATTAATAAAATAAAGTACATAAAAGTAAATAGGGATATTAGGTACATAGATATCACATACAGTATATAGTTGTCAGCAATGCGGGTCGTTGCTAATGCTTGCAATGTGAGGGCCGCAGTCGCTGGCCAGGAGCACCGAAGGCGCTCCTTGCGCTGCTGATGGGCGCCATAGGCGCTCATCCCTACGACCCCCTACGACTTTAGGCATGCAAACGCGGACCCTCGCAAAGCGAGGGGCCGCATTTGCATAGGTGGAGGCTCCCACGTCGGCTGCAATGAAGTACATAAAAGTAAATAGGGATATTAGGTACATAGATTTCACATATATAGTTGTGAGCATACGAGTTGTTGCTAACGCTTGCGGGCTCGGGGGCAAGGGCCTCAGTTGCTGGCATGGAGCGCCGAAGGCGCTTCTTGCCAGCAACTGCGACCCTTGCAAACTTTACGTTGTAACGCAAACAACACGACACACCAACTACGACCCTCACAGACTTTACCTTGCAACGCAAACAACATACGAGACACGTTACCACACATTACGACCTCGCAGAAATCGGCCGCAACTCACGAACAAGAAAAAATTCTAAACACAATAAATACACACAGCACATACATAAAAAGCTTACCTACAGCAAGAAGAAGCATCCAGGACCTCAAAAATGCAACTTACACCTTCATTTAACTAAAAATAAAAGAGTTTAGACAATACAAAATTCTCTAAGCGAGAGAAAAAATGGCCGCCGAACAAAACGAAAACGAGGCTACAGCACTCTAAACATGCAAAACACCACAAGAAACTCGCAAAACACCACAAGAAACTCGCAAAACACCACAAAAGACCTACGGATATTCCGCTAAGACGCATACCACACATTATTATTATTATATATTTCATTATTATACACCAAACAGCATTAGCTACCTTACAATTTCATTGCCGTCATTTTTTGACAGGCAATTCTCTAGTCACATATATAGTTGTCAGCAATGCGGGTTGTTGCTAACACTTGCAGGCTCGCATAGCGAGCCCGCAGCAACGGGCCGCAGTTGCTGGCAAGGAGCACCATGGCGCTCCTTGTGCTGCTGATGAGCGCCATAGGCCATAGGCGCTCATCCCTACGAACCCCTACGACTTTAGGCACGCAAATGCGGACCCTCGCAAAGCGAGGGGCCGCATTTGCGGAGGTGGAGGCTCCCACGTCGGCTGCAATGAGCTGCAGGCGGGACTTACACCGCAAAAATTACGGACTTAGCATCCACAAATACGAGCTGTGGGGCTTAGAAAAAAAACATGACGAGCTCGCAAAATTACGACCTTAACGCCCGAACCGCGCGCACATGAAAACATTAAAAACACAATAAATACACACAACAAATACATAAAAAGCTACCCACACCAAGGGGGGGGGAACCCAGGACCTATGCAAGTAAAGTTACTCCTCAATTTAAGTACAAATTCCAGAGTTTAGACACCCGAAAATCCCCTAAGCGAGAGAAAAAATGGCTGCTGAAAAAAACGAAAACAAGGCTACAGGGCCCTAAACACGCAAAACAACAACAAACACATACAGATTTTCCGAAAAAGCCATACGAGGTCCAAGATACACTATTAACAAGGACGCTAAATCATCCACAGCCGCGTACTACATACCCATTAGCCGCCATTTTACAACACTAACTTACAGAATGCAAAAGTACACAGCTACCCTAACGAATTTTCCTCGCGCACGCAGCCTATTTACACTACACACTGCACACATTGCTGACACTTACACATCAGCTCCACAACACTGCAAACCGATATTGTATGCTGCAGGAACTTCAAAACAGATTGTCAGCTCTTCAACACAATGCTTCCTGCATATATTACTTCAAAATAGGTAAAGTATTATTATTATTATTATTGTTTATTTTTAACGCGCCAACATATTCCGCTGTACATAAGATACGTTCATAACAAAGATACATACTAATTAACAAATAGCAAGGCAAGAAGGGCCCTGTCTTTGAGCCTCAAATCCATAGTGTCCATAGTGCTTTCCCCAAAGGTATTGTGTGTTGAAAACGTGGGAGAGAGAGGTGAGAGTGTGTTAGGGTGGAAGGTGATACGCTTCTTTAAAGAGATGTGTTTTTAGAGAGGTTTTGAATGTTTTGAGACAGGAGGATAATCTGGTGGAGCGAGGCAAGGAGTTCCAGAGAATAGGGGTAGCACGAGAAAAGTCCTGAAGGCGAGAGTGAGAGGAGGTGACAAGAGTTGTGGAAAGAAGAAGGTCATTAGCAGAACGAAGAGGACGGGTGGGGGAATATTTGGAGATGAGAGCAGAAATCTATGGGGGAGCGCTATTGTTGAGGTCTTCGAAAGTTAGGGTCAGGATTTAAAATTTTATTCTGGAGGCTATGGGAAGTGATTGACAGAGAGGTGATGTCGACACTGAACGTTGTATACGGAAGACGAGTCTAGCAGAGGCATTCATAATGGATTGAAGTGGAGATAGTCGGGTGGACTGTAGGCCAACAAGAAGCGAGTTGCAGTAGTCCAGTCGAGAGATGATGAGAGAGTGTATGAGGATTTTAGTTGTGTCTTGTGTAAGAAAGTGGTGAATTCTGGAGATGTTTTTTAGATGGAGAAGACAAGATTTAGTTAGTGATTGTATGTGAGGGATGAAAGACAGAGAACCCCAAGACAACGGGCTTGGGAGGTGGGTGTGATGATGTCATTATTGACAGTGAGAGAGATGTGAGGAATTGACGCTGTGGGAGAGGGAGGGAAGATAAGGAGTTCAGTTTTAGGCATGTTGAGTTTGAGATGGTGGGTGGACATCCAAGAGGATATACTTGAGAGGCAGTTGAAGACATGTGTTAGAAGAGAGGGGGCTAGATTTTGTGCGGAGAGGTAGATTTGGGTGTCATCTGCATAGAGATGATAATGAAGCACCCAAATAGTTTATGAGGGTACCAAGTGAGGAAGTGTAGATGGAGAAGAGAACCGGGCCTAGGACTGATCCTTGGGGTACGCCAACAGACAGAGGGTAAGGAGAAGTAGAGGTGTCAGAGAAGGAGATAGTGAATGATCGGTTTTGTAGGTATGATGAGAACCACGAGAGGGCAGTGTCTTGAATACCGAGGGAGGAGAGGATATGGAGTAGAAGTGGATGGTCAACTGTGTCAAAGGCAGCAGAGAGATCTAGAAAAAGGAGAATAGAAAAGTGACCTTTTGACTTGGCAGTAAGCAGGTCATTGGTGACTTTAGTGAGAGCTGTCTCAGTGGAGTGTTGGGGCCGAAAGCCGGATTGGAAGGTGTCAAGAAGGGAGTAAGAGGAAATAAAGCTGGTAAGGCGGGTATAGACGAGCCGCTCCAGCAGTTTGGAAGCCAGGGGAAGTAGAGAGATAGGTAGTTAGAAGCAATGTCAGAGTCAGATGAGTACTTTTTGAGGATGGGTGTAATTATGGTGTGTTTTAGACAAGATGGAAACTTGCCAGTAGTTAGGGAAAGGTTGAAAATGTGTGTGAGAGCTGGGATTAGTGTGGTAGAGAGGGGAGGGATGAGCTGAGATGGAATAGGGTCCTGGGGACATGTAGTGAGGCGAGTGGATGATAGCAGGCTAGCGACTTCATCCTCTGTAGCTGGGGCAAAGCAGTTCAAAGTGGCTGTTGGATTGGGGGAGGGAGAAGAGTGGGTGTGGTTGGATAGTTGAGACGGTAGAGTGAGTGAGCCACTGTGAGATGAGAGTTCATTGAGTATATTTTCGATTTTATGAATAAAATGGTTGGCAAAGTCTTCAGCTGTGAGAGAGGAAGGGATGGGAGGAGGTGGTGCGTGGAGGAGAGTTTTGAAAGTGGCGAACAGACGCTTTGGATTAGAGGACAGGGTTGATATTAGTGAAGTGAGGTAGTGTTGTTTGGCGAGGTTGAGGGCAGTGAATAGGAGCATAACATAAATTTGTAGGGGAGGAAATCTTCAGAGGTGCGTGATTTCCTCGAGAGCCGTTCAGCGGTGTGGGAGCACTTCTGGATGTATCGTGTTTGAGTTGTGTGCCAAGGTTGTAGAAGAGAGCGAGGGCGTCTTCGTGTGGTTATGGGGGCGAGGTTATCAAGGATGAAAGAGAGAGTAGAGTTGTAGAGTGAGATGGCAGTGTCAGGGCAGTTGAGGTAGGTGATGGGGTTGAGAAGGGGTTGGATATTAGTGGAGAGCTGAGTAGGGTCAAGTGCTAGCAGGTTTCTGTGGGTGATGGTGGCAGGGGTTGAAGAAGGGTGGTGGGAGGAAGAAGAGGTGAGGTTAAAGGTAAGTAAGTGATGGTCAGATAGAGGGAGCGGGTGGATGACTGGGTTAGAGGCTGTGCTGAGATTGGTGAAGATAAGGTCAAGAGAATGTCCAGCAAGATGAGTAGAAGAATCTGTTAGTTGTGAGAGCCCAAGGGAAGAGGTGGGAGTGTCAATGGGAATGTTAAAATCTCCAAGTACCAGTGAAGGAATGAGGAGAGAAAGTGAGGGAGCCAGGCAGAAAAGTGATCAAGAAATTGAGAGGGAGTGCCTGGGGGTGATAGATCATGGCTACACATAGAGAGATAGGTGAGAAGAGGCGGATTGTATGATCTTCAAAGGATGAGAATTGGAGGAATGGGGTAGGGGGTATGAGCTGAAATGTACAGCGAGTGAAAAGCAATACACCCACACCACCACCTTGTTTGTTCCCATGTCTAGGTGTGAGGCTGAGGTGAAAACCACCATGAGAGAGTGCTGCAGAGGAGGCAGTGTCTGAAGAGGAGAGCCAGGTTTGCGTGAGAGCCAGTAGATTTAGGGAGTTGGTAGTGAATAGGTCATGAGTGAAAGTGAGTTTGTTGCAGATAGATTGTGCGTTCCAGAGGGCGCAGGAGAAAGGTAGAGTAGAGGGTTTGTGACATGTGATGGATATCAGATTCTGGGTGTTACGGGTGTTTGCTGGCCTTGAACCAGAGCGTGGCTGACAGCGAGTGGAGATGAGTGAGGGGCCTGGGTTAGGGGATATATCTCCCGCAGCCAGGAGAAGGAGGAGTGAAAGGGAGAGAAGATGGGACTGGACTTACAGGGCTGTTTCTGCTTGTGAGTGTTATGGAGAGCATGAGATTGTGGCTGGAGGAGGGAGAGGAGGTTGTGGGAGTAGAGGAGAGGAGAGCAAGGAAGGTGAGATGGTAATATTGTTGGGGACTGTCTGAGAGAGAGGCTGCAAAGGAAAGTCTGAGAGAGAGGCAGTAGGTTATAAGAAAGAGGAAAGCGTGAGAAAGCATTGTGACGGTGTGTAAGCTCAGGAGAAAGATAGGATGATTGTGTGATTGTGGGGTAAGAATTATTGCCCTAAGATAAGAAGTTGTAGTGATATAGATTCAAGAGCAAGGAAGAGAGTGTGATAAGGTTAATCAGTATGATGGTAGTGGGTGAGTATCTAAGAGACTTTATTAATTGGGTTTTTAGCAGGTGATGTTAACTGAGCAGGTGCAAGTCATGGGAGTATCTATAAATTAAGGTAATGCCAGGGTGGGTGGGAGTGGGGCAGGGAGGGGAGAAATCTGTGAGTTGTTTGTGTCCCGAGTGAGAGAATAGAGGTCTGAGTTACAGCTGTGATAAGAGACAGGGAGAGAATGTCTGATGCTCTGTTTATATAGGTATATATATAGCCCCCATATACATATTGTATCTATCCTGGGAATATAACTATATACTGCATGGAATGAGTGATATGTAGTGTGTGGGAGGGGTGTGTTAGTGTATAGTCTCATTTACATATCCCATAATCCTCAGCTCCTGTATAGTCCTACATACACTACTTACTCCCCACTCATACTATAAGTATATAACCCCCCACACAGACATATATTGCCCTTATCTGCCTATCTATTGATTTATTTCACACACACTTAAAGTATATTCATTTATTCATTTATTCATTATTTAATTAGCATGCAAAAGAAACATATACATAAAAAAAACTCTCACAATAAATATAAAAGCCATTCACTGCGCCACTCACAACGACCGCCAACGCTGCTCATAGCACACAAAGCCTTGCAATAAGCACAAAAAACACATCACCACCGACCAAACAATAACAGCAAAAGCGCCTATCAGAAAAAAAAATACAACAACCCACAGCCTCGCAATCAGCGCCGAAGGCGCACATTGCGAGCCACACGATGAGCGCCGAAAGATCTCGGACCACCAACAAAATTAATGTCTCAACCAAACAGCATTACCTGCCTTACAATCTTATTGCCGTCATTTTTTGACGGGCAAGTCGCTAGTAGACTAATAATAATAGTGGGTCTAGGATGCATTTTGTAATATAATCTCACACATCATATCCCAATTTTTCTTTATTTGTGGACGGTCCCTCCACATTTTTACTGAATTACATCCACATCGGCATAAATAACTTTTTAAATATATTTTTTCAAATATTGATGGTTTAAATACATTTTCATGAATTATCTTTCATCCCGTTACACATTGTGGATTTCCTTGCCCACTGCCCTATTTTACCCCATTGTTTTTCTGTAATTATTGTTTTTATATCATTTCCCACCGTATCGTGGCATTGTACTTCATTGCTTTGTCCTCCTGAATTAACATCTTGCATATGTGTGATATTAACCCTTTTAAGTTCTTGTCGGTATATTCTCATGGCCCGTACATGAGCTCATTAAATGCTTTCATTGTCAGTAGGAGAAGAGATAACTTCTTTTTACCTTAAATGTAGTCGATAATTGTTATTATTAGTCCGCTTTTTCACCATTCTTGGAATTTATCACTATTTAAACCTCTTGGTAATAAAGGTTATTAATTTCTATCGTGAGCATGAGGCCGGGAGGGAGAGGAGTGGGTGAGAGACATGGGAGGGAGATGAAGGGGGGAGAAACGGGAGGAAGAGGACGAGGTGGGAGATATAGGGGAGAGAGAGGAGAGGGGAAGAGAGACACAGGGGAGGTAGGAGGGAGGGAAGAGACACAGTGGAGGGAGAGAAAGGGGGAAGAGAGACACAGGGAGGGAGAAGAGGGGGAAGAGAGACACAGGGGAGGGATAGGAGTGGGGAAGAGACACAGGGGAGGAGTTGGGAAGAGACACAGGGGAGGGTGGATGGGGTGAAGAGACAGGGGGAGAAGGGGGTGAAGAGACAGAGGGGGAGAGAGACACAGGGGAGGGAGATGGGGGAAAGGGGAAATAAGGGAGGGAGAGGGTGAAAGAGACACAGAGGAGGGAGGGAAAAGTCACAGGGGAGGTCGGAGGGGGGAAGAGACACGGGGGGATAGACACGGGAGGGAGAGGGGGGGAAGAGACACAGGGGAGGAAGAGGGGGGAAAGAGACAAGGGAGGGAGATGAAGTAGTGGGGGGAGAGGCTCACAATGAGCGCCTCCCGTCAAATAGAGGGTGTGAGAGGTAGAGGGGCGGAGAGGCTCGCAATGAGCGCTAAAGGCGCTCATTTTGAGGCCTGTGATGAGCGCAAAGGCACTCATTGCAAGGCCAGTGAAGTAGAGGGGGGAGAGGCTTGCAATGAGCACCAAAGGCGCTCATTCAGAGGTTTGCAATGGTCGCCAAAGGCACTCATTGCAAGGCATGCGATGTGCACCAAATGTGCTCATAGAGAGGTAGGCAGGTTAGAGGGGGAGAGACTCACAATGTGTGACACCATTGCCAGGCTTCAAATTTAATTGCTGTCAGTTTTGACGAGCAAGTCGCTAGTATATATATATATATATATATATATATATATATATATATATATATATATACATATATACTTTTCACTGTTAATATTGTTTATCCCTTTCCACTTCTATTAATCTAAGAAATATAACTCATTTTCATAATATCTGATACACAATGCAATGCAGTGTTACAACCCAGAGAGATGAGGGGCCACATGCACCTCAATTTTCTCCCTCTAGGTTTTGCCTCTCTGTTCAATCTCAGCACTCAGCAATTCAATTCAGATCAGGACATCATTCCTGAAGGGGCCTGCACCATCAGATCCCATTTATTAGAATCCAAAAAGAACACATGTAGTCACTCCTTTAGTTAGAATGTCAAACTCAGACTGACTTTATTCTTGCGTGCATAAAAATATATCGCAAACACTAAAAAAGATTTCACACACACCCACTCATACTACCCCTCTTATCTTCGTAGTGTAACCCCTAACTAGTTTCTAGATCTGATTTTATAGAGCGCCATAAACTAACTTCCCACTTTATGACTATCTTTTATCAAAGGGCCCAGATGTCTTTCTAGTTAATGCATCAACCCATCTCTCCCCCCAGTGCCCACTATGACCAAACAAACATTCCAGAGCCCATAAACACATTCAAATTCCTGCAGAGTTAACGCTTTGTTGTCACACTAACATATATGGCAGAAAGTGGAATTCCCTTCTTGCAAGTAAAGTGTGATTATTTGCTTTGTGCACTAATTTTGTCCAGGTGAGAGGGGAGTGTTCTGCCTATGGTAAACTTGCATAAAGGTTTTTGAGTTGTCCGGAATGTTTGCAACTGGGATTGACTTCTTGCAAGTAAATTGTGATTATTTGCTGTGTACACTAATTTGGTCCAGGTGAGTAGGCAGAATAATATAAATGGGGAAGGGGCGAACTTGTGAGCTTGCGAACACTTCTAGTATAAGTGCAGTTCTAGTAAAAGTGTAGGAGTTTAAATAAAAGGAGGGAGCTCATAGAAAAGGGGGGCAGACTTATAGTGCAAAATGGGGGCTATATACATATATATATATATATATATATATTTAAATATATATATATTTATTTATATTTATAGTTTATTTTTGTTTTGTTTTATAAAGCTTCATACAAATATATATATTTTTATTATTTTTTGTTTATTTTTCCCATCAAAATTTTGCAGAAAATAATTTTGAGTAAGTCCAGCAGCAGCCTCACTCAGTGTACATCCTGTCATATGTATGCACTACTGGAACAGCTGATCCAGGGTCCATACCTCTGTGAGAGGTGTGAGCATGTTGCCTCTCTGGAGGCTCAAATTGGAGAACTGGAGAGGAGAATTGCAGCACTTAGTGATATTGCTCTACTGGAAAGGGAGTTGGTGCTCACTGAGCACAGTTTAGCTGGAACTAGCATGGAGGGTGGAGCTGGGGCTAGTGAGGAATTCCAGGGAGGTAACTGGGTTACATTTACGAGAGGAAGCAGGGGGATCAGGAGGAGGCAGGCCAGTTCTGAGTTGGCAAACACCAACATATTTGCCAGATTGAGTGAAACTGTTGGGGATATACATTCAGGAATGGCAATGCCAGATAGAGCTGTTCCCTCTAACAGCCGGGAGAACAGTTCTACTGCACGAGTGGGAAAGCAGAATAGGCAGAGAAACAGACAGGTTTTGGTGTTAGGGGACTCTATTATTAGGAAGGTAGTTAGGGTGATTTGTCACCCAGATCCCAGCAATCAAACAGTTCTCCAGGGGACTCGGGTTCAACATGTTATGGATCGGGTAGATAAATTATTGGGAGGGGCTGGAAATGAACCGGTGGTCTTGGTACATATTGGTACCAATGACAAAGTTAGTGGAAGATGGAGTGTCCTAAAGAATGATTTTAGAGAACTAGGGAACAAGCTTTAAGCAAGGACCTCCAAGGAAGTGTTTTCTGAGACCTACTACCTGTGCCACGTGCTAGCCCAGGGAGACAGAGGGAGCTTAGGGAGGTTAATGCGTGGCTAAAGCTGTGGTGCACTAAGGAGGGGTTTGGGTTTTTAGAGCACTGGGCTGACTTCTCTATAGCAGGGATGAATTGCACCTTAGTGATGAGGGAGCTTTTGTGCTAGATGGTAGGATGGTAGAATGGCTGGGGGAGTTTTTAAACTAGTAGGGGGGGGGACTCGATGAATGTAATGGGGTAGTAAGTGTAGAGGGGATAAGGGATGAATTAACAACTCATGGGGGAGGAGATGGGGGAGGGTTAGTACAGTTAATAGGGAGGTATTGCTAAGTAACTCAAGTACAGTGGCAGGCACTTCAGAACTACAGACTCATAACATAAGGTGTATGCTTGCTAATGCCAGAAGCTTGTCAGGAAAAATGGGAGAGTTAGAATTATTGGTAATGCATGAAAAATGGGATTTAATAGGCATTACTGAAACATAGTGGGATGAATCTCATGACTGGACTGTTAATCTGGATGGTTATAACTTATTAAAGAAAGATAGGGGCAATGGTAAAAGAGGAGGAGGAATTTGTCTGTAGGTTAAGCCTGAATTTAAGCCTATAGTCCCAAATATAATTTAAAGTGAGGAAATACAATTATTGTTACAGATTGGAAATGCAGCTAAGCACGGGCAAGTTCTAATAATGGGAGATTTTAATTACCCTGAAATAAACTGGATAAATGAGACCAGCGGCTCAGCTAAAGGGAGCAGGTTCTTGAGTACACTCGGGGATCATTATCTGGCCCAGGTTATACAAGAGCCTACTAGAAATGGGGCCATCTTGGATTTACTCATCACAAATAATATCGATATGGTGTCAAATGTTGAAATAGGGCAACCGTTGGGAAACAGTGATCACAACACAGTCTCATTTGAGTATAAAACAGACATTTAAATTACACAAACAAGAGGGGACAGAGATTGGTTTACGGGAGTACAAGGAAATCACCAAGGCAACAAAAGGGCTATTAGACGGGCTAAAATAGAAAATGACAAGTTAGTTGCCAAAGAGAGTAAGAGACTAACCCTAAAATATTTTTGAAATATATTAATGGGAAGAAGGCGAGGGAGGAAGCTATAGGAACATTACAATGTGAAACAGGCCATCTGATAATTAGTGACCAGGAAAATGCAGATGAGCTAAATAAGTTATTTTCTTCGGTATACACAAGGGAGGTACCAGTGGTTGGGACACTGCAACATAATGGGGCTACACAACCTTCACCAAATAATTGGTTAACGCAGGAAGAAAAATAAATGTTACTGAGGGGTACTGAGGGAACTGGGACCTGTAATGGCCAAACCATTATATTTAATTTTTCAAGATTCACTTAATACAGGGTCGCTACCACATGACTGGAGAAAAGCAGATGTGATACCTATATTTAAGAGGGAAGCAAGAGCAAATCCTTGAAATTATAGACCTGTAAGCTTCTGTAGTGGGAAAGCTTTTAGAAGGGGTAATAAGAGATAATATAAAAGAATATGTCTATTTGAACAGAATTATAAGTAGGAGCCAACATGGATTTATGAGGGATAGGTCATGTCAAACAAATCTAATTAGTTTCTATGAAGAGGTTAGTAGGAACCTGGATCAAGGCAACTCAGTGGATGTAGTCTTTTTGGATTTTGCAAAGGGTCATCGTAAATGGAACATACTCAGATTGGACTAATGTGATAAGTGGGGTTCCTCAGGGTTCAGTATTAGGTCCTCTCCTTTTTAACATACTTATTAATGACTTTGAGGTGGGATTGGAAAATATTGTCTCCATTTTTGCTGATGACACTTGGTTGTGCAAGTAATTAAATCAAATAATTATGTAATTTCCCTCCAAAGGGATTTACATAAATTAGTGGAATGGGCGGCTAAATAGCAGATGAGGTTTAAAACAAATAAATGTAAAGTTATGCATGTGGGAAGGAAAATAGCCGGGCAATGTATTAGCCATGCAAAAGGCAAATAAAATATTAGCATGTATTAAGAAGGGTATAGATGCCAGGGAAGCAAATATAATTCTGCCACTATACAAATCTCTAATACGCCTTCATTTGGAATATGGAGGACAATTTTGGGCACCACTTTATACAAAGGACATTTTAGAGCTGAAAAAAGTACAGAGAAGGACAACAAAACTAATAAGGGGAATGGAGAGGCTCAGTTATGAAGAAAGACTAACCAAATTACACTTATTTTCTTTAGAAAAAAGGCATCTAATATGAGATATGATTACCCTATATAAATACATTCAGGGTCAGTATAAAGATTTGTCAAGTGAGCTTTTTGTTCCAAGAGCTTTTCAACTGACAAGAGGACATCCTTTGAGGTTAGAAGTAAAAAGATTCCACCTTAAAGAAGTAAGGGTGTTTAATCTGTGGAATTCTCTACCTAAGGAGGTGGTGACAGCGGATTCGATATATAACTTTAAAAGGGGACAGGATTTATTCCTAATTAAAAATGGCATTCAAGGTTATACTGGACAATTAGAGAGAGAATATTGATCCAGGGAGGAATCCGACCGCCAGTATCTTGGGTCAGGAAGGAATTCATTTTTTTCCCCTTTGAGACGATTGGCTAAGTATCACTTGGGTTATTTCTGTTTGCTTCCTCTAGATCAATTAATTAACAACTAATCCGCATATTGCAGATCAGAGGAGATCTTAAAAGGTTGAACTTGATGGACTGAAAGTCTTTTTTAACCTCAATTACTATGTAACTATGTAAGTGTACCTCTGCTAGTTACAGGTAAAATACCAATATTACATAACACCATATAGCAACCCCAACATTAATTATTGTGGCCCACATTACACAACCCACAAAAACAGTCGCACAGCAAGTTCCATGTCCATTTTAATGGTCTTGGATATTAGCAACCTAGTGTGTCAGAGTCCAAATAGCAGGGTTGCTTGAGGAGTTTAAGGGAGTCCTAAAATCAGTCATGACATGCGGATATACAGATGTGTAATAAACACTTGTTGCAGGATGTGATGTTGTATAGCAGCTTCAAGATGTGTTTAGTAAGATAAATCTTAAAGGGACTCTGAACTCATGGATTCTACTATGCACCATCATGAAGATCAGTAATCAAGTAGAAAATGTGTAAAATCTTTTAATTTGAAACTATTTCACCATTTTATAATTGTTTTACAATGCTGTTGTTTTTAACTTTTAGTCTAAACAGGAGCCAGCTGTGCCATTATTTAGCTTATGGGGACATTCCCTTGTATCCTGAAGGCATTGTACATAATTACAAACTCCCTCTAAATGCTTATATACTATCTTCATTGCACCTATACATTTCACGGCTTTCTCTATGAGGTTAAAATGCCAGAACACAGAGGGATAAGCTTACATTCCTTCATTGCAACAATGGCATTTGAGTGTTCTTGTGATTTTTGGTCCTTGCAGAAGCTGCCAAGTGTAAAGCGGAAATGTGCAGCAATCTGAAAAATTCAAAAACAAATTTCACTTGATTTTCAGCGCTTTGCTTGATGATGTAGCGCAATATTGATGAATTACATGCCCTCTTAATTAATACTGTTTTAGGTTCCATAAGAAACTTATTGAAAGATATAATGAACAATGGATTTGATCATCTTAAAAAAAACTTAAGCGAAAGTGGAAACAAGGACTTATAGAGAGCTTTTTATCTGTGTTATCGGATCCCACACAAGAAAAACAGAAGGCTATATAGTTCAAAGATTCACAAGGCTCCCTGCCCCTCTTCTTTTATAATGCCAGGCTAGAGGGGTTATAGGGTGCCACTAAGGATCAAAGACATATATCAGATAACTTAAAGAAAAAGGTTCCCTTTTTGTAGTGCACACCTATTGATCCCAATTGTTTAGAGAGACCCAATTACAATAAAATTTAGCTTTTAATAACTTGGTTAAAAACTTTAAAATATTTAAACGCTGCAATATTAAACAGGAATTACATGGAGGTTCTTTCTTGATTCAAATTGAATATAAGGTGCTTAAACTTGTTTAGTGTTATCATAAAGTGTTATCATAAAGTGTCAGTGCTAAGAATAATATCCCTAAAGTGTTAGTATAGAGTCAGTTAATATGACTCATATTAAACTGTGTTATAAAAGTGCTTTGAATCTTGTTCCGGAGTGTTATACCTTACTAATTTGCATCACTAGAATATCTATGTTATTATTATTCTCTTATGATTAGAGGCTGTTAGGAGAGCTGGATGATTCATAGGACAGTTTCTGGCTATATTTCTTAGTTATTTGACTATCACTGTGTCCTTGAGACTCTGTACAGCTCCCTTAGCGTGGAGATCGCGGTTAGGACGCCTCGCGATGACGTCACTAACACACCTCTCACGTTGCTGCCTCTAAACCGACGCACGTTTCTTGATTTCCTCGGGGAGTGTTGTGATTTTGATCTTAGCTCTAGTGGGTGTGGGAAGCCAATGATGGTATAGGAAGAGTTGGGAAGAAGATGGAGATGAAGATGGAGATACTGTATATTGGGGGAAGAGCAGTTAGGGGAGTAACTGAAGATTATCAGTCTTATTAAACTCCAGCCTCGTAGGTACGAAATTTCGTAGATACGAAACTAGAGAGTTAACTAGAGGCTTACCGGGGTCTCTATAGACCCTCATAATTGATGGGATTAAATAGGGCTAGATGGGGTTAGATTGGCCCAGTTAGGGTTAGATAGGGTTTGGTATAGGTTAATGGGTTATAGTTAGGGTTAATAGTGTAGTGTAGTGCTTAGACTGTGCCATGAGGGTCCTGGAGGACCTTCATGGCACTTGTAGGGTTAACCTAGGGGTTAATAGTGTCCTATAGGGGTCTATATTTAACCCTATTGCACTGAGGAGGGTAAATATAGTCTCATGGGGCTCTGTATAGAGCCACTTGAGTTATAGGGTTCATTTAAGTGCTCACGGGCTCTGTATAGAGGCCCATGAGTTATAGGGTTAATTAAGGGCTTTTGGGGGTCTGTATTGACCCCCATGAGTGACAGGGTTAATTAAGTGCTCATGGGGTTCTGTATTGATCCCCATGAGTGACAGGGTTAATTAAGGGCTTATGGGGATCTGTTTAGAGCCCCATGAGTGATGGGGTTAATTTTAGTGGCCTGGGAGGGTACTTATAGTACCCCCCCCCCCCCGCGGCAGGGGTTAATATGTTTAGCGCGGGTTCTTTCAGGACCTTTACTGTCCTTTAAGGACCGTGAGGCGGGAAATGTAAAATTTTAAATGCATCGGGGTCGCGATTGTGCCGATCGGGGACCCCCGCTGCAAGGGGTTAATGTGGGGAGGCTGCGGGGGTCCCTATGGACCCCTGCAGCAAGGGGTTAATGTGGGGACATTTTGGGGTTCCCGATGGGGACTCCCAGCATAGAGCGGGGGTTAATTTTAGGTGCCGCGGACGGGATTGCCTAATAGTGTGCCGCAGGCCCTTTAAGGAGCCCAGGAAGGGAATTTAAAAGTTTTAAATGCAGCGGGGGCCTGATCTATGCCCATCGGGGACCCCCGCTGCAAGGGGTTAATGTGGGGGACTGCAGAGGTCCCGATAGGGACCCCTGCAGCATGGTGATGTATTTAGGGAGCAGGGGGGAGCATCACATGGCTGTCTTGGGATTCTCCGAGGTGGCACGTATATGGTTTAGGAGCCCTTGCTGGCACTTTTGTGGGCCCGTAGGGATTCTTCCGAGGTGCGAGGTTCACCTCATAGATTTAAGGCTGCGTGTTACTCCATAGCTCTCTTGGAGCCTATTTTTGGCCATCTCACAAAGCAGGCTGCAAGGGACGTATCGGTCTGGGCAAACAGCAAAAAACTATCTTTTGCGAGGACCGAGGGAACTACGATGGCTAATTTAATAAAGAAAAAAAAATGTACAGTTTGGTGGCTCAGGTATAAAGTTTAAGACCCAAATGCAAATGTATAGATTAGGGTGCACCTTAGGATAAATTTGATAAAGCCAAGAAGAGAGAAAAGATCCTATTTGCCCTAAAATAGGATCTTTTCTCTCTTCTTGGCTAATTTAATAAAGGCCTATATCTGATATGTCGGAGAGTGCAGTGTTGAGGCCTCTGTGGGTGAGTGTTAGGATTTTGAATTTAATTCTAGTGGGTATGGGAATCCAGTGAATAGACAACTGGTGAGATACATGGCACCATAACCCCATGATAATACAACAGATCTAGATCTGATTATCTTCTACTCCTAAGATGCCACTAATAAGCTTCACCGGCTACAACACCCAATCTTATTAGTTTTGTTTTTCATCATTCCTAATAGAAAAACATTTATTTTTCTGTTTCTTTTTCTTAGCTTGCTAACTAATATCTCAATATCTCAAAAATGCAAACAAGGAAAATATGAACCTGTAAGACTCCCTGCTCTCATCAAACCATTAGAAGACGACTCTACTGCTTGACAAGGGGGGTTTCTGGTTCTAATCACATATATAGTTGTAAGCATTCCGGGGTGTTGCTAACGCTTGCAAGCTCGTCTAGCGAGCCCGCCGCAACTGCGGCCCTCGTACGTTCCTGTGTGAAAGTGGTACATGGTTGGCAGTGTGTTGCGTGGTACAGGGTCGTGTAGCCTCGTTTTCATTTTCATCACCTAAGTGCTCCAAGTGGCCAAGTGCTGTGAGTTGTAGGCTTACAGGCGATGAGCGCCAAAGGCGCTCATCGCCTAACTGCTCCAAATTAACGGCTCACCTTGCTTTTAAAAGGCTCGCAACCGATGAGTGCCTTTGGAGCTCATCTCCTAAGTTGTACGCACCACGCAAAGCGTGACGACGTCTCGTAGTTCGCCAATTCTAATATGTGATATAAATATATGTGTGTGTGTGTGTATATATACCATGCCTATATACAGTGCCTATGAGCTTGCCACATCTTACCACGGGGATTTTTGCCCATTCCTCCTTGCAAAACTGCTCCAGCTCCTTCAAGTTGGATGGTTTGCGCTTGTGAACAGCAATCTTTAAGTCTGACCACAGATTTTCTATTGGATTGAGGTCTGGGCTGTGACTCGGCCATCCCAAGACATTTACATGTTTCCCCTTAAACCCCCCAAGTGTTGCTTTAGCAGTGTGTTTGGGGTTATTGTCCTGCTGGAAGGTGAACCTCCGTCCTAGCCTCAAATCACGCACAGAGTGGTACAGGTTTTGCTCAAGAATATCACTGTATTTAGCACCATCCATCTTTCCCTCAACTCTGACCAGTTTCCCAGTCCCGTCTGCTGAAAAACATTCCCACAGCATGATGCTGCCACCACCATGTTTCACTGTGGGGATGGTGTTCCTTGGGTGATGTGATGTGTTGGGTTTGCGCCAGACATAGCGTTTTCTTTGATGGCACGAAAAGTTCAATTTTAGTCTCATCAGACCAGAGCACCTTCCTCCATACATTTTGGGAATCTCCCAAATGCCTTTTCGCAAACTCAAAAGGTGCCATTTTGTTTTTTGCTGAAAGTAATGGCTTTCTTCTGGCCACTCTGCCATAAAGCCCAACTCTATGGAGCGTACGGCTTATTGTCGTCCTATGTACAGATACTCCAGTCTCTGATGTGGAACTCTGCAGCTCCTCCAGGGTTATCTTAGGTCTCTGTGCTGCCTCTCTGATTAATGCCCTCCTTGCCCGGTCCGTGAGCTTTGGTGGGCAGCCGTCTCTTAGCAGGTTTGCTGTTGTGCCATGTTCTTTCCATTTGGTTATGATAGATTTGATGGTGCTCCTGGGGATCATTAAATATTTGGATATTTTTTTAGAACCTGTCCCTTACTTGTTTGGAGAGTTCCTTGGTCTTCATGGCAGTGTTTGGTTAGTGGTGCTTCATGCTTAGGTGTTGCAGCCTCTGTGGCCTTTCAAAAAAGGTGTGTATATGTAATGACAGATCATGTGACATTTAGATTGCACACAGGTGGACATCATTTCACAATTATTCTGAAGGTAATTGGTTGCACCAGAGCTTTTTTTGGCCTTCATAACAAAGGGGGTAAATACATACGCACATGCCAATTTTCTGTTTTCTATTTCTAAAAAATAGTTTTATGTATATATTTTTCTTGTTTCTCTTCACCAACTTAGACTATTGTGTTCTGATCCATCACATAAAATTCAGATTAACAAGACATTAAACTTAAGGCTGTAATGTAACAAAATAGGGGTGAATACTTTTGCAAGGCACTGTATATTGAACATGTTTATATTCAGAGGATTCTAACGAAACTGAATTTGATTTCCTTTATAGTAAACAACCATCTATATCCCACTTTTACTATATTCCTAAAATGCATAAATCTTTGACGGCAACAACTGGAAGGCTCCTTATCTCTGGCATAAATTACTTAAAAGTATATCCAAGTCTCCCTGTGTTTCCCTCTCTCTAATCTAACACCTCCTGCTTATATCAGATACACACATTACAAGGAGTTATTACATACACACACAGATGAATTTAAAAATATATATATGTTTTCCACACCCCCACAGATGCCTTCATAGCTACCTGGTACCTACCAATAGAAACACTGCATTTGGGTACAGATTTTAACCCTTTACTAATCTTCAAGCCAGCATATATATAAATGTGTGTAATTTTGAATAAGGCATTGAGAGTTTAAACAAAGAAACAAAAGAAAATAAGTTTTTTAGGGGCACTGCAACAATAACCCCTACAGCAGGGTCCCAGTGCATTGTGGTAGATCCACCTCTGATTCCTATCCTGGGAGTGGAGTTGAATTATCCCCCCCCCCCCTCAGATTTTTTTGGGTTCCTAAGCCTTTTTCTGTATGCAAGGTTTCTCTAATGCCTGCCACCATTAAATCAAAATATAATACTTAAAAAAATGAAAAAAATGAAAGGTCCTATTTATTGACTTTTAAAAAATGCCCAAATGTCAAGTAAAGCTCTTCATAAAAAAAACATTTCTAAATATGACATTTCAGTTTGTTAATGTTTTATACCACATTCTTTTCCAGAACATGTACTGAAAAGTGTTACATTATGAGGTGTTTATTTATTTTACAAAATTCCCTACATTTGTATTTTTTGTTCATAGCTGTGGATCTCAGCCAAGTCCCACCAAAGATTCCAAGACCAAGTTCTCCATTTGGTGTGAAAACAAAAGTTCCAGTAGGTATTTCATATGGGAGTGGTACCTATGAACGTTCTTTGGAGCCAATCTGGGAGCCCAACAAAGAGGCAGAAGACAGTGGTCTTGTTGAAGAAGAAGAGCAACAGCCAGAAGAAAAGATAAATGATGAAAAAAAGCATGTCCAACTACTGTACAAGTAAGACAAATGGTTTAACCAGTTTGCAGCTGTGGAGGCCAATAAAACAAACAAAAAACTTTATTGTTTCATGTTCTTGTATATCTTTTGCAGTTTGTGTTTCATTTTTTAGCATTCATTGTTGGTGGCATGTTGTCTATGGTCTCCATTCCGAGGCTTACATGAGAAAAATAACGAGTGAACTTTATTCATTAATCAGCTACCAGCAACCACTTCACACACTGTAAAAAACGTACAAAAAATACTGGTAAAGTACCTAAAATCATACCCCAAGAGTACCTGTCTCATTGATATTTTCTAAAAGGCCATCACGTTGTTCTAGTTGTGAAGCCTCAGCACTCTGATGGTTACTCGTAAGTGCTTATGAGTGCTGAGATTGTTAAAAATCCTTACACCACAACTGTGTCGGATTTTAGGCTTGATTTCTCATGTCCGACACAATTAAGGGTTTAATACAGCTACTTCAATGAGCTTGGGGATCCCTGGTATGCCACCGGCCTACAAATTATGAGCCAGGAGATTCGCTGATATTCCCCATTCCTGTGCTTTAGGCCCTATGATCTGATGGATTTCTTATCTAAAGCATAAGCATGGAAGTTCCTATAGATCCCATGAGACCTAAAATTAACCCCTATACCACAAGGCCCTTAATGGACAGCTGCAACATCTATACATTAACCCCATGCCATTGTGGTACTTAACAGGGTTAAAGATAGGTGCCATTGTGGTGTATGATGACCCCATGGCACAGGGGTTTATGTTAGGTGCCATGGGGAGCTGTCTAGGACCTCCATGGTATGGGGTTAACTATAGGTACCACAGGGGTCGGTTAAAGACCTCTGTGACACAGGGGTTAATTTGTAACTACTATGGAGGTCTTAAAGACCTCTGGGGTACAGAGTTATATTGCCATTGCAATGCCATGGAGGTTTGCTCAGGACCCCCATGGTAGGGAGCTAACTTGGACCTCTGTGGCATTGGGTTAACATTTAGAAACTAAGGGGGTCTGTTATAGACCTCTTAGGCATGAGATTTAATGTATTGATGCCATGAAGGTCCATGAAGGCATGGGGCTATTTTTTAGATGTCACAGGGGTCTATTAAGGACCCCTGTAGTATGGGGTTAGGGTTAGTTTTAGATGCCATGGGAGTCCATAGGGATCCCCATGGTTATGGATAAATATAGCATGGGAGTCTGTTAAGACCCCCAATGGTATAGGGGTTAATTATAGGTGTTATAGGGACCCTCATGGTTATGATTTAAGTGGGGGATCCCACGGCATACCATGTGGGAAGGGGAAATCCCCCGACTCTTATCTAGAATTGGAGTGGATCTCAGGGCTCATAGGGACTAGTGGGTCATAGGTGGAGGAGCCATAAACACCCTGCATTAATTTCTATTATTATAACCCTCCCATGCCATAGTAAGTGGTTTAAATAGGGTGACAGGGATATGGGAGGATGTTAGGGCTAATGTAGTGTGTTCATGTAGGGGGTACGATTTACTATGGAGGCTATTGATCTTCAGACTCAGAGTCTCCTGAAAGCACACATTAGGGCTAGAGAGCTATGGGTAAAACCCTACTTGGTGCGTGTCACTTAGTGTGAGGGGATTTTTATTTAGAGGAGCCATAGAATGGCTCTATAAGTAATAGAAATAGTTACGAGGGAGACTTTTTTTCCTTACATTGGGACATGGCTTGGAGGCTTATGACGACAACTTTACATTACTTCTCCAATGCCTGAGAGCAAACTGCATCTCCTATTTCTAAAGACAAGAGCAAGGCCCGAGCAAGACAAGAGCAAGACGAGAGTAAGACAAGAGCAAGATAAGAGCACAACGAGAGCAAGATGAAAGCAATACAAGAGCAAGACTAGAGCAAGAATAGAGCAAGACTAGAGCAAGACAAGAGCAAGACTAGAGCAAGAATAGAGCAAGACTAGACCAAGACAAGAGCAAGAATAGAGCAAGACGAGAGCAAGATGAGAGCAAGACGAGAGCAAGACTAGAGCAAGCCTAGAGCACAATGAGAGCAAGACTAGAGCAAGACAAGAGCAAGACTAGAGCACAATGAGAGCAAGAGTAGAGCAAGACAAGAGCAAGACTAGAGCAAAACAAGAGCAAAACTAGAGCAAGACTAGAGCACAAGGAGAAAAAGACTAGAGCAAGACGAGAGCAAGACTAGAGCAAGCCTAGATCACAATGAGAGCAAGACAAGAGCAAGACTAGAGCACAATGAGAGCAAGACTGGAGCAAGACGAGAGCAAAACTAGAGCAAGCCTAGAGCACAATGAGAGCAAGACAAGATCAAGACTAGAGCAAGCCTAGAGCACAATAGGAGCAAGACTAGAGCAATACAAGAGCAAGACTGCAAGAATAGAGCAAGACTAGAGCAAGACGAGAGCAAGACGACAGCAAGACTAGAGCAAAACAAGAGCAAGACTAGAGCAAAACAAGAGCAAGACTAGAGCAAAACAAGAGCAAGACTAGAGCAAAACAAGAGCAAAACTAGAGCAAGAATAGAGCACAAGGAGAAAAAGACTAGAGCAAGATGAGAGCAAGACTAGAGCAAGCCTAGAGCACAATGAGAGCAAGACTAGAGCAAGACGAGAGCAAGACAGACTAGAGCAAGACGAGAGCAAGACTAGAGCACGAAAGCAAGACTAGAGCAAGACGAGAGCAAGACTAGAGCAAAATGAGAGCAAGAGTAGAGTAAGACGAGAGCAAGACTAGAGCAAGACGAGCGCAAGAATAGAGCACAACGAGAGCAAGAGTAGAGCAAAACGAGAGCAAGAGTAGAGCAAGACGATAGCAAGACTATAGCAAAACAAACAAGACTAGAGCAAGACTAGAGCAAAACAAGAGCAAGACTAGCGCAAGACTAGAGCAAGACGAGAGCAAGACTAGAGCACAACAAACAAGACTAGAGCAAGACTAGAGCAAAACTAGAGCAAGACTAGAGCAGAACGAGAGCAAGACAAGACTAATACAGAGGAACAAAAGGTTCATTACAGCAGTTTGTCTCATTCTGATTAGTGATGTTGCGAACATAACATTTTCGGTTCGCGAAACGCGAACCCCCGCAAATGTTCGCGAACCGGCGAACCCGGCTAACCGCCATAGACTTCAATTGGCAGGCGGATTTTAAAACCCACAGGGACTCTTTCTGGCCACAATAGTGATGGAAAAGTTGTTTTAAGGGGACTAACACCTGGACTGTGGCATGCCGGAGGGGGATCCATGTCAAAACTCCCACGGAAAATTACATAGTTGATGCAGAGTCTGGTTTTAATCCATAAAGGACATAAATAACTTAACATCCCCCTCCATCATCATCCTCCCCTGTATCTCTTTACCCCCTCCCTCATCATCCTCCCCTGTGTCTCTTTCCCCCCTTCCTCATCACCCTCCCCTGTGTCTCATCCCCCCTCCCTCATCATCCTCCCACCTCCCTCATCATCCTCCCCTGTATCTCTTTACCCCCTCCCTCATCATCCTCCCCTGTGTCTCTTCCCCCCCTCCATCATCATCCTCCCATGTGTCTCTTTCCCCCCTCCCTCATCATCCTCCCCTGTGTCTCTTTTCCCCCTCCCTCATCATCTTCCCCTGTGTCTCTTTCCCCCCTTCCTCATCACCCTCCCCTGTGTCTCATCCCCCCTCCCTCATCATCCTCCCACCTCCCTCATTATCCTCCCCTGTATCTCTTTACCCCCTCCCTCATCATCTTCCCCTGTGTCTCTTTCCCCCCTTCCTCATCACCCTCCCCTGTGTCTCATCCCCCCTCCCTCATCATCCTCCCACCTCCCTCATTATCCTCCCCTGTATCTCTTTACCCCCTCCCTCAACATCCTCCCCTGTGTCTCTTCCCCCTCCATCATCATCCTCCCCTGTGTCTCTTTCCCCCCTCCCTCATCATCCTCCCCTGTGTCTCTTTTCCCCCTCCCTCATCATCTTGCCCTGTGTCTCTTCCCCCCTCCCTCATCATCCTCCCCTGTGTCTCTTTCCCCCCTTCCTCATCACCCTCCCCTGTATCTCTTTACCCCCTCCCTCATCATCCTCCCCTGTGTCTGTTTCCCCCCTCCCTCATCATACTCCCCTGTGTCTCTTCCCCCCTCCCTCATCATCCTCCCTCCTCCCTTGATGATAAGAGACACAGGGATAAGTGTGAGGGGTGTTAGGGTAAGGGGTGTTAGGGATAAGGGTGAGGGGGTTAGGTGTTAGGGTGAGGGGTGTTAGGGATAAGTGTGATGGGTGTTAGGGTAAGGGATGTTAGGGTGAGGTGTTAGCGTAAGGGCTGTTAGGGATAAGTGTAAGGGGGTATTAGGGTTAGGCGTTAGTGTGAGTGGTGTTAGGGATAAGTGTGGGGGGTGTTAGGTCTTAGGGATAAGTGTGAGAATGTTAGGGTTAGTTGTTAGGTTGATGGGTGTTATGGATAAGTGTGAGGGGTGTTAGGGTTAGGGTAAGGGGTGTTAGGGATAAGTGTGCTGGGTGTTAGGGTAAGGGATGTTAGGGTTAGGTGTTAGGGTAGGGGTGTTAGGGATAAGTGTGAGGGGTGTTAGGGTTAGGGGTGTTAGGGATAAGTGTGAGGGGTGTTAGGGTTAGGTGTTAGGGTGAGGGGTGTTAGGGTTAGGTGTTAGGGATAAGTGTGAGGGGTGTTAGGGTTAGGGTGAGGGGTGTTAGGGATAAGTGTGAGGGGTGTTAGGGTTAGGTGTTAGGGTGAGGGGTGTTAGGGTTAGGTGTTAGGGATAAGTGTGAGGGGTGTTAGGGTTAGGTGTTAGTGTGAGGGGTGTTAGGGTTAGGTGTTAGGGATAAGTGTGAGGTGTGTTAGGGTTAGAGTGAGGGGTGTTAGGGATAAGTGTGAGGGGTGTTAGGGTTAGGTGTTAGGGTGAGGGGTGTTAGGGATAAGTGTAAGGGGTGTTAGGGTTAGGTGTTAGGGTGAGGGATGTTAGGGTTAGGTGTTAGGGATAAGTGTGAGGGGTGTTAGGGTTAGGGTGAGGGGTGTTAGGGATAAGTGTGAGGGGTGTTAGGGTTAGGTGTTAGATTGAGGGGTGTTAGGGATAAGTGTGAGGGGTGTTAGGGTTAGGGTGAGGGGTGTTAGGGATAAGTGTAAGGGGTGTTAGGGTTAGGTGTTATGGTGAGGGATGTTAGGGTTAGGTGTTAGGGATAAGTGTGAGGGGTGTTAGGGTTAGGTGTTAGAGTGAGGGTTGTTAGGGTTAGGTGTTAGAGTGAGGGTTGTTAGGGTTAGGTGTTAGGGATAAGTGTGAGCGGTGTTAGGGTTAGGATGAGGGGTGTTAGGGATAAGTGTGAGGGGTGTTAGGGTTAGGTGTTAGGGTTAGGGGTGTTAGGGTTAGGTGTTAGGGTGAGGGATGTTAGGGTTAGGTGTTAGGGATAAGTGTGAGGGGTGTTAGGGTTAGGGTGAGGGGTGTTAGGGATAAGTGTGAGGGGTGTTAGGGTTAGGTGTTAGGGTTAGGTGTTAGGGTGAGGGATGTTAGGGTTAGGTGTTAGGGATAAGTGTGAGGGGTGTTAGGGTTAGGGTGAGGGGTGTTAGGGATAAGTGTGAGGGGTGTTAGGGTTAGGTGTTAGGGTGAGGGGTGTTATGGATAAGTGTAAGGGGTGTTAGGGTTAGGTGTTAGGGTGAGGGGTGTTAGGGTTAGGTGTTAGGGATAAGTGTGAGGGGTATTAGGGTTAGGTGTTAGGGTGAGGGGTGTTAGGGTTAGGTGTTAGGGATAAGTGTGAGGGGTGTTAGGTTTAGGGTGAGGGATGTTAGGGATAAGTGTGAGGGGTGTTAGGGTTAGGTGTTAGGGTGAGAGGTGTTAGGGATAAGTGTAAGGGGTGTTAGCGTTAGGTGTTAGGGTGAGGGTTGTTAGGGTTAGGTGTTAGAGATAAGTGTGAGGGGTGTTAGGATTAGGTTGAGTGGTGTTAGGGATAAGTGTGAGGGGTGTTAGGGTTAGGTGTTAGGGTGAGGGGTGTTAGGGATAAGTGTAAGGGGTGTTAGGGTTAGGTATTAGGGTGAGGGGTGTTAGGGTTAGGTGTTAGGGATAAGTGTAAGGGGTGTTAGGGTTGGGTGCTAAGGTGAGGGGAGGATGATGATAAGGGGGGGAAGAGACACAGGGGTGTCCTTGCAGCAGAGATCAAAAGAGTCCTTCAGAACTGTATTGCACACTGTGTACAGTAGCCTAGCTATGGTTTTCCCTATTAATGCAGTATCACCTACACTCAGCCTCCTCTCAGTAAGACTGCAAGTTAGTTATGATTCCAAAATGGCTGCTGTCCATGAGGTAGAAGGGTGTGGAAGGCAGGGTATGATGCTGATTGGCTGGAATGTGTCTGCTGACTGTGAGTTGCAGGGTCAAAGTTTGCTCAATGATAAAGTATAGGGGGCGGGTCGAATATCGCATATGTTCGCAGTTCACCGTGAACGCGAACATGCTATGTTCGCCGGGAACAGTCTGCCGGCGAACTATTCGCAACATCTCTAATTCTGATAAGTCTGTTAAATAAATTATTTGCATAGAGATATATATAAAAAGGAAAATTATAACGGACTCGCAGGAGGAGTCTGCGCCAAGGATGATATAAGTGTATTAAATAAAAATAGGCCTAGAAAATACCACCAGAAAGAGAACTTTCAATCGTGATAATGTACGACAAACGTTGTAAGATATTGTGATAGAAAGAACAAATAAAGTACCCCAAAATATGTTTAATCGTGAGTATTTGTATAAAAGAAATACAGAAATAGAATTTTAAGCTGTACTGAAAAATGTATGAAAAGTCTAAAAATCTGAGTGCAAGGTTTAGATAAAGTGCTGCTAATTGGACTTCACTTTGTCATTTTATAATAATTTTATTTTGTAAAGATGTAGACAATCTGATAAATCTGCCCAAGAAGTATCATACTGAGTGGTGTAACTTCACTGATTTTCTAAGTACACTTTTCTCAAGCAACCCAAAAATAAAAATGACTTAAAGGGGCTCTTCAGGGATTTTTTTTTTTTTTTCATAAAGTTTTTATTAAGGATATGCAATAATTACTTATACAAAAATAAGCATAGTATATAAAACATAACTTCACATTTCAACAATGAAAAATTACTTTCCTAAACATCTGCTCATCTCTGCTAAATTGCTCCTTAATATAATTTTTAACATTTTCAGTGCACAGATTGGTATAACTAAAAAAATTGTATTCCAACCAGAATATTGTACAAAGAAGTATGAAAAGAAATATGGAGAAATAGAAAAAGAAGAAGGAAGAAAGAAAATAAGAGAAGAAGAAATAAATGAATAAAGAAGTGAAGGAGTATGAGGGCGAGAGCACAAAATAGACAATTGCTCCCAATCCGCTCTTCTAGGCTTGATTCTAATATGGCTTTTCCAATTCCTGTACAATCAAATCTTTGTATTACTATCGTTACCTTCCGTCTAATGAAGCCTCCAGTATCCTCTCCTGCTCCGCCTGTTCCAGTCCGCCCCTCGCTCCACTCCTCTTATAGATGCAGAGAGCCCTAGTTAACTATTGTTCCAACTTAGTCCCCCACCACCTATGAAATGCAGTCACGGGAAGAGATCCAAGGTCCCCATATTTCCAAAAATATTTGATGCGTGTCCAATAATGTATGAGTCATTCTCTCATTTATAAATAGGAAGTTTATTTTGTTTTTAATTTCCTGGAAATTAATGGAGTTGTCCTTCCACCTTCTAGCTATGATGTTTTTTACTGCTAAATAAATCAGTTGTGTCAATTTATTCCCCCCCCCCCCCCCCTAATTCAGTATATTTCATGCCTAAGAGGCATGTCGCTATGGATGGTTTAAGTGGGGTTCTAAATAGTCCTGAGATTAAATTAGTCACTTTAGCCCAGGTTTCAGAGACTAAGGGACATTTCCACCACGTGTGAATGAAATCACCTCGTTCCTGGCATCCTCTAAAGCACTTATCCGAGTTTGTAGGTAATATTCTGTTTAGTCTAGCTGGGGTCATGTATGCCCGATGTAGGATTTTTAGTGAGGTTTCCAGCAGGCTATAGTTAAGGGAGCCTTTTGAAAGGCTAGAGAAAGCCTTAGACCAGGAAATCTCATCCCAGTTCTGTTGCAGGTCCAACTCCCACTTCAGCATAAAGGAAGCCTTTTGTGAACCATGGGAGGGAGTATTAAATATGCTACATATTGCCCCCAACGTACCCCTAGTAAGAGCTGAGTTTTTACATACTATAGAGAGCCAGGAGTCTTTAGGCGGGCCATAGTCCCTGCATATTTCTTCTACCCAATGCCTGATTTTGATATAGTTAAAAATTTCCGTATCAGGAAATTCCATCCCTCTGCTTACTGTATCTAAAGAGATAACTTTCCCCCCCTCTATCCATAAACCTAGTTTATCCAATTTTTGCGAGGTCCAAAAATGCTTTGAGTTAGAGGAGAGGGTTAGCTGAGAGAGTGGGAGATGTGAATATTGAGGTGAGAGGTGTTACAGGGTATGCTAATTTATGGGTTTTCTTGGCCCAGTTCCACATTTTTAAGGTAAATTTAGTGATGGGGTTGCTTATGTAGGAATTAAAAGTATTTGAATTTGGTGCCCATAAGATAATTCCCCACGTGAGGGGGGCCATTTGTGCCTCCACTATGAACACCCAATTAGGCTGGAGGTGGGTGGAGTGTACCACGGGTATGAAGGCCAATTGTGCAGCTCTAAAATAACTAGAAAAATTCGGGCAAGAAAGGCCTCCCTTGGATTTGTGTTTATACATAACCTTCCTCGCTATTTTCGGGGGTCTATTCCTCCAAATGAACCTGAACACCAGGGACTGAAAGCGAGCTAATTCTGGGTTATTTATTTGGACAGGGAGGGTTCTGGCTAGATACAGGAGCCTCGGCAGAATATTCATCTTGACCGAGGCTATCCGACCCGTCCAAGAGATATGCTTCTTCATCCAGATGTTCAAGTCCCTTTGAAGAGCCTTGAAGAGGGGGGGGGAAATTGGCCTTATAAATCCCTGCTAAGGAATTTGTTATATTTATCCCCAAATAATAAATATGAGTGGCTGGTCAAATAAAATTGTGGCTTGTTTTCAGTTGGGACAAAATATTTGAGGGTATGCCTATGCTGAGAGCTTCCGTCTTGTCCTGATTTAACCTAAGTCCAGAAATAGTGCTAAATATGCCAATTGTGTCCAAAAGAGCTTCAATGGAGGGGCCAGGGTTTGTTAGAGTGCACAGTAAGTCGTCAGCAAACAAGGAACACTTCAGATGCTGGTTTCCCACTCTCAGACCCTCTATGGAGGAATTTGCCATAATCGCTTGAGCGAGCGGCTCTATTGCTAGGGCAAAAAGGAGAGGGGATAAAGGACATCCTTGTCTCGTTCCACGCCCTATCTCTATTACAGCCTTCTGCGAGCTCCTTGGGGAAAAGGGTCAGATCAGCAAAGTTAAGTTCAGGGGGAGTTGGTTCCCCTTTCAAGATCGTGTTAAAAAGGCTGCATAAGTGTGGGGCTAAAATATCCGAAAACTTTTTATAGTAGATGTTAGTGAAGCCATTAGGGCCAGGAGATTTCCCCATTTTTAAGTCTCTAATTGTCTTCCTGATCTCCTCCACCGAAACCTCTTTGTTTAGGTTTTGCAGGTCCGACGCAGATATTTTAGGCAGGTCTAAGGAATTCAAGTAGGAACTAATAGAGTTCCCTGGAGGAGAGGTGTGGGAGGAGTAAATCTGCTGATAAAATTCCCTAAAAGTTTCTTGTATCTCGTTTTGGCTAAACGTAAGTACTCCCTCTTTGGTTCTAATTTGGGAGATTTTGGACTGTGAATATCTCGCTCTCAGGCTTTTTGCCAATAATTTGTCTGGTTTATTTGCCTTAGCATAGAAGAGGTGTTGTGTTCTTCTCAGAGCTTTGTCCGTTCTTATGGATAAAATACCATCTAGCTCCAGTCTGGTTTTGTCAATTTGGTCCCTCAATGAGAGAGATGGGGAAGTTTGATTCTGTTTCTCTAATTGAGCTATTTTTTAATGAGGTTTTCCTCAGTTTGTCAAATTGATTTCTTATGTTGTGAAGCCATTTTAATGCATGTACCCCTGATATAGGCCTTGTGAGCCATCCAGACCCATCCTGGCGAAGTTTCCCCGCCCGCATTGGACTCAAAGTAGGCTGCCAATTCAGAAGCAATTTGTTCCTGGTATGTGGGTATTGAAAGCAAGTATTCATTTAGTTTCCAAGAAAAGGGTAATCGGGCTTGAGATCCCAGATCCACCTCTAAAGAGACTGCAGCGTGATCCGACCACGTGCAGGGAACTATATCTGCCTTACCCGAGCTGTCAAAAAGCAAGGCACTGATGAGAAGGGCGTCAATACGAGAGTAAGACTTATGGGTGGGGGAGAAGAAAGTGTACTCTCTTCCTTTCGGGTGGTGGCCCCTCCAAGCATCTACTAGGTCCAAAGAATGGAGCAATCTGTGGATTTGTTTGACCTTCTTAGAGAAGCGGTGTTGCTTTGAGATGTTGGATATATCAATGCTCTGGTCTAAGACCAAATTTAGGTCTCCCCCTATTATCAATTTCCCCCACTCCCCCCCCTCCAGTGTCCTCAAAAGTCTAATCAACGTTTTATGTGGGGCTGCGGTAGGGGCGTATAAAGAGACAAGCGAAGTAGGGGTACCTAGAACCTTCCCTTTCAAGATAATATAATATCCTTCTCGGTCTATTATTTTGGAATCCAGTTGAAACTGAAAGTCCTTGTGCAACAAGATCGCTACTCCTTCTTTTTTTGAAGCCTGGGTGGTGCAAAAGAATTGGGGATAGTCCTTGTTTAGGTAGGCAGGAATCTTATTCCTAGCAAAGTGGGTTTCCTGGAGGAAGATAATGTTAGGTTTGTGGGTTTTGTAGTACAGAAAAGCCTTCCTTCGCTTGAAGGGAGAGTTAAACCCTTTTACATTATGGGTGAGTATCCTCGTGGAAGATGTCATGGGTGTACTGTTGGCGTGAGCGTGTGAATAGCTAATAACCACTTACCTTCAGTAGCGACTGCCCAGGAGGAAGCGAGGAGCGGCTTTCCCAAACCAGAGCGAGGAGGAGGTGGAGGTTCGTGTCGAATTTTCTTGGTCAGATTTGGTCTGCTGGTAACGAAAGTGGGAACAAGGAAGCAAATATTAGTTGGGTTTAGCAGTGGTAACCACCAAATTCTAAGGCTATTACTCAAGGAAAATTCCACCCTTACAGGTCTGTTATGTAAAAATCCTATGTGGCCTAGCCATCCGCCCAGCAGACATGGAGCTGACTTAAACATAGATTGGAAAAGAAAATACCTCTCCAAACCTGCTTTCACAGGGTGAATGGAGAAACAGGAGAGAGGGTTTAGAGAGAAAAGTAGCCCTTGGGTCAAAGGTTTTGCGGAGACCAGAAAGTGAAGATAAGTAGAAATTAGCCAACCCAAGTACATCAGCGAGAGGAAGAAGAAAAGAAGAGCAGCACAACAAAGAGAAAAAATACATTTTACCATTTTACCACCTAACTTAACAAACCAGTCTAGCCCAGCCTAGTTCTATCCATTCTCCTCAAATCTAAACTTTATCAGTCTAAGTTCTAGCCGGTAGGGGTGTTATAAGAGGCTAGAAGATAATGTAGGATGAACCTTGCAGGATACGAAAACTCTTTAAATACAACTTGAGGCAACAAAGACCTTAACCTAAAAAGAGCAGGCACTACAGACAGGGGGACCTCTTCTCATCTCTTTTTTTTTTCTTTCTTATATCTTCTGTTCTCTTCAAAGCCCTGAAACTATAACCGTAGCCTAGAGTAGCTATACCTTCTCAAAGGGAAGAAAAGCATGGAAAAAGCACAAAAGAGACATTCAACATAGTTATAAAACATGAAAACCAACAAGAGAATACAGGTAGCTGTGGGTCAACAGGGTATGCATAAATTTAGAGAGTCCGGCAGGCCACCAGGGCCCTGGATCCAGTTCCGGGCAAAAAAAAAAGGGAAACAAGAATCCGCTTTCGTTGTGGTGGGAAACACCAGGGTTCTCCTTGGGAAGTCTCACATCTGTGAACGCGGGTGCTTGGAGCATCCGGCCCCTGGAGATACTTGTGAGATAGTCTCTGTCAGGAAAGAGAGCATGTGCATCGATAAGCCGGATGGTCCTCCCGGCTCCCTGCCCGGCTCTTCGAGTCATGTAGGCACGGCCTCCAATTCCTGCCTCGGTCTCCGAGAAGCAGTTTGGGGAATTGAATCTACTGTTCTCTTCTGTTTGGAGGAAGAAGTCCATTGTCTCTGGGGAAAAGAGGAAGGCGAAGGGGTCGCCTGTTTCGGGACTATTTTTCCAGCAGCTAGGTTCAATCTCTGTAAAAGATCCAGGCACTCCTCCAAGGAACGCACGGTGTGGGATGCGCCCTTATATGAGAACGAGAGGGCAAAAGGAAAGCCCCATCTGTACCTGATGCCGTGCTGAATAAGGATCTCCAAAGCAGGCTTCATCAGTCTCCGTTTTTGTAATGATGGAGGAGAGAGGTCTGCAAAGAACAGTAGAGAGGATCCATCTGGTCCTTGGATGGTTGACATTTTAAGGGTGGTGGCAAGAATCAAATCTCTGGATTGCTGGCGGAGTAGCCTTACTATTATGTCCTTTGGCAGATCAGGGTTTTTATTTCCACCTAGGGCTCTGTGGGCTCGCTCCACTTCCCATATATGGTCCGGGAAGCCTGCCAGGATCTGGTCTATAGTGGCTTTGAGATATCGGGGTAGATCAATTATTGCTGTTGGCACCCCCCTTATCCGGATATTGAATCTCCGCGAGCGATTCTCCAAGAGGTATTCTCCCCAATGGCACTTCTATCCTTTTCTTGGGCCTCCACCACTTGATCCATTGTCTCCTTTAGAATATTGGTCCTCTGCCCGATTTCATGTAGCTCTTTTTGAAGGGCTGTGACTGCCCTATTGATATGGGACTCCAAAAGGGCCTCAAACTTCGCCATAGAGTTGTCAGCTATGTTAACCTCCGGGTGTAAGGCCTCTGATATCGATTCAGAGTCAGACTGGTCTGATTGTTCCGGAAAGGAAGCTTGTGTTGATGTCTGAGAAGCCCCGGCTATCCGGAAGTGCTCCTCAATTTTTTTTGGAAGGCAGGGCTTTCTTGTTTTTACCCATCTTGCCTGTGCACTTGTCTCGCCGTATATTGGCTGTGCAGGCGTTGCAAAGTCCTGGTTATGTAATAAGGCAGGGACTCCAGTTGCACCCCTCCCGAGGCACGAGCAAGCTGTTCTTAAAATATTGTATAAAAGGATTCAGTTCATATTCAATTGTGAGCTTAGCCCCTACCGGCCAGATCTATTCACTGCATTAGCATATCCCCTCCAGGTTGCATGGAGGCAGAAAGGAAATTTTGGAGAAATGCAGCTTGCAATGTAGCAGAGGCGCCACTAGATGGCAGTGTCTCTCTCTAGACTGAAAATAAGGTTGTTGTTTTGCTGAAATCACCCCCAGGGTGCGGCAGGAAATAGAAAAACTGTAGTACAGTTTGGCAAATGAGAAAAGTTCTGCACAAAATTCACACAGCACTCACGAGCCTCAGCAAATATTCAGTCTCTTTTTGTTTTTCCTCTCCCCCTTATTGTGGGTTCCTGTAGAGTGAGACAAGGTAGAATATAGGGAAGTAAGTCCTCTGCCTTAAAGCTACAGGGAAATAAGTCTCCAGTATGGAGGTTGTGCCAGTCCTCTGCCCTGTACTCAGCGTGCTGTAGCCTGCTTACTCTTCTCCCCTCCTTCTGTCCCTGGGGATCTAGTCCTAGCTATTATTAGGGGCTCTCACAGCTGCTGCCCAGGGTCAATGTCAGTCAGTGTACCCGTTAAGGTCTTGGAGTGCAGTGTCTCTATTCCTCCTCCTCCTCCCCTCTCACCTTCTCCCAGACCTTTACAGGGGCCCCAGGCGCAGGGCCAGGTTCCCCTCTTACCCCCTGACGGTCCTCGGGGTTCCCGGCTCCTGCCCCGGTTCTCTGAGGTGGCTGGGGGGAAGAAACAGCCTCCTGGCGCTCTCCTGAGCCCTGGCGCGCTTCCAATCGCCGGCTCCTGGCTTCTGATGGTGGCCTGTGTCGCAGCCACCGCGTCTTGATGCTGCTGCCTCTCTGGGCGCCCCCGGATCCGCCGCTGCTCTACTGCCCGATCTCCTGGGCGTCCAACAGCCTCCCCTACGCATGGAGACAGGGGGGAGCTGGGAAGGGTCCGGGGGGGTCTGTGCTGCTAGGCCCCGATAGGCCTCGATCACGGGTCCTCGAATTGGGGTCCCCGGAGGCAGGGAAAAACGCGCCCAGCACTTCTCTGGAGGTGGGGGAGCCTCCTCTGGGCAAAAATACAGCTCTCGCCGGCAAAAGGCCTATGTTAGAGCCTTTGCCCTTCTGCAGACACGGAGCTCCAGCTCCACGCGTCCTCTCGCTTCGGCCGCTTAGCCATGCCCCCAGGGATTTTTTTAATGTGATGTTTTAATCCGGTTCAATTCATTTAATTTGATTTATTTATCCTCCTCAATTAAACTGTCACCTTAGAGTAATCAGAGTAATAGATTCAAAGGAACCACCCCCTCACACATCTTGGACTGCTGTGACCTAAGGCCACACCCACAGGGGAGGGGCCTCACACTACCATGGTAATATTGCTCAATGCAGACACACTGCATGTCACTGTCTATTTGCTAACCACATACAACTGGTATTAAGCTCCTCCCCTGTGGGTGTGGTCTTAGGTCACAGCTGTGCATCAGCTTCCAGAGGAGCATAAAGTGAGAAAGGAGGTGGCTCAGAAAGCTTAATAATAATAAATGGAGGAAGTAGTTCCCTGATACTCCAAAATGGACAACAGTCAGGACAACATTGATGCAAAGATGCATTTCCAGAGCTTCATGAAAAATAAAACTTGTTTGTTTTTATAAAAAAGTAACCAAAGTCCAAAAGTCCAGAATTCATATTTTATGGATACACACACACATTTTAATATAATGGGATTCAGAAGGAAACAGGTATGAAGTTTACATAGTAAAAGAGACTTCCAAAGAACACAGTTAACCTTTTGAATCAGTTTATTGTACTCTTAGAGCCTCATTTATAAAAATACACCTAAACAAAAACCTTCTTTCAGATGCAACGAAAAAAAGATTCCAATGTCCAGTTATGCCACTTTAATGCATTGGTTTAAATTCATGCTAGAAAAATATATGAGTTCCATGTCCCTTTAAGTCAGAACCTTTTAATGTAAATATTGGCAGATTAAATGGGCTTATTGGTTCTTATCTGCCGTCTTTATTTTTAAATGATTCCAAAATGCAGCACAGATTATATGTAGTAAAGTAAATTGACCCCTAGATGGAAACAGAGAATAACATGAGAATCCAATCCCTACATACACTTGATATGAAAGGGACACAATGAAGGTTCCACATATGATATGATTTAAAACTTTAGGTTAAAAGTACCTTACAAATGTACTCTTATTAATAAAACAACTTTTGCTCAAGTAATCTTATTGATCTTCACAGTTTTATCTGTCAATTAGCCCTTATGATAGATCATTGTAATTAATTGCTAATTATCCCCTGAGGCTCTGATGATTTGCTCATACACCAGGGTGTAACTAGACTAATTATAGAAATGATTCCCTATGTCTTGACCATGCGCAGTGTTTTCATTTTCATCTGGGTTTTCACTGAACACAATAGGACTAGAATCCGAGGACACAATCACATATAATAGTTGTGGTAAGTTACGAATGTTGGTCATGCAATGTTAAAAGTTACAGGCTTGCGCATGCGCAATGAGCGCCGACTACTTATTCTTCTAACCCATGAATCTGTCATGTGGAGTTCCTCAAGACTATTTTATCTCCAATGCTGTTTACTGTATACAAGTCACCACTGGCAGAGACCATCAGAAGACAAAGCCACAACTACCACTGTTTTGCCAATGACACACAGCTTTGCTTGCCATTTGACCAAGATGCAAAACAATAAACCGTTGCTCCTAAAAGATGTCTAAAACAGCTCCAAGATTAGGTGAGTAGGAGCTGGCTGAGGCTGAACCCAAAAAAGACAGAGGTACTATTGTTGGGCCCCTGTCAGATGACAGCAGCTTCCTTGGGCCAAACAGAAGTGGGCCTTCAACCTGGGGACTTCCAACTATTACAATCTGAACATGTGCACAACCTTGGGGTTGTTCTAGATTATAGTTTAAAATATCAAGTGCCAGGTGTTATCAAATCCTTCCATCTATAGAACATAGCCAGGATAAAGAACCTGATATCCCCAGAAGGCCTTCCTACTTCACTTCATATCTTTATATCATCCCTGGACTACGGCAACTGCTATTATTACATAAAGAACTACACCACTACAGAACTGACACCAGGTTATTAATAAATCTTGTTCCTGTCACATAACACTGTCCTCCGTGCCCTACATTGTCCACCAAGCTCTGCATTTGCTCAATGTGAAAGATGGCAAAAATGTAAGCGTGGCCTGCTGACCTACATGATGAATGCTACACCTATCCGAAGGAGCTCCTCACTCTTTATGGTACCATTCGTACTCTAATTTGGACATTTGCAAAAAAAGAGACTGAAGATCATGTTCTTCACCCAGGCCTTCCAATAAGTTACAACTCTCTCTCTCTCTCTTTTTTTTTTTCATCCTTTCCCTAAGTTCTTTAGGTCTCTTCTGGGATAAAAGTGCAATATAAATATTATTATTATAATTACAAAGATTTTTTCATCTGTAGATATCATCTACAACCAACATGCTTATCTCCAGGGCCAGTCTGTACTGTTATCTCCATCACTCAGTAAATGCTATTGTATAAATTCTGCTAGACGAGATAATGGCAGAGGTTTCCTTGTGTGTCGAACTCTTGATGGAACTCCCATTTGGTGATGTCATAGTAGTATAATATCAGCTTGGTCAAGGAAAGCCCTCACTTTCACATCATCGGCCAGACACCAACCATCCCCAGACCATGTGGGCAATCTATCACATAACACAGGTAGGACAGACTCTTTTACTACGTATTTGTGTCTATGTGTAACACGGAATTTACTCTTCAGTTGTCAACTCAGATGATTTGAAGTTTCTTTCTCCAGACAAATGTATAGGTAAGATATTAATAGATGTGATTTATACAATGAAGTTATTATAGAAGTGAATCACTTACTGCAGCAATAATGTACAATAACTATTATAAACCATCAATTCAGTCATGGCCTAGGGTGGTTCAACGTCTCTTTTTTCCCCTCTTCCCCTGTAGTTGTTCATCACACCTCCGAACATCTTATACTGTTAAAGTGGGACTTAATTTCTTGTAAAAGTATGCACTATTAGGACGTGTTACAACCAAACGGTATATCTTGTAGATCTACTACTCCAGGCTTCTAATAACCAGAGGGACTGGTGAAAGTGGGACAAGATCAGAACTAGAATATGTTTTTTTTTACTCTTATATTTGGGACTTCAAAAAAAGATGGCCAACAAGAGGTTAAGAGGGACAGGTGGATTTTGCTGGAAAAGATGGCCTGTCTACCCAAAATAGCATTGGGAGCCATGATTCACTCTTTTGTCTTCCCTTCTATTTCAAAATCCAGTCCATCCTCTTTCTTCTTCCTCTTATTCAACATTAAATAAACCTTTTCTTTTTATTTCATTTTAAGGTTTTATTAATTCTTAATTGTCATTTCTCTCCTGCTTACTAGCCCTGGTAGTCTCACCATAGTGTGATCCAGATACTGGAATAGCATAATCTTCTACAATCAAAGTCTCCTCCCAGAAACCAAAATGGTAGATCTCATAGCAACATGATTGCATGTAAAATTGAATACATTGGAGAGTGTGCTATTTTATTTTGCTCTGCATATTATCAAATATATTTCTTCAAAACAGAAATATATGGTGGAGCTAGAGAATGGAGGGCCCTGGTGCAAAAATAGATGTTGGGCCCCCCAGTACCTATTCACTCAGTGCCACATTCCCAAGAACCCTGCCTATCACAGCTCCCCTCCTTAAGACCCCTCCCAATAATAGCACTCTTCCCTTACCCCCTGCCTGCGTGAAGTTCCTCTGCCTGCAGCACAGCTCCTGGACATGCATAGGGCCCCTACACTATACTACAGATTGCAAGAGCAATGCCTTTGTGGGCACATTTCTATGTCTCTGCCAAGGTTCCCAGTGTGCAGTCCAATAACTGTATTTCTCCGAGTTATCGGCTCGCAAGTGATGAGCGCCTTTGGTCGTACGCACCACGCAGAGCGCGATGACGTCTCGTAGTTTGACAACTATTATATGGGATATTATCTCTACATAGGACCCAGTTCCTCTGACCACTTGCACCACTGATAGCTCCGCCCCTGATGTGGACAGTGAACCTCTAATTCCAGTTGCTATATAGTATAGTACGTTTTCCAATAGTTTGTCCTCTAAATCACTAGAATCTTTCTACTAAATATATTTTCAGTTGTTGAATTCTATATTTATAAGTGTGTTTTTTTTACCTCATACAAACCCATAAGAAATACAATAATAAACATGCTTTATTTAAATTCACAAAGTCCCATTGTTGTTTATTGAGGTTTAAAGGACAGCCGTCATTCAAGAAACACTGCACATTTGTGAAGAGGTAAAAGGAGGTAAAATATTTGGATCTTATTGAAGCTGCCACATATTGCCTTACCCCACACATGCACATAAGCAGACAACTTGCATCAGTAACTGCAAGCCCTCCTCTCCAGAAAAGTAAATGCTCCTTTCACACACACAAAACTATCACCAAATGTTCATGGATGTATCTAGGGTCTAATTAGAAACTAGCTTTATGGCTTATTTCCTGTCCAATTATGCTCCCAAACAAAAAGAGTCAGAGTAACATATGTAGGTTTGCTCTATAGGCCGCGTTACCTACTCTGAGAGCAGCCTCTTAATATATCAGTCTGGTGTCACTCAAAGAGTGATCCAGGTATTTCTCCCTGTGATGGTCACAAGTGGCTAAAAAAGGCTGGGTTACCATGTCCATAGTACCAACCTATAAAGGTTAGTTTGTTCTCTGACTGAGCACCTCTAGTTTGTTTTTGCTTTTTTAAATTATGCTCCTAGTCAGACTCAACGTTTTTCATTGTTTTAGGTTTCTTGGGCAAGAACTGGCAGAACATTTCCTTTTTCCAACATATGAAGATCCAGCAATTTCTGTGCAGCCTGGCTCCTTGGTCCTTGCAGAAGAAGGTAGGTGACCAGTATTTAATTATATATAGAATGTCACAAGTAGACAACCAATTAATGTAGTACTAGGTTACTGAAAATATACGTTGTATCAGGTTTGTAAAGAGTGAGGAAGTGGGTCCTAAAGGGAGATGCAGTCTGGACACTGTCTACTTAGAAGTGGGAGGTTATTCCAGTAAAGGGTGCACGAGGGAGAAAGAACAGACGTCGCTGGGCGCAGGGTAGGAATGATACTGTTTCTGATCACAGAGAGTGACATATAGGAGGAGATTCATAAGGCAAGGTACAGAGGAGTAAGGTTGTGTAGAGATTTTTAGACAATGGTGTCACGACCTGGAGACGAGGGGTCCATGTACCCCTAATTCGCCTGATTTAGCCAACAGGAACAATCTCTGAGTGGCAAAATTTGTGTTCATCTCGAGCGCCCAGCATGCCGATTCAGATTAGAACATCATTCATGGCAAAGCAGGAAAATCAGATACCTTAATTAGGATTTCACATTATACAAGAAATACACATGCACCCTTTGCTTGGTGAAGAGAGACAGAGTTTATTCTCCTTACACAGATATTTTAAAATAGCACACAAGAATCCACCACATGCTTTCCTCCCCCTCTGAGATACAATTGATCTGATTTCGGTTGTCAATAGGTTAGAGAGGGAGGTCTGGAAAGTCAGGGTCTGGTATCTATCCCACATGCCAACCTGGGGGATGGAGATTGGAATTACTAATATCATAATGCTTAACATATTGTATAAACCATTGTTGACCTCTATCAGCATCAGTGAATATCATGCAATGTGATCAACACATTAAACATGAAACAATTTCCCCAATTCTACATTAGCACAAAAAGCTTCTACTTAATGTATCAACCCACATCTCTCCTTCCCCCGTGCCCTTTCTGGCAGAACAAAAATTCCAGGGGGTTATAAACTATCTTTGTCCTGTAACCTCTGAACTGATTTATAATATTATGTCTGGGGCCTACTTTTGAGTGCAAATACATTATTTAAACTTCATACAATGACCCACATCAATGGTACTTTTTAATAGGGCTTGGCATCACAGTATCATGTCCTAACCACAACCTGAACACTAAATATTATATAAACAATTCTTAGTAGGCCCAAATACTCCCAGGCCATGCTTCTTGGGGATCTGGAGTACTGCATCACAGCCTGAGGCCTAACATTACCCAGGTTATTACGGTCATAACAAAATAGTCCATGATAGAAGAAAATATTCCTTGATTTCAGTTACCAGGTTCTCCTCAGGGCCCACACAGTCCATAGTCCCCAAAAGTCCAGTGGGCCATCCTGGGCAAATGGTTACAAGGAGCTTGAGGTAATAGACAGGAAGCAATTGGACTTGGCCTAGAAGGCTGTAGGTGTAGGTTGTGTGGAAGACTGTATATTAGCCAAACTGGGGAATTTTCTATTTATTGAAGTGGCGTAAATGCATGAGCTGGGATACCGATAAGATTATAGGTAAAGGTTGTAAGGAAATGTTTCAGACCAATAGACCATTCATAGTCATAGCATGAGAAAGGGCGTATTGGTTGCATTACTATGAAGGTCTGACATAAAAGTTATTTTTAGCTATAATCCTGATATCCTGGTGGTACTGACATTTTTTTGGATGATCTTGTATTCGGACCCTGGCAGAGGCTGATTTTTTAGGTGATAAATTGTATTTCTTCATTGAAACTCACAAATTAAATATCCACTCACGGGTCAAACACCACTAACACATGAAATGTTGCTTGCAAACTAACCATTACTTTGTGACTAACATCCCTCAAAAAGTAAACAATTTGCCATGTTATCCACCCATTGCTCTGGTCTCTATCTAGTCATTATCTCCACTTGTTTAGCATCCATCCACTTTGACATTCTGCACTAAGGTCTTATTTAGAAACAATGTGTCATTGCTATGCATGCATGTATAACTTGGATGTAATTACATGACGCAACATGGACATCAATTGGAGCCTATTTTAAAGCGCCAGCAACTGAGCAATTGTGCTCAGTTGTTTTGCCCTATGCTGCATCTTGATGATTCTTACCTTTTTGATTTGCCTGGATTGTTGTGACCTTGGCTGTGTTTCTGATCTCTGGTACCTAAACACTTTCAAGCTCAACTATTTAACACTTCCATTCACAATTTTCATTATGACCAGTTTATAATAATTGTATTTATTTATTTATATTTGTCTTATTCAATAACCAGGCTCTTTGCTGTGTCTCTAACCAAAACTTGGACACTTCATTTTTCCACTTTGGACTGAATACTGAATTAGATTACAGATTTTTAAAATTACTTTTTATCTACCTGCAGGTCCAAAAGCCGCTGATTACTGGAGACGTCTACGCGAGAAATCACAAAGACAACTAATGCAGGAGGTTAACAAGTTACCAGAACGGCTGAGGGTGAGATTTTCTATGTGAAGTTAAACTGCAAAAGATACAAATTGTTGTTTTCAGCCTTAAATCTACCTAAACATATCAGTGGATTTTCTTCCAGCTTTTCCACATTGCAAAATATCCAAACATTTATTTTTTCAGAACTCCCTTATCAATTCATGTATAAAGGGAAATGGAAGGCTCCTGGGTGTTATTAGGCATATAATATCCCTGTGTATCTATTTACTCTTATATACTTTATATTATTATGAAGTGCTTATAAGATCTGTTTTTACTGCCTAAAATCAGACAAAGAGTCCCTGAATGGGTCCACCCACTGCAGTGTATGTAGACACATACCCAAAGATACTTGCTGTGCTGTGTCTCATACTAACCAATCAGTAACAAGCTGCTGAGACGTGATCACCGATAGGACACAACACTGCACATCCAGCCCTACAGAGTCTGTGTCTGTATACACCACAGAGAGCAGACCCATACAGGGACAGTAAAAACAGAGCTTATAACAAAATAAAGTACATAAAAGTAAATAGAAACACAGGGATATTATATGCCTAGTAACATCCAGAAAACTTCCATATGCCTTTAATATCCCTTTTTCATATTATAACCCTAGTACAGTTATTTCCTTTTGTGTTGTTCCTCTGGTAGTATTTTAAGTGGCCCCAAACAGAACTGAATTTAAAGCCAATGTAAGCCAAAAAGTTCTAGCATGCATTTAAAAAATCACATTTATAAAACATTTTTTGTAGCAGAAATAATTGATTTATAGTGTAGAAAATTGGGATCTACATCCACCAGCGCCTGCTGCAGTGGCGGCAAGTGGCCGCTAGATGGCGCGGCGGACATTTTGCAGCAATGGCGATATTTCAGACAAATTGTAACCTTAGAAGGTTATACTAACCCTTAAACAAACCCTAACCCTCACCCTAAGCCTATGGTATCGGCACTGAAAATCTGATATGTTACAGGAAACAGAGGGTCAGTGAGCCTTATGGATGTAAATCAGATAAGGAAACACTATTAATAGGGTCTCCATTCATGAGTCCTATACATATTCAGGCCTGAAAGTATTTCCTTAGATTGTCACCCTTACCCTTAATAATCAACCCTTCTACTTGAAACCATGACCTCTTATTCTTATAACCTTGTAATACCTACTCGTTTGTCTCAATACTGAAATCTCTGTATTTTCCCTGTTTCAGAGCTCAGGCTTTAGCCAACTGCCCCCCTCCCACCTACAGGAAAGTATCTGGCGCTTCAGGCGAACGTTGGGACTGATGTGTAGAGCGTCAGAATCCAACCAGGAAAAGGCCATGCTTATCATGACCAACAACCCCCTACCTGACCTCAACATCTGGCAGCAGAAAGACTCATCCTTGGGGTACCTGTGCAAGGCGCCCTCGCAGCGCAAAGTAAATATTACAACTATACAGAACTGGGAAAAGTGACATTATTTGTGAATTGTTATGCAAATGATGACTCCAGATAATAATTAAATGTTTTATTTTATTAATTAGTAATGGAGCATGCTTGTTAATTTTTGTAGTGCCCCAATGTTAACATGTAGTCAGATCCCCTCGCACACACTTATCAAGGGTTCAATATACAAGTCTCCAGGGACAGACCTACCAGTGGTGCAGATTGTGAAGTGCACCAGGGCCCTCCTCTGGAAGAGGGCCCAGTGCGTGAATTATTATTTTTTGCATTTCATTTTTTTATTTTGTAGTGTAGGGATGGATACTAAGAGGGGTGGGTGCTGTGTGGAGGTGGATGTTGAGCTGGAATGGGTACTATGTAGCAATAGTATTTCTCTATTTATGTAGTGTAGTGTAGGGGTCCCCTCACCATGGCCCTGTACGAGCCTAGGGGCTCTTCTGTAAATAGAGGAGCTTCACACAGGAGGCAGATAAGGGAAGGGGTTCTATTTTGGGAAGAGGTCTTAAAGAGGGTACCTGTTATGGGAAGGGTCTTGGGGAGAGACACTGAGTAAATCGGTACCTGGTGTTTTCAGAGCAAAAAATAATTTACAATCTCCCCAAGATTTTTTTGCACCAGAGCCCTCCATTCTCCACCAATACAAGGCACATAAAAATAATAGGGGACATCCTTGTCTTGTGCCTCCTTATATTTCTTTTGGAGTGGAGTGAAAGTCCATTGTGCATATGTGTAGAGTAGGTTTATTGTAGAGACAAAACAACAAAGTCAGAGGTGCTCATCAGGGAACAAACTAACCTTAATAGGTTACTTCTATGGACATGATAATCTACTTTGAGAGCAACCTCTTTTAGCCACTTGTGCCCTTCACAGGGAGAAATATCCTTTAGTATATCAGTTTGGTCCCACTCACTAGAGTGACCCAGCCCCAAATTACCAGGCAATTCTACTCTGAACAGGAGAAACAGCAAACCCCAGATGTACGTTTCGGCCTTCATTGGGCCTCATCAGTGAGGTGTAGCTGAACTCACTAAGGCACAGTCAGTAAGGGGTCAACGTCTGGAGTCCCTATAACCCTTAGGGAGATAAATCCCTAAGGGTAATTTGCAAAAACAAAACAACAAAGTCAGAGGTGCTCAATCAGAGAACGAATTAACCTTAATAGATTAGTTATATGGACATGAAATAGCTTGAATGATCTCAGTTGGTAAGTTGTAGTGAGATAGAACAGTAAATAAAAAAAGACCATAGTGACATGATGGATTGGACATTGTGATTGATAGCAGATAGGTGTAAAGTAATAATCTTGCGTACATTATTAATACACATGCAGAGACTGGGCACCTTAAAGGAGTCACAGACATAATACTGTATATCTCTGGAATTATTTACAAACAACACATCCATGATCATTTGTGTCCCCACCCAAACATAGATAGTTTGTTTTATTGCCTCATATTCTTTTCATTAAGTTCTAGAGAGGACCATACAGTACTCAAGAAAAATGTTTTAAGTAGATGACTTAATTAACTCTTTATCCTTCTCAATGTATTGCAATTGGCATATAAAATATACACTCCATTACTTCAAAGAGTAAAACAATTCTAATCTACTGGAACCTCCCCCTTTCTTCCTGTTCTCTTTTATGCACTTTGTTTCTCTGGGATATCTATCTTCTTGTGAAGTGTATATTTAACTTTATATGACAATTACATTTAAGAGAATGAAATTAAATAATCAACCTAATTCAAACATTTATATGAAACAAAAATGTTAACCCTTTTGTTGTTTACATAGCAAATATTGTAAAACTTTTGGAGAAAGAATTAAAGGACAGTAGAAGATGATATTAGCAAACATGGCAGCATACCTGAGAGAGAACAGGAAGAAAGGAATCTGACAATCTGTTTCCCTGTGATATTTCTCTTTTTAGAAGGAAGTGTATACTTATCTTTTTTTAGGACAATTACATTTAAGAGAATGCAATTAAATAAATAACCTAATTAAAACATTTATAGGACACAAAAATGTTAACCTTTTTGTTGTTTACATGGCAAATATTGTAAAATGTTTGGAGAAAGAATTAAAGGACAGTAGAAGAAAATATAGTAAAGGCAAGGAGAGTGATGTAAACTGTATTTTTTAATGAAACCTTGGGATATTTTATTATTTTGGATAAAAACTCAACCTCTGACTGACCCAGGTATAACCCTGTGTCAATATTGTCTACTAAAATGTTATCCTTTTCTCAGAATAAAAATAGATTTTTTCCTTCATAAAACAAATTAAAATAAAAGGCAGAACTGGAAATGCATTTCATATAATACACTGTTTAACTTTTTCATTTTTATATATATATTTTTAAGAGTGATTTTATTCAACGTGGAGGATCCTGAATTGAAACTAATGGACACTCTTTTCCATTAAATCTTTTCTACATTCACATCGTGCTGAATAGGAACAAAAATAGAAAAGCAGCAGAAAACCTTTATTTTCTCATCTATGCATTTTTACAGCGGCAAATGTTCATTTTATAAGGATCTGGTCATGACCTTGTCAGGATAAAGACTTTTTTGAAAACTTATATAAAGAAGCGGAGAGAAATTTAGTTGTTTCCATGTCAGTTTAATCTTACAGAGTTATATAAATAATAAATAAGCCACAAAACATTTTCCAAAACTGAAAATTTAGAAAGCTCTTTGAGCATTTTTTATTTTATAAAAATGTTTTAACTAGGTTTATTTAATTAATTGTTTCCTTCTAAATGTCATTTTCCTTTAAATCGTTTTTGTTGTTGTTTAGTCATTCAGTCATGTCTGACTCTCTGTGACCCTGTGGCCCTGTGATCATCTTCTCCTCTGCCATCTGCTTCGTTATGTACCTTCATTCTTTCCCAGCAGCAGAGTCATTTTACTTATTTCTGAGAAGCCAACAGACTAACAGCCTGTCAGCTTCCGGAACATAAAAATCATGTAAAACACCCCAGCTATACTTCTTACAATTTGGTTGGTGGTACAGGTGGTGCCAAGACGTCTTCTGCCTCCTCATGCATCAGACTCTATAGATATAAATCCACTGCACATACTCACTTTGTAGAGTAAAGGCAGATCTCACCCCATATTTTATTGCAGCATCAAATAGGTTAATTCTTAACCCTGTGCTAACACTTGCACTTTATCCTGTGTCCTTAGAAAGTATCTGATCAAGAGAAGCCCTTTCATTTACCACCTCTAAAGATGTCTCAAACTCAGCCAAGTGGGACCAAGAACTCAAGAAGTATCCAAACCCCGAGTACAGGAAAGAAGAACTACAGGTTGTGTTTATTATTGTGTATTTGTGTTCTGTATTTGTGTTGTGTCTGTATTTGTGTTGTGTCTGTGTATTTGTGTTCTGTATTTGTGTTGTGTCTGTGTATTTGTGTTGTGTCTGTGTATTTGTCTTGTGTCTGTGTATTTGTGTTATGTCTGTGTATTTGTGTTGTGTATTTTGTGCTGTGTCTGTATTTGTGTTGTGTCTGTATTTGTGTTGTGTCTGTGTATTTGTGTTGTGTCTGTATTTGTGTTGTGTCTGTGTATTTGTGTTGTGTCTGTATTTGTGTTGTGTCTGTATATTTGTGTTGTGTCTGTGTATTTGTGTTTGCTACTGTGTATTTGTATTGTGTCTATGTATTTGTGATGTGTCTAGGTATTTGTGTTGTGTATTTGTGTTATGTCTGTGTATTTGTATTGTGTCTGTGTATTTGCGTTGTGTATTTGTGTTGTGTCTGTGTATTTGTGTTGTGTCTCTGTGTATTTGTGTTGTGTGTCTGTGCATTTGTGTTGTGTCTGTGCATTTGTGTTGTGTCTGTGTATTTGTGCTGTGTCTGTGTATTTGTGTTGTTTCTCTGTGTACTTGTGTTGTGTCTCTGTGTATTTGTGTTGTCTGTGTGTATTTGTGTTGTGTGTCTGTGTATTTGTGTTGTCGCTGTGTATTTTTGTTGTGTCTCTGTGTATTTGTGTTGTGTCTGTGTATTTGTGTTGTGTATCTGTGTATTTGTCTTGTGTCTGTGTATTTGTCTTGTGTCTGTGTATTTGTGTTGTGTATTTTGTGTTGTGTCTGTATTTGTGTTGTGTCTGTGTATTTGTGTTGTGTCTGTATTTGTGTTGTGTCTGTGTATTTGTGTTATGCATCTGTATTTGTGTTATGTCTGTGTATTTGTGTTATGCATCTGTATTTGTGTTATGTCTGTGTATTTGTGTTATGCATCTGTATTTGTGTTATGTCTGTGTATTTGTGTTGTGTCTGTATTTGTGTTGTATCTGTGTATTTGTGTTATGTCTCTGTATTTGTGTTGTGTCTGTATATTTGTGTTGCGTCTGTGTATTTGTGTTTGCTACTGTGTATTTGTATTGTGTCTGTGTATTTGTGTTGTGTCTGTATTTGTGTTGTCGCTGTGTATTTTTGTTGTGTCTCTGTGTATTTGTGTTGTCGCTGTGTATTTGTGTTGTGTATCTGTGTATTTGTGTTGTGTCTCTGTGTATTTGTGTTGTATTTGTGTATTTGTGTTGTGTCTGTGTATTTGTGTTGTGTCTCTGTGTATTTGTGTTGTATTTGTGTATTTGTGTTGTGTCTCTGTGTATTTGTGTTGTGTCTCTGTGTATTTGTGTTGTGTTTGTGTATTTGTGTTGTGTCTCTGTGTATTTGTGTTGTGTCTGTGTATTTGTGTTGTTTGTGTATTTGTGTTGTGTCTGTGTGTATTTGTGTTGTGTGTCTGCCTATTTGTGTTGGCAGCATGCAAGGGAATATACAGGGAGAAAGGGAGTGGTTCAATGTGCCAACCAGATACAAGTCAGCTATTCATTTTATATATAACTAGTCCCTTGCCCGTCACAAATTACGGGATAATATTTTATTTTTCTGTTACCCCCCTGTGTCGCTTCCCCCCTCCGTCCTTTGTGTCTCCTTCCCCATCTCCCTCCCTGTATCTCTTTCCCTCTCTCTCCCTCCCCTGTGTCTCTTTCCCCTCCCTCCACTCTGTCTCTTTTCCCTCTCCCTCCTCTGTGTCTCTTCCCCCCTCTCCCTCCCCTGTGTCTCTTCCCCCTCTTCCTCCCCTGTGTCTCTCCCCCTCCCCTGTATCTCTGTTTCCTCTCTCTCCCTCACCTGTGTCTCTTACCCCTCGCTCCCCTGTTTCTCTTTCCCTCTGCCTCCCCTGTGTCTCCTTCCCCTCCTCTCCCTCCCCTGTGTCTCCTTCCTCTCCTCTCCCCCCCTCTGTCTCCTTCCCCTCCTCTCCCCCCTCTTCCTTCCCTGTGTCTCGTCACCCCTCTCCCTCCCCTGTGTCTCCACCCCTCCCCTGTATCTCCGTTTCCTCTCTCTCCCTCACCTGTGTCTCTTCCCCCTCTTTCTCCCCTGTGTCTCTCCCCCTTCCCTGTATCTAAGTTTCCTCTCTCTCCCTCACCTGTGTCTCTTTCCCCCTCCCCCGTGTCTCTTTCCCCCACTCCCTCCCCTGTGTCTCCATCCCCTCCTCTCCCTCCCTTCTGTCTCCTTCCACTCATCTCCCCCCTTTTCCTCCCCTGTGTCTCGTCACCCCTCTCCCTCCCCTGTCTTTTCAACCCTCTTCCTTCTCTGTGTCTTTTTCCCTCATCTCCCTCCCCTGTGTCTCCTTCCCCTCCTCTACCCCCTCTCCCTCCCCTTCGTCTCTTTCTCCCTCTCCCTCCCTTGTGTCTCCTTCTCCCTCTCTCTCCTCTGTGTCTCTTTCCCCATATGCCTCCCCTGTGTCTCCTTCCTCCCTCTCCCTCCCCGTGTCTCCTTCCCCCATCTCCCTCCCCTGTGTCTCCTTTCTCCTACCCTATGTCTCTTTTCCCCCTCCCTCCCCTGTGTCTCTTCCCCCTCTCCCCTGTGTCTCTCCCCCCCCCCCCCCACCCTCCCTTCCTTGTGTCTACCTCCCACTCTTTGAAAGTGCTTGCAACTGCTGTTGGCTTGTTACAAATAAGTGAACTGTAATGTTTGTGTGACGCCATGACCCTGTAGATAAAGACTTAGCTTAGCCTAGCACTTAGAATTCACAAATAGGAAAGATGGCAGCCTACATGTGAGTATACAGGAAGAAATAGGATGTTTTAAATGGTGAGTTGATAGTTTGTTGTTTTTTTACAAATAAGTGAAATGTAATGTTCGTGCGATGCCATGACCCTGTAGATGTAGTCTTAGCTTAGCTTATGTTTTATATGATAATTACTTTGAAGCAGAAAGTCTTAATAAAATAAACCTAATTAGAACATTTATATACTATTAAACAATGCCTGAAGTGTCCATTTAATAACCAGTAATAAAGTGCCAGGATCTTAAAAAGTAATTTCTTCTAAACCATAACAACATCCATTATCTAAAACTCATTTACATTTATTTTAATAGCATTCAATTGCAATTATACTTATGATAACATGATAACGACCCCAAACACACCTCCAAGACTACCACTGCCTTGCTAAAGAAGCTGAAGGTAAAGGTGATGTCTCCAGACCTAAACCCTATTGAGCATATGTGGGGCTTCCTCAAACGGAAGGTGGGAGAGTGCAAGGTCTCTAACGTCCACCAGCTCTGTGATGTCATCATGGAGGAGTGGAAGAGGACTCCAGTGGCAACCTGTGACGCTCTTGTGACATCCATGCCCATGAGGGTTAAGGCAGTGCTGGGAAATAATGGTGGCCACACAAAATATTGACACTTTGGGCCCAGTTGGGACATTTCCACTTGGGATGTTCTCACTTTTTTGCCAACGGTTTAGACATTAATGGCTGTGTGTTGAGTTATTTTGAGGGGACAGCAACTTTACACTGTTATACAGGCCGTACACTTACTACTTCACATTGTAGCAGAGGGTCATTTCTTCAGTGTTGTCCCATGAAAAGATATAATAAAATATTTACATAAATGTGAGGGGTCTACTCACTTTTGTAACATACTGTAGATAAAGTTATATATTCCGACATAATTGTGACCTTTACTTTTTGTCCAAGTAATAATAAGTACTTCATCCACTGAATGTTATTAAAAACGTATATTGAAGTTTGCAATTTTTACCCGTCTGGTATCGGTTTCTAATGGGGCCATTAACCCCAAACCTGACAATTATCCCTTATTAATCAACTTTTCTAGTCCACCCTCTAAAGACTAAAGAAATCTCTTTCTAACAGGTAATTATCAACAATAATTACCAATTACCCCTCAGGCTCTGGAGCCATATGCAAATAGAAAGTCTGAGAATTCAAAGCCCCTAGGTGTTATCTAGGCTGAGCACTGATAAAAATTACCCATTAGAAATAGATATCAGATTGTCCTTAGTGGGTGGATCAGATTCGCTGATTAACAGATAACAATGCAAAGTAAGTGTACTGAAGGAAAAAACATTTTTTTATTACATTAAGTGATTAAATAACTTGACATTATCTATAGTTGTAAATCATGATATATGGGTACCTCCGCTGTGTCCCTTTAAAAGGTCAAGTATCCAAAAGGTGTAGCCTGACAGTTAACTCCTTCATGGTATAAAGATCCATATTAATATCTCTATTTCGTCCCAGGTTTGGTAATGATGAATTTTTCAAGAGTAATGGAGAATATACCAAGCGCTGCAATACGAGGAAAGAGCAGATTCAATGGGCGCTCCCCAAAAGCACCTACCAGCACATGCTCAGAATGACTTCAGACGATAAACGTGAGTGTCATAGGAGATGTTTGGAACTATTTTATTAGGACTAGTCCAGGGGTGGGCAAGTTCGGTCCTGGAGAGCCACACACAGGCCAGGATTTAAGGATATCCCTAATTTCTTCAGTCATCCTGATTGACTCGCCTGTGCACAGAAATCCTCAAATTCAGGCCTGATTGGGGCTGTCCAGGACTTGTCTACCCCTGGACTAGCCTATAGTTAATACTTCTGTTCTCAAGAAGCTACGGTTTATGAAGGATTATAAGGGGAGGGTTAAGATAAGAAGTGAACAAGCTGCTTGGTGGATGGTTGTCCAGTTTATGGACTGATCCAGTGGGTCTAGGCCTAGGCTTAGAGGAAATCAAGGATGACAGCTAATGGCGTTTATCCTCTCATCACTTTCATACTCTTTCTTTCCTATCCTCTGGCTTGGTGTGAAGCATTGCTTTAGTATACTTATTGCTCCCTAGCATTGGTATCTACTGATGGTTAATCCCATCCTATTCAAAGCTCCCACATATCTCAGCATGAAGACCATTTTTTGTAGTTAACGTCTAGTTCTGCCGATATTATACTCATAGAATGTATTTAAGTTTGGCTCGGACCTCTCTATACAGGGGGTAGGATTATTCCAAGATTTAGCAATGGTAATTCTTGTTGCTAGGAATATCTGGTTGGTAAGAAGTTGGGCCTCCTTGTTAAAACCAGTAACGGGAAGGCCTAGTAAGGCGTCTTCTGGTTTTTGATGTAATCTTCTGCCCCACAGTTTCTCTACAGTGTCAAATGTTTCCGAGCAAATGTGGGCGATTTGTGGGCACTCCCATAAAGTGTGAAGGAGTGTTCCCATAGATCTACATCCCCTAAAGCAGTTCCTCGTCGAGGATGGATCTGCTAGTTTTAGCCTTGCTGGTGTCAGGTACCACTTAAAAAAATGTTTGTAGGAATATTATATTTTTATATGGTACCCATAGAGGGGTAAGCCAGGAACCTGTCTCTATCAAGGGAGTTATTTTGTTCATCTGGTTCCAAAGGGTAAGAGAATAGGCTACACTGCTAGGGAGTAGAGAATGTTTGACTTGTCCAGAGAGCTTGGCAGGTTCTGATCTCTTAGAGTATGGCTCTCAATCTCCACCCACACAGGTGGATGTTCCTTAATGAACCATTTGGATAGTTGTGCCAATTTAGAAGCCTTAAAATATTTTATTATGTCTGGTAAAGCTAGTCCCCCTTTACTTTTATGGGCTTGCATAGTAGTTTTATTTACTCTTGTTTTTTTATGATCCCAAACAAAGCAAAAGATTGTCCCCTCGAGTTTCTGCATGTCCTTTGTGCTAACTGCTGCTGGAATTGAACTAAAAAGATATAGGAGTTTGGGATGTACATTTATTTTAATGGCATGGATTTTTCCTATCCAGGATGTTTTATATGAGGACCAAGTGCTAATATCTTGCAGTAGCTTTTTTTTTATAATTCTTGCATAATTTGCAGGATATAGAAAACTGTATGGCTTGGGGATATTAATACCCAGGTATTTGACACTGTGTTGAGCCCATTTGAACTAGAAATTAGCTGACAATAGTGCTTCTAAATCCTTTTGGCAAAGAAATGTTAGGTGCTTCACTCTTGCTAGAGTTACCCTTAAAAACGGAAATATTGCCAAAGTGTGATAAAGTGTTAAACATATTAGGAAGACTTGTTAGGGGTTCAGTCACAATGAGCATGATATTGTCAGCAAAAAGGTTAAGTTTGTACTCCTTATTGGCTAACCAGATTTCTTTCACATTTTGGTTCTCTCTTAGGGCAATTGCTAACGGTTCTATGCATAGGGCAAATAGTAGTGGGGAGAGGGGGCATCCCTGTCTCATTCCTCTTTGTATTGGAAAAAGGGACCTGAAACCCTGATAGGCTACGAAGGTTTTTGGTGCTGAATATAACTCTAAAATACCTCCTACCAGACCTTCATTTAGACCGAGCCGTAACAATATCTCGGTTATGTAGGCCCAATCGATCCAGTCAAAAGCCTTTTCTGCATCTAGTGAAAGCAGCGTCAGTGGTAGTTTTTTTGCTGATGCAACATCCATAAGATCCAGAATAAGTCTGGCGTTATCTGGAGCCTCACTACCTTTAATAAATCCCACCTGGTCTGGGTGGATCCACAGGTAACACTTGAGCTACTCTGTTTGCTAATATTTTGGAATATAGTTTGGTGTGCTATTAATTAGGGAAATTGGCCTATAGCTATGGCATTGAAATGGGTCTTTACCTTCCTTAAGTAAAACAATAAAGTAAAACAATAACTTTGCCCTCATTGGTTGACCAGTAAGCAAGCTATTGAATAAGGATTGGAGGTGGGGAGCTAAAATATCTTTAAATTGTTTATATTAGTAGTAAGTAAATCCATCCGGACCAGGGGCCTTGTGGGATTTGGTTTCTTTGATAGCATTTTTAATTTCTTCTATGGTTATCAGGGAATCAATATTGTCTTTGTCAATTTGGGGGAAATTGGGGGGGGGGGGGGTGAATACAGTGTAGCATAGTATTTTACAAATCTATATCTCCTGGTTGGAAGATAGACTTGCTCTTGTCAAGTATGATTTTGGGAATGGATGAGTTTGCTTTCTGCTGGTTTAACTTTTTGGCAAGCATTTTGTTAGGCTTGTTGGCGAATGTAAAAAATCTAGACAGAGTATGTTGTCAGACAGTTACAACCTTCCTCCTCAGAACCCCACACAATTCTTGTTTCAGTCTGTGTATTTCCGCTTGGATCTTGGAAGTACTTGAATGTTTTAAGGATTTCTGGAGCTCTGATATTTTAGAATTCCATTCTTTGATACGTGATAGTTCTATTATTTTAGCTAAAGCCCCTAGTTGAATACAGGTGCCTTTTATTACCGTTTTGTGTGCTGCCCATATCTCTGCCTGGTCTACTTCATATTCACTGTTTAAGTTGAAGTAGTCTTTTTGAATTTTGTCAATTTGAAAGGGTCGGGTTTAGTGACCAGGAAGGTGTACGCCCTATAGGAAGTAGGTCTTTCAAGGAAATACAGACCAGGTCATGATCTGACCAGGAAATGAGATGGATTGCAACGTCAGATAATTTGGGGGTTGGGAGTTGTTGGATGAGAATATAGTCAATACGGGAGTATGAACTATGTCTTGATGAGTAATAAGTGTAATCTCTCTCTTCCGGATGTAATTCTCTCCAGGTATCTATCATACTGTATAGTGGTTTTTAAGGAGAGTTTTTTGAGGGACCTAGTAGCTGTTGGTTTTACTTGGGGCGAAACCATACCTGATCTGTCTTTGCAAGTATCTAAAACCGAATTCAAATCCCCCTCAAGATCGAAGCGGAATGTTGCCAATCAGTCATTAAATCTGAAATTCTATGGTAGAAGGCTGCCTGCTTTGTATTTGGTGCATATACATTTAATATGGATCCCTTACTGCTTGTTAATGGAGCCCTGCAGTAAGACATATCTCCCATCCCAATCTTTATGGGTAGCTGAATGTTGAACATGTAACCTTTTGTGAATATTTTTTTTTTCCAGGGGCATTTGCGTGGTAGGCCAGATTAAAGTGTTTGCCCCAGTATTTTGGGGTTGCATTCTTTTTGAAATGTGTTTCTTGGATCAACACAATGTCAACACACAAGATGCTGTATTGCCGACTAGGTGATCCCTTGGATCATTTAGCCAATGGGCATTATTTGATGCTATTTTGAGATCCATTACTTACCAACTTCTGCAGTAGGGAGGTTTGGTATAAAGATTTTAGTAGATGAGCAGTAGCTCCGGTAAGCTGATATACCAAAGGTTGGTGTTTACTCCGTATGAAGGAAAAGCAATCTTCACCAGAAGAAGAGGAGGAGGGACAAGAGGTCTAGAGCGCCACTACTGATGTCCAGGAATGTCAAGCATTGCAATTACCCAAGAGGAAAGTAAGGATGTGCCTTCATCCATGTCACAGACAATATATGTTTTCCCTTCCCTCTGGATAAGTAGTGTAAATGGAAAGCCCCATGTGTATTTCTAACCTTGGGCCAGCATAGTTTCCAAGAAGGGTTTCATCAATCTTCTTTTAAACAGTGGATGGGGAAAGGTCTGCATATATGCTTGGTTTCGACCCCTGAATTTCTGGTATGCTTGGTCTTGCCGCTTTCATAAACAGGTTCTTGGTCATGTAATAATGGAACTTTGCTATTATGTCCCTTGGTCTTTCACCAGAGGATGGGCAGTTTGTCAAAGCTCTATGTATCCTGTGTATCCTATCAAGCCTGAAAGTGTAGTCTTCCAGGTTGGGTAAAAGAGATTTGCATAGGTAGAGTAGGTATTGTGGAAGATCCTTTATAGATTCAGGAAGATTACGAATTCAGACGTTCTGTCGTCTGGAGCGATTTTCCAAATCTTCCTAGTTATAAAGAAGTTATCTTTGTTCTTCTCTTACTGCTTGCATCTCCTCTTCTAGTTGAGAGTGTGCTTGTAACAGAGTGGCATAGTTTTCTTCAATTTCAGTAACTCTGGAGATCAAGGTACTTTCTGAACCTCTGCCTTGTTCTCCGACCTCAAATAGGAAAACAACACTTTTAATTAAATCAGTGGTTATTTTGTTGTAGAGGACTGCTTTTAAGATAATTGAGTATTTGCCTTTGACATGCAATATTCTTGGATAATCTTGGTGGATCTTCTAATAGAAATTCCAGCCATACCCATCTGAATAGAATGAATAGAAATATAGAAATAAATAGCAATAGAATTGTTACTTTGATAAGGGATGTGCCCCTAGGTGTGGGGTATTAAGTTATTTTACATGGTAGATGGAGCCAAACCACCTGGAGAAAAGAGATAAGCTTTGAAATTATTGTGGCAAACGTCCTTTGATAGCTTTGGTGGGCAGCTTTCAAGCGAGGGAGCTTAATATGTTTTTATTAATTTATTTTTTGGTACTTTGCCACTAATCTGCCCTTGGTTCTCATGATCCAAGGCTGGGACTGGCCCACACACAAGCAGATATTTATTGGAAACAATAGGTTTTGGAAAAGTCCACCTGATATGGAAGGACTACTGTAGTACCACTAAAATGCACTGAAAAAGTTCTAGATTGGGGCCCATAAGGTAACAGTTGATCAATGTACTATTAATTAGCCTTTGTTATACAGTGGGGTTTCAAATTAAACTCCTCCAGATTAGAGAGATACTTCTGTTTGTCCCCTGTCCAAATGCTTGATATTATGTCTCATAAAATATGCGGCCCAGTAAATTCTCTGGCTGAATATTGTTTATTATTATAAAGAGTCACAGCATGAGTAAGGCTACATCCCCAGTGTGCCTGCAGTGTGGAGGGAATTTTGAATTTTTGTCCTTAATTGTAGCATCGGCCACAGTAAGGGCCCTCTTTTACTGATTCATTTCTTTTTAAACATCAGGTTCCTTCACTACATAAAGTAATAATTTTACTTTTTGTTAGTCATATATAGGATATATTCACTTTATGTTGGTTTACTGACTTTAGGCTCTGCGTCATATGAAGGCCCCAGTTCCACCCTATGCTATTCTGGTGGTGTGTGAGAGCTCTGATTCTGGCCGGGGAGATGGCAGTTACTGGTGTCGGGAGTCTAGTGAAGCTCCATGTTGATCTCTTGGGTTGTAAGACAGTGCTCTCTATATTTTGTTATGTGATGTGTGGGTTGAGAGGCCTACCTGTTCCTGATGAGGATACTAATTCGGGTCTGGGAAATTAGGTGGCAGGTTTGGAGTTGGGTGGTTACTGTGGCTCTGCGTGAGTCTCTCTGGTTGTATAGTGGTGTTTTCCACGCTGGTTTGTGTTTCTGGTGTCCACCGAAGTTTAGTGCACAGCCATCTCATGTTAACACTAGCAGTCTCCACTATGTGAGGTGTAGTTGCCAGGGATGTCAGGCCTATCTGCGCCATTAGAAAGTTCCGGTATTAGATTGGGGGAACAACTATCAGGACCTTTTTTTTTTTACTGGAGCTCTAGGTTTGTTGAGGCTTCATTTTTGAGGAGTTTTGTGGAAGTTCAACTCCTAATTTGGTTGTTTTTTGAAGCCTTTAGACAGAGCTCTTATGAGGCATGTACTCTTGCTTTTTGTCTTCACTTTTTCACTTCTTTTTCACTGTAGTGATGTTTTTGAGCGCCAACCCCTCTAGCCCTCTAAATCCTTGCTCATAGCTATGGAGAAATAATGTTACATAGCGCTCCTGCATGAGGAGCACGATACGGGCTATTGCTGTAGTTAATGCTGTAGATCCATAGAGAAGGCAGACAGCAACTCTGATTTCTCCATTGTTGTATATACTGAAGTATTTAATATATCCATAGCGACATCTGGTGGTCATTTGTATAACTACATGTCAACTACAAGACACGAGCCTCACACAAATAGCAGCATTTCTAGACGTCTTCAAAAGTGTTGCACTAGCACCTTAAATTGATATGGATGTTACTGGGTATAGAATATGCCTGTGTATCTATTTACTTTTATGTACTTTATTTTATTAAGAAGTTCTTATAAGCTCTGTTGTTACTGCCTGAAATCAAACAAATAGTCCTTTAAGGGTCTGCCCACTGCAGCATATGCAGACACAGACTCTGTAGGGATGGATGTTCAGTGTAGTGTCCTGGCCTATCAGGAATCACATCTCAGCAGCATGTTGCATAGAGTTGGTCACTGATTGGTTATATGAGACACAGCACAATTACAGCAGAGTCTGTGTGTTCATGAGTTGCAGTGGCAGACCCATACAGGAACGATTTGCTAGACTTTAGACAGTGAAAACAGAGCTAATAAGCACTTCTTTATAAAATAAAGTACATAATAGTAAATATTTATTAGTAAAAACCAGAAACCTTCCATATCCCTATATATATATATATATATATATATATATATATATATATATATATATATATATATATATAGTATTTTTAATACTATAAATATTTCAAGTTTTATTGGTTTCTTTTCCAGAAGCCGCCCGTGGTTCTACCCAAGCACCTGCAGGTAGAAGGCTTTCCTGGGCCCCTCTAACCTTAGCTGCGCTAATGGATTCCAGTCGCGCCGTGACAGTGCCAGGAGAAGGATCCTTTCGACATGGACAATCCCCTCGATGGTTGCTAAACAGTGCCATTACAAATAAATCGCTTGGCTGAGTCATCCAGTGCACGAAATGTAACTTGAGCTTGTGATTTGTGAACATACTCATTACTGCTATACAATTCATCACATACAGTGGCCTCATTAAAGTGTTATTATAGTCATGGCTCTTTAAAGTTGCATCTAGCACAATTAAAGTTCTATAAGCCCAATTACAGTTATCGATACTTCTATTCTGGTTTTCGTTTGCTGGTATCTATGGAATGCCATGTTGGCTTCCCATCTGGGGGGGAAGCGGGGACCTTTTTGAACCCACTATTGACAGCTCTGACCAGCCAAAAGCCCTTTCAGGTAGGGCTAAGTTCAAGAGAGACCACTTAAACCTAAGAGGGACTGTTACAATTAATTTTATCTGTGCAGCTATGGCATGCTGGAATCACCTAAACAGGCCAGGTAAGGGTTAACCGGTCAATGCAATCCTAGGTAAAACTGATATCAATCACTATTTAACCCAAACAAAAATATATGTATGACACAGAATGGGATTGCCATTTCATATTGTCAGTTGCTTTTAATACTACATCATGCCTCCACATACTTTGCAATTAGAGATTAAAGAAACTAATATATAACTATTATAAGGAATGTAACACACTCAGCCTGCACAGCTACTTCTTATAAACGCTGTTGTATGGTGCTTGCTATGTATTCTGTCAACATAAAGGAGGCCCAGCACCTGCACCAGAAGACGTTGTTGGAGGTAGACTAGTTGTGCAGGGACATAGCCAGAGTTGAGGCCTCGGTTATTATCTGGGCCTCCAGTTAGGAGGGACCCTTTCAGGGGTCCTTGTTTGATTCAGTGTATGACATTGACTTTATAATTATTTATTATCCTGATTTTCAAATGACTTTCTCTGGGCCAAATCTACATATTTTAGATTCTTTTTTTAGTGTGTAATCTTAGATTCAGCGTCGATAACAAAGTGTTTTTCATTTTATAATTAATAAATTGGTTTAAGCATAATTAAGATATTTCTAATATTTTAGCTACATTGTGTTAAGCACTTAAGGATTTAGTTTGTTTGATAAGTCCTTATCCAACAGAGAGGAGGACAAAAGCTGCCTAAAACCACTAACTTTAAAAGCTTATAGCTCAATTCATCAGCAATTTTAAAAAGGAAAGCACCTTTTCCACCCTTGTCTGATGTTGCAGAGAATGTCTGGTGTCTTCCTAAAAAAAAATAATGTGCTATGATTTGGGATTGAGTAATGATAAGGAAAAGTAAAATAAAAAAACAAATGGAAAGGATATTACACACCAAGGCATGATATACACATGTACCTAAAAAAAGCACCGGATCACGTATGACTGATGTAGAATAATCAGGTACATATAAAGTACTAAAGAAATACATTTTATTTTTATAACATTGGTTTCTATAATTTGTTTATATGCACAAATCATTTTCATGTGTATATAAAATTACACTTTGATAAAATAAAAAATAATAAGTTTTACATCAAAATAGGTAATGTGTGTGTTTTCTTCCCAGAATCAATTAAAGGGATAGCGATTATGCTTAAAATGTTAATACAACAAAAGCAATTTTACATTGGGCGGACAAAGGCACTACCGTATTGTATATTTTAATATAGAGTATGTCTAACAGTCAATCAACATATTGTACATGGGAGTTATATGCAGAATTTCAACATAAATAAGACTAATGGGATCGGACCGGGTCCTTATGTTCATTTACTGGTTTTGAACTAGAAGGGTGGACTTAGTACTCTTCCTCATCTTCATCTATGATATCATCAGATTCTGTTCCCACCTCTTCATAATCCTTTTCTAGGGCAGCCATATCTTCCCTGGCCTCAGAGAACTCCCCTTCCTCCATACCTTCTCCCACATACCAATGTACAAATGCTCTCTTGGAGTACATCAGATCAAACTTGTGGTCCAACCTGGCCCAGGCTTCGGCTATAGCCGTAGTGTTGCTCAGCATACAGACAGCACGTTGAACTTTAGCCAAGTCTCCATCTGGGACCACTGTGGGTGGCTGATCATTAATTCCCACCTTAAAACCAGTTGGGCACCAATCAACAAACTGGATGGACCTCTTTGTTTTTATTGCGGTAATGGCTGCATTGACATCTTTGGGCACCACATCACCTCTGTACAGCAGGCAGCAAGCCATGTATTTGCCATGCCGAGGGTCACATTTCACCATCTGGTTAGCTGGCTCAAAGCAAGAGTTGGTGATGTCCTGCACAGAAATCTGTTCATGGTATGCCCTTTCTACAGATACAATGGGGGAATAGGTGACCAGTGGGAAATGGATTCTAGGATATGGCACCAAATTAGTTTGAAACTCAACAAGGTCTACGTTCAAGACTCCATCGAATCTTAGAGATGCAGTGATTGACGAGACAATTTGTCCAATAAGTCTATTTAAATTTAGAAAGTTTGGACGCTCAATATCCAAGTTATTGCGACAGATATCATAAATTGCTTCATTGTCTACCATGAAGGAACAATTTGAGTGATCTAACGTGCTGTGTGTGGTTAGAATGGAGTTGTATGGTTCCACCACAGCTGAGGAGATCGTGGGAGAGGGGTAGACTGAGAACTCTAGAATTGACTTTTTCATGTAATCCATAGACAGGTTTTCCATCAATAAAGAGCTAAATCCAGAGCCAGTACCACCTCCAAAACTGTGAAAGACCAGGAACCCTTGAAGTCCTCCACATTGGTCTGCCTGTCCAAAAAAGAGAAGATGTCAGAAGTCAATTGTAAATATTTTTAGAAACAAATATCTCATTTGGAGAAATAGTTTAATAAAACTACAGCAATGGTCATGTATAGTTATTAAAAAATTAATGCTAATAAATGCAAAATTACGCAGTAAGGACACATTTACTTGGTAGTAATTCGATGATGTCAACAGAAGAGAAAATAGGAGGTACTAATGACACTCAATAGATCCCTAGTCAGGCCTTACCTAGACTATGGTGTCCATTCTGAAGACCCTATCTCCAAAAGCATAGGATATAACAAATTAGAAACATCTCAAATGGTGAATGGTCTAAAAGACAAGACTTATAAGGAATGACTTCATGGCCAGAATCGATATAGATTAGATGACAGAATCCTATATATCAGGGATACCATCACGGAGCTGTAGAAGAATCATCATTTACCTTCTAACTTTATACGTTTTTCCTGCCATGTTATGTGCTTAGTGAGACTCAATGTTTTCAAACATATATTTTGGTCCTTAAGTGACCTTTTAATAGCCTTATATACTGTAGGGCAGCAAATCAAGAGGTCTCAAAAATGTATTAAGAAAAATAATAGAAAATTAGAGATAGGACTATTTCACCTAAATCTTGGTGTCTAGATATGTATTGACCACCAAGTTGGCGTGCCAGATTTACTCAACACCAGCGATCTCTGGGACATTTGAAACTATGTTAAATAGCGTAGTGATAATACTTATGCAAATGGGGTGGAGCTCGGCATCACAGCACGTCGGCCAGAAACCTATAAAAGGTTTAAAAAAAAACTGCAAGCATTACAGAGTTCACATGGTATAAATAATGTATAGTTTTGCATGTACCGTCACTTTACCAGTCATTTTTATTGTTTAGTGGTCCTTTAAGTTATCAGTTACATGTTATAGTCCTAAATCCACTTCAATATATAAACTTCCTTCTTTTACCAAAACATTTGTATATGTATGCATAAAAACAATGGATTCCAGACCTTGATAATAATTGACTATCTCTGCGTGAGGTGGGCGCTCAGCAAGCTGTGAATTTCCATATTTACGGCTCATAATGCAGGAGCCAGAACCACATGATCATTGCAGTACATTTGCAGGAGTAAAATATTGTCTATAAACAACAAACTTGCCAGTTTCCGTATACAGTCCAGAACTTTATCAATCTCCTGCTTTCCAATGGTGTAGTGGCCCCTGGCGTAGTTATTGGCGGCGTCTTCCTTGCCCGATATAAGCTGTCCAGGGTGGAATAGGGAGCGCGTCTTCCCAGTGCGAAATTCATCTGAGGGCAAACGAAAGTCAATCAATTTGACAATTAATATATTTACCACAATTCTTGTGCCCTCCCCTACTCCCCCCTCTTGTCACATCCACATACCAGGATTATCACACCAGAGAATCGCCATGTTGGTATCTCTCACGCCTCCAATTTCAAATTACTGTGTGAGGAACTTGTGAACCTTCATATTACACATTTTAATGTACACAGCATAGCAAGTGATTTTGTGATGGTCTACATGTGGTAGATACTGTACAGTAAAACATGAACCAACAGGAAGCATCTAGGTGTGCAGAGTGCATTAGAAGATGCAATATGAAGATTTACTGCATAATATATAATTATATTAATTATGCTAGATGCTCTTTATACTTTTAAAGGGCCTTGATAGGTTTTATTGTTGTAGTGTAAAATTAACACTACAGCAACACAGAAATAGATATAAGGATGGATCGGCCTTAGATATGAACTGAAATAGAGTGTTATTTCATAAGACAATTGTCTGTGTTTGTTTAGCTAGTGTTACATTCAAATGGACTAGATGACAAGACAATCTTATGGATGTGCATTAGACTCCCAAAGCTCGCTGCTACTTTATATAGTGTAACAGGGAAGGACAAAAGGATGAAAAAAATCACTTCCATCACATATCCCTTTAATGGTCCAATTCCACCTAAAGATCACAATCAGACATTATCTGTTTATGTTAAGGTATGAAGAATGTTTAATTTCACAGTTACACCTCAATGTCTGGGCCATTTTACCCCGTGACAACTCGCCCAGCCCCAGTGAATTGCCCTGTGACCTGCCCCAGCCCCAGTGAATTGCCATGTGACCTGCCCCAGTGAATTGCCCCGTGACCTGCCCCAGTGAATTGCCCCGTGACCTGCCCCAGTGAATTGCCCCGTGACCTGCCCCAGCCGCAGTGAATTGCCATGTGACCTGCCCCAGTGAATTACCCCGTGACCTGCCCCAGTGAATTGCCCCGTGACCTGCCCCAGTGAATTGCCCCGTGACCTGCCCCAGTGAATTGCCCCGTGACCTGCCCCAGCCCCAGTGAATTGCCATGTGACCTGCCCCAGTGAATTACCCCGTGACCTGCCCCAGTGAATTGCCCCGTGACCTGCCCCAGTGAATTGCCCCGTGACCTGCCCCAGTGAATTGCCCCGTGACCTGCCCCAGTGAATTGCCCCGTGACCTGCCCCAGCCGCAGTGAATTGCCCCGTGACCTGCCCCAGCCGCAGTGAATTGCCCTGTGACCTGCCCCAGCCGCAGTGAATTGCCCTGTGACCTGCCCCAGCCGCAGTGAATTGCCCTGTGACCTGCCCCAGCCGCAGTGAATTGCCCTGTGACCTGCCCCAGCCGCAGTGAATTGCCCTGTGACCTGCCCCAGCCGCAGTGAATTGCCCTGTGACCTGCCCCAGCCGCAGTGAATTGCCCTGTGACCTGCCCCAGCCGCAGTGAATTGCCCTGTGACCTGCCCCTGACCCAGTGACCTCATACACACACACACACAGACATGCACACTAATTTTTTCATGCAAACATTTTTTGCTAGGTGGGTTATGATGAATTCTACACAATGCATTCATAACCCACCTCACTTACATATACCTTTAATTAATGCAATCTCAGTTGAAATATTTGTGTGTTTTTTTTGTTGTGCTCAGGACAATGAGATAGCACTAACCATTAATGAGATCAATTGTGTTTTTAAATTATATTTTTCTGGTTTGCTTTGCTATGTTGTGGTTTGCACATTTATTTTTAATGTAAATTGATGGTGAACTAAAAAATACAGTTTTAGCATGCAGCACTTACACGGAAAACTCACATTTTACAAAAAAAACAGTTTTATGACCTACTTGAAAAACAAACAAGCATCTTTTTTTCTTGAACTTCAGTGGCCCTTTAATCAATCATCATGATCTGAACAACGCCTTGCGGATAAGAGATTACAATGCGGCACGTGGGCAATTAAGGGATTATTATTATAATTATCTGAGTGTATTCCCTACTTTATAACATAATGACATAAAAGACACAGGTTAGCCTGGATTAGCACATGCACTCTGGGACTTGCCACTAGGCCACTGGTGAAGCCCAAGGATCAGTTTGTTCAGTTATTCAAAAGACTGGATAAAAAAAAAAACATGTAAACCCACTGTACAAAAAAGGGAAATGTATTTAAAAAGAGCCTAGTGTCTTTAGAAAAATTATTTGCTTGCATTAAACTTGTCTCAAATGCCCCCATTTTTTGGAAGGAGATTCACATCCTGTTACTATGTGTGATTATATATATATATATATATAAATAAATACACACATATTTAGATTTTTTACAGCCCTGGGCCCATTCACATTTGTGAAGCCCTCAACAATCCACTGCTATATCCTAATCATACCTTTACCACACACCTACATAGAACATTATAAGTATATGTCTCTAAGAAAGTGCCAGGTACACTTATAGTCAGGATAGTCCTTCCATATAGACATTTCTGTTCATATTCTTTAGCACTGCATCAGCACGCAGCCCCTAAAAAATAGTGCTGTCCTAGGCCTGAGTATATATATATATATATATATATATATATATATATATATATATATATATATATATTATATTATATATAAATAATGAGTATTGCAATATGCAGAGAAAGTGGAAACAGCATCTGACCTCATCAGGTAAATACATATATGGGGAATAAACACAACATAGCAAAGGAAACATATATACACATATTATATACTCATATACATCAATATATACATGAAAAAGCAGAGCACTGTAGTCCACAGTGATATCTTTCCTGTTGGACAAACACCTCACTAAGGGCCTCATTCTATTATCGGCCGTAAATCGGCCATAAGGCTGCAATTCCTTGCGGGGGTTCAGTTAACTCGCGATTCTATTATACGGCCCCGCAGGGATCTCCTCTTACGGCCGGCCGCATATCTTGGAACCGGCCGTAAACTGTGAAATATAAAAACTGAAAAATAAATTCAAGCCTGCACTGTACAGCTCTGTAAATGCTAGGGATCATATTGGGGGACATGAGGATTAATAGCAACCCCCTCTCAAGCTTGCACATCAGCCCAAACCCGAGTTCGAATTAACTGTTTATTTTCCGGCTGCGGCGTGGGCGTGTCTGAGGTGCTCCAAGCACTCTGGACTTTTTACATGGATATTTTACGGATATTAAAAATGAAATATTTTACGGATTTGAGTATAGGGTAATTATGTGCTATTTTTTCTAACACTGAATATCACTTTATAGCCTTCTCAAAGTGCAGGATGGCTTTATTTGAGCTATTTTATATGCTTAATTGGTGCTAGCGAGACCTGTTTGCTGCAAGTAAGCTGCGGCTCGTTGTTAGCCTTGCAGACAGGGTTCCCGGTGCAATAGAATCGCAACCAGGCTTTTCTTAAGGCCGATTTCCTTGCGGCCGTTTTAGATCAAAGGCTTTCCTCCGGCGCCTGCGGCCGCAAGAGATAGCAAGGCGCCAGCCGCAATCCTGCCGGAGTCCCCGGCCGGAGGGGAATAGAATAGCCGTAAAGAGCTAAGTCTGTTATAGTATAAGAAGAAAAGAAATCACATGAAATTCTGATAATGTGTTAGAAAGTCCAAGTCTATATCAAGTCCTGTGTTTTTAGTGTTGAAGAATGTGATCATCTTTATTTCAAATGCTTTTCTCTCTTGGATGTTTTTAAATTTTCCTCTGAGAAAATTAGACACTGGATATCCTCACTTGCCCGGGTATATGGGACCCCGAAACACTCCTGGTGGTCGACTATATGTGCAAAATTGCCCTCTATCAAAGGCCTCCTGGGGTCTTTATATTCAGTTCTGAATGATTCTCAGAACATACAGAAACCAAAAGATATGCTGCAATGGGAGAAAGACCTAGGTAGGGAGCTAGATAGAGCAACTTGGAGAGAAATTTGCACCAACCTGACAAAAGGATCTTACACATATAGCTTACTGGAGACCTCAGTCAAAGTGTTGCATAGGACCTATTATACTCCATATCTGATGTCCAGATTTAATAATAATCTTAGCGAGGACTGCTTTAGAGGATGCAAACTCAGGGGAGACTTTCTGCATATATGGTGGACGTGCCAGGTGGTTCAGAAGGTGTGGAAGGAGATGACTGACCTATTCTCGCAGGTGACAGGAACTAGGCTGGGGCCGGAGATGGAGATCTGTCTTCTGGGGGTTCTTGGGCCAGGTCTCTCAAAGGAGCAAAATAAATTGTGGCAATACATGGCTCTCGCCACTAAAAGCTGTATAGCAAAAAACTGGAAAATGGCAACACTGCCCGCCAAAGAGATCATATTAAAAACAAATTATGTTATGGTAAATGAGAGACTGTCCCATGTCCTCCAGAACACGGTCCCCCTATTCCAGAATATCTGGACTCCGTGGCTAGCCTCAGCCTACAGTATCAAGATGGGAACGTGACTGGGACATAGGTGACCGAGGCTCTGGCTCGGGGATGGTGACCGGGGGAAGCCCGGATGACCACTTATACCTAAGGAACACCGGCCAATGGGGGTTTGGAGAAGTACACCAGGTAATCACCCTTTCCCCTTCCCTGTTTTTCCCTTTTTTTTTTCTCCCCACCCCGTTAAGTTAACATAGTTGATGTTTATACTTTCCAGTTTATATGTTCTTGTCTCTCAATAAGAAATAGATAATAATAAAAAAAATTGAAGTTTGAAGACATAGACGGGTGGACAGGGCATAGTATAATAATGATACAAAACATCAGCTAAGAAAAAAAAAAAAGGCAGACAGTATTATGGTTAAGATATTTGGGAACCGTGTAACTGTATGATATAACTGTCTTGTTGTTCTGTCCATTATCCTTTCACTAAATACAATGTGATTTTGTTACTGTGTCTTCAACAATAAAAAAAGAATTAAAAAAAAATTTCCTCTGAGTATTTTGACTTAAGTTTTGGATGGAGTGATCATTCTGGCTAAAATGGTGTCCTACTGGGCTACAATAACTGTCTTCATTATGTTTTCTTATTGAATGCCTGTGTAAATTCATCCTTAAATACATTTTTTGGCCGTTTTCTCCAATGTAACAGCCTGTGTCACTTATATTACATTGTATCATATAAACCACATTAGACGATGTACGTGAATATGATCCTTTGATGTTATAGGTTATGTTGTTATGTGTGGCTGTATCATCATTACAAATGTGTTGGCATAATTTACAGGCACGTTTGTTACAACGTTTAGTTCCATTTTTTTGTATTCAGTTGTTCATTGGCCAATTTACTGCTGACAAGTTTTTGTTTCAGGTTTGGTGGTTGTTTCAATGCAAGGATGGGAGGTTTTGGGAATATATATTTTAATTCAGTATCTTCAATTAGTAATGGTTGTAAATCTTTGATTATTTTCCAAATTTTCTCTAAAATTGGATTGTATGTGGTCACTAGAGGTATACCTGAAGTAGTTTCTTTTGTTTTGTACTTTAATAGGTGTTCTCGGTTTTTTTTGATGGCAGTGGTTATTTATTTGGTAAGAATACGGGGTTTGTAACCCTTTTGTTTGAAAGATTCAGACAGTATTTTTACATTTTTATCACGGTCTCCAGTCTTTGAGCAAATCCAATGGTATATAATAGCTTGACTATGGATGATGACTTGTTTGGTGTGGGAGGGATGGAAACTGGAGCTGTGTAGGTAATTACATCTGTCTGTAGGTTTCCCTTTATATAGATGAGTGGAGAGTGCCATTGGTGATGGATATAGTCGTGTCTAGAAAGTTTACCTGTTCTGTGGAGAAATCCATTTTAAGTTTAATAGATGAATGGAGGGTGTTGAATGAATTATGAAAGTCTCTGAGTTTGCTTTCTCCTTCTGTCCAGATGATGAACAGATCATCTATGCAACGGTAGTATTTGTATGGTTTGTAAATGGATACAGATAAGAATGTTTCTTCTAGATTGGCCATAAATAGATTTGCGTATTGTGGAGCCATTTTGGTCCCCATGGCAGTCCCCATTATCTGTAGGTAGGTATCTTGGTTAAAAGTAAAAGAGTGGTGGGTAAGGATATATTTTATTAGTTTTACAATAATATCAGGGCCATATTAATTGTTTTGTCCGTTTGTTGAAAGAAACCCAAAGCATGCCTCGGTGCCATCTTTGTGTGGGATATTACTGTAAAGAGACTCTACATCCATTGTAACAAGTACTGTGTTAGCAGGTAGGTCTTTAATCTGACTGAGTTTGTTGAGAAAGTCAGTGGTGTCTTGTATATAGCTACTTGTGTTACTAACTAATGGTTTAAGGATGTTTTCAACAAATCCAGATATCTGTTCAGTCAGTGTGTCCATACCTGCAACAACTGGTGTCCGTGGGTTGCCTGGTTTGTGGATTTTTGGCAGTAGGTAGAAAGTCCCAGGATTGGCGGGATGAGTTGTTCTAATTCCTGATGTATATTTTTAGGGAATGTTTTGAGGAGTTTCTTAAGTTGAAGATTATATTTTTCTGTAGGGTCCTGTTTCAATTTCTTGTAGTAGGTGTTGTCTGACAGTTGTCTGTTGGCTTCATTTATGTAGTCCTGAGTATTCATGATAACAACTGCACCTCCTTTGTCTGCCGGTTTGATGGTGATGTTGGGGTTGTTTTTTAAACTGCATCCATTATAACAACACAATATAAAAGAGACTTGCACAATCTTACTCCATCAGAAAGAACTGCTTGTGCCTGTAAGAGCGAGCGTGCAGCCTGTGCCTGTAAGAGCCCAAAATCTGGGGTACAGATTGTTTCAATTTACATTGATTCCTATGGGAAATGCTTTGTTGGTACCACTGTGTATATTTTTATATACACACACTATGTGAGCTGATTCTGGAGGGGAAATGGGAAGTTTTTTGCACCGGGGCCCCCCATGCACCAGCTCCACCGCTGAACCTGGGATAAGCTTATGGATACCCCTCGATATTGATTTGTAATCCTACTACTTTACCTATAACTGAAGGCTCCAGGTCTATGAATACGGCCCTGGGAACATATTTGCCAGAATCGATCTCACTGAAGAACGTCTCTCCGGAGGAATCCGTCTTCTCAGCGATGAGAGTCCCATCCGGATGGATTCCATGTTCCAGGCAGTAGAGCTCCCAACAAGCGCCTCCTATCTGCACCCCAGCTTGGCCAACATGCACCGATATGCACTCCCTCTGTACAGAGCACATAGGGAATCATTAGATGCTATTACAATACAATCATTGCTATTTATTACATAGGCAGACAATATTCATTTCACATGCCAAGTGAATATCTCAGGAATAACTTACTGGACAGAAAAACAACTGGTACAATGTATAGACAAAACCATCTTCCTGTTGGGCAACAGAGTCCCTTTAATGTACCCACATAAGTCCTCTTGCAATTTGATGAAAAACTCACATTAATACTCTACTGGATGTCTGCAGTGGTGACGGAGCTAGTGAATGGGGGTCCCTGGTGCAAAAAAAAATAATCTATAAATATGAACTACCTACTCAAAATATCCACTACACAAGCTAAGGAACCGGCCCCATGCTGATGATAGGCAGTAACCTTGAAACGGTTGTACGTGGGTGGGATTCCTGGCTTGTGTATAATCCAACCCTAGCTTTCCTCAAAGCTGTTTGATACAGTGGGCATATGCTTAAGGCAAGCTATGTTTCATATGGTTATGGAGTGTAGCCTTTGTGGGCACATTTGCATGTCTCTGCCAAGGTTCCCAGAATGCAGTGTAATAACTGTATTTCTCAGAATTCTGGGCATGTAACAAGTTTTTTAACTTGTTTTAGACATTCAACAAATGTACTATTCATATAATATATATATATACTAGCGACTAGCCCTTCCAAAAATGACGACAATAAGATTGTAAGGCAGTTAATGCTGTCTGTCACACAAAGGCTTGTAGTCCTCTAAGTACCTTCGGGCTCATTGCCAGCCTCTCCCCTCATGTACTTTTGGTCGTCTGAGCACCTTCGGCGCTCATTGCAAGCCCCGCGCTGAGTAGCCTTCGGCGCTCATTGCAAGCCTCTCCCTTGCTCTTTTTTTTTTTTATGTAAATATATTTTTTTATAATAATTAATTTATTAAATAATAAATATTAATTCCCGGTCCTAGTCTATTTCATAGTCGTGTCCCGTCAGAACACTGGGGTGTGCGGATGTGCCAAAAAATGTACTGCAGCCAAAAATTCCATCCTCTGATCTGGCCCATAAGGCGCTCCGACAGAAGAGGCCTTGAGCTATGAAAGGCACACCCAAGGCCCTGGGAGGCCTGAGTGCCTGCGCCGAACATAGTAATGGCCTCGCTATCGACTCAGCGCCATTAGAGTTGCGCCACGTCGGAGGATGGAATAGTTCTTTGCCTGCAGTAAATATTTACAACACCAGGTGGTGCTGTGCCGCAGAGCTCAACCCCACTGTTCTAATGGGAAACGGCAATGAAATAGAACAGATCCTAATTCCCTCACATAGAACATATATAAACACGGTTTCCCCAAAATTATAATATAAAAACATACAGCTCTACACACTATAGATATAATCTCACTATAACATGCTGCTGAGAGACAAAATGATTGGTTAGTACATCTAGTACTACAGACACATTGTATCCTTGAGCTGCTGGGGGCGGAGCTTGTTTGGGACTTTTTAGAAGGTTCCAGTGAGTAATAACTATTATTAATAGGTGCTTATGAACTAACACATTATCATTTATATATATATATATATATATTTATTATCTGTGGAGCACATAAACTAACAACATTAGCATCTACATAAATGTATTTTTTTTATATTTTACATTTAGCTGACTTTGCTTGTGTCATGGGAAATTCCATCTTAGACTGCCTGTACACTGTGTGGGGGGATTATCCTACAGGAGCTTTCTCTTCTATTCATTTCTATTATCAAGTGGCAAGTGGTCTCTCAATAGCACTGAATCTTATCTGAATGCCCAGGAACCGAATCCTGTTAGGAACAAACGCAACATGTCTATTGCAGAACTGAATGCAAGAGCCAAAAAAAGGTTATATTATTTATTTTAAACGTAAAAAAAAATCCTAGACGCAATGTGTGAGTATAAAATAACCCCTCAGTGGTGCTTTAATTGCTTTCACCCTCACTTTGGGTAGTTATATATATATATATATTAAATATCAGGATAAACCCTGGACTCACCATAATGCCGAGCAATCTGGTCGCACCCACCCACCTAATTCTGTGGTCTCATCAGCTGTGTAGGACAGGAGGGACCCATGTCTTAAAGGGCCAGCACTTTCTGAGAATGGGATTTCACTGATATTTCTGAATAACAGGATTTTACTGACTATACTGAAGGACTAGCAAGAAAGTGATAATATACGGGACAATATTACCTGAATAATAAAACAATCATTTGTTTGATATTGTGTTGAATTATGAATTATTTTATGATGGGATTACCAATTCCGTGTTTTTTTTTAATAACTACACTTGATAAAGGGCAACGTGTTTTATAAACACAACCTTTACATTTTTAAACTTTTACATACAATTATTCTATACTGTGGCATTCCATTTTCTTTCCAAGCTGATTCTGACTGCTACTTCTCAACAGGGTATGTCCTTATAAAATAATGATACTGGCAGCTGTGTAACCTATGAACCTAAATACATTTTTAAGAAAATGGCCTTGAACAGGTCCTGATAGCTTGGAGACTGAGAGCAAATTTGGGTCCTTTGCTTTTATAGTAGCGCAGCGCTGCCGGGGGCGCGCTGTAGACTTTCTGTAGGTTAGGCAAAGGGTTAGGTATAGGGTTAGGGTCAGACAGGCGCTCATCGCGAGGCCTGCAGGACTTTAAAACAGCCTAGACATGAGCACAGAAGGCGCTTATGTCGATGGCCGCGATCACCGCTGAAAAAAGGAGCACGAGGCACGCAGTTTACTAATTTAACGGACAAAGTTGTTTCAAGTGAGTAACTCGAAAGAGGAGAAACACACAGGGAAGGGACAGGGGAGAGATGGGGAAAGAGACACATGGCATTTCCAAGCACAAAAGCTGCAGGTTAACGAGGCCTGCAATGAGCGGCAAAGCTGCTCATTGATGGGCTCACGATGAGCGCCGAAGGCCCGTAAAGTAGACAGGAGGAGAGGCTCGCAATGAGCGCCAAAGGCGTTCAGAGCGGGGCTCGCGACGAGCACGTAAAGTAGATGGAGGGAGAGGCTCACAAAGGCGCTCTTTGCGGGCCAGGCGATGAGCTCCAAAGGCACTAAGCGGGGGCTTGGGATGAGCACTGAAGGTACTGCAGCCTTAAAATTGTATTCCCGTAATTTTTGACGGGCAGGTAGCTAGTGTTTTAATAAAAGGTGAAAGGTGTGTTTATGATTAAGGTTAGGCATAGGGTTACTGTTAGAGTTAGGGTCAGGGGTTACGGTTAGGCATAGGGTTAGGGTCAGGAGTTAGAGTGAAGCATAGGGTTAGGGTTAGGGTCTAGGGTTAGGTTAGGCATAAGGTTAGGGTCAAGGGTTAGTGTCAAGTATTGGGTTAGGGTCAGGGTTAGGCATAGGGTTAGGGTTAGGCATAGGGTTAGGGTCAGGGTTATGTGTAGGGTCAGGGGTTAGGGTTAGGCATAGGGTTATGATCAGGGGTTAGGCATAGGGTCAGGGGTTAGGGTCAGGTTTAGGCATAGGGTTAGGTTCAGGGGTTAGGCATATGATTAGCATTAGGGGTTAGGTTCAGGGTTAAGGTTAGGGTCAGGGGTTAGGGTTAGGCATAGTGTTAGGGTCAGGGGGTAAGGGTTGGGGTTCGGCATAGTGTTAGGGTCAGGGGTTAGGGTTAGGCATAGGGTCAAGGTTAGGTTCAGGTGTTAGGGTTAGGCATAGGGTTAGTAGTAGGTTTAGGGTCAGGCATAGGGTTAGGGTCAGGGGTTAGGCATAGGGTCAGGGTTGAGCATAGGGTTAGCCATAGGGAAAGGGGTTAGGGTTATGAATACGGTTAGGGTAACGGTTAGGCATATTGTTAGGGTTAGGCATAGGGTTAGGGGTTAGGGTTTTATATGTATTTGTTTAATACTTAAATTTTTTGTTTATTAATTAAATTAATATATGTAGTGTTTATGTATGAGTCTTCTATGCTGCTCCTGCTACTTTCTGTGATATTATCTCACCCAGACAGTAGCAGGAGCAGCGTGCGCTTTCTCCTTTAAGAAGACGCAAGCGCGCGCATGTTAGCACGCGCAAAGCCGACAGAGTGCGGAGATGCCGATGCGCTACCATAAGAGGATAGGTCCCAAATTTGTACTGAACAGTGGGAGATCAGGGAAAAAGGATATGGTGGTTTGGGTTGATAAGTTATTGGACACATACCTGGTTTTAAAGGGATATAGAAGGCTCCTGGGTGTTACTATGTATATAATATCCCTGGGTATCTTTTCTACTTTTATGTACTTTATTTTATTAAGAAGTGCTTATAAGCTCTGTTTTTGTCTGTCCATAGCAGCTCATGAAGACACAGACTCTGTAGGGCTATATATATATATATATATAGTGTAGTGTTCTAACCTATCAGGAACCACGGCTCAGCAGAATGTTGCTAAAAGATGATCACTGATTGGTTAATATGAGGCACAGCACAGGAAGTGCTAGTTTAGAAGGGAACTTTGAATGTGTTTTAGTTTGTGATGTAATTGCCAGCTCACCCTCTGATGGGATTAATTCCCACACACCCCAGATTGGCCAGAGAGGTATTACAGGGGGGTGACTGAGATAACTGTCAGCAGTGGCATTCAGCAAGCCAGTAGATGGCGCTTCAGTGGCTCACCGAGTCTACTATTAAATGTATTAGGGTTAGGGCACGCCACTATTTTACTATGTAAAGCTTATCATCTGCCATTGCCCTAACCATAACCCGTAACTCTAACACTCACCCTAAGAACAAATTGAAGAAAGTCTCGACGAGGAACGGCACGCCAAAACAGGAATCTGTAATAAAAAAGCTCTAACACGTATAGGTTTAATGATGAACTAAACCTAACCTGTGCCCTGTTGCATTGTGGGATGCATTATATAAATATATTGGCACTGCGCGGTTGGATGTCCTGCCGGCTGCTTCTTATAACAATGTGTCACTAATATATATTATTAGCGTGACTTAACGAGTTCCAGCTGCTGGGCATCATTTTGCTTATTTTTCAGCTATAAATATTTTAATTGCATCTAGAACCCTTAAATGGACACCAGTGGTGGTGCAGCAGGTGCAAAGCACCAGGCCCTCTGCTACTGGCAGTAAATGAAGAGGATCTATTCTGTTATGTTGTCGGGACAGGTCCGCCGCTAGATGGCGCTGCCGATATTTTGCAGCCCTGCCGATATGTGAGAGAAGTTCTAAGCTGATAATGTTAGCCTAACCCTTGTCCTAATCCTCACCCTAACTCTAACTCTCATCCCAACCCTAGCAATCACCCTAACTATAACCCTCATCCCAACCCTAGCCCTCACCCTAACTATAACCCTCATCCTAGCCCTCACCCTAACCCCAACCCTAACTCTAACCCTCATCCCAACCCTAGCCCTCACCCTAACTCTAACCCTCGCCCTAACCCTCATCCTAACCCACACCCTAACCCCAACAGTTTACCTAAGCGTGGACTCTATGATATGGCACCGGAATATCAGCAGCACCATCTAGTGGATGCTCACCGCCACTGCTTCTGTCTTGTTCTGCGCTACCATAATAGGATAGGACCAATGAAGAATCTTAATATAGTAGATGAGAATATCAGATAATTATAGAAAGGTGATCTGATCATCTGCATATATTTTTGGCTTTTTTATTCACCCCAAAGGGGGGATAGAGAAGATGCAGCGGGGGCCCAACTTCTTTTGCACCGGGGCCCTCCAATCACTGTCTGCACCAGTGACTGCTACTATAAAGCCCTCTGCAACATTACATAGTAAGAAATAAACCTGCTTTAAAAAAAGCCAATTTTACATTAAAGGGCTGGTCCAGTAATGTTATGACAGAATGTTATTTTTTATTTAATAATTGATTAAGGAAAGAATAAGTATTTGATGAAAAAAATATTTAATATCGTTTTTAAAATGTACATTTGAATTATAATGTTTGAAGTGACTCTGTTCCCAAAAGGAAGTTGATTGACTTTCAAAGAGCATTAAAAGCGATCTATACATTGAACAAGCAGTTTTTCTCTACAGCAAATCATTTCTGAAATATTTAGAAATGCTAATTTGCATATAAATACAGCAAAAACAACATGGAATTTCCCAGGATTGATTCACTTTAGAAGTAAAAGGGATAACACAACATATAAATGGGAGTAGGAACTGGGGGGAGGGAGACAAATCACCCCTAGATGTCTTATTGTGTGTATGTATGTGTATAAGTGTTCTGTTTATTAAGTGAGCTGTATCCCCCCCCCCCCCCCCGAATTATTTTGGTTCCTACACCCCTGAACATAAATATCATAAAAACACAACAGCTTGAATTTGGGGTGCCAGAGCCCCTTTAAGGCTTCAGTCCCCATGAGGTATCTGTGGAGTAGATCAGATTGTACTTTCTGTGATTATTTATATTATATAAATAATTATCTCACTTGGTTTATACAAATCTTTTCTCCAGATACAACCTGCGCCTCTGATATTCTGATTTATGGGCTATTTTGTCTTCTCTTCAAACAAAACCTCCATCACCGCCTGGCATGGAACTGAATGTATCTCAGGCGGCTTCTCTTTGTCATAATATGTTGCTACAATGTATCAATATCTCTGGTCTGATTAATTGTTTCAAGATGTACTTTGTACCGATCTGCAAGGCCTAGCAGGATGTTTTATTCTTAAAGTTACAGTGGGTTCCTTCTCCAGTGGGCCACAGCATACAGCTCCTGGTATTCCAAGGTGGTCTCCCATCCAAGTACTGATTAGGCCCAACCCTGCTTGACTTCAGGGTGGTGTGATCTCTTGGTTTCCTGAGTGGAGTTGAACTCAGGTCGCAGCGGTGAAAGCACCAAATCCTAACAACTGGATACCTTTTAATCAGAGCCGGAAATAGAGAATGGAGGGCTCTGGTGTAAAAAAAAACATTTTGTGTTGTCCCCAAGACCCCTTCCCAAACCATCTCACTTCCTTAAGACCCCTTCTCAAAATCTAAAGCATTCCCTTAGCAGCTGCCTGTGCGAAGCTCCTCTGCCTATATCATGGCTCCAGGACTGGCTCAGGGTCCGGGTGCGGGGCCCCAACACTACACTACAGAAATCGATATACTAACTCTATATAGTATCCAGTCCCTCTCAAAATCCACCCCCACACAGCACCCACCCTTCTTAGTATCCATCCCTACATTACAAAGAAATTAAATGCAAAAAAAAAAATCACAGCACTGGGACCCCTCCCAGAGGAGGGCCCTGGTGCACCGCATCACCTGCACTACTGGTAGCTCCGCCCCTGTTCCCAATGCTTCTGGGGTTCAGATGGTTAATTGCAGTCCTGGGGACCATATAGGAGAACATAATAGTGCTGTTTTAGGTTTATGGTGTGTGTTTTTTTATCCGCTAAAAGGACCACCGCAGTTCAAGAAAAAAAACACTTGTTTGTGAAATAAATACCAAACTAACATTAATAGCAGTTAAACATACGGTAATTAACATTATTATTGTAGCACTGATAGTGTTAATAATGAGCCGTAAAGAAGCCGCGTGTTTGATATGTTGTAACCCCACTGATTTATGGGATGTTTGGTCCTCCCGTCACTGCCCGGCCTGGGCCTGCACAATGTCTTATACAATGTGTATCACACGGCTCTTCTTTGTCATAATATGTCAGAGCGTATTAATGCCAGTTCTGTGTCTGGCACCTAGAAATAGTTGTGATTTTTTTTTATGGGACACTGTCAATAACTACAAATCTTAACGGGTCCCTGTGGCCATTTTTGCTATGGGGTATTTTGATGAACTACTTTCTAATCACTAATATATTTGTCGTACCGCGAGTTTGTGTGTAACGCTTGCAAATAGCGAGATGAGCATGCGCACTGCGGCAAAGCTGCACATTGCAAGTGCCGAAGAGGGAGTGAGAGAGGACGGAGGGAGAGAGGAGGGAGGAAGAGAGAAGGAGGGAGAGAGAAGGAGGGAAAGAGAAGGAGGGAAAGAGAGAGAACAAAGGAAGGAGGAGGTACAGAGAAGGAGGGAAGGAGAGGGAGAGAGAATGAGAAGGAGAGGGAGAGAGAGAGATAGAAAAAAGGAGAGGGAGAGAGAGAGAAGGAGAGGGAGAGAGAGAAGGAGAGGGAGAGAAAGAGAGGAGGGGGAGAGAAAGCGGAGGGGGAGAGGGAGGGAGAGAGGAGTGAGGGGTAGAGGGAGGGAGAGAGGAGAGACAGAGAGAGGAGGGAGGGAGAGCGGAGGGAGGGAGGAAGAGAGAAGGAGGGAGAGAGAAGGAATGAAAAAGAGAGAAGGAAGGAGAGGGAAATAAAGAGAGAAGCAGAGGGAGAGAGACAGAAGGAGAGGGAGAGAAAGAGAGAAGGAGAGGGAGAGAGAGAGGAGAGAGGGGGGAGAGAGAGGGAGAGATTGAGCACAGAGAGAGGGAGAGGTTGCAGAGAGAGAGGGTTCAGAGAGAGAGTGAGGGTACAGAGAGAGAGAGAGAGAGAGAGAGTGCACACAGACAGAAGACACAATTTTTAAGACAATATTATACCGTCATTGTTAACAGGCAAGTGACTAGTAATATAATATTTATTAATTGATCCTATGCATAATTACATATAAATGGTTTTATCACCTGGGAGGCTGTATTATTATTATTATTATTATTATTATTATTACTAGCGACTTGCCCGTCAAAAAATGACGGTCAATAAAAGAAAGTGTTGAAATGCTGTTTGTCACACAATGTGAGTGTACTGTGTGCCTCAACTATACAGACCCCTATAACACACTAATGAACGCATGTAATAACACTATAAGTGCCATGAGGGTCATCCAGGACCCTCACAAACCAAAGTGTAAGCACTACACCATTTTAACCCGGTCACTTATGGAGGTCTAATCAGACCCTCATAAGCGTCTATTTAACTCCATCAGTCCCATAAGGGTATATTATGATCATTATGGGCCTGTTACAACGCAACATTAACCACATAAGTGCCATGACGGTCCTCAAGGACCATCATGACACTAAGTATAAACACTACACTGCACTATACCCCCCCAATAAAACATTAAATATCAACTAAACACACTCTACACTAACCTATTAACACCTACACTACCTACACTATCTACCCCCTAATAACCCCCACCACTCTAATTACAGAAATCAAAAAAACTAAATTCATCAAAAAGCAGAAATCTACATTACATAAAATAAAAAAAAACAAATCACCAAAAATAAAAAAAAATCTACATTACAGAAAAAAAAACCTAAGACACAAAAAATAAAAAAAGGAACATTACAGAAAATAAAAAAATACATTACAACCCCCCCCCCCCCCACTACAGAAAAAAAACAATTACACACCTGAAAAGGAAATACATATAATACAATACAATACAATTAAATACAATACAATACACCCCTATGTAATATACATCCCACTATGTAATATACATCCCACTATCTAATATACAATACTATCTAATATACATCCCCCTATCTATCTATCTAATATATAATAAATACTATCTATATACTATACATCCCCCTATCTATCTAATATAGAAATACATGCTATCTCTGTATAGCAACCCTAATTCTAAGCTACAATAAAATAATTAAGACCACTTACCTTTGGGATGTTTCTTCAGATCACCAACCTATGGTAAAAAAGATTACAAAAAATTACTACAACACGTTTACATGAAATAACTACACATTTTAAACATTCTAAATATTCTAAATATTATACTCACCTTTCCAGCATGTCCCTTTCCAGCATGTCACGTCCCAGCATGTCACGTCCTCCATCTTTGCCTCTGCGGCGCTGCTCCTGTTAAAAAAAACATTACATTAATACACAAACATAAACATGAAACAAAGTAAAATAAACACAATCTACATTATACTTACCTCCCTGCGATGTCTCCGGCCTCCTCAGGTTCTGCTCCGGAAGCATCCGCACGTAAAAAAAAAAGCGACACACATGCGCCCTGGCAGATGTCTCCGATGCTAATGAGCTTCCTCCAGAGTGTTCCAGAATAAAATTGGAAATGGCGGCTTCTGATTGGCTGAAAAGGCTGTCTATCAAATTCAGCCAATGAGAAGACCCCCATTGTGAACCAATGAAAAAGGTATACACCCCCAAATACCACACTGATTGGATAACACACCTGTCAATCTTTATTTGAACCAATCCTAAGGCTTTATTGCCATCAGCCAATCACAATGGAATATACCCCCACGTACTGATTGGTAAAGACATCTGTGCCTTCCCATTGGCTGTAATATTGATTAATATTAACAATAACCAATGAGAATGTGCAAATCCTTCACCAATCAGTACGTGGGGGTGTATTCCATTGTGATTGGCAATTGTCAGTGCAACCAATCAGAATGCGCAGATGCTCCAACCAATCACCCTGTGGGGGTGTATTCTATTGTGATTGGCTGAAGGCATCTGCGCCTTGTGATTGGTTTAAATAACGATTGACAGGTGCATTATCCAATCAGAGTGGGATTTTAGGGTGTATCCCTTTCTGATTGGCTCACACATTGGCGCCTCCTGATTGGGTGAATTTGATAGACAGCGTTTTCAACCAATCAGAAGGCGCCACCGGGGATGTCCGTGAGTGCGGATGTAAGTATATATATATTTTTTTATTATACAGGGCGTGGCAGAAGAGGATCCAGAGGAGGCCGGAGACATCGCGGGGAGGTAAGTACAATGTATTTTATGTTTATTTTGTTTTTATGTATGTGTATTAATGTTATGTTTTTTTTTAACAGGTTTAAGGTGGCTGATCTGAATGGACATCTGCAAAGGTAAGTGGTCTTAATTATTTTATTTTAGCTTAGAATTAGATTATTTTATATATAGATAGCATTTATTGTATGTTAGCTAGGGGTATGTGTTTTATATAGATAGCATAGAATGTATTGTATATTAAATTATGGTATTTATTTAGATAGATTGGGGATGTATATTATATAGATAGGATGTATATTAGAGTATGGTATTTATTTAGATAGATTGTGTGATGTATATTAGATAGGGGTGTATAATTGTATTGTATTTAATTGTATGTATTTGTATTGTATGTATTTGTATTGTATTGTATTGTATTATATGTATTTCCTTTTCAAGTGTCTATTTTTTTTTTCTGTAGTGAGGGGGGGGGTTGTAATGTTTTTTATTTTATTTTCTGTAATGTTCCTTTTTTTATTTTTTGTGACTTAGTTTTTTTTATTTTCTGTAATGTAGATTTTGTTTTGTGAGTTAGGTTTTTTATTTTATGTAATGTAGATTTGTATTTTTTTGTGACTTTAGGCTTTTTTATTTTCTGTAATTAGAGTGGTGGGGGTTATTAGGGGGTAGGTAGGTAGTGTAGGTGTTAATAGGTTAGTGTAGAGGGTGTTTAGTTGATATTTCATGTTTTATTGGGGGTGGTATAGTGCAGTATAGTGTTTATGCTTAGTGTCATGATGGTTCTTGAGGACCATCATGGCACTTATGTGGTTAATGTAGTGTTGTAACAGGCCCATAATGGTGTTAATATACCCTTATGGAACTGATGGGGTTAAATAGAGGCTTATGAGGGTCTGTATGGACCCCCATGAGTGAGGGGGTTAATGAAGTGCTTATGGGGGTCTGTATTGACCTCGATGAGTGAGGGGTTAATGAAGGGCTTCTGGGGGTCTGTATTGACCCCCATGAGTGACAGGCTTAATGAAGGGCTTATGGGGGTCTGTATTGACCCCCATGATTGACAGGGTGAGAGTGTATATTTGTTTTCTTTTATAACGGGTCCTTTTAGTGATCGATAGCTTGAGTTTTCCTGTGTTTTTTCATCTTCCTTTTGAATGTAAAACAAGCTAAGCAAGCAGAGATACAGGACTAACTGGAGCATATGGAGAGTATAGAAGCCAGGGAAGCAAATATAATTCTGCCACTATACAAATCTCTAGTACGCCCTCATTTGGAATATGGAGGACAATTTTGGGCACCACTTCATAAAAAGGACATTTTAGAGCTGGAAAAGGTACAGAGGAGGGCAACACAACTAATAAGGGGAATGGAGGGGCTAAGTTATGAAGAAAGACTAACGAAATTACACTTATTATCGCTAGAAAAAAGGCGTCCAAGAGTGGATATGATTACCTTATATAAATACATCCAGGGTCAATACAAGGCTTTGTCAAGGGAACATTTTGTGCCAAGAGGTTTTCAGCTGACAAGAGGACATTCTTTGAGATTAGAAGTAAAAAGATTCCACCTTAAAGAAAGAAAAGGATTCTTCACAGTAAGGGTGGTTAATCTGTGGAATTCTCTACCAAAGGAGGGGGTGACATCGATTCGATAGATAACTTTAAAAAGGGACTAGATATATTTTTAAATAAAAAGGGCATTAAGGGCTATCCTGGATAAATAGAGAGGGAGTATTGATCCAGGGATGAATCCGATCGCCAGTTTCTGGGGTCAGGAAGGAATTTTATATATGTTTCCCTGTTGAGACAATTGGCAAAGATTCCCTGTTTTTTTTTTTTCTGTTTGCTTCCTCTGGATCAATTAACAACTAATCCACATATTGCAGATCAGAGGAGATCTAAAAAGGTTGAACTTGATGGACTAAAGTATTTTTTTCAAACTAAGTTACTATGTAACTATGTAACCATGTGATAATACTTTCTCCTACGATTGGCTCGGTTCACTAGTCAGGCAGATTAAACACATTTAAAGGGACAATGAAAACACTTTTTTCTTTCTTGCATCTGATAAGGGTTTTGATAATGTATCACTGAGTGTTTTATTTTTTTTTAATTATGCTCGCAAAGCAGAAAAAAAATATTAAAAAGTTTAACAGATCTGAGGGCTTGCCCCTGTTATCCAATGAACAGTAATATAGATATATGGGTCATACTTGTCTGCCAGACATTCACATATTTCCTATTAGTTTCAATGAAGTTTCATGCAAAACACAACTTTGCCAATGTTTAAAGCATGATTCTTATAAATGTATGAAAAAAATGTGTTACATGTCCCTGTAAAGTAAAAGGTGATGCTTAGAGAAAATAGGTCTTGAACCCATATATTAGATCTTCTGTTATACAGAACCATTCAATATTTTAGAAAGAAAACATAACATAGCACTTATTTTGGAAACATTGGAGTAATACAAAATTCAAGTAAATAAAGATTAGTTAAAATTGTTTGTTTAATGGGATACAGAGGAGATAAAAATACTGTTTATTTTAGGTCTTGGAAACAATTGAATTATTAGTAGATGTGATGCCCCATTTTAAGGTTTATCAAGTAGCAAGGTGCAGGGGTAAAACTACCCATCTGTCCAGTGGCGGAGCTAGAGAATGGAGAGTTATGGGCTCCCCTCTGGGGGGTTGTAAAAAATTCTTTGCACTGGGACCCGAGAGAACCAAATCACTCAGAGTTCCTCCTTTCCTGAAGACCTTTCCCATAACAGCAAACATTCCCAAGCCCCTTACTGTCCACCCACAAGACCCCTTTTATATATATATATATATATATATATATATATATATATATATATATATATATGTAACGGATCTCCTGGCACCCCGACCGGGTACCTCCATTGATGGACGTGTCCTAGTTTGCGCCGAGGACTACAAGCACCGCACCAGACACCACAACCACCACAGACTCCACAACCGCCGTAGCTTAACTGGAGCCGCGCTGTCTTCCTTCCACCCTGTATGAATCTCCAGCATCCAGGATCGTGTTCGGAAGACCTCTCCTCCAAAGAGAGTACATCAGGAATAAGGGTTCAGTAGTTTAAAGCTCCAGGGAGTATGCAAAGCATAGCAATCCCCAGTATGATATAGCAATCCCCTCCAAGAACGAGACGAGGCTAGGTTTGGAAGGGTCAAGTAGAACTCTCTTGCTGGCACACCCAGCCTGGTTTTTATTACAGTCAGGTAAACAGAACACACCCATGGGAAGGTATAAACAACCAATAACACAATAGTAACGCCCACAGTTTCCCTTCCCTCCTGCTTGGGAGATAATTGAGTTTATTACTGTATCTACTCAATTATCTCCCAGCTAAAACTTACACATTTTTATCCATTTTTATAACTTTATGATTTTACATAGTACATAAATAAATCTTACATTTTTATGAACAACATAAATTGTGGAACAACATATTAAAAAATGGCATGAATCAGACCAGGGGTTCAAAAGTTAGTAAAAGTATCTTTTACCCATAACACACAGACATTTCACAGGCAATACACATCCCTCATAGTTGGCCACACAATACACATAGAGGAACAATAGGTGGGTCACACCTCCCTGAGGCTTCCTGGCAACTTTGATACAATCAGACTATAGCTATCTGTGGTATCATGGTTCACACAGGGCAAGTACCGAATGACCCCCCCTGTATGTAAAGGGCCAGAATGAGTGACATACACTCTGGTATGGCCGAATACTGTGTTTAAAGGGCAATATGTCCCAGAGCCATAGTCGCAGGGCAGGAGGCTGGCAAACAGTCCTCTCCAAGACAAAGTGGCGAAGGGCACTTCGTCACACATCTCCCCTTTGGGGGGAAGTCTAACCAGGCACCTGACCTTCTGCCGGTCAGTGCCTCCGTTAGACGATCCACCAACCCACAATAAACCAGTGCTAGAGCAGCCCCCCCACAACAACAAAGTGCAAGAGCAGCCCACCCAAAACAAACAGTTACTGCACCTGGATATTTCGCTGTGGTGATGGGGCAACAAGCTGAGGGGACTTGAGGGGCAGAGGCCAGCGCACTCTGCCCTGATGCCAGCTCTTCTGCTGGTATAACCTGCAGGACATCCTGCTCTGTACAAGGGACAAAGGGAGGGCAGTGGTCGACTGCACTCTGCCCCGCTGTCAGCTCTTCTGCTGGGGTACTTGGGACATATTCCGGCTCAGTAGCCAGGGAAACGTGGGGGTCAGTGGGGGTTAACATTTCCTCTATTAACCCTGGGGCCACATTAGAAGTTAGCTGGGGAGGGGAATTTGTACTTACCCCCTCCTCCGGTTGTCCCAGTAAGGGTAGTTGGGGATCTGGACAGGCTGTGGGCGCAGAGACCACGGTCCTATCTGCGCCATCTGGGAGATTGGTGTCTCCCCTTGTTAGGGTAAACTGTCGCTGGGGAGGAAGGACGACACCTTCTGCCCCCTGTGGTTCACACTGCCGCTGGGGGGGAAGGATGACACCTTCTGCCCCCTGGGGTTCACACTGCCGCTGGGGGGGAAGGACGACACCTTCTGCCCCCTGTGGTTTACACTGCCGCTGGGGGGGGGAGGGCAACACCTTCTGCCCCCTGGGGTTCACACTGCCGCTGGGGGGGAAGGACGACACCTTCTGCCCCCTGGGGTTCACACTGCCGCTGGGGGGGAAGGACGACACCTTCTGCCCCCTGTGGTTCACACTGCCGCTGGAGGGGAAGGACGACACCTTCTGCCCCCTGGGGTTCACACTGCCTATGGGGGGGAAGGACGACACCTTCTGCCCCCTGGGGTTCACACTGCCGCTGGGGGGGAAGGACGACACCTTCTGCCCCCTGGGGTTCACACTGCCGATGGGGGGGAAGGCCGACACCTTCTGCCCCCTGTGGTTCACACTGCCGCTGGGGGGGAAGGATGATACCTTCTGCCCCCTGGGGTTCACACTGCCGCTGGGGGGAAGGACGACACCTTCTGCCCCTTGGGGTTCACACTGCCGATGGGGTGGAAGGACGACACCTTCTGCCCCCTGGGGTTCACACTGCCGCTGGGGGGGGGAGGACGACACCTTCGGCTCCCTGTAGGGCCGGTAGAGAGAGCTCGGTCCCATCTCTATCTGCCATCTGGAGGTCATCCCAGGACCAGTCAATGAGGTCTGGTTCTGCTTGTCGAGTATGCACGAAGCTGAGCAGGTGTTGGTAGTCCTGCTCCAGCTCCCACTCTCTCGTTACCAGGTGGGTCATGTCTTTGCTCACCTCGCCTTCGTCATCCCAGACATACATGCCCATCCGGTAGTCGTAGATGTCCCAAAACCTAGTCCCCTCCTTGCTGCCAAGATCAATGTCGTCCTCCAAGGCATCCCATAATAAACCCGGGCCATCATAATCATTCCCCTCCGGTAAGTCATGTTCGGACGTCCAGGGGGTAAGTCGAACGGTATGCCACCAGAGGGCCTGGTATGCGTTGTCTAGCCAGATCTCTCGCCATACCAGGGTCTCTAGTCTTGTCACCCACTCATCCAGGGGCTGCTCTCCCAATAGATACATCTGCATCGCCACACGCTTCTGTAGCCGCAGCTCATCACTGGGGAGACTCTCACCTCGCCGCCATTGGGCATCTTCCAGGGCATCATACCAGAGTTCCTTTCTGTCTGCATCCCTGTAGTCCGCGGCCGCCTCCTCCTCCTCATCATGGAACGCTGTCCCAAAACTAGCCGGTTCCATCCTGCTGTAGCCAGGGGCGCTGTACGGATTCTAGCGTTGCCCTCAATTTGTAACTCCAAACGTTACCAGTGTCTCCGGGCTGCTTTTCCTCTCACTAGGACGCCATCCCACCACTGCCAGCCAATGTAACGGATCTCCTGGCACCCCGACCGGGTACCTCCGTTGATGGACGCGTCCTAGTTTGCGCCGAGGACTACAAGCACCGCACCAGACACCACAACCACCACAGACTCCACAACCGCCGTAGCTTAACTGGAGCCGCGCTGTCTTCCTTCCACCCTGTATGAATCTCCAGCATCCAGGATCGTGTGGGGAAGACCTCTCCTCCAAAGAGAGTACATCAGGAATAAGGGTTCAGTAGTTTAAAGCTCCAGGGAGTATGCAAAGCATAGCAATCCCCAGTATGATATAGCAATTCCCTCCAAGAACGAGACGAGGCTACGTTTTGAAGGGTCAAGTAGAACTCTCTTGCTGGCACACCCAGCCTGGTTTTTATTACAGTCAGGTAAACAGAACACACCCAGGGGAAGGTATAAACAACCAATAACACAATAGTAACGCCCACAGTTTCCCTCCCCTCCTGCTTGGGAGATAATTGAGTTTATTACTGTATCTACTCAATTATCTCCCAGCTAAAACTTACACATTTTTATCCATTTTTATAACTTTATGATTTTACATAGTACATAAATAAATCTTACATTTTTATGAACAAAATAAATTGTGGAACAACATATTAAAAAATGGCATGAATCAGACCAGGGGTTCAAAAGTTAGTAAAAGTATCTTTTACCCATAACACACAGACATTTCACAGGCAATACACATCTCTCATAGTTGGCCACACAATACACATAGAGGGACAATAGGTGGGTCACACCTCCCTGAGGATACCTGGCAACTTTGGTACAATCAGACATGGATTAGATCATCCTTCTTTGTTCTTATGGCTGAGAATGAAAACACTTTATACAATAGACTTCCTTATCTTATGAGGAGTCTCTGTAATAGGATTATCTATTATGCCCAGGTCTGCAATAGTCTAATATTCTGCAGAGTATAAACCAACATACATACAGTATAATAGTAGGATCATATTTTAACCAAGAATTAAATAACCATAACACAGGGTAAAACAGTGATGGGTTCCATTACAATATATATATATATATAGTTACCTCTCGATTATCCGGTACTCAACTAACCGGATCTCTCAAGCAACCGGCAACCTCATGTTTTCCCCGTCAACCGGAACCTCTCGAGCTATCGGCATCTTTTTTGCGAAACCGGCAACTTCCATATCCGGAATTGTTACTGTGCCACCGGAACCTCCGATAACCGGACGGACCACAGCAGATCTGGACATTAAATGCTGAGCACAGCAGATCTGGACATTAAATGACCTTGGATTTGGAGGTGAGTCGCTATATTTTTAATCATTGAAAGTGGCAGTGTGCTTGTGAACACAGTTTGGGCATTGTACAATAGATTTTATTTTTTCTAATTTTATTAATTACCATCTTAGTTCTGAGGAATGTACAGTACATGTACAGTATTTTTATGTCAATATGTTTTTATTGTAGACAATCATAAAGATCACATAGGAGCATTACAAAGTAAGTAACATAGCATACAAAATACTAAATACTATACTGTATACCGTTGTTAGAGGTTCTATAAAATAAACTGTGGTACATAACAAAATATTGTATGAAAATTATGATTATTTTTAGCCCAAAGACTCAATGATTGTCTCATTTTTTTTCAACGGGGAGTGTACAATATCTATTCATCTATCTATTTACAGTATATATCTATCTATGGTATCTATCTATAGTATCTATGTATTGTATCTATCTATGTGTATCTATCTATGTATTCATCTATCTATCTACTCTGTCTATCTATCTGCTCATCTGTAACTTTTTGATTTGATAAGGCCAAATTGGTGACTCTTCTTAATATTTACAGACTGTCCTTTATAAATCAACCCCACCCAGTCTTGTGACCACAAAAATGCCAAAACCAGTCCCAAGGTGTGCTTGGGATTATGTGGCAAGTGAAACATTACAGAAACATTAGGAGAAAGTTGTGGCCAGCTGTCATGCCTGAGGAATCCTCCTACTCCTCCTCTGCCTCCGTCGACTTAGAGGAGGTTCAAATCAATTGTTCAGCTGTCAATAGCAGAGTTTATGAAATATTGTAACAGGGCTTTGAATACTGAAATATGTGATTTAGTTGACTCTGCTAACGAGAAAGTTATTTTGTCTCGACATGAACTCAATGACTGTTTTGCTTTGGATGAAGCTGTGGGTGAAGCTATTCCAGTCACTCATACACTAAACACAGAAGAAATCATAGAAGGTTTTGTGAATCGTGGAAAAAAGAATGTTGCAGAGGAGGAAGAGAGTGATGACGACGATGGGCGTGAGGTGGAAAAAGTATCCTGGCAGAGAGCTACTGCAGCATTTGAAAGCGTAATACCTTTTGCAGAACAGCAACCCTTCTTCACTTCTCAACATCTTATGCAGCTACACATCATGCAAAACCTGACTTTGCAGGAGAGGCGTAAGGCCTCAAAGCAAGGTGATATTCGTCTACCAGTACAGCATCATCTACAGATGAAGATCTAACACTAATCACGTTCACTACTCCTGATGATGACTGGTTTTCTGCTCCTGAAGGAGTCCTAGCAGGAGATGAAGCTGCTGGAGATCATGATGATTCTGATGTTATGTCTATGCAGTAAACTCTTTTTTAGTTCAGTGAAGTTAGCTGAAGTAAAAAAAAAATGTATGTTACTGTAGTTATGTTCAGTAGTTTAATAACTGCCATTTAATACACTATGTACTGTACACTGGATTCCAAAAAGGAACAGTATTTTTACAGTGCAATACAACTGTAATGATGTGAAGATGTTTTCATGTCACGTTATGTTCAGTAGTTTAATGACTGCCATTTAATACACTATGTACTGTACAATGCATTTCAAAAAGCTACAGTAATTTTTACAGTGCAATAAAACTGTGATGAAGTGAAGTCTGTATTTATTTGCTGTAATTTGCTTTTAATTAGTGTATTTCAATCTCAAAATCATGTAAACACATTGTGTATGGTCTTGTGTGGGGTATAGGGCTAATTAGGGCTATTTTAATAGTGACTCTCAAGCAACCGAAAACTACACTTATCCAGCATTAAGCGATCCCCGCGGGTGCCGGATAACGGGGAGTTTACTGTATATATATATATATATATATATATATATATAAAACACATCACCCCCGCACAGCACCCATCCCTCTTAGAATCCATCCCCACTCAGTCCTTGTCTGCATCCATCCCATCCCAGCACCAACCTCACATAGCACCCATCACTATCACCTTTCTTTTCACCCTCACATAACCAACCACCCCTGTACTTTGCTGTCACTTTGCAGCTCTTGCTCTCTCCTCTTCCCTTTTAAATATTCCCAGATGGCTGAACTGCTCCACACTGCCACCTCTTGGAGCTACAGTGGAAATTCTCTTAATTAAACAGACACACACCAATTTCAGGTCCGGGAGGGTGCAGCCAAGAAGGGCTATGGAAGGTTAAATGGGGGCCCCTACTCTAAAAAATGAAATACAAAACTTTTTTTTAAGTTACACTGGGCCCCACCAGAGGATGGCGCCGGTGCACTGCACCACTGGTAGATCCGCTTTTGCATCTGTTATCCCTAGGCACAAATGCCTTACCTGCCCCCTAGATACATGAGTGCATGTGCATCTCTATTCCTTGCGCCCCCCATGGGGATGAAATAAACATACAAGATTGTAATGCATAAATGAAGTCAATTTTGCTAAATTTACTAAACACTGTAGTCTAACATATATAATTATATGTATAGAACAATAATGGATAGGGGTGTTTGTGCATAACATATCATTTATTTATATATTTATTTTTTTAAGGACCACTGAACTCTGACTATAATTTTCTACAGTTTTTTTTTAAATATTTCTTTATTAGAAGGTTCACAACAACATATAAAACATATTGATCAGTAATTCCGTCAGTCAATTTATACTGGTTCACACAGCAAACATTAACCAATGATGAACTGTCTTCACCTTCTTTTCTTTTACATTTTTAGTTATAAAGTATCATATATAATAACTTAAAATTTCTATCGAAGTAGAACATAATGCACATTAAAATTAACAACAAATGAAAGTGTAGGAGAAAGAAAGGCAGAGATAACACATAAGAATAGACATTGACATGAATAGTCAAACCATAATGCTGTTTACTAAATATATAAACTTGTAAACTTGTAAGCCAACTAGCTAAAATAGATAAACTGGTCTCTGCTAAATGTGTCCCTTATAATCCTCACTAAGATACCCCACTGTTCATCACTAGACCATTACCTTAGTAGTGCAGCCGAAGAACCTCCAGGACTCCTTACTCGAAAAATGCCGTATAGCGAACCCAATACACCTTTCATGAGAGGAAGGCTTCTACATATAACAGATATCCAGGAGGGCCTAGGGGGTCCTAATTCTCTCAGAGTTTTGCTGACCCAACTTCTAATTTTCAAATAGTTATAGATTTCCGTGGCTGGTAAGTCGTGGGTCGTGCAGAATTGGTCATAAGTCAGCAGTCCGTCGTTTTGTACCCAGTTCCCTACCCGGTCTAGGTGTCTAGAGGTCCACCAAAATTTGGAGATGGGGTTTGTGTCTTTTAGGATTTGTGGAAAGGACGTGACTGATACTAAGGGAGACAAAACCGAGTTAAGTTGACACCTAGAGTTGGCCCACCCCCAAGCCTGCAAAGTTAGGGAGATCATAGGATTGTGGTGCGTATGAAAGGGAGTTATTTCCTTGGGAATCCAGATCAACCTATCCCAGCTGTGCGGAAGCATCTGCTGATTTTCTATGAATACCCAGGATGGCTGGTGGGTAACAGAGTGTAACCTGGGCAGATGGGCCAATTGAGCTGCCTTAAGGTACAACCTCAGGTTGGGACACGCTAGTCCGCCTTTACTTTACATTACCTGTCTAGAGATACGAGGGCGCTTATTGCCCCAGATAAACCTAAACATACTGTTCTGGAATTTATCCAGTTCCTTGAGTGGGATCGGTATGGGACGTGTCCTGAATAAATATAGCAGTTTAGGCAAGACATTCATTTTTACAGCTGCTATACGGCCCGTCCATGAGATATGAAAGTTCACCCACTTCTGCATATCTTCAGTCAAGGACTTGTACAAGGGGGGGAAATTTGCCCTAAATAAGTCGGCAAAATTGGAGGTGATCTTTACTCCCAGGTATTTTAAATACTGAGTTGGCCAGCTGAAATTATATTCTGATTTAAGTTTATCAATCTCAGTTTGTGGCATACCCATCCCCAAAGCTTCCGTTTTCTCCACATTTAGATTAAGGCCTGAGACTATACTAAAATCCTTGATAGTAGACATGAGGGCTGGTATAGAACTAGAGGGGCTGGACAGAGTGCATAATAAATCGTCCGCAAAGAGGTGCTGCCATCCCACACAAACCCCCTGGATGTCTGGGTTTGCTCAAATTGCCTGTGCCAATGGCTCCATGACAAGTGCGAATAACAGTGGTGAAAGTGGGCACCCTTGCCTAGTCCCTCTTGGAATTTGGATATTCGCTTTATGTGCTCCTGGCAACTTTAAGTGGGCTATTGGGGAGTCATAGTAGCTTCTAAGCAGGTTAATAAAACGTCCCTTAAATCCAAACTTGTCTAATGTTTTATAAATATATGACCATTCCACCGTGTCAAACGCCTTCTCTATGTCTAGAACTAAAAGGCATAATGGGGTGTTAGATTTTTTTGCTAGGTGCTGGATGTTTAAGACCTTCCTGACATTGTCCCCGGCCTCCCTAAAGGGGATGAATCCTGCTTGATCCTTGTGAATTAACTCTGGCAAGAATTTAGAGATACGGTTGGCCATGATTTTGGCCCGAATTTTTACGTCTCCATTGATCAGGGAAATAGGGTGATAGTTTTTGGCCTCTAGATTATCCCTGCCCTCCTTTGGAAATACCACCAGAGCAGCCTGGTTCAATTCAGGGGGCATGGGCTCCCCATTTAAAATTGCGTTGAATAGGGGCGTTAGGTAGGGAGTAAGCAGGGGTTTTACATTTTTTGTAAAACAAATTGATGAAGCCATCTGGCCCTTGGGATTTGCCCAGCTTAAGACCCATAATGGCCGATTTAACTTCCTCTAGGGATACGTCCGAGTTCAGTGTTTCTAAGTGACAGTCCAGAACCCTGGGGAGGTCTTGTGACCGTAAAAAGGCGTCTATATCTGATTCACTTCCATGGGACTGGGAGGAGTATATAGTTTGGTAAAAGTCCTGAAACGTTTTCTGGATGTCATTAGGGCTACAGGAAATTTGACTGTCTGACCTTCTAATATGGGATATTCTATGTTGGGAAAATGTATTATTTAGTCTTCTAGCAAGCATTGCATCAGGCTTATTTGCCTTCCAATAGTATAGATGTTTCATCTTCCTCATTGCCCTTTCAGTGTGATACAATAGTATGCCATCTAGTTCAAGCCTGGTCCTGTCAACTAACCTGCGACCCCTGCGGGAAGGGTTCTGTTGATTAACCTCTTCCAGCCTCTTTAGTGTCCCTGTAAGGTCTGCCTCCCTTTGCCCAAGGTTTCTTCTTAGGGTTGAGGCCAGCTTAATGGCCGTTCCCCTAATAAAGGCCAATATGGGCAACCCAGAGCCAGCCGGCTCCAGTTTCAGGAGAGACATTAGTCTCGAAGAATAGCTTTATGTCCTTTGCAATTGCCTCCGCACTGCTCGGACAGTAGGGATTTGTCTATTCTCCAGGTGTAGGGGGGTTGTAAATTTGGCCCCAGCTCTATCTCCATGAGTACTAAGGCATGGTCTGACCGGGGCAGGGTACAATCTCAGTTCTCAAAATTGAGTCATATAGGGGGGAGCCGACCAAGATAGCATCAATCCTAGAATATGTCAGATGGGTTGGGGAATAGTATGTATATTCTCTCTTAGCCGGGTGCATACCCCTCGAGGCATCGACCAACCTCAGGCTATCAAGCAAGGACTCTATCTGTTTGGTTCTGTTGGGGCATTTGTTCTTAGCGGTTTTCCCTGACCTATCCAAAGTCGGGTCCAAGGTAAGGTTTAGCTCTCCCCCAACTATCAGCCTTTCTAAGTCTTGGGATTCGATTGTTTTCAGCAAGTCAATCAAAGTTGTGTAGGGCGAAGTAGTGGGAGAGTATAGGGAAACTAGAGTCGTTCTAACCCCCCCAATAGTACCAGTCACCATTACGTAGTTACCCTCTTTGTCAACCAGGTTGCTTTCTACCTGAAACGGAAAAATTTTATGTATGAGGATTGCACTTCCAGCTCTCTTAGTAGGGAGGGTGGCCAGGAAATAGGTGGGATAGTCCCTATCTAGGAATTTGGGTTTGTTATTACGAGAGAAGTGGGTTTCCTGCATAAGAATAACTGCAGGTTTATGTTTTTTATAGAATGTAAAAGCCTTCCACCTCTTAAAAGGGGAATTGAAACCCTTCACATTATGGGTTATTAGAATGTATTTAGACAGAGCCATTGGAAACTCGGTGAGGGACCCTAGGTATATGTGTCTTTACCTGAGAGGTGATCTCGTAGGAGGGAGAGCAAGGAGGAGCCCCGGATGCCAGTAGCTGCACTATCTGTTGGTCTGTGGCTGAAATTTCAATTTTCCTGCTATCTAGTGGGAGAAAATGAAATAAAAAATGCAGATAAAGACAGTCAGTCGTGCTTCAGCTGGAAATATCCGTTTAGTTAGACTACAAGGTAAAACCCAGTTAACGATTAGCTCTTTTCTCGTGATATAACTGATGAAAGTCAGATTTAAATGTTTTAAACGTTTAGTCTACAAAGTAACCTTTATCAACTTCTTCAAATAGCAAATAGAAATCTAATCCACTTAAAGTGGGGAACACAATAACCTGGCAATCTATAACAATAATAACAAATTAGGTCTTTAATCCTTTTTTCAATGCAAATCAGAAGCCCACACTATGGGTCTATGGGACCTTAAAAGAGAACTTAGCCTTTATCAGAGTCCCTTGAAGAAGAGGCCAGTTGGGTCAGGAGTCTAGCTTGACCTACGCAGCGGGGCCAGCATTGTCCGTGTTAGTCTTGTGCTTATTTTGTAAGCCCTTGGCACTGCCAAGTAAGCTGGTTGGTTCCTCGGAGACGTAGGCTTGTTTGCCCCCTGGTTCTGTGATGTCACCTGCGTCCACTGCCTCCTATAAATGGGCGGAAGAGGTTGCTCCTGCCCCACTTCCATTGTGGCCTCCATACATAAATGCAAGCGCTTCAGCACTGACAAGCATTCTTCTGTTGTACGGGTGGTGTATGTTGTACCTTGAGATGTGAAGGTCAGGGCAAATGGAAAATTCCAGCGGTATTGAATCTTATGCTGAAGAAGAATAGCAATTGCCGGTTTCATCAATCTCCGTTTGTGGAGCGTCTCCGGAGACAGGTCCGCATAGAATTGTAAGGGCGATTTGTCCGGCCCCTTCACAGTGTGCATCTTTCTGGTTGCAGATAGTAGTAAATCCCTCGACTGCTGCCTCATGAATCTAACTATGACATCTTTAGGGGCGTCCGTGCTCTTCGTACCTCCTTGAGCTCTGTGAACTCGTTCAATTTCCCACATAGTTTCAGGCTGGTTGGGAAGAATCACCGCCACGGTATCTCTCACATAGTAAAGTAGGTCTTGAATGGCCCTTGGTATGCCTCTGACGCGGACGTTGTGTCGGCGAGACCGGTTTTCCAGGTCCTCTATCTTGTCTGCAAGTTCTGTTATGTGGGACGTGTTCTGCTTTATAGAGGACCAGTCTCTTTCCTGGGCCTCCATTACCTGGTCAGTCATTTCTTCTAGGAGCTGAGTGCGCTGTCCCAGGTCTTTAAGGTCTTGCCTGAGAGGTTCAATCGCCTTTGCCAGAAGCCGCTCGATCGTGGCCACTGACCTGGCCGATAGATCTACATGTTGGTGAGATCTTTTGGGATTCTCTTCCTGATCGGAGCATTCTGAGCGTTCTGAAATAGACTCACCAGGAGACATGTGCCGGACAGCCTTTGGTGGGAAGTGCTCTCGTATACCCTTCGCTGAGGATGAGCGTTTGGGTTTCGCATCTTGAGGTGTTCAGATGAAGGAAGCCGCTTATGATCCGCCAGAGGTTCGGCCCCGTTCGGTATGTAGTGCAAGGCTGCGTTTACAACTCTGTTAAGAGCTACAGTGAGTCAGATTGCGTCATATGTTAGGCTCTGTAGGTGTAGTGATGACCTCTGCTGGCGGTGTTGCTAGGTCTGTTCCCCATTTTGCTCTTAGACCATGTTGCGGGTTTAGCCCTTAGTCAAGAATTCTGTAGACCCGCCAACCCTGTGCCTTCCTGTCTAGGCAAAAATGCTCTCTTGCAGATATTGCACTGAGTCCCGCCTTCAATTTAAGGTCTGTTGGATTGGGTTCGGGTGGCACGCCAGTTAGCGTATTGACTGGGTCAGTTTGTAGCCCCCGTCTGTGATGGTTGATAGTGCTGCTTCTAGCAGTATATGGTTTATGTGCTACCAGTTTATTTCTGTAGTACACCACAGGTCCACCGGGTGGGAGTAGAGAGGCAAAAATGCAGAAGTGCAGGCTGTTCAACCTTGTCTTTATATTTGCCTATAGAGAGGCAGATCACTCTTGTCCTGGTGGTATACAGAGTTTTGCCTGGTAAAGAGCTGCTTATTTGCAATTATTAGAGGTAGAATAGGAGAATTGTTCATTGAAACAGTCTCAGTTGTAAGGGAAGCAGGGATACCTTCTCCCTTAGGAATTTGTGTACACTGGTGACCCAAGCCCCTGAAAGGTTATCTGTTAGAAGACAGGTGTTGAAAAGCAAAGGCTAGATAGGCTATATTAGAGAAGTGTCCAGAATGGGAGCATAAGCAAGTTATTTGGGCCTTAGCTTGAGGGTACTCCCCCTTTGTAGTGAAAGGTACCTTCTTGTCCACATGTGGGGACTCCCAAAATGGCCGCCATTCGCTGGCTTTTTCTGCTTCTTCTGGGGGCTCTGTCCACCTCTGTGTAGCCCCTGTGCCCCTCCGGTCAGAGCCAGCCGTCCCCAGAGGTCTCCCCAGGGTCCTCAGTGGTCTCCTGGGCACCTGGTTGAATGTCCTGGGCTCCTGTGGAGGCCGTCTGCCACCTCCTCCTCCTCCCAAGATGGCCGCCGGCTCCCCTGCAGGCCCTTCTCCTCTCTCTCTCCCCTCTCTCACCTCCTTGCTGCCTTCTGGGAGGTCCCCCTCCGGCTGGGACTGCTCTCCTCTCCTGGGCTCCCTCTCCCAGTCTGGGGCTGCTTTTTATACAGAGGTGCTCCCCTGCTGGGGTTGCACACCACTGCCTGCTGGGTGGGTGGCTGGTCACGCAGGCTGCTCCAGCCTCGATGTGGGGGTCCCGTGGGGTATTGGGATCGCCTCCTCTGCCTTTCAGCCTTCTCCCCGATGTTGTTGGGGTCCCCCCTGCTGTTGGAACCGGGTTTGGGCCCCTTTTTTGTGGTATTGCACAGAGCTCACCACAAGCACGTCCGTGCAGTCCAGACGCTAGCTCGGCCCCCCTCCGTTTTTTTTTTAACAGAGCCTTAGACATCTCAGAGGAATTTGTATAAATTGATAAAGAGGGTCGATATATACTGTGGACAGATAAAATCAATAACCAAAAGTATACGATTATGAACATATATGCTCCCAATAATAATCAAAATAGATTCTTGAGTCACATATTTTGACTTAAAGCCGATGCCCACGACAGAGGCGGATGGGAAGCTATACAATCCTCCTATGGCTTTTGAAGTAAAATCTCCCAAGCCATATTGCAATAAGGTTAATTCCATGAATTCCCACCGACCCTGTCAAAGGTTTTTTCGGCATCCAAGGAGAGAGCCACAAGCTGTGTTTTCTCTCATTAGCCCAGTCAATCATATTCATCAATCTTTTAGAATTGGTTGTCCCCTGTCTACCCTTTACAAATCCTGTTTGGTCTCTTGATATCAATTGCTGAATAACTAAGTTCAGCATAGAGGCTAATACTTTCGCATATATTTTAATATCGTTGTTTAAAAGAGAGATCGGGCGATCATTTTTACAGATGTTAAAAACGTTTTAATCTCACTTACAGATGGTTTCTGAAAGCCATTTGCATCTTGTAAGTTGTACAGTTTTTTTTATAGTATTTCACCAATTTCTTCAGGGTGTCCAATTTTTTTTCCTTGTTCGTCACATAAGATATCTATTCTTTTTGTCTGAGTCTTTTTTTTAGTTTGTTAGCTAACATTTTCCTTATCTTGTTACTTTGTTGATGAAATTCCATTGAAAGACCAATGCAGATTTGTCTGATTGGTTCTGAAGCCAAGTTTTTATCTGTGACTGACTATATTTCAATTGGATTATTCCCTCTTGAGTTCGGAACAATTTATTAATGTGTTCCCTCTCATTAAGCTTAATGTATAGCTCTCTTAAAGTACTGCCAGATCGTCTCCTCCGCAGAGCCTGGAGCTTTATAAATAGGCCTCTAACAAAAGCCTTATGGCAATTCAACTTTTGATTTGACTGAATTCTCATTAATTGTGAAAAATTGTGTTATTTCTTGATTTAATACATCTATATTAGTTTTTGCCAAAAGCGTCAAGTCTAGTTTCCAAGAGTTGTTATTCTTTTTGCCTGTATCAGTTTTAATAACTAATTTTATCATAGCGTGGTAAGTACAAAGAATAGGGCTGATTTCCACTACTGTTAGATTATTTAATACCCACCGATGAACTATAAAAAGATCTAACCTCGAATATGATTGAAATCTATTTGAGTAAAAAGTAAAGTCACTTTCTTCTGGGTGTAATATACGCCAAGCGTCATATAATTGAAATTCCTCAAAGTTTGTTGAAACTGCTTAGATCTTCTTACTGTTTGATGATCATGCTGGGGTTTTCTACTCGATTTCCTATTCGGTCAGGTATAAATTTAAATCTTCACAAATTATAATTTGACCTTGACTAATTTTATACATTTGTTTCAAAGTGTGATTTATAAACTTGTGTTGTCCTTGGTTTGGTGCTTATAGATTTAAAATTGTATATTTATTATTATTTATTTTGCCCACCCATATTACAAATCTACCATTTGGGTCAATATTAACCATTTTGTCTACTCAATTTAATCTTTTGTTACATAAGATTGCTACCACCTATGTTTTATTTAGATAGTTTGATGCATGTGTGGTTGGAAAAACCTGACCCGGAAGATATGGAAACTTGCCTATCTTCCAATGAGTTTCCTGTAGACACAAAACGTCAGAATTCTCCTTAGCAAAAATATTGAAAGCAAGTCTTCGTTTGCCCCCATGATTTAGACCCTATACATTTTGCGAGATACATTTCAATACAGTAGTAATCATTTATAGTTTTATACATATTTATATTTCCTTTGGCCTTGGAGCCAGTTCTCCCATTCAACCCTTCCGGCTAACATTACAAATAAGATAAGTGTACATTTGACTAACAACATATAATTCATGTGGTCTTATTGTTTCTGACTACCCTGCTCCACACACCAAGCTTGTGACCTGTCTGTCAACACCCCGTCCTATACCAGACAGAAGCATCTGCAGAGCTCAGGTGAGTCCATATCACTCTCTGTGTCTTGCTGTTGTTGTTCTGTCCTTCAGTCGTGTCTGACTCTCAGTGACCACATGGATGTAGCACACCAGGTACATCTGTCTGTGTTTCTGATTGTGCATATCCATATGGTTTTCATGGCAAAGATACTGGAGTGGGTTGCTAGTTCCTACTCAAGTGGACTGCATTTTGTCTGACCTCTCTGCTATGATCTGCCCATCTTGGGTGACCCTACATGATATAGCTCACAGCTTCATTGAGGTAACGGGCCCCAACACCATGACAAGGTAGAATATATATATTAGAAATATATGCTAATTAACCACTCAAATATGTTGTTTTGCAACTTAATATTAATTATGTAATGGCAGCCTATAAACTGAATAAATATATATATATTTTTTTTTTTACAAAAACATAGATTTATTAAAATGTATTTTTTAAAGATAATAATGTTTAAAATGGAGGAAGAAACAAAACAGTAGTACTGAGTCCTGCAGAGCCAACTTGGGGTGCAACATTCTTGTTCTGGTCTGTTGGTGAATTATCACCCTGTCCTTCTGTAGGTGCAAGATGTTCCTCCAACGTGATAATTAGTTACATAGTTACATAGTAATTTTGGTTGAAAAAAGACTTTAGTCCATCAAGTTCAACCTTTTTAGATCTCCTCTGATCTGCTATACGCAGATTTATTGTTAATAGATCCAGAGGAAGGCAAACAGAAAAAAAAAACTTTGCCAATTGTCTCAACCGGGAAAAAAATATAAAATGTCTTCCTCTTCCTCTTCTTTTCTTCCAGGATAGCCCTTAATTCCCTTTTTATTTAAAAATATATTCAATCCCTTTTTAAAGTTATCTATCGAATCCACTGTCACCACCTCCTTTGGTAGAGAATTCCACAGATTAACCACCCTTACTGTGAAGAACCCTGTTCTTTCTTTAAGGGGAAATCTTTTTACTTCTAATCTCAAAGGATGTCCCCTTGTCAGTTGAAAACCTCTTGGCACAAAAAGTTCACTTGACAAAGCCTTGTATTGACCCTGGATATATTTATACTAGCGACTTGCCCGTCAAAAATGACCGGGCAGTAAAATTTGAAGCCATGGGAAAGCTGTTTGAGACATAATTGAAACCGTTTTGTACTGTGAGGACCTTCGGCGCTCATTGCGAGCCTCTCCTGTTGTGTACTTTTGGTCCTCTGAGAGAGAGATATATTTCTATGTATGTGTAATTAAGTATAAATAAATGATTTCTTAAATCAATTAATATACTTTAATTATTTATAATTGATATATGCAGCGAGCAATAGGCTGAAGAGCTAACAATCTGTTTGTATTTTCCGTCTACATAGAATATCCATTTTGAGTGTTGGTGCCCTGCTTATAAAGTGTAATGAATGTTTGAAGAGTGCATTGTAAATAGGCTGCGTGCGCGAGGTAAAGCCGTTGGTTTATTGTGTAAAGCGACATTGTATAGTCGTAATGTTATTAATGTGGTACGCGTCTCGTGAGCATTTTCCGGCATTAGTAATAGTGTATCTTGTAGGTCGTAGTGTGATGTGTAAAGTGCTACGCATTTAGCAGTGTTTTGCACGGTCCGGGGTCGTGTAGCCGCGTTTTCATTTTTTTCGGCGCCTATTTTTTTCCTTGCTTAGGCCATTTGAGTGGCGAAAATCATCTAAATCGAGTTAAATTTGCGTTCCACCTCACTCCCAGACATGCTGGCTGTTGCCCCATGCTGTCTGTGATGTTTTTGTAATTTTTGGGGGTGTATTTAGTGTGTTTTTCTGGCTTTTGGTCAACGCTAATCTAGTAAATTTTTGCGTCTCATATCTTTTTTTTTTTCTAAGTCCTGCGTCTCGTTTTTTAACGGCTCGCCAACGCTTGCATCGGCTAATTGCTATGGTTTAACCGCTCTCCTCGCTTAACGAGGCTCGCAGCGATGAGCTCCTTTGGCGCTCATTGGCTAAGTGCTCCGGTTTAATGGCTCACCTTGCTTCGCGAGGCTTGCAATGATGACTGCCTTCGCACTCATCGGCTAAGTCCTATGCGTTAACGGCTCGCCTTGCATCATTTGATCAATTAACAGTAGAGTTTGGTCTTCCAGAGAGTTACCGGCTAGACCACATTAAAATAAAAATTGTCCCTTTTTGAAAACAAACAATCTTAAACCTAATTATGTAGTTAAACCCCTAGAAAATCTTAGAGTATCAGTAGATAGGTCTCATTTGATATTGAAGCAAACTCTTGAAAACAATGAAAATGCCCAAAATGGAATATTGGGGAAAGATCTAGACAGGGTTTGGACGGAAGACATCTGGTATAAAGCCATTAGGACCACTGGAAAGTATATCAGAAAGGCGTCAGATAAGTTCTTAACAAATGGTATATGGTCCCTTCTAAAATAAATCAATTTACGCATGAGAAAGGGCAATATTGTTGGAGAAACTGTGGTCAGGTCGGTACTCTTGCCCATATATGGTGGCAATGTCCTAGTCATGTACAGTGTAAAAAAAATAAAATAAATAATAATAATTAAATGGAAAGTTTGGAATCTAACAATTTGTTCAATAGAATCCCAATTCCTTCAAAATATTTGTTCGTACCCTTCCCGCTCCTGGGATGACATAAATGTTTATTTTTTTTGTCAATGTTTTTTAGTTTCTCTCCCCCCCCCCTTTCTTTTTTGTCTGTCTCGTATTGAGCTATTAATACCAAAAACAATTACGACAGGATCTCTGGCATAGATATCTTATTCCATATATAGATTTGTCTGACTGGATTATGATAACTCATCTTTTATAGGGATTCTGAGATTATATAACTTCTAGTTATCTACAGAGTTACTTAGAGCGGTTACTTACTTTCCTCCTGTCGGACATTACATAACAGACTGATTATATAACTCTGCTGTCCGTTACGGACTTCCTCCTAGCGTGCCAACTGCCAGTTAACTCCTTATCACCCGGACACAAATAAGCATACAGTATTCAATATAACCGCATACAGTAATTGACATACATATGGTTAACTTAATATAACATTAAATAACTATAAAACATACTGAGCCCTGTCCCACAACCACATTCCCAGGAGGCAGTCCTGATAGGAGTCTAAGAGCCAGGGTAACGGCCATCTTAATTATTCCGGGCAGATCATATGAGTTTAAAGGAGAGAGAAGACAAAGCGTAAATAACCTGAGTACCCAGTAGTAGTAAAAATGATCTGATGCGCTCACAGCATCTAGATATTGTGCATAGTTATATCACTACTGAAAATCATCATTGGCAGGGTAAAGAAATCTATTAATATAAGGGAAAGAAAAAAAGTACATCTTTAATTCCAATGATATTTACCCTCATGAGAATACCAATATGAGCTGTACAAAAAATCCTAATTGAAATACCTTTAGATTCAAATTTTAAGATAGAAAATACAATAAATATAAAATCATGGTATCACAGCCACGTACAAAATGTGTGTCCGTATATGCAAATGAGTATCAACTATTAGTAATGAGAGATGATACATTCTAATATAAACGGAGTCAGGAAAAACCTGGTAATCTAGGTAATACGCATTTATCACTGATTATGTATCTCCTTAATCATACAGTTTGGAAAAATATCAGCATTTATTATATATCTCTTAATCTTACACTTGAATACAATATGGAAACACATGCATATACTTAAAAAAAAAAAAAAATAATCATATAATGTCACCTTCATTTTGAAGTGGGAAGTATGCAGGTATAGGGGTGACTACAATCTTACCTGTGGCCCTGCCATCGAAATACAGTAGCAGATTTAAGACAAGAGACCCACTATTTACCTCTGCCTGCCTAACCAGACTAAGTCTATTCTCACTAGGCTTAGACTAAGCCCTCCACCTCCGGTTCTGGTTATCTACTTCCGGTCCACGATCTATGCCGGCGTGCCTCCGAAATTGCAGTACCTATGATTTGTTGCTGCTCCAGATTGTGCACATAGCCTAAGAGGTCGTTTTGGAGTGGGAAAGTGGAAGGCTTAGTCTAAGCATAATGAGACTAGACTTAGTCTGGTTAGGCAGATAGAGGTAAATAGTGGGCCTCTTGTCTTAAATCTGCTACTTTATTTAGATGGCAGGGCCACAGAGGTAAGATTGTAGTCTCCCCTATCTGCCTACATACTTCCCACTTCCAAACGAAGGTGGCATTTTGATGATTTTTTGGGGAAATTATATGCATTTGTTTCCATATTGTATTCAAGTGTATGATTAAAAGAGATACATAATAAATGCTGATATTTTTCCAAACTGTATGATTAAGGCGATACATAATAAATGGTTAATGCTGATATTTACCATCTTATTACCTAGATTACTAGTTTGTCCCTGAATCAGTTTATTCTATTCAAATGTATTCTCGAATTAATAGTTTGTTGATTCTCATTTGTATATACTGACACATTTTGTAGATGGCTGTGATACCATGATTTTATTTTATATTAATAAAATTATATTTTAATCTAAAGGTATTTGATTAGGATTTTTTGTACAGCTTATATAATTATATCATGAGGGTAAATATCATTGAATTAAAGATGTACTTTTTCTTTCCCTTATATTAACAGATCATTTGAGTCCCAAGGACTGGTGGTCAGGGGGTGGTGGAGATCATGACAACATGGTATCAAGAATCTCAAAGTTTATTCAAAGAGAACCAAGCTAAATTTTGTTAAGTTGAAGATGGAAACCATCCAACATTTTACTCGAACATTTTAATGCTCAAAGACGACATCCTCATAATTTAGAGCCGCCAAGGAATATGCACACCATATACACCCCAGCCCCCATACAGACCTCTATATACACACAGCTATAGTACCCCACCACCATACACACTCTATCTACGTTAGGTCAGCAACAGGGTTATGTCAAACAGAAAGTAGCTGTACCAAGATACAGTACAAATAACAAAAACAAGATTGATAAATATCATGTATTTTATTTTTTCCCCCCCCAAACAGGATGATCAGAAGTATTTAGTTACTTCAAGCAATTTGATTTCACTCAGATTTAAGTTTTTCAAGAGTGTTGAGCAAACCTAAATGGGTAATAGTATAACAGAGATTATTAAGGACAATGAACTAATATTCATCTTCCTCCTCATCACCACCATCAGGAGCGGAATCTGTTCCCACCTCTTCATAATCCTTTTCCAGGGCAGCCATATCTTCCCTGGCCTCAGAGAACTCCCCTTCCTCCATACCTTCTCCCACATACCAATGAACAAATGCTCTCTTGGAGTACATCAAGTCAAACTTATGGTCCAACCTGGCCCAGGCTTCTGCTATAGCTGTAGTGTTGCTTAGCATACAGACAGCACGTTGGACTTTAGCCAGATCTCCTCCTGGGACCACTGTGGGAGGCTGGTAATTAATTCCCACCTTAAAACCAGTAGGACACCAATCCACAAACTGGATGGACCTCCTGGTTTTAATTGCAGCAATGGCCGCATTGACATCTTTGGGAACCACATCACCTCTGTACAGCAGACAGCAAGCCATGTATTTACCACGTCGAGGGTCACATTTAACCATCTGGTTAGAATATTCAAAACAAGCATTCGTGATCTCTGGCACAGATAACTGCTCATGGTAAGCTTTCTCTGCAGATATTATGGGCGAGTATGTGACCAATGGGAAGTGAATTCTAGGATATGGCACCAAGTTGGTTTGGAACTCTGTTAGATCAACATTCAATGCACCATCAAACCTCAGGGAAGCAGTGATGGAAGATACTATCTGTCCGATTAATCTGTTCAGGTTTGTATAAGATGGACGTTCAATGTCCAAGTTCCGGTTGCAGATATCATAGATGGCCTCATTGTCCACCATAAAGGCACAGTCTGAATGTTCCAGAGTTGTGTGGGTGGTCAAAATGGAATTATAAGGTTCCACCACTGCAGTGGAGATCTGTGGAGCAGGATAGACTGAAAACTCGAGTTTTGACTTCTTTCCATAATCAACAGAAAGACGTTCCATCAACAAGGAAGTGAAGCCGGAGCCAGTACCACCACCAAAACTGTGAAAGATCAAAAATCCTTGTAGGCCACTGCACTGGTCAGCCTGATGGGAAAAATGAAAACAAAACATTGGATGAATATTTTATATTGTTCTTGACCATTTAAAAAAATGTGAAATCTGGTGCCTTACAATGGTTCTTGCAAATGTATACATATATCTATAAACTGGCAGCTTCATTTTTAGCAGAAGACAACCTAGTCCAAAAGGCAAGACATTCATTTTCAGCCCCCCACCCCTAAACCCTCAATACGTGCTACATTCTATAAGGACCATTGAAAGAGATGGACGTTTTCCCCGAGTTACACTTTTGCACTCTACCTACCATTTTACGCATTCTGTCCATCACAGTGTCAATGATCTCCTTCCCAATGGTATAGTGGCCTCTGGCATAATTATTTGCAGCATCCTCTTTACCAGTAATCAGCTGTTCTGGATGGAACAGCGTCCTGTAAGTTCCAGTTTTGATCTCACCTGTAAAGGAGAGCATGGTTTCACGGTCATACTTGAGTAACATTTGTATGGTACATAGAAGGCTGTAAGTCATACCATACATTGTGAAGGGGGGAGGAGGCGACCAAAGAGAGAGAGAGAGAGAAAAAAAAAAAAAAAAAAAAAATACTTTGTGGAGGTAGATTTCAACCTTCATTGTTGACAGAAGTGGGTTATGTGCAACAGATTTTGGTTAACTACTAGCCCCAATTTGTATTCTCTCTTGAACCAATACAAAAAAGGAATGGCGTTAAAGGGAAAAGTGAGATTAGACGGGAAAAAAAAAAAAAGTGCAAGAGAGGAGCAAGTAGAATACACACACAGTTAAAAGTCATTATACATTACCAATGACGGTCTGTTCGAGGTCCACAAAAACAGCCCTTGGTACATGTTTCCCAGAGCCAGTCTCACTGAAGAAGGTTCCAAAGGATGAATCCACCATGTTAGCAGTCTTCTCACTAGGAATAGTACCATCAGGCTGGATACCATGCTCTAGACAGTATAGCTCCCAGCAGGCATTACCCATCTGCACGCCAGCTTGGCCAATATGTATAGAGATGCACTCCCTCTGTATACAATAAAAAAAGTACATGGTTATTACCCAGTCACATACTTTTAATAAACAAGTGAACACAAATAATGGACTAGTCCCTATACATTTTGGATTTATTTTTAGCAAAATTAAGAGATCTGCAACATTATGTCCTATAAAAAGGAATGATGAAACTATGAACACCGACTGGGTCTTGACATGGGGTACTACTCTAGATCGGAATAAAGCAACATAATAATCTTGTGGTTGAGGGGTATATAATATATATATATATATATATATATATATATATATATATATATATATATATATATATATATATATATATATATATATATATATATATATATATATATATATATATATATATATATATATATATATATATATATATATATATATATATATATATATTCTAAAATAGGTTTAGATGAAACTAAAACAGACTGTATGGGATTGATCTAGGAGGAACTACAAGTTTCTTCATGCAGAGGAATGTATATACTACCATTAGCCTAGAGACCCAACTAGCCTCACAGCATGACAGTTTAGCATTTTTTTTTTCCCTTGGGAGCCAGGACAATACCCCACATTATGTGTAGGTTTGTAATATTTCCTCTTAATCTTCCATTTGGGGGGGCAGCATACCAACACTATATTATATGCCTTATATGACCTTTGATAGAAGCTACATCACCCACAATCCTCCTCCAAGAGGTTGCCAGACAGATTACACCAATATCTTACTATGGACATTGAATTCCAAAGAGATGTAAATTGGAAAACAAGAAACTATCCTAACTAAGCAAACCTATAGAAGACAAAGAACATTTGCCGTCAGGGTGGGGTGACATCTGACCAATAAGGTAAAATCACTACTGGCAAAGATGACGCATAAAAATAAATTAATGGAGCCTGCATGGGGGAAAGTGGTGGGTTATAACTTAGTGGTAGGGAAAGTTTATGGATATTACTAGGTATAAATATATATATTTATATCTATTTAAATGTAAGCTTGTTTTAGGCAGTAAAAACAGAGCTTATAAGAACTTCATAAAATAAGGAGTCCCTGTATGGGTCTGCCCTCTGCATCTCACAAAGAAACAGCCTCTGCTATATTTATTGTGCTGCGTCTCATACTAAACATCTCAACAACATTCTGCAGAGCGCTACTGAGACGTGGTCTGATAGGCTACGACACATCAACACAAATCCAGTGCTACAGGGTCTGTACCTGCATACACTGCAGAATTCAGGCCAAAAACACACGGTTTGATTTCAGGCTGTAAAAATTGAGCATAAACAGTTCATATAATAAAGTACCTAAATAATAGAGGCACAGGGACATTATATACCTACTAAAATCCAGGAACCTGCCATATCCCTTTAAACATTTACCACGATCATCCAAACAAATATTAGAAAGGACAGTCCTATATATAGTGACCATGATGTCGCTTTATTACTACGGGTCAGACAACACATGAATAAGTCTGATTGGAATAAGATTGATCAGCAGATTTACAGTTAAACTACAGAAGAAGACTCATGACTGGTTATTCTGGCAAATTTGAGAGTCAAAATGAGGAGTTTCCTAAATGTGTTTTTCATTTTTAGGCCACTAGGGCCAGTGACACGACAGAAGTGCACATGTTGTAAGCGCGCCACACAATACGGAGTTTTGTAGGCAAAAGACACACCCTAAAGAACTCAGAAAGAGAGGATATGCATAAAAAGCCGTGTAATGCAGCAGGCATAAGCTTGAAGGCAGCCATGTTTAAAATGGTTATGGATTTAAGAGAGAGACATTTGTGGGCACATGTCCCTGATCAGCTTCCCAGAATGCAGTGTAATAACTATTTCTCACAATTCTGAGCTGGAAACAGTTTTTTTTGTTTTACTTTAGACAAATATGAACACACATGAAATATATATATTTAAAGAAAAAAAAAAAAAAAAAAAACAAACCTCAGAACACAGTTTATCATTTTAAAACTCTCAAAATAAGTTACTTATACATTAGTAATCACCATTAGGCCAACAAAAGCCATTTAATGAAATTAGTTATTTTTAAATATGCAAGATCTGTGTATCCCTTTCCTTTAGTTGTATATTACTTATAGCAAGAAAATATAGAAATGATCTAGTACTTTTTAGGGGCATGCATTTTGTAGGTTAGCTAAGAAGTAATATTAATCGCCACTCACCATTGTAATGTTCCAGCTGTCCTTTCCGCACAATAAGACACTGCAAGGCTCTGCTCTGCTGCTCTCAGCTTTCTTTGTGCTATTTAAGCAGTCCCAGCTGTGGGGAGGAGGTGGCTACAAGTTCTTAAAGGTGCAGCCACCCATCTGTCCACTCAGAGTCAGGCTGTATAATTCAAGCTATGTAACAGCACAGCCCCCAAATTACCTAAACTTTGCATGGGCGGATCATGTGAAGCTTAAAGGGATATTAAGAAGTGTTTGTATTTACAGCCTAAAATCAAACAAATAGTCCCTGTATGGATCTGCCCTCAGCAGCTCATGAAGACACAGACTCTGCTGTACTTGCTGTGCAGTGTCTCATACTAACTTGCTGCTGAGACATGGCCCCTGATAGGCTAGGAGACCACACTGCACATCCAGCCCTACAGAGTCTGTGTCTGCATATGCTGCAGTGGGCATACCTATACAGGGACAATTTGTATCATTTTAGGCAGTAAAAACAGAGTTTATAAGCACTTCTTTATAAAATAAAGTACATAAATGTAAATAGATACACAGGGATAATTTATATGTAGTAAAGGGGACAGAGGTAGAACATTATTTTAATAAAAATCAGTCTAGGGATTATCTGACCAGCTCCATATATTTTTGGGCTTATTTTATTGACACCTTACCTTGTATAAAGAAGTTGCATGGGGGGGGGGGGGGTTATTTTGCAGGAGGACCCTCCATTCACATTTCAAATTTGCCAGTAGTAACAGCAGCAGTGGTGGCCACCAACCGCTAGATGGCGCTGCCGTTTTTCGGTGCTGATACCATAGAGTTAGGGTTAGGTACACTGTTAGGGATAGGGTGAGGGTAAGGGTTAGGGTTACTTTAAGGGTTAGGGTAACCTTCTAAGGTTACAACTGGTCTCAAATATTGGCAGCGCTGTAAAATATCGACAGCGCCATCTAGAGGCCACTTGCCGCAACTGCTGCTGTCACTGGTGGAGAATTTGAAATGGAATAGATCTGCAAATTATGTCTATTTTTTTTAGATTTTAAGTCATGAGCTCTTATTTTATGATAACATTTTGAAAACCTTCTAGCAAAGGTGTCAGGTATGAGATGTAAAGAATGCTTGGGGTATATATATGTTGCTGTACTGATTATTACTTTATAAGAAAGATTTTTGTGTAGATAGAGGAATGGATAGACTTAGTGAGACTAGGCTAGACTAAGTGGGACTGTTAGCTAGGCAAAATGGGACTTAGGGCAAGACTAAGTGGGACTGTTAGCTAGGCAAAATGGGACTCTGGGCAAGACTAAGTGGGACTGTTGGATAATCTAAATGGAAATGTTGGTTAGACTAAGTGGGACTGTTGTCTAGACTAAGTAGGAGTTTTGGCAAGACTAAGCTGGACTGTTGTTTCACCTTCCTCAATGTAATTGTTATATAAAAATAACACTTCCATTACTTTTAAGACGCCCAGAGTAACAGCTTCTTATCTTTTGAAGACTCCCCCTTTCCTCCTGTCCTCTCTCATGTATATATATATATTGTCCCATCTTTTACAGTTATGACCTAATGCCATGCGCACAGGGGAGGGTCTTCACACTACCAATCCAATCCCTATAACTAGAATGCTTGTGTATGATTGTGACATGCTGTGTGTCGGCATCCAGCAGCATTACAAGTTTATATTTTACTAGCGACTTGCCCGTCAAAAATTACGGCAATCAAAAGTGAAGCCTGGTAATGCTGTTTGCCACACAATGGGAGCCTTTCCCCCTCTACTTTACTGGCCTCGGGATGAGCGCCTTAGGCGCTCATTGCGAGCCTACCCCACCCCCCCTATCTCTCCCACCCTCTACTTTACTGGCCTTGCAATGAGCGCCTTTGGTGCTTATTGCAAGTCTTTCCCCTGTCTACTTCCTCCCTTGTGTCTCATTCCCCCCTCCTCTCCCTCCCTTGTATTTCTTTCCCCCCCGTGTTTTTACCCCCCTCTCACTCCCGTGTCTCTAACCCCCTCCCCTGTGTCTCTTTCCCTCCTGTGTCTCCTTCCCCCTCCCCTGTGTTCCTTTCCCCCCTCCCTCCCCTGTGTCTCTTTCCCCCTCCCCTGTGTTCCTTCCCCCTCCCTCCCCTGTGTCTCTTCCCCCTCCCTCCCCTGTGTCTCTTCCCCCTCCCTTGTGTCTCTTTCCTTCCTGTCCCCCCCTCTCCCTGTGTCTGTTCCCCCATCCCTCGTGTGTTTCCCCCTCTTTCCCCCCTCCCTGTGTATCTTCTCCCGCCTCTCCCTCCCCTGTGTCTGTTCCCCCTCCTTTCACTCCCCTGTGTCCCTTCCCCACCTCTCCCTCCCCTGTGTCTGTTTCCCCCTCCCCTGTGTCTTTTTCCCTTTCCCCTGTGTCTTTTTCCCCCCTCCCTCCCATGCGTCTCTTTTTCCCCCCTCCCTCCCATGCGTCTCTTTCCCCCCTCCCTCCCATGCGTCTCTTTCACCCCTCTTTGTCTTTTACCCCACCTCCCTCGTGTCTCTTCCACCATTTCCCTCTCCTGTATCTCTTCCCCTTCTCTCCTCTCCCCTCCCTCCCCTGTGTGTCTTTCCCCTCCTCCCCTATTTGTCTCTCCCCTCCTCACGCAGCGCAATGTCCATGCGCCGCTAACACAATGCGCATGTGCGCACCCCAATGTAGTAAACTGCGATTTGTCACAAAGTGTGACGATGAATAATTATAATATGTGATGTGATGACAATTACATACATATACATACTATAACATTGCTTAAGTTAAAACATTTATAGAAAACAATAAAATATATTAAGGAGTAACTTTAATCAATGTTTAATAATTTTTTTATTCCATCCCTGAAGTCTAATATGAAGACGCTCTCTGTGTATTCTCAGCTGTTCCTAGGCCGATCTCATCATTTCTTGGCTGGACTGAGGGACAAACTTGCCAGCTGTGCATTCCTTAGACAATCTGCTCGTTCTTGCACTTGGGTCCTCTCCAGATACAGTGTGTACTACCAGCAGAGAAGGAAGATTATGGACTCATAGATACTGCTCTGTTGAGAAGCTGTAAAAACGTTTCCATTTCATGCTGTTTTCCCTATTTCATAACTGCTATTAAATGTTGCAGGGTTGGCTTTTACAGCACTCAGACTGTGCTTATTTGTATGGGCTTCTGGGTATATAATATCTCTGTGTATCTCTTTATTTTTAAGTACATTATTTTATTAAGAAGCTCTGTTTTTACTGCCTAAAATCAAACAAATAGACCCTGTATGGGCCTGCCCTCGGCAGCTCATGAAAACACAGACTCTGCTCTATGTCAAGCGCTGTGTCTCATACTAACAAATCAGTGACCATCTCTCAGCAACATTCTGTCACATGCTACTGAGATGTGGTCCCTGATAGGATAGGACACAACACCACACATCCAGCCCTACAGAGTCTGTATCTGCATATGCTGCAGTGGACAGAACCCAGCAGGACAATTTGTTTGATTTTAGTCAGTAAAAACAGAGCTTATAAGCACTTCTTTTAATAAAATAAAGTATAAAAAAGTAAATAGAGACACAGGAATATTATATATCTAGATTGCCTTCTAGATTGTAAGCTCTTCTGAATAGGGACCTGAACTCTGTTGCACCAACTCTGTATTATATCATATCTGTATTTGTATTTACCTTTGTAATTTGCTAATTGTACCCACTGCACTCTATTCTACTTTGTAAACAGTACTATGGAAAATAATGTTGCGTTATAAATAAAGATTATTATAATTAGTAGTAGTAATAATAATAATAGATGATCACTGGTCAGACATCACATTATATATTTATTTTATTTTTTTATGTAGAATATTATAATAATTTTAAAATAAAGATGGAATATAAATTGTATTGAATATTTAAAGAGTAAAAATACAATAACAGCAATGTTATCTGGGCTGATCCAAGGATACATGGTGCCCTAGGCCAGGTATGTTGATATCAGTCTTTCAGGGTGGCACACAGTCCAGGATTACAGGGTTTCTCTGCTGGATCACATGTGCTTTAGTCGGCTTTACTGATAACCACTGGGCCAGCTACACCTGAGATCTTAGATAAGTAGTAGGATTGAACAGTAATACTGATGATGTCACTAACACTGTAATTCGTTATTAAAGGGATATGGAAGGTTTGGGGGGTTCCAGGTATATAATATCCTTGGGTATCTATTTACTTTTATGTACTTTATTTTATTAGGAAGTGATTATAAGCTCTGTTTACTAAGCCTGAGATGAGGCGAGAAGGGCTGTGCTCTAAGATTTCCCCCATAGGGAATAGTGCATGGTAAATCAAGGGATGCATATAAATAAATTACCCTCGTGTTTGACTCCAGTGAATTTTCATTCTGAATTGGAACAGCTAATTTACATAGTCTAACAATCAACAAATGACTAAATTCAACCTAAAATAAAAGTTATTTAAATTATAAAAGTAACTTCCCCTTTTAATTTCCTGTTTTGAATGAAAAATCCCTAATCTTTTATCCTGGTGCAAATACAATTATAAACATAGAGCAAAGAGAGGATAGATAATATATAATCCAAACATTATACAAACATGGTATTATACCCAAGAGCAAAGGGAGGAGGAGAAGGGTCACCTTTGCATAGTGCTTGGTTGTAGTAGTACATTTTTTACAAAATTCATCAATTTCCAAATATGCTATTGACAAAAAAGTCAAGGTCCAGAATCCATATTTGTTATGGATTTATATACAAATATTTTAATATAAGAATGATACAGGAAGGATGTATATATATATGTGTGTGTGCTATTTACTATTGCCGTGGAGGTCTGGAGAAAGGCATTGGAGTTTCAGATTCAGACCCCGGCCGCCATTTGATTTCCCCCAGTTTAGAGAACCAAGTGTCAATTTCTTCAACCACTGACATTTTTTGTCTAGTTAAAAATTAGGGCTATATCAAGTTGTGTATGCGCAAGTAGCCGCTAGATGGGGCCGTCTCCAACGTGGTGCAACGTGACGGCGCTGAATCGACACAGAGGCCATCGCTATGTATGGCTCGCGAGGGTCTCGGGCGCGCCTCTCATAGCTCAAGGCCTTTTGTGTCGGGACGCCTTATATGCAATGTAACTAAAGAGGAATGAACAGTACAACCCTAAATGAAATAGTGAAAATGTATGATAAAATGTTATATATCCAATCAAATCCAGGGAACCCAAATGGGTCACTGGGCTAATGGTCGGATCAAGACTCTATTGTATAATGTAGCAACAAAAGAAAATTAAACTTTATTATAAAAAATCATCAAATTCACAATAGTGATAAAGAAAATATATACACAATATCTACAATATCTACAAAAGGCTGCTAAATATATGCAGAAGAACTGCTATAAATACCCCCATTAAGTGGTAGTGTAACAAGCAGACAAAAATGAGGGTCAGCAATATCAAAAGAGTAATATACCTACATACTTGGTAGCATATGCCCAGTTGAAAGGTCAGGTGCCCCAAGTTGTTGCCAAAGTGTAGCAGTTGGCGGTGGCACTGCTGCTGCCAATCTTTCGCGTAGGGCAGCGGTTCTCAACCATTCCAGTGCTGCGACCCTTCGATAACATTTCCCAAGTTGTGGTGAACAGTACAATTACATATTAGAATACACAAAACAAAAACACATTTATGATAGTTTTAGGTGACCCCTGGCACATTGTCATTCGACCCCCAAAGGGGTCGTGACCCACAGATTGAGAACCACTGGCGTAGGGGAAGAGGGAAAGGACCAAATGAGCTTTATTATCTAGAAAATTCCCTACTGGAAAAATTCATAAGCCATTATGGGACTGATGGGGTTAAATGGAGGCTTATGGGGGTCTGTATAGACCCCCATAAGTGATGGGGTTAGATGGTAGCTTATGGGGGTCTGTATAAACCCCCATTAGAGATGGGGTTTAATAGGCCTAGTAAGGGTTAAAAAGGCACAGTTAAGGTTAAATGGGTCTAGAAGGGGAAACATAGGCTCAGTTAGGGTTAGATAAGCCCAGTTAGGGTTAAATGGGTCTAGAAGGGGTAAATAGGCCCAGTTAGGGTTAGATAAGCCCAGTTAGGGTTAAATAGGCCCAGTTAGGGTTATATAGGTCCAGTTAGGGTTAGATAGGCCCAGTTAGGATTATTAGGTTTGGATAGGGTTAAATAGGCCCAGTTAGGATTAGATAGGCCCAGTTAGATTTAAATGGGCCCAGATAGGGTTAAATAGATCTAGAATGGTTTAAAAAGGCTCAGTTAGGGTTAGATAGGTCTAGAAGGGGTTACATAGGCCCAGTTAGGGTTATATAGGCCCAGTTAGGGTTATTAGGTTCAGATAGGGTTAAATAGGCCCGGTTATGGTTAGGTAGGCCCAGTTAGGGTTAAATAGGCCCAGTTATCATTAAATAGGTCTAGAAGGGGTTAAATAGGCCCAGTTAGGGTTAGATTGGTCTATAAGGGGTTAAATAGGCCCAGTTAGCGTTAAATAGGGTTTAGTATGGGTTAATGGAGTATAGTTAGGGTTAAGGAGTTAAAGGAGTATAGTTAAGGTTAATAGCATAGTGTAGTGCTTAGACTTTGTTATGAGGGTCCTGGAGGACCAACATGGCTCTTGCGGTTAATAGTGTCCTATAGGGGTCTATATTGACCCCCATGAGTGATAGGGTTCATTTTAGGTGCCTGGGGGGTACTTATAGTACCTATTAGTCACGATTGGGACTCCTGAAGCAAGCGGGGGTCTTAACTGGACGGCTCCAGGGTGCAAGTAAGCTGCAGCCATTTTTGGCCGTTTTACGGGTTTGATGGGAGGGTGATCGGAGCATTTGAATAGGGATGGGTGGTTTCATGTGGCCGAATCTCTTGCGGCAGCGTGAGATCAAAGGCTTTCCCTGCAGTGAGCTGCGATTGGGGTGGCCGCAAGGGAACACAGGGCCACGGCCGCAAGGGACGTAAGGGAATAGAATAGCTAAGTAGCTTGCGGCCATCCCTTGCGGCCATCAACTAAATGAGGCCCTTAGAATGCAGATGAAGCCTCAATCTGCACAATGGGGATGTGTCATCTAAAACTATCAGTGCTTTGAAAATAGCTACATTAAATCTCATTAGTTAAAGTAACAGAGCACAATTAATAATTGTGATGTCTCTGCAGGACTCTGAAGGAGTCCATGACACATTTTGGGAGTTGTGTGTGTGAGGGAGGTGTTTATATTTTGGCAGATCAAAGTTTTCATGCATTAATGCAACATCCTGCTTCTGGGGTCAATTTAATCTTATCCACTAAGGCTCTGGACTAGTGATGTCGTGAACATCAAATTTGCTGTTCGCGAACAGCGGACGCGAACTTCCATCAAATGTTCGCGAACGGGCGAACCCGGCGAACCGCCATAGACTTCAATGGGCAGGCGAATTTCAAAACCCACAGGGACTCTTTCTGGCCACAATAGTGATGGGAAAGTTGTTTCAAGGGACTAACACCTGGACTGTGGCATGCCGGAGGGGGATCCATGCCAAAACTCCCACGGAAAATTACATAGTTGATGCAGAGTCTGGTTTTAAGCCATAAAGGGCATAAATCACCTAACATTCCTAAATTGTTTGGAATAACATGCTTTAAAACATCAGGCATGATGTTGTATCGATCAGGTAGTGTAAGGGTTACACCCGCTTCACAGTAACAAACCAATCTCCCCGTTTAATGCACCGCAAACAACCGCAAACAGTCCCTTTTCACAACAGCAAACTCCCCATTTGCACACGTTTGAACACTCCCCCTTACATCTCTGCTCTCATCTCCAAATATTCCCCCACCTGTCCTCTTCGCTCTGCTAATTACCTTCTTCTTTCCACAACTCTTGTCACCTCTTCTCACTCTCGCCTTCAGGACTTTTCTCGTGCTGCCCCTATTCTCTGGAACTCCTTGCCTAGCTCCACCAGACTATCCTCCAACCTAGAAACATTCAAATCCTCTCTAAAAATACATCTCTTTAAAGAAGCGTATCACCATCCACCCTAACACACTCTCAAATCTCTCTCCCTCCTTTTCCTCACACAATACCTTTAGGATGTAAGTCTGCGAGTTTCAATCCCACAAGGTGTTTTAGGGAAAGCACCATGGACACTGGATTCCAAACTCAAAGACAGGGCCCTCCTTGTTTTACTATGTGTTAATTTGTATGTATCTTTGTCTTGAACATATCTTATGTACAGCGCTACGAATATGTTGGCGCGTTATAAATAAACGATAATCACATATATAGTTGTGAGCGTACGGGCTGTTGCTCACGCTTGCGGGCTCGCAAATCGAGCCGCGGCCCTCGCGTAGCGAGGTCACTGGGCAAGGGCCTCAGTTGCTGGCATGGAGCGCTGAAGGCGCTCCATGCCAGCAACTGAGGCCCCTCGCGAAGCGAGGGCCTCAGTTGCTGGCGAGGTCACTGGGCAAGGGCCTCAAACCCTCGCAAAGTTCACGTCGCTAATCAAAAAACACGACACACAAATTCCGACACTCGCTAAATTTTACGAGGAACGCAAACAACCTACGAAACACGTTACCACACATTACGACCTCGCAAACATCGGACGCAACACGCCGACATACAAACATTTAAAACACAATAAATACACACAACACACACATAAAAAGCTTACCTACAGCAAGAGGAACCATCCAGCACCTCAAAAAAACAAGTTACACCTTCATTTAAATAAAAATAAAACACTTTAGACACTAATAAAAGCGCTAAGCGAGAGAAAAAATGGCCGACGGACACCACACCACACTCGCAAAACACCACACGAAACTCGGAAACCACTACAAACCAACAACGGACAATATGCAAAGACGCACAACACACATAAACCGCCATTTAACGCAAATGCGGAAGTACGACACTACGCGAACGGTTTCGTCTCGCGCACGCACAGTATTACACTGCACACATTCACCACGCTTATAGAGCAGCTCCACACCACTAATGCTGCAGCAATGTCAAAACACATTCACAGCTCGTCAACACAATGCTTCCAAATAGGTAAAGTATATTCATTTATTAATGTATTAGATCTTTACTATTACACACCAAACAACATTAGCTCACTTACAATAACATTGCCGTCATTTTTTGACGGGCAAGTCGCTAGTAATAATAATAAATACCAAGCTAGCCATGTCCCGTTCCTTGTCCTCACTGATGTCATTGAAGGTCTCTTCCTCCACCCAGCCACCAAGGGTCCCCGAAAGGTGACAACAAGCTCCCTGGGACGCCTGCTGTGTTTGGTCTTCCACCTCCTCTGACTCCTCTTCTTCAGACTCCTCTCTCTGGTTGCCTCTGTCTGCGTTATTATAAGGTGTGTACTGTTAAGTAGTACTATTCCTATCGGTTTAATCCCTGTTACGTCCACTATTAGGGGACATGTATATGGCATTGATTTTTGAAACAGAGAGATGGAAAAAGATGCTTGGTCGGACCTCCTACTTCAAATTTGGGGCACTGCGCATGCAATCTAAGGTGCCACCAGATATGAGTGTCACTGTGCACTGGCAAAAGTTGGCAGATTAGATGCAATAGGCTTCACACACACACCTGTAGGCAGGCAATTGCTATTCCATCTATTACAGTCAAAAAAGTGTTGTTTTATTTCACTGTACACTACGGTTGCACCAAATATGACGTATCACTGTGCACTGGCAAAAGTTGGCAGAGTAGATGCAATAGGCTTCACACACACGCTTGTAGGCAGGCAATTGCTATTCAATCTATTACAGTCAAAAAAGTGTTGTTTTATTTCACTGTACACTACGGTTGCACCAGATATGACGTATCACTGTGAACTGGCAAAAGTTGGCAGAGTAGATGCAATAGGCTTCACACACACGCCTGTAGGCAGGCAATTGCTATTCAATCTATTACAGTCAAAAAAGTGTTGTTTTATTTCACTGAGCACAATATAAGCTGTTAGGTGTTAGTCTGTCACACACACACGCTGGCAGGCAGGCAAATGCAATTAGATTACAGAGAAAAAAATTATAAAATAAAATAAATGATGTTCTAGCCCTAAAAAGGGCTTTTTGGGTTGCTGTCCTTGCAGCAGATATCAGATGAGTCCTTCAGGTCTGTAGTGGAAGCTAAATACACAGCCTGGCTATCTATTTCCCTATTAAATCTCCAGCAGCTACACTATCTGTCCTCTCACAACGAATGCAGCTTCAGAATGATTCTAAAATGTATGCTGTCCTTCAGATGGAAGGCCCTGGAAGGGAGTGTATGCTGCTGATTGGCTGGAATGTGTCTGCTGACTGTGAGGCGCAGGGTCAAAGTTTCCTCAATGATAAAGAAGAGGGGGCGAACCCAAAAGCTCATGTGTTCGCCGTCCGCTGCGAACGCGAACATACCAAAATCGCTGCGAATAGTCCGCGGGCAAACTGTTCGCGACAGCTCTACTCTGGACTTATTATTATTATTTTATTATCTTTATTTGTAACGCGCCAACATATTCCGGAGCGCTGGACTTCTGCCTGTTCCCTCCCTCCCTCCTCTGCAGTGTTGGAAAGTGGCCGCTAGATGGCGCTGTCTATATTTTGTCGATTACCCTAACCCTAACAGTTTACCTAACCCTAACTCTATGGTATCGGCAGTGAAAATCAGCAGTGTCATCTAGAGGTTGGTCGCCGCCACTGCTGCTATCACTGCTGGCGAATTTGAAAAGGGAAAGGACCTCCAGCTCTACAAACACAAAATGGATTCCTGAACTCATAAAAAAATTCCAAAATTCAGATTTTCCCCAAAAATGTGTTATACCCATGACTTATACAGGTGTTGATATTGATAGTTTGGTACCTTGAATAAACAAAATATATTTTCCACTCCTGTTTTTCCACTCCATTGATTAATAATCTGCCAGGGTTTAGGTTTAATTATATGTAATTATAGTTGATCCATTAGGGCTGCATTAAAAATTTGTCCAGGAAACTAATTTTGAAGCCTGAATTTGCTCAGGACAAATAGCAAAGTCTTGAGATAAATCCCCTACTTCAGCCCCGTGCTGGGGAGAGGACACAATCCAAATCACTTTAATAACCAGAAAACATTTTAATTACAATAGATTTCTTTGGGGGTAAATAAAATATTGTAGAATTGGTAATAAGTAAACTCCAATACACACATCAAGAGGAAACACTAGCTTGTTGTATCTATATTGGACTTGGGTGGTCCATATGGCCACCCTATAATGATACACTGTCACCTTAAAACTTTTGTGCCGCCCCTCCTAGCAGGTGATGCTGCTCTATAAAGCAGGTGAGGGGCTTGGCTGTTAGTATCAGTATAGGTAGAGCTACTGGGGCAGGAGGGCTGAGGTTTCTAGCTGATAGACTTGTGTGGGTGATATTGTTGCAGACATGGTAAGAACCTTAATGTGCATTTGATCTGACTTTGTGTATTCAGCCTAATTCCAGTTTACCTTTTTTTCCTGATGCTATAATGGGACATTTAATTTTTCTGTTTGAGTGGGATCATTGGGAATGTCCAGTTTCTAGTTGTTGTAAGGGTGTATTTTTATTTTTTGTGTGTCCTTTATATAAAATAAAGGTAATTTATTTTCAGAAAATGTTGTTGTGGATGGTAACCTTTAATGCATACTGAAATAATATTGGGAAGTACTAAAGACCATTTATTTGTGAGCATAACCCACTGTAGGAACCTGCTTGTGTATCTGACTATCTAGGACTGTGAGAGGATCCCTCCCACTCCCTATTTTAAGCCTGTGTTTGGGGGTGGGGGCAGCAATGTATAAAGTGACAAAAACACTGTGGCCCTGAGGAATGGTACTTATCCACCACCAATGGAAGCAGTGATCTAAGGCAATGCATATTCTCCCTCAATTTTAATGGCATCAGTCAAAGTATTGATGAGATGAGCGGCTACCCTGAGTATCTTGAGACCTCTTTGCAGAGTTAATCAGCTTGCTGAAAGAGAAGAAAAAGCGTAGATACCTGGAATATCCAGTCTTTTCCCTCTTCACATTGCAAAATTTGACAGATGGCGCTGCCAATTTTTAGCATATAAGACGCGTTGACAGGCGAGGCCTTGAGCTATGGGAGGTGCGCCCGTGGCACTGGGGGGCCGGGTGCCTGCGCCAACTTTAGCGATGGCTTCGCTGTCGAGTTGCGCCACGTCGGACGGGAGACTAATTATTTTCCTTCCTTGGAACTTGATGGTGCCTGAACTCAGTGCCCTCTGGCGGATGCCACCTGTAGCTGCAGAAGAAATGCGTGGGCAAAGATGGATAGATCTGAATATCCTTCCAGTGGAAGTGGTTAAGGAAGTGAAACCTGCTTGGGATAAGAAAAGTCACCTTGGGGCTTAAGCCAGACTTTTTTTAGTTTATAGAATGGGCAAGCTAGAAGGGACTTTTAGTCATCTGTCATCAAATCAATGTTTTTATGGGAGGTGGTGAATCAAAGGAGACATAGACATGGGCGAGGCTAGAGGGAAAGAAGGGAGCAAGAGATACATATATAAGGGTTTATGCTGCTAGATCTGTCCTATTATTCCTCGTGTTATAATATACAGAACTATATAAACATGTATGCAAAGTAGTCAACCTGATTCAGAGGAAAACACAGAAATGTATCTGTGCTGTAGTCATAGATGGCTTGGAATTTACTAAATATGTTTGACTAATGTATTCCACTATCATTTCACTGCATAACACAGGCTTCCTCACTATCATAAATGCATCTTTTGCACACGTCACTTGTACAAGCATATAATATTACTATTGATATGATCTATTATCATATTTTCTATCTTTAGATAGGTCTCCCTATAGTATATACTTTGTCTATATCTGACTATATATGCTATAAATTCAGTCACCTTTATAATTGTGACTAGGATATCACTGGTGCTGCTGTAGTTTATATTGTTTCTAACTCTTAATTTTTAATATGTTATAAACACATTTTTTAATACAAATTTTTCTCAATCGTTCACTATAGGATAAGCAATTAGGTAGAGTTTCTTTTCTGTAACTTTTGTCTAGGCAATTAAAAAATTACCTCAATGTGCTCAACAAGGCAATAACTGGTAAACTTGCAAGTCCTGTTGCCGTAATACTTAAATGCTTGAAGACCATACTAGTCAGTTTAAACTACCTTCTCAAACATTGGCAGGTGTGTAAGCCATGAGCCTAAGAATTCTTAATTTGTTGCATTCTTCAGTTTTCCCCAACTTTCAGTGATAATGGAGCTCTCCTGAAGGCTTCCACCCATGCTGGTCTAAGTGCTTGCATTGCTCATTCTCTGAGACTGCCATGTTGCAAGTTCTCACCAAATCTGAAATCCCAAGAGCTGGTGCTGCAAGTATTTGGTGTCTAATGTGTTTCTATAATTGTCTTCCAGAGAGAATGTATATCCATCCATGTTGGCCAGGCTGGTGTCCAGATGGGCAATTCCTGTTGGGAGCTCTACTGCCTGGAACATGGACTCTCACCAGATGGCATCATGTCTTTAGACAAGGCTGTGGCAACAGTGGATTCCTCCTTCGGCACATTCTTCAGCGAGACCGGCTCTGGAAAACATGTACCAAGAGCAGTGTTTGTTGACCTTGAGGAGACAGTCATAGGTAAAGTGTTCAACCTGTAAAGAAACACGCACACTCGTAGCCTATTTTTCTTGTCATTAAGTTGTTTATGACTTGTAATTATAATTGTATATCCTGACCAGTTGGCTTACATCTGACTGCTATAAGAAACTCCAAATACACTGGAAACTTCAAAGTGAAAAATATTTAACATACTTTAGTAGTGATATTTGCCTATATTACTGTCCATATGTGCATGCAAGTGTAAAGTTTCCACTGTTCTGTTACTTTCCTAATTTAGTTCTAAAAAATAGCAAGTAGACTTGGCCCAGTTATATCAATCATAGCCACACCTTGAAAGATCTGATTGTCTGGGACAATCTTCATCCATAAATGACCCCTAGATGTGGTGAACTAGGAAATGCTATATTACAACTTTGCTCGACCCCTTTGTTGCCTCAAAGCATTGTGTCCATGATGCAAACCCACACCTGTAGCTTGTTTGTTAATGACCATTTGGTTTTATCCCCAGTGTGGTGTCATTTGGAACCTTGTGACAGATAGCATCTCATTTGATGGAAGGTGTACTGGATGTCAACCAGCAGGACATTCCTTGCACATTAACCTCCATCTCCAGTGGGTTATCATAGCTATGAAATGTGTTTGTTAATCATGTATTTATAACGGTGACCTGATGAACTGTAATATACCAGGCACATCTTTTATGTCCATGGTCATGCTGATCCACTTGACTTTCATGGCAGAGGTACTGGAGTGGGTTGCTAGTTCCTTCTCCAGTGAGGCACTGCACACAGCTCCTGGTGTTCCTAGGTGTTCTCCTATCCAAGCCTGCTCAGCTTCAAGGTGGTGTGATCTCTTGGTTTCCTAACTAGAATTGAACCTAGGTTGCAGTGGTGCGAACACAGAATCCTAACCACTGGACCACCAGTTAACCCTACTTGTAGCATACAGGGTGCTTAATATACAGTTTAAGGAAGCTATACAGGTAGCCCTCTTAACAGGGTGCTGATCCTGAAGGAACAGTGTTATGATTTGGTTAATTTTACACCCATTTTTGGGTGAGTCAATGTATGTGTTCCAGGCTCCAATACAAATGAGCATAAGGAATATAATGGCCCTGAAATGAGTGCTGGGAGTGTAAAATGGCATTATAATGAATATTAAGAGGTTAAATGTAATACATAAAAAAAAGAAACTAAATTGTGTAGATTTGTTTGCTGTCCAACTAAGTGATTTTACTACCACTGAAAGGCACCTGCACAGATATAAAAAAAAAAAAAAAAAAAAAAAAAAATTGACAGCCATTAAATTGAGAAGATGGGTAACTCTCTACAATGGCTTGAAACTTATCGCCACTTATTTACATTTCTGAATAAAAGATCCACCATCTCCAGTAAAAGAAATACAGTTAATAAACTCCCAAACTCCCAATATAGAATGTTGGCCAAACAGTTCATGACCAGACTTCATCTCCAGACACTTCATGCTTCTGAGGGTATATGGTAATGTGCTTATGGCTGGCTGATGTGGTTACTAACATATCTGATAGTTATAGCTCCTTATCCACTCCTTGAATCTTTGTATAGCTCTGTTATTTCTGACACTCGGGCTTCATCTCTTGTGAATATATTTTAAACTGAGGGTAACTACCAGAAATGGTTCTCAAAACCTTTCTTACTAAAGGATCTACATTTTTGTCTAACTCGAAGGTAATATACCTCTTCCCTTTGGCCCAATGTTGGACAACTGTCCTACATGACCTGACTGTGGATTTCTGTATCTGAGTATTGAGTTCCATCTGCTTTGTAAGGCATGCGTTACTTGGTATAGTGGAGGCCCTTGTAGGCTGCTACTTTTAGTGTTTAGTGGGGGTGTTAACTTTGAATGTTCTCTTTTCCAGATGAAATTCGTACTGGAACATATCGCTCATTATTCCATCCAGAGCAGCTAATTACAGGTAAAGAAGATGCTGCCAATAACTATGCCCGGGGTCACTACACAATTGGCAAGGAGTTAATAGATGGTGTGATGGACCGTATCCGGAAAATGGTGACTAATTTTTATTTTTTGTGTAACCGGTTATGATCAGTGCTATAGTTGATATGTAAGGTTGCCAAAAGATGAATTGCTCAATCAAATGGTGGAACAAGCTATTGGAAATTTAAACTTCAGGATGCATCTTGTCTTTAATGCTGGTTCTCTGTAGCTTGCACTTTCCACTGAAGAGAACTGCTCAAAACTACTAAAGCTTCTCTCTGCTTTTTATGGAGTGCTGCCATGTTTGCTCCCTTCTATCATATGTTTGTGAAGTGGTGGCTAACTAGCAACATCTCCTAATGTACACCCCATGGCCAGCATCTTTCTGTTTCCATGGTCATGATGCAACTTGTAAAGCCACAAACATTAAACCATGTGGACCAACTGGCCATATTGTGAGATGGCTATAATATGCAGATTCACAGCCTGCTGTGTGGGAAGAGGCAAGGGGATATTGAAATGTCTAACAAGGAGTTCATTATGCTATATGGAACTTTATTAGAGTCCAGTAGACATCATGGCAGTGTCTGTAACATTATGAATGTGTATTGCATACTAAAGGGGGAAAAAATGTAAATATCTGTTTATTTTTTGTCTTGTAGGCTGACCAGTGTTCTGGACTGCAAGGGTTTTTGGTCTTCCATAGTTTTGGTGGAGGTACTGGCTCTGGATTAACTTCCTTGTTGATGGAACGTCTTTCTGTTGATTATGGCAAGAAGTCTAAGCTTGAATTCTCAATCTATCCTGCCCCAAGGATCTCCACTGCAGTTGTAGAACCTTATAATTCCATTCTGACCACCCACACAACTCTGGAACATTCAGACTGTGCCTTTATGGTAGATAATGAGGCCATCTATGATATCTGCAATCGAAATTTGGACATTGAACGTCCATCTTATACAAACTTAAACAGATTAATAGCCCAAATTGTATCTTCCATAACTGCTTCCCTGAGGTTTGATGGCGCATTGAATGTTGATCTAACAGAGTTCCAAACCAACTTGGTGCCATATCCTAGAATTCACTTCCCATTGGTCACATACTCGCCCATAATATCTGCAGAGAAAGCTTACCATGAGCAGTTATCTGTGCCAGAGATCACAAATGCATGCTTTGAATATGCCAACCAGATGGTGAAATGTGACCCTCGACGTGGTAAATACATGGCTTGCTGCCTGCTGTACAGAGGTGATGTGGTGCCCAAAGATGTCAATGCGGCCATTGCTGCAATTAAAACCAGGAGGTCCATCCAGTTTGTGGATTGGTGTCCTACTGGTTTTAAGGTGGGAATTAATTACCAGCCTCCCACAGTGGTCCCAGGAGGAGATCTGGCTAAAGTCCAACGTGCTGTCTGTATGCTGAGCAACACTACGGCTATAGCAGAAGCCTGGGCCAGGTTGGACAACAAATTTGACCTGATGTACTCCAAGAGAGCATTTGTTCACTGGTATGTGGGAGAAGGTATGGAGGAAGGGGAGTTCTCTGAGGCCAGGGAGGATATGGCTGCCCTGGAAAAGGATTATGAAGAGGTGGGAACAGATTCAGCTCCTGATGGTGGTGATGAGGAAGATGAATACTGAACAGTATCTACAAGAAGGCTCAAACCGCACTGTTCAATGTGTCCTTACTATGACTATAGTCATCACTGTAGTGCCTCTGTTGGTAAATGTTTCAAAATGCTGGAATGTGGTGACCAGTTCAGTGTAACAACCTGTGTCCCTGTAAGATGTATTCTAGTGGCTTTTGTTCTTCCTTGTTGAATATAAAGCCCTAAACTTCATGCCATAATGCATTGAATGGTTTGTAAATGGCTTATGGCTAATTTGTATAAAAAATAAATCTAAGCAATGCAAGCAAATGTGTAAAGTCTAATTTATGGTCTTAAGACTGCATGTAACCAACTCATAGGATGCTTCTCTAGAAAATTTAGTCTGAATTTAAATTTGAATTGTTTAATAGGGTGACGGTAATAAAAATAAAAAAAATCTGAACGATGTGACCCCCCCATTACCAAATAGGACAGTGTAAATGAGCTGTTAATGGTGAAGATAGCAGAAAGAAATTTGATTCAACGCCGCACTCCCCAAGCAAAGGTTAGGGATGTTATAGCTGCTCCTTAGTTTAGTACTAGGCTGCTGTTTGTAAAGCCTTTATGTTGTGGAACAAAGTAATCAGACTAGGGTGGAATGAAAGTTTAAAAAAAAAAAAAAAAATTCAAGGAACAAGATTTTTCGGTTAAATTCTTGTTAAATCAGTGGTTTAAAACCCCTTTGCATAAAAGTACTGTTAGAAACTGATGTCTTGGCATTTCCAGTGTTGGCTCCTTTGCAATAAGGCATGCATCTGCTCATTTGTGTGCCCTAATATAAATTGTGGAGGAAAGGTAAACTTAAACATTGGCTGAACAGCCCCTACTAACTTTCTGGGCTGTATGACATTATGTACACCCTAAGCCTTATCAGGTTAGTCAAGGTAACCAGACATGGACTAGTGAGATTAGAATGCTTTACCACATGTTAGTAAGGCCCTGACACCATAACTTATTCCATCTAACTTGTGCAGCTTACACTTTACTAAATAAGCAGCTTAAAATATGCCATGCCGATCATTGTTTTTGTGTCTGACTCTCTGACCTCATGGACAGCAACACACCATGCTGATCCACTTGGAATTCATGGGGAAATACTGGAGTGGGTAGCCAGTTCTTGACCAGTGGGCCAAAGCATACATGGCACCATTGAGGGGCAAGCAGTGTCTTCTGAAAAGATATTAAATTGAAAAAATAGTCATTGAGTTTGCATTGCAGTTTGTCACAAACATCTAAAGTTCCCACAACCTACAGTTGTCCTCTAATAACTTACAGATCCTCCAAGTAAACACTGTATTAGATCAGTGACTAGGTGGTAAACCAGTCTAAAGGGCCTTAAAGGAAATGTCTTATAGGTCAACCCTTCTAAATTGTTATTTTTTTGTCAAATGTGGTAATGCTTAGAAAATTTTATAAGAAGCTGTAGGAACAATTTTTTTTTAGTTCCACCTCAACTATCTTTGGCCCTATGGGCTGCTGCATACTAGCCACATGTCTCTGGTTGTGCTTATTCATTTGGTTTCCTTGTTAAAGATACTGGAGTGAGTTGCCAGTTCCTTCCTCAAGCTGACTGATGAATGTAAAATCTCTACTGTGATATGCCCAGCTTCGGTGACCCAATGGTATAGCTCACAGCTTCATTGCAGTACACCAGGCCATTCGTAATGACCAGGTAGTAATTTCATAGAAAAGTGAAGTCTCTAATTCTAATTCGGCTATGGCTCAAGCTGAAAGGGCTCAAGTATCTTGTGTGGATGTCCAAATAAACAATCTTCCTTATTAATCAGGTATTTCATGGGCGCAAGACAATGTGATTAAAATGTCTACCAAATGGCTCTACCATAGGGATGACTTCCAGTGCACTGCAAGTGAGTAGCAATTAGTCTAACAAAGTATTTTTGAAGTACAATTCACATTAATAAATGTTATGGTAGGTTTCTGGATTTTGCTATTTTATTAGGCCTGTGTATTCTTTTATGTACTTTAAGACAGGCTTAGAAGTAGTTTTACTGCCTTAAATCAAATGCTCTCTGGGTGTGCTCACTGCAGTGTATGCAGACCCAGATTCTGTAGGGCTATCAGGGACCACGTCTCAGCAGGATGTTGCTAAGATTGTTAATGTGAGGTACAGCAGCTGCTATGTCTTCATAAGCAGCAGGTAATATTTGTCTTTTTGCTTCTAAAGACAGCATAAAAGCATGTCTTGATAAAGTGAAATGCATAAAAGTAAATAGAGATATTCTATATGTAGTAATATACAGGAACCTTCCATATCTCTCTAGGAGCTCTGTATACAAATATTGCCTTTGAATGTGTCCTAATACAGTTGGTTTCGAACCATATTTGATCTGGTACTGTGTAATTATTTTACATAGTAATTGAGGTTGAAAAAATACTTTGATCAGTTCAACCTTTTGTAGAGCTCTTATCTTTGTATTATGCAAATTGTTAGTTGATGCAAAATAAGCAAAAAAATGTCAATCATAAGGGAAACAAAATTCCTTCCTGACCCCAGACATTGACAATCAGATTCCTCAATGGATTTATACTCCTTATAATGCTCAACAAATGATCTTAGTTTGTTTATTGGGCCTAGGCGTTATTACTTAGATCCTTGAACAACCAACCAAAGTTATAGAGAAACACGTTTTATGCGGCCTTTATTGGAATTGTTGTTGCCACATACTAATTTTTTTAGTGTTTAGATTAATACTCCCTCTAATTATCCAGGATAACCCTAAATGTATTTTTATAATTTAAAAAAATATTAAACCCCCTTTTTAAAGTTATCTATTGAACTTGCTATCACCACCTCCTTTGGATGCAGCCCCAGCATGGACACTGTCCATTATACTGACATTTATTTTGCTCACTTGTCCATAAAGAATTTCCTTTTATACTATTCTATATGCATAAACATAATCTGATAAACCACACTTCCATCAAGTCTGCCCACTCTATCTACCTAAAAGCTTGTCTTTAAACCATTGTGGTAGCCTTAAATATATGCCATGCCTGCTTGAAGTTTGAAATTCTGATTCCCTGTGGCGACTGGTGACTTGAGGCGGAAGACAGACCAGTTGTGCGCCGCGCCGCCCCCCCCCCTCCTTTCATTGAATCCACCAAACAGTATAAACTCCTTGCCAACATAACATAGTTACATAGTTACATAGTAATTAAGGTTGAAAAAAGACTTTCAGTCCATCAAGTTCAACCTGTTAAGATCTCCTCTGATCTGCAATATGCGGATTAGTTATTAATTAAATTATTGATTAAATAATTATTAATAGTATAGTATTGGAGAATGAATAAAGAGTTAGTCCATCAAGTTCAACCTTTTTAGATCTCTATTGATCTTTTTAATTTGGACTATTTATTATTATTGTTAATTGTTAATTATTGTTAATTGATCCAGAGAAAGGCAAACATAAAAAAAACCCCATTGAAACTTTGCCAATTGTCTCATAAGGGGGAAAAAAAGCAAAATTCCTTCCTGACCCCAGAAACTGGCGATCAAATTTCTCCCTGGATCAATATTCCTTCGCTAGTTATCTAGGATAGCCTTGAATGCCCTCTTTATTCAGAAATATATCTAACCCCTTTTTGAAGTTGTCTATCGAATTCGCTGTCACCACCTCCTTTGGTAGAGAATTCCACAGTTTAACCACCCTAACTGTGAAGAACCCTTTTCTTTGTTTAAGGTGAAATCTTTTTTCCTCTAACCTCAACGGATGTCCTCTTGTCAGTTGAAAATCTCTTGCTACAAAAAGCTCACTTGACAAAGCCTTATATGGACCCTGGATGTATTTAAATAACGTAATCATATCTCCTCTTAGACGCCTTTTTTCTAGCGAAAATAAGTTTAATTTTGCTAGTCTTTCTTCATAACTTAGCCCCTCCATTCCCCTTATTAGTTTTGTTGCCCTTCTCTGTACTTTTTCCAGCTCTAAGATGTCTTTTTTGTGAGGTGGTGCCCAAAATTGTACTCCATATTCCAAATGAGGGCGTACTAGAGATTTGTATAGTGGCAGAATTATATCTTCTTCCCTGGCTTCTATACCCTTCCTAATACATGCTAATATTTTATTTGCCTTTGCAGCCGCTGCTTGGCTTTGAGCGCTGTTACCTAGGTGGTTGTCCACTAGTACTCCCAAATCCCTTTCAATATCTGATACCCCTAGATTTGCTCCATTAAGATTATAGATTGCTTGGCTATTTTTCCTTCCCAAATGCATAACCTTACATTTATTTGTATTAAATCTCATCTGCCATTTAGCCGCCCATTTCTCTAATTTATGCAAATCCTTTTGTAGGGAAAGTACATCATTAACTGATTTTATTACCTTGCACAACTTAGTGTCATCAGCAAAAATGGAGACACTACATTCGAGTCCTACTTCAATGTCATTAATAAATATGTTAAAAAGGAGAGGACCCAATACTGAGCCCTGAGGAACCCCACTTATCACATTAGACCAATCGGAGTATGTTCCATTTACAACAACCCTTTGCTTCCTGTCTTTTAGCCAGCATGTTACCCTGCCCACTGACACAGACTCCACCCACTTGTTTTGTGTTTTCTCCCTGTCAATTTGCTTATCTTGATGAGGGTGAGGTGGTGCTGGTTCTGTACACTTTTCTTATGCAAAGTGCCTCCATTTTCTTGATGACATGCAATAATTAAAAAGAATACATGTTGGATGAAAACATGTGTTTGTGGAAGCTTGTAGAAAAAGACAAAAGTGATCCCATAGAGAGGGGGGATAGGGAGAAGGATAGAAATAAAGAGGGATAGAGAGATAGATCCTATGCCTCTCCTATTCCTCTCTCCATTTTTCTGTTGCGCTCCCTCCCTCTATCCATCTCTTTCTATCCCCCTCTCTTCCTATGTGTCCATCTTTCCCCCTTTGATCTCTTTCCACTTGCTTTCTCTATGCCCCCTCACTCTCTATCCCATCTGAGAAAGTTACGTGTGTAAGACAGGGGCGTTTACATTTCTGGAGAGCTTTGGTAGGATTTAATGATCCAAGTTCTCTGCTTCTCGGCCAATGAGGGGGAAAGGGTGTGGTGTAAATTTCAGTTTTGTCCTCTTATCAAGCAAAGACTATGGATTTCTGTTCATTCCTATCTCCACATATAACTACAAAAACACAGCCCCATCATCCAGTTCTCAGGATGGGATAGAACAAAAAACAAAATGGATTCCTGTACTCATAAACTGAGACTTCCAAAAACTCAAATATTCCCCCCAAATGCTTTAAACAGTGCGTTACACAGCTGCTAATATTGTTAGTTTGGTACATACCTAACAAGAAAGTGTGTTTTTGTTTTTTCTTGAACTGCAGTGGCTCTTTAAAGGGATATGGAAGGTATTAGGTATTTATTTGTATATCTGAAACATAATTTTATTAAAAAAGTACTTAAACAGGTTTTTACCCACTGAAATCTTCTGATTAGTCCCTAAAAAGGTCTTCCCCTGTTTCAACATGCTGACAACATTTGTGATTGGCTAGTACCAATAAAAATCTTTGTGCATGAGTTACACTGGCTTACCTTACTGGGGACTATTTGGAAGAGTAAAAACAGAGCACTTGGAAGTGCAAATAAATACTTAAAACAGTGAGCCCTCCATGGATTAGGTCACATTGTTTTGGTTTCAAATACAGATCTCAAAGCACAAAAACATATTCAAAAGTGTAATTACTCTTGCCCTTATTGGCTTTCCCTCTGCCAGCCAATGAGATCTAAAGACATACGTATGCTCTCTGCACTTCCTGTTAGTTGCAATGAAACTTAAACAAATTTGACTTTAAGGCATCTTTAAGTTTCCTGAGTTATGTATGCATCTGATAGAGGAGAATTAGTAGTGTATGAAAACAAAACATTTTTGGGGGTAAGGAAATCCCAAAATAAACAATTAGCTTACCTTGAAGTTAGCAAAATTTCTTATAGTTTTTGGCAGTTGCATTTAATGGTTTACGCCCCCAGAAAATCCCAGCGACATTAGAAGCGGTGTAATACATTGTATAAGTATCCACCTCAACGGCTTCTGACATACTCAGTACAAGAACTGAGGCAGCAAGGGCGGATCTCTGCCAGCACTTCCTCTGCTTCATCTCCCTGCTGTTTCAGAGAAAGACTCTTACTGTCCAGACTGTCTCACTCGGGATGTAACTGTACTTATTACTAAAGGCTGCAATGAATAAAATTGTCTCTGCTCACTCATCAATCACTAATTACTCACTAATTACTCACTAATTACCCACCTCTCACTCTTTCTCTCTAGCTCACACATCACTCACTCGCCACTCGGTCTTACTCTCTCTTACCCACCACTCGCTCTCTCACTCACACATCACTCACTCTCTCTCACCCACCTCTCACTCTCTCACTCACTCTTTCTCTCACCCACCCACCACTCACTCTCTCTCATACTCACTTACTCTCATAAATCATTCTCTCTCTCACACATCACTCACTCTCTCACTCACCCACCCACCTCTCTCATCCACCTCTCACTCTCATACTCCCTCACTCATCATTCTCTCTCACTCACACATCACTCACTCTCTCACTCACCCACCTCTCACCCACCACTCACTCACTCTCTCTCACTTACCCACCACTCACTCTCTCACCCACTACTCACTCTTTCACTCACCCACCACTCACTCTCTCTCAAACTCACTCTCTCACTCACACATCACTCACTCTCTCTCACCCACCACTCACACCCACCTCTCACTCTCTCACTCACTCTCTCTCTCTCACTTATCCACCACTCACTCTCTCTCATACTCACGCACTCTCATAAATCATTCTCTCTTACTCATATATCATTCACTCTCTCACTCACCCACCCACCTCTCACTATCTCACCCACCACTTACTCTCTCTCATACTCACTCACTCTCTCTCATACTCACTCACTCTCATACTCTCTCACTCTCATACTCTATCTCATCAATCATTCTCTCTTACTCACACATCACTCACTCTCTCACTCACCCACCCACCTCTCTCATCCACCACTCACTCTCTCTTACTTAACCACCACTCACTAACTCACCCCCAACTCACTCTCACTGGTGGCAGTTGCAGGTCTCTCACACACACACACGGTAGCCATGTCTGTGCTGATCTCTGTTGTAGGTGAGGCCCAGCTGCAAAGCAGAGAGCAGAAACTGAGCAGGAAGCAGCCGGGCGGGTCACATCTCAGCAGTCACTTTGGGACTCACATCAGTGTTCTCCTATTGGCTGAGGAAGACACAGCAGGCTAATAAAGTGTAAAAATTGATTCCCAGATGCTTCATGCTGATTGGGGGTATCAAATGCCTGTGTAGGCACCCATGAGGGGGTCAACATAATAATTATAGGGATTTTTAGATATTAATAAAAAAAAAGTTTTATGAAATGTGCTGCATATATCAAGGATGGTTTTTGCTTAAGGATTGCAGAAATGTAATAATCCAGGAAATTTAGATATGTCTTTAGTATCATGAAATACTGAATGTTTAAAATGTATTATTTTAAATGCATGAAAAAAAAACTTTGCTTTCCATGTCATTTAAAGGGAAAGTACTGCAGGGGAGAAGTGATAGTCTGCAATGTTTGCAAGTGATGAGAAGAAAGATAGCATGAAGAGCATGAGTGACATTTTATAAAACTTTTGTAAAAAAATATGCTCTGTTCTTATATAGAGCCCTATTCAATTGGCCAAATCGCACTTGAATGAGGTCCTTAGTCTGGAAGCCAGGGTTCCTAAAACTTGTACTATTGGCTCCTAAATATCTCCAAAGTATAACACAACTCCATGAAGGGCTTCCTTCAAGGCTCCTATAAACAATTGTCGGATCTAGTCTATTTCGACACAGCATCCGGTCAGAACACTGGGGTGTGCAGCTGTGTGGTGCAAAAAATGTACTGCTGGCAAATAACTATTCCATACTCCGACGTGGCGCAACTCGAACGGTGGGGAAGCAATGGTCTCGCTCTCGACATGTTCGGCACGGGCACTCGGCCCCCCAGGCCCTCGGGCACGCCTCTCATAACTCAGGGCCTCTTTTGTCGGCGCACCTTATGAGCCAGATCGGAGGATGGAATAGTTCTTTGCCTGCAGTAAATTATTTACACCACCAGGTGGTGCTGTGGTGCAGCCGCACACCCCAGTGTTCTGACGGGATGCGGCGTAGAAATAGAAAAGGACCCAATTGTCTGCCTATAATTTTTAGACAATTTGGTCCACCATTTGCTTAGGATGTCTTAAACAGAAATACATATATGAATTGACGGTTCCTCCAACGTTTCTAACCCTTCAGTGGTCCTTTAAGGAAATAGGATAAGCAAGGTAGCTATCACATATAATAGTTGTGGATATACGGGCCGTTGGTCATGCTTTGGGAGCCTCGCAAAGCGAGGCGAGCCATTGACGGCTGCAGCTTGCGGGACTTAGGCTGCAATGAGCACCAAAGGCGCTCATCGTGAGGTCTGTAGGACTTAGCGCACAAACAGTTGAAACATGCGGGACTTAGCTGCAATGACTTCGTGACCAAATTACGGCCCGTATGACTTAGGACCCGAAGCGCGTAGATGGACTGCGGGGCTCGCAAAAATAAGACTTTAATGGCCGAACCACTGAAATGAAAATACCTGCAAAAACACACAAATATGCCTTAAATTAACTTACACACTCACACACAGCACAGGTGGGAGAGCCAGGGAGCCTGTGAGTGAGGTTGCAAGTTAATTTGAGGCATATTTTGCATTTTTTCACGATCGAGAATCACCAAAGCGAGAAATAAAAATGGCTGCTGAAAAAATGTAAAATAGATGGAAACGAGGCCGAAGGACGTAAATACGAGCCCTAAGCACTAAGACTCAACGCAAACCAGTAACACTTAACACAAGGCACTAACTCTTAACCCAAGGTAGTACACAAGGAAGAGGCTTGCGATGCCCATATCCTCACATTGTGTGGCAAACAGCATTGCCAGGCTTACCATTTTAGCCCTGTCATTTTTGACGGGCAAGTTGCTAGTAATAATAATAATATACCAGGACTATTACTGAATTACATGGACTAGTCTTTGTGACCACAAAATTTAAACCACTGATACAGAATACGTCTTAATTCCTGTGGTAATAAAATGTATAATAACTGAAAGGCACTTTATAGGGAATTAGGAATATTTTGCCCCCATCCAAAATGGCCGCCAGCACGTCGCTCACAGCGACGTAAGTTGGCATCTTCCCTGTGGCCGCACTTTTATCTCTTCGTCTCCTAGCAACCGTTGTCTTGTGCCCTGATTGGATGGTGCCAAACTTCCGCTCTTTTCAAACCGGCGGTACGGCGGTTGGGTCTGTGACGGAGAGTTATTGTCTCTAGAGCCCAATATGGAGGGGGAGGAGGTCATGGCGCCCCCGGCGGAGCCCACCGATAACGGCAAGAAAAGGAACCGACCCAAGAGGAAGGCCTCGACAAGTAGCCTGGCTGGGCCTGAGACCCCGGATGGATGCAGCGTCAGGAGGTACAGTGGCATCACCCGGGCTGGAGGGGCAGGGCCTGGGAGCTGTAAACACGAGGACCACTACCATGTAAACATGAGCACTCCCACCCTGGATGTCAGGAGCTAGTCCTGGGGCTACCAGGACCCCTACCCTGTACACACATCCGTCATCACCCCGACTGGTAGGGGGGCTAGCGGCTATAAACCCCAGCACCCCACCCCTAGATGTCAGGGGTCAGAACTAGGGGATCCCCCCACCCCCCAGCTTAGACAAGGGCCTGAGGTACACCAGGACCCCAACCATGGCTGTCAGGGGCCAGTACTAGGGGGCTGCTAATATTAAAACTGAGGCTCATTCACATCAGGACCACTACCATATGATCATCACCCCATCCTGGATGTCAGGGGCTGCTAACATTAAGACATCTCCTGGAAATACCCCCTCCAAAAAATCTTAGTCCATGTAAATATCATGACCCCCTGCCCAGGTTGTAAGAGGCTGGTATTGGGGTCATCTTTAGGTCCCCACCCTGCATGAGACCTGACAGGTAGCAAGAGCTGCTGTGAGGACCCCAATATCCTGTAAATATGAGGACCCCAATCTGTCAGGAGCTGGTACAGGTTGTAACATCAGGACCCACCCAATACAAATACCAGGACCCCCACCATTACCTTCAGGGTTTGTAACCAGGGGCAGCCAGACACATCATGGAGGTATCGGGGACCCTAACCTGTAAACATCAGGATGCCCACCCGCGCTGTCAGGTGGTATCAGGACCCCTCGCCATGCCTGTCCCTGTGTCTTAAATGAGTGAAATAAATAAAAATCTACTTCATCTCCTGGATATCCATATAATATTACACATTACACAATATTTAACATATATGTTTTTTAATGCCAACCTTTTATCGCCTCATACAACGTATTCTCCATTATTTGTTTATGGTAATAAGAGACCTCTGAACAGTCCATGTTTACCTTTCAGGTTAATTATGTTTTCATCCTAGATGAATTAGAGATGACGTTCAGCACAAATCCTGTGAAAGCACCTTGGTTCTCCAATTTTATCTTCTTCATATTAATACATTTAGGGACTTCGGGTTCCTAAAATGTTTACTGCTGGATCTTATGTATCTTTCCAAACTATAATGCAGCTCTATGAAGGGCTTCTAGATAACAGCTTGTCTGGTAGATATATATATATTCTCAATAATGAGTATTGCAATATAATTTGATACCTTATGTATTGGACAAATGTCTTATTTATAATGACAAGCTTTCGAGAGGTCCAACCTCTCTTTATCAAGTCTCAAGCAATACTAACCTAAATAGTATTGCCTGAGACTTGAGCTTTCGAGAGGTCCAACCTCTCTTTATTGTCATTAGAAATAAGACATTTGTCCAATACAAAAGGTATCAAATTATATTGCAATACTCATTATTAATATATATATATATATATACCCTAAAAAGCGTGTTTGACTCCATACTGACCTGGTTTACTCCTCAATTTCATATAAATTTATGTTCTAACTGGGATCTATTGGAAGTAGGGTTTCTGGGAAGCTAATATGGTCACTCCAGGCTAATTCGCTGTTTATAGTTTTCTGTCCCTGTCATCTGTTGTCTAATATGGCGTTTGGTTGGGACAGAGACAGCTGTCAGTGACCAGTATATTTCAAATGATTCACATTATCCGTCTGGGTGTTGTGCCGCGGTATTTGTTTAGTGCCCCACTGGTCTGAAGATCTCTCTTCTGTTTGTGGTATTAAGGCCATGTTTCCTCGTGGTCCATATATATAATTTGTTTATAATCTTTTTCCGTTTGGAATTTTTATTATATTTGAGATCTTGCTAATAACAATATTTCTGTTTTTTTGTTCTGAACATGAAGAGTGGCTGCTTATCATATCCTTTCTTTAACTGAATGTGACATGAGATTAGTTATATTCTGTTTATGGCAAAGGGAGATTTCATGGTTTTCCAAACGCTGCTGAAATATGTAGGCGTAATCTGGTTAAGACTATTGGAATTTGTATTTCGTGTGCTGTTTGTCATAACGGCTATGTTGATTTCAAAATCCACTTGTCGCAGTATGTCGGGGGCTGGACTGCTGGCATCTTCCTACATTCCTTAATCTGCATCTTAACTGGCAGTTTTTCTTAAGCATCTAAATTCCTTTACATTACTTGGATATATCACGTGCCTGAGGACTTTTGGCGCAAACGTTCACTTTTTAAAATGAAAACTATACTGCGTAATGTATGTAAATATTTGTCTGCCACTCATTTTAAAAAGCAAGTGTATCAGATCGTGCCAGAGAGTACAGATAGGTTTGTTTTACCACTTTTATATCTAGGCTTAACATTTTTTATTAGTAACATTATTCTGACTTTTGGGCTGATTAGTCTGGTGGGGTCTAACATGTGTCTTTTTGCCATCTCTGCATAATGCAACACATATTCTATTGGTTCTTGGTGGTGTGACCCATTTGTTTCTCCTTGACTCTATCAATGTGATCTACTTGCTCAGTCTTGTTGCAATACAACTGATACCTCCATACAGCCCTCGGTCTGTGCCAGGAGCAGGTTTATACCTGAATGGAGGCAGATCAGGAAACAAGTGTATTGTGCATTGTAAGGAGATCAGTCATACAGGGCCCAGATATTGACATTCCTGGATTTTACTAGGCATAAAATCAAGCAAATAGTCCCTGTATGGGTCTGTCCACTGCAGTGTGTGCAGAGACAGGCTCTGCACGGCTGAATGTACAGTATAGTGTCCTAGCCTATCAGGAACCACATTGCAGCAGAATGTTGCAGAATCTAGAGATGGTCACTGGCTTGTATGAGACACAGCAGAGTCTGTGTCTGCATACTTTGCAGTGGGCAGACCCATACAGTGACTGTTGTATAATTTTTTGACAGTAAAACAGAACTTATAAGCACTTTGTAATCAAATAAACTACATAAACGTAAATGGGTACACATTATTATACATCTATTAAAATCAACGACCTTCCATATCCCTTTAAAGTAGGACATATTAGAATGCGTAGGAAACTATTGTCTTGTGTAACGGAGCAGTAGCACCGAGGAAGGAGCAGGGTCGGTTTCATAGATGTCATAGACAAATGGGTTTAAAGTTTGGTACTGTCACAATCTTGTTTACTTTAACTAGGGTAAACTTTTCAAGTTAAATCAAATAAAATCACCATTAATGAACCCTAAAAATATATGAGCAAACAGAGACAAAGAAAAGCTTTAAAAAAAAAAAAAAAAAAAAAATGTAGAAATATATTTATATCCCTGCCGAGGACCTCCCCTGCGCCCCTCATTACATCTGCTTAATAACAAACACAATCAACTCAGATTGAATTAGTTATGCAGGCCAGTTAGCATTTAGTATGCTCTATAGGGGAGGGGTTAAGGCTGCAACCCTACAGTGCCTTGCAAAAGTATTCACCCCCTTGGCAGTTTTCGTGTTTTTTATTTCCTTACAACCTGGAATAAACATGGATTGTTTGAGGATTTGCATCATTTAATTTACAGAACATGCCACAACTTGGAAGATGTTTTTTTTTTTTTTTTTTTTTGTGTGAAGCAAACAACAATTAGGACAAAATAACAGAAAAAGTCAAAGTGCATAACTATTCACCCCCCCTAAAGTCAATACTTTGTAGAGCCACCTTTTGCGGCAATCACAGCTCCAAGTCGCTTCGGATAAGTCTCTATGAGCTTGACACATCTTACCACTGGGATTTTTCCCATTCCTCCTTGCAAAACTGCTTCATTCTCCTTCAAGATGGTTTGCGCTTGTGAACAGCAATCTTTAAGTCTGACCCCAGATTTTCTATTGGCTTGAGGTCTGGGCTGTGACTCGGCCATTCCAACACATTTACATGTTTCCCCTTAAACCCCCCAAGTGTTGCTTTAGCCGTGTGTTTGGGGTCATTGTCCTGCTGGAAGGTGAACCTCCGTCCTAGCCTCAAATCACGCACAGAATGGTACAGGTTTTGCTCAAGAATATCCCTGTATTTAGCACCTTCCATCTTTTCCTCAACTCTGACCATTTTCCGAGTCCCGGCTGCTGAAAAACATCACCCCAGCATGATGCTGCCACCACCATGTTTCACTGTCGGGATGGTGTTCTTTGGGTGATGTGATGTGTTGGGTTTGCGCCAGACATAGCGTTTTCTTTGATGGCCGAAAAGTTCAATTTTAGTCTCATCAGACCAGAGCACCTTCCTCCATACATTTTGGGAGTCTCCCACATGCCTTTTCGCAAACTCAAAACGTGCCATTTTGTTTTTTGCTGAAAGTAATGGCTTTCTTCTGTCCACTCTGCCATAAAGCCCAACTCTATGGAGCGTACGGCTTATTGTCGTCCTATGTACAGATACTCCAGTCTCTGCTGTGGAACTCTGCAGCTCCTCCAGGGTTACCTTAGGTCTCTGTGCTGCCTCTCTGATTAATGCCTTCCTTGCCCGCTTCGTGAGTTTTGGTGGGCGGCCGTCTCTTGGCAGGTTTGCTGTTGTGCCATGTTCTTTCCATTTGGTTATGATAGATTTGATGGTGCTTCTGGGGATCATCAAAGATTTGGATATTTTTTTTATAACCTAACCCAGACTTGTACTTCTCAACAACATTGTCCCTTACTTGTTTGGAGAGTTCCTTGGTCTCATGGCAGTGTTTGGTTAGAGGTGCCTCTTGCTTTGGTGTTGCAGCCTCTGGGGCCTTTCAAAAAAGGTGTGTATATGTAATGACAGATCATGTGACACTTAGATTGCAAACAGGTGGACATAATTTCACTAATTATGTGACTTCTGAAGGTAATTGGTGGCACCAGAGCTTTTTATGCGTTTCATAACAAAGTGAGTGAATACATACGCACATGCCAATTTTCTGTTTTCTATTTCTAAAAAATAGTTTTATGTATATATTTTTCTCATTTCACTTCACCAACTTAGACTATTTCGTTCTGATCCATCACTTATAGTATAGATTAACAAAACATTGAACTTAAGGCTGTAATGTAACAAAATAGGTAAAAAGTCAAAAGGGGTGAATACTTTTGAAAGGCACTATATAACTCTATCTCTCCAACATAAGCATGCGCCACATTATCTGGCCTGTGTAATTTATTCAGTGTGAGTTGATTGTGTTGGTCTCCATACTGTTGTGCAGGAGACGGCAACTGAGGCAGGAAGGAGCGCAGCAGTGGCCATGATGGGTCTTTTTAGATACATTTTTTTTCTTTCTTGCTAAAGCCTTTTTTGTTGCCTTTTTGCACATGTACTTCTAGTGTTAAAGATGATTGTAAAAAATAGATTTAACTTGAAAAATGCAGTTTTTTTAATATAGAGCACAAGATTGTAAATGTATAGGGCATGACAGAAAATAATTCAAGTCATCTGGATGATGTCGGTTTTAAAAATATTTTTACTTTATTTTGGCAAACTCGTGGGTTTGTATTTTCTACCAACAAGCCTTTCTGATCTGCTTTCCAAGCTTGTAATGTTTGTTAGTATATCCAGTACTAATAATTGCCAATGACTCCATGGGGATCTATATGCTTTGTTTTCAGTCTAAGGCCATCTGACATGTGCCAACTACAGGGAATAATTAGATCCTAGCTTAAGCTAAAATATATGGGATACAAATACTATAACTCTGAAGAAACATTTTTTTTTCAATGAGCAGTTGCTTGTAGCTTGATACTTGTTGTGTAATCGTTCAGTCAGGGCTGTCTCTCCGTGACTCTCTGGATTACAGCACTACAGGCTCATCTGTCAGCCCCTGCCCCTCTGAGCTCCCCCGAGCTTCTCATGTACATTGCTCCAATTATCTCCTCTATCTGTCTCTGCCGATACCCAGTTCTTGAATGAAACTGCATTATATAAATAAACCGGCATATTTCAAATATTTTCTGAATACTTGGAATACTTTAAAAAAAATAAAATAATCTCTACTGAAAGTCCCACCACTTTCTTTTATGTCCTTGTGACCCGCAGGAACGTTGAGTTCTACAGCCAATCTGTGCTGCTTTTATTCCTTTAGAAGAAGTGTGTGTATATGTATATAAAACATACAAAGAGTGAATGCTGCCCCTTTTTTATAATTGCTATGTCATCTACAGATAATGGATCTTTTGGAACATGGTAACATTTCCTTTGTGTTAAATCTTTAGTCAGGATAATGTAAAACATATGGCTTTTTATCTTGCTTTAATGTTAATTTTCTGTTTACTTAAGGTGGATTAACCCATTTACTGTTCAGACCACAGCAAACTATTGTACTACAGTAAATGCCAAATAGATAAGTCAGGCTATATACTGGGTGTGCAGTGTCTCGTGTTAGCCAATCAGTGACAAAGTCTAAGGGCTTTGTCTATTTCTAACATTGGCTAAATTTTCAGCCACATAGTTAAGCCACCACTACATTCTCCACTGGCTGGAGGCTTGTTGCCAAGGGAAATTTTCTGGACACAGCAACTTATTTTCTGTAGAGGAGCCTATGAATATTTGTTTGACTTCTTATCTAATTGTTTATAAAGGATGCCCAGCACCACCTCTCCAATGGCCTTACCAGGGTGGAGACAGCCAGGCCAACTGGAGGCTGATACTATAGTCTTGAATGTAATATTGGGTATTCTAAATTGTTATATAGGATTTTATAAACAATTCAGAATTAAAACAATTGGCTCTTATTAGTACCCTTATCAACCATATTTTATTTAGGAGGGAGTAGAAAAAGGACCTAAGTCTATAATGTCCAAAAAAACAACAACAACAACAAACAAATAACTGTAAAAGCCATGGTCACCTAATGGTGTCATCAATATCAGAAATAAAAGCATGCCTATTACTTTTACCACGTCAATTGCTTAAAATATGGTTAAAGTGAGAAGTATAAAATATATTTTATTCACATCCAAAGGAAGCACAGAATTGAAAAAATAAGGTCCAGTCCATTGGGTTCATCTACATATAAAAATGTGGCATTGTCACCAAAAAAACAAAACCGAAAACTTTGTCAGCTCTTAGATATCTACTTCCTCATAGAATCTGAAGGAAACACAGAAAAGGTATATGTATTTATCCAAGTTACCAAAATAGAAGAAAACTAGCAAGAGTACATGTGGTTATAATGGATTTATACGACATCTCCTATAGCACTACTTGTGTTTGGTCGCTCCATGGTAATCTGGAGCTCATCATCTTCTGATTTAAACTGCACAAAAACTCCATGTCATAGGGAGAGACTAAAGGGCTCCTAAAAATTCCTTCTCTTATTTTTCCCTAATTCTTATCAAAGAAAAAAAAGTGGCATTTCCACTGCAGCATAATAAAATATCATGCCATTTTTTTATTTAATTTTTTTAATTTGTAAAAACATTATGCCCTTTAAAACGTCTAGTTTTTCCACAGAGCATATTATAAATATGAGTTTGTGAAAGCCTTACTTGGTGGGGAGTTACATAACATCACTTCCTTTTTACTGTGAAGAACATACATGGTCGAGTCACATTATTAATAATAATATTATTATTATCTCCAGCTAGACAGACGGCAGTTAGACTACGTGGCCAATAAGCTGCTTGTAGGTTGGCAAGGGTATCTGGAGCCATGCAGATTGCAGTGCACCCGGCGGCTGCTGAAGAGTGAGGGGTGGAGGATCCATACTGAAACATGACAATTAAGGTGGCCCCACAGGTGCTTAATGGGGTTTAAATCCAGGGAATTTGAGGCCTGGGAAGTACTTGGAAGTCTTTGTCGTTCTCCTCCAACCACTCCCGGACAATTCAGGCCATATGAGAAGTTGCATTGTCCTGCTGGAAGATCCCATCCGCTCCATAGAAGACAGGCAATATTTATGGGTGTACTTGATCTTGCAAGCATGGATAGATAACCAAATCCGTTATGAGTGGACTCAGACAATGCAAGAAAACATTCCCCAGACCATAATGCTACTGCCACCAGCTTGTGTTCTTCCAACAATGGTTGCAGAGTGTTTGTTCTCTGAGGTTTTACTCCAGACACACCAACATCTTTCCAGTCGATGGAGCAGAAAACGTGACCCATCAGAGAATACAACACTTTGCAGTAGAGGTCTAATTTTGGTACTGTCGTGCAAAATGAAGCTGTTTCGCATGATGGATCCTTGTCAGCATGGGTGCAGTGACAAGCCGTTTGCTTCGGAGTCCCATATGCAACAGGGTTTGCTGTGCTGTTGTCTGGTAGCCCTCTGGTATGTTTTGATGGTGAGTTGCTCAACTATAGCGTGTCAGTTGGCCAGTCGATGTTCACCTCTGATATCAATGGCACGTGGTGCTTCGCAGTTTCATGCCATTTATTCACAATGGTGCCATTTGTCCAGTCACGGTGCACTTTAACCAAAGCAGTACAAACTGCGCTGTTTCAGAAATACTGCCACCCTCGGCCCGAAAACCAATGATCATCCCCTTTTTCAAATTCTGATAAATTGCATGTTTTAGCCATGATGGCAATAGTTGGTATGTTTGCAGAATGCCTGCATGTCCCCTTATATAGTCACCAAGCCAGCTGACGACGCATGCCATATTTGAATTGGCTACAAAAGTAGGTGGTGGTCATAATAATATGACTCAACCCTGTATTTCTTTGAAGGTATTTGACCATCAGTGTGTAACCTTTTTTTTTACTTGTTATTTTCTTGGGAAGAAATTCCTTTGATAGGTATGTTGACACTGGTTATTTATTAGAGTAATATTAACTCCATGCAAGTACAAAAAGGGTAGGGATTTAACAGAAACCGATCAGATGAAGAAGAGGTGGCAGGAATACACCGAAGATCTCTACAGGAAGGATCTAGACCGTGATGACATTAATAGATTGTCCAATGAGCGGGGGCCTGACATTTTGGAGAATGAAGCGCGTGCCCTAGGAAGCCTTGCTAATAACAAGGCTGTAGGAGTTGATGGAATTCCAGCTGAACTATCCAAAATCCTAAAACATATTTGGAAAAATTTGAGAATTGGAAAAGGTCAAACTGAACTAATTTCGGCTCCAACAATAAAATAAGTTTGTATGTTTATAGTGTGACTCCATTCAATGTGTGTCTCTGATATAAGCAACACGTGTTAGATTAGAAAAAGGGAAAATTTAGGTATACCTTTTTAAGGGGGAAGATTCAGAGCGGTTTTTGATTGGGAGTTGTTATGATGATATTTTTGTGAGATTTATTGGACTCTAGCATGATATTATTGGCGATTTGTGCACTTACTATTAGTTGTAAGATGGAAGGAGCTCTATTGAGGGCTATGGGAAATTCTGCAAGATTTTATTCTTGAATGTTGCCAGTAGGTGGTGCTGTTGTCTTGTGCATCACAGTTTGTGTTATGCAGTATGAATATTTGTACTGGTACTCTTTTGGTCTGTGGAATGAGCGCCATGCAATTGGACTCCCCTTCCAACCTCCGTTTTGTACAGTTCCTCTATTGGGACCCCAGGGTCTAATCGGGTCTGTCTTGTGATCAATTTGTTCCATCAAATGGGGCCTGACTCTTCAGCCCTGAGTCCAGCAAGGCAGGATTTTTTCCCCATCAGAAGATGGTAAAAATGGATCTGGAGCGAGTCTGACCTCAGGCCACAGTGTCAGACTTATTAGGGTTTGTTCTTGACTAGTTTTAGTCCGATTCAGGATTTTTGTTGAGTTTTTAATACAGGGTCTTTTGTTGGCTTCCTCTCTCCTTTGCTGCTGCCTCCACAAATCCTAAATTCCTTCTCGAGTAAAAAAAACTAAGGCGTTCCTCCTTACTGGAAGGCACAGTAATAGACTGTTGCCCCAAATCTCACTCAATCCCTGCTTTTATAAATAAACGCATAGTCCATACTGCCCTAGACAATCTTGTTTAATGTTTTTAAATCGGCTGTTTCTCTCTCTGTGTGTGTGTGTGTGTGTGTGTGGTCATGAATCTTTATTCGGGTATCAGACATTGGGATATTGTTTATTGGTTTGGCAAATTTATAATTAAGATGTCCACATAACCTTTCCAGTGCTTTTGTTCTGGAGAACTTATTATTATTATTATTATTATTATTATCCTTCATTTGTAATGCGCCAACATATTCTGTAGCGATAAACCGGGTAGATACAAGTCAAAAACGAATATAAAGTGCTTTTTCGAAAGCACCCAATAAGATTGATAACTTGCAAACTTAGTCTAGAGGGTGAGGTACAATGCATTCTCCGTATTAAGGCTGAAGGTGATATCAGAGCAGAGATATAAGAAGGTACATTATTGGGGCTACAATACGTTTAGGACCAGATTTTTCATTTTATTTCTGGAGGTTATAGGAAGCCAGTGGAGTGACAGAGAGGAGCTGCGGACATCGAGCCTGGAGTATGGTAGACAGATCGGTGATGGGGAGGCCAACAAGGAGAGCGCTGCAGTAGTCGAGGCAAGATATGAAAAAAGATGTTTAGTTGGAAATGACAAGATTTTGTGATTGTGCGGAATGAGAGATTTCTTGATCCAGTAGAACCCCAAGACAACGGGCCTGGAAGGTGGATGTGATGATGGCATTGTCAACAGTGAGAGAAATGTGAGGGGTAGAGGCTGTGGAAGAGGGTGGGCAGATTTGGAGCTCTGTCTCTGACATTGAACTTATAATGAACATACAAATAATCTAGTCCTAGAGCTATTAGATTGTAAGTTTGCGAGTTTTCAATTGTGTGTCCGTGTCTTGGAAACAAGCACTATGTGCATTTGATTATATGCTCAAAAACAGGGCCCTCCATTCTTTATAAGGTGTTAAGTTTGTTTTTTGCCATGTACTAACCCCCTGTACAGCGCTACGGAATATGTTGGCGCAATATAAATAAAGATAATAATAATAATAATAGCTATAAGTGTTGCAGGTGATAGTGAGTCAAACAGGCTCTGAAAAAAATGAATCTGATTATTAAATTATTATATAAATTACTAGCAACTTGCCCGTCAAAAAATGATGGCAATAAAATTTGAAGGCTGAGAATGCCGTTTGCCACACAATTCAAGCCCCCCATGGGCTTTGCGGTGAGTGCCTTCGGGGCTCCTCACGAGCCCCGCAATGAGTGGCTTTGTTGCTCATTGCAGGCCTTGGCCAACCCACCACTTTCATGCCTTGCAATGAAGTGAGGGGCCGCATTTGCGGAAGGTGGAGGCTCTAACATTGCTCATTGCAGGCCACAAATGCGGACCCTCGTGAAGTGGGGGCCGCATTTGCGGAGGTGGAGGCTCTACGGAGCCTCGCACGCGGTTACAAACACCCACACAAGTGGCACTTTACCAACAATACGAACTGCGGGAAATTTACAAACTTAGCAGACACAAATATGAGAAGCGGGACTTAGAAGAAAAAAAAACATTATGACCTCGCAAAAATACGACCTTGACGTCCGAACCGCGCGCACTGGAAAACTGTCAAAACACAAATATACATAAAAACCTTACCCACAGCAAGAAGGGGCCCCAGGACCTCTGCAAGCGAAGTTACAGGTCAATTTAAGTCCAAATTCCCGAGTTTAGACACACGAAAATACCCTAAGCGAGAGAAAAAATGGCCACCGAAGAAAACGATGCTACAGGACCCTTAACAAGCACATATGGCTTTTCCAAAAAGCCGTACGAGGTAAAGATACTTTTACTAAGGACGGATAATCCTACACACATACACACCAGCGTAAAACACATACACACCAGCGTAAAACACATACACATACACACCATTTCTCAATGCGGAAGTACACCGCTACACTAACGGCTTTACCTCGCGCGTGCACCACATTTACACTACACACTGCACACATTCCTGACACTTACACCTCCGCTCCAGAACCCTGCACAACTACATTGTATGCTGCAGGAACATAGAAACAGATTGTCAGCTCTTCAGCACAATGCTTGCTGCATATATTACTTGGGAATAGGTAAAGTATATTAATGTATTCATTATTTCATTGGCATACAACATGACATATACACAAAAAAAAGCCCCTCTAATAACAAAGAAAACAGCCGCGCAACGAGCGCCGAAGGTCCGCAGGCTAAAAAATGGATAAAGCAACATTACCTGCCTTTTCGATTTCATAAACCTTGTTTTCCACACCCCCAGAGCTGCTTACATAGGCACAGTGTACCTACCAATAGAAACACTGCATTTGGGTGTGGATTTAAACCCTTTACTAACTTTCAAGATGGCAGCAGCTCAATGCAGAGGTACTACACATCCCATGATGCTTTGCTGCACGAACTTCCATCATAGAAACAATGTATTGGCTGCCTGTGATTACCCAACTGAAAATTATGAATTTTATGCTAATTGTAGCAGCGATTTCCAGGGGTGTTAACTCTGATAATCAACTGCTTGTACACTTTAGGGGAAGCTTATTTTGGTATTTTTTGCTATTTTTTCATGTACTACGGATACTCTTCTATCAGATGCTTCATAATACAGTAAATTTAAATATGCCTTTTAATAGTGGTTGATAACTTGTTGTAAAGAGAATGTAGGTAACTGGGTTTGTGTGTTTAATGTACACAATGTACAAAGGATTTGTTGTCTGGAGTTTTAAATTATTCCATATTTGGAACTTTTGCAATGTCACTTACACTTGAAATCTTCCATTGGCCTCCAGGATCTCCTCCAATGGACAAAGCAGATAATCCTGCAGAGCACCTGGCTGCCTGGCATTATTACCTATAATTGGTAAAAAAAATAGATATATTTTTGTTTTTCTTGTAAGTAATTGAGGTTGAAAAATTACTTTGACCATCTAGTTAAACCTTTTTTAGATCTTCTCTGATCCATGTCTAAGAACATAAATCATTTTAGTTTTTTTCTGAAATCTACTGTAAATACAGCACTTGCATTGTCCTTAAAGTTAGTTATTTGTGCACATTATTTACACTTTTTTTCTCAAATGGTTTAGTTTTCGGTGTTGCTTGCAGTGCTTTATTTGACCACTGGATGGCACCTGATGACCATTTTTGCATTAATAAAAGTACCCACTGTACTGTATTTCTAGCATTACAGCGAACCCATGAACCTTTTTATTTATTTAATCCTATAGTGCCTTATTCCCAGGGAAAGGATACATTGTCATGCCTATCTCTGACTGATTTTATGCTAATTTAGCTTTAATTTTCAGGAGCTTTTCTAGTTAGTTTTCTTGAAACTTTGAAGACATTTTGCAGATTTTAGGGTAAATGTTATAATCTTTACTTTGGATTTTTTCTTTTCTTTTTAATGTGTAAAATATTTTCATATGAATCTGAATCGGATGCTTCATAATATATGAAACTTCCAGATACCTGTAATGGAGAGACCATGATGCACGTCATTGCAGCTCATTAAGGTTGTTCTCTGTAGTCTGACAATTGTAATGTCTGCCATTATGATGGTTTTGAGTATTTTTTTAAATCTTTTTTTTAAACTATTTCAGGCAAAGTAATGGAATTTTTTCTGCGACTTTCTTGCCTGCCAGGGGGATAAACTTCCATCTTTCTCCTTCTGACCTTACATTCCAAGGGGCACAAACCTCTTCAGGCATCTTATACATTGTGTACAATCTGCTCCTCACCAATTTGTATCTTAAACCTTTTTTGCTCCGTTATTTGGATTGTCTGGAAGTTATTAAGCAAATTATAACTCCAGCTAATTTGTTGGGCCCAGCATAGTTTTTAGCCTTGTGAAGAGTCCGTGTAGTGTACACAGACTGCGTATTCTCCATAAGTTTTTACGGATGCCTTTACATGGGCCATTTCTATCCTAACGTGTATCATTCCTGAGAAATGTTTGTTCTGCATTTTTATGCAAATGAGCAGCTTCTGGGATATTGTACTTTATGGTCCCCATGATGAGCTCTATATATCGGCTGGTTCAAATGAAATCCAGAAGGCTTCTAAAACTGCAAAATATAATGACATATAGAAAAAAGATCATAAGGGTAATTTGTTTCTTGGCTACTATATATCTTTCTCTATTAACACGTTGTACTTCCTTAAGAACATGGACACCATTAACACGTATTGGTTTCATTGCGTGTGAGGCCACCATACAACTCGGGGCTTATTTCAGCAACCTCCCTTAGCACTTCTTTACTGGTCGAGGTTATGGAGGCATCCATCACTTTTATACTAATAACTGCATGATAGCTTGCAAAAAAATTGACTTTAAAATAGTACTTCCCAGGAAAAAGTCTGAGTATTTCCTATTTAAAGTTATTAAAGTGTCACAGCCGATGTCCCATTTATGGCAGGAGAGGAAAGTGCTAATAAAAATATGAATACTTCCAAATAGAAGTTATATAAAAAAAAAAAAAAGTAATCTGTTAATAAAAAAAAAACTGCTTTGATCTCTCTCTGGCTTTCACTCAGCTCAAAAGATCCTCTCGCCAGAGTGGTGGTGTCGTCATCGTCATCGCCCCCCATTGGTGGTTTAATTCTTTGACTTCTGTGGTTACAATAGGGGCTGGTTGTTCACTCGCAAATGGAAACTATTTATCCTGGAGCGATTCAGCAATGATGGTAATAATGTATTGATAAGGTGGCCAGTCTTGTGGGAGGATGTCTTGAGCTGAATGACAGACAAAAGTTAGTAACCTCAAAGCTGCCTTTTTATGAGGGCATTTTTTTTCTGATAACTTCCAATGGGAAATATTCATATTTTTTGGTACTTTCCTAACATACCATAATTTAAACCTTCTCTGTGTCTCTTTTTAAAATGTCATTGAATTACAGAAAAATACCTATAAAAGTACGACATTTCCTGCACGTCAACTAAAGAGCCCCCCGGACTAGTCTTATCAGTAGTTAATTACCCTACTGCTTGAAGTGCGTATGAAATGTGTTGTATTCCAATACAGTCTGTCCAGATTCTTATACGAAGGATCCATTAATTCAGCGAGCTGTTCATCAGTTATGAGTCCATTCAAATCAGTTTTTCTGTTTCTAGATGTCATTTCTTTTAATAAGAAAATATTTTGCAAATCGGAGTAATTTATTTTAAGTTCAATGAGCATGTGTAGAGTTTGTATGTTCACTGTAAATATAATTGCTATTGGTTGGTAACACATTTTGAGTGAAAGTGCTGGATTAATTGTGTGTGTTTTTTTTTAAGCATACATTTATCAGTAGGGTCATGCGTGTGTGTTTTCATGTATACCTGTTGCACCTTTGTATGTCAGTCTAAGGATAAGGAACACTATTGTTACAGGATGATTTAGCTAACCTGTCCACGTGCCATACTGTGACATGGTGTGCTATTTTATGCTTTTCATGGTGTGCTTTCAAGCTCCCAGTCTATATTGCTGAATATAGATGCATTGTATAGCCTGGAGTTTTAAGGCAGAAGTAGGTTTTCTGGCCTATTTACTAAAATAATTGATCTCCTTTTTTTTATTTTTTTTATTTTAGAGATCTTTAATCTCACATAACTTGTCAGACTGACCTGGGCACTTACTATGAGGTCACTATAGGCATTAAGTGCACACTTTCCTCTGGATCTACTGCGTTTTTAAGTGAGCTGTAAAACTCAAACCATAGCAAGCTGTCCGTTAGTAATTGCTGTGTATTAATACTCATCAAGGGGGTGGGTTTAGTTTTGAAAAATTGTTTTGTTCTAATTTGATTGAACATTTTTTTCACCCTTTTGTAGGAAAGTACTTTAAGTTTTTTATTTTATTTTTTAATATCCTTCTTTTCGGTGGACCTTTAACATGTCAACTTTTGAAACTCACTGGTTTAGGTAAAAAGGGTCACACCAGAGGTAGGGTGGTAAAGTATCAAAAATATGAATATTTTGCAGCTGAAAGATAAGATATTAGAAGAAATGTCATTCAGACTACATTTTTGATTCACCTACCTCAAGTGATCATCCTATCAGACTCTTCTTATCAGTACAGAAGTGCAGCATAATTGGCGCTGATCGCGAAGCACGCAACACTTTAGACAAATTACGAATTTAACGTCCGAAATTTTTTAAAGCTCGTAACTTGTGTTGTAGAAAAATACCCATACTCACAAATCCCGCTCCTAATCTGAAATCATGGTAACAAAAACAGAGTCTTCTGGTAATTTTCTCATTATTCTAGACACAAAAATGTGGATTAGTAGCAAAACACCCAAAAATGGCTGCTACCGGCTCACTTACTGAACTGACAAATATATCCAGACACAGCTTTTATATTTGTTTACATTAGACCCATGGTACAACCCATCTAGCAGCCAATGACTGTTTATATACATATGATATCCAATAAGAATATGACACATACTTTGGTAAAATGTGTGCGTATATCTACTTTTATATGATACACTTGTGCTCAGTAAATAACGCTTATTAGTCCTTGGAAATGACTGAAAATACATATTTGCTATGTCTCTAACTGAAACTGCCAAGTCATGGGTCATGTAGACGTAACTATTTCATACCTAATGGATTACAATGGAAAACTACGTTTTCAGGGCTAAAATTCACAAGTGTCACAAAAATGATGATGTATGTATTAAATAAATAGTACATCCGTGTTCACATTTGAATGTCTAAAACAAGTTTTAAAAACCTGCTTCCAGCTCAGAATTCAGAGAAAAACAGTTATTACACTGCATTCTGGGAATTTAAGCAGGGACATGCAAATGTGCCCACAAATGCCTCGCTCTTCAATCCTTAGCCATTATCAAACATGGCTTCCTTCAAGCTTATGCATGCTGTATTACACAGCTTTAATGCAAAGCCAAGGTTGGATTTTACACAAGCTGAGAATCCTATCCACGTACAGCTGTTTCAAGCTTACTGGCTATCATCAGTATGGAGCTGGATCTCAGCCTGTGTTGTGGACCTTTTATGAGTAGGTAGTTCACCACAACAATCATTTATAATATGGTGGACAGAAGAGAGCTAGAAGCCTTCACCGTACAGTAAATAAATTGTACATCCGTGTTCACATTTGAATGTCTAAAACAAGTTTAAAAACCTGCTTCCAGCTCAGAATTCCAAGAAAAACAGTTATTACACTGCATTCTGGGAAGCCAAGTATTAAATGATACCTTAACTATTTGTAATTAATATATGCAGGAAGCAATGGTCTGAAGAGCTAACAATCTGAAATCGATGTGTAACCTGTCTTGCAGACGTCCTGGGTGTCCCCCCCTTGCTGTAGGTATTATTTTTGTTTGTTATTTGTGTGTATTTAAAAAAATTTCGGCTGTGCTCGGGTTTACCTTTTTTAAGGTCGTATTTTTGCGAGTCCGTAATGTATTTTTTCTAAATTCCGCGGGTCGTATTTATTTTTCTGTAAGTCCACAATTTTTTTATTTATTTTTTTGCCAGTCCCGCGGCTTGTATTTTTTTGTGTAAGTCCGTATTTAGTCATTGTGTGTGTTTGTCGGAATTTGCGGTGTGCAATGACTCTGGGGCTCATTGCAGCCGACGTGGGAGCCTCCACCTCTGCAAATGCGGGCCGAAAGTTGTACGGGGTCGTAGGGATGAGCGCCTATGGCTTAGCGAGGGCCGCAGTTTCCCTGTTGCGTTACCAACGGATTTTGCCACGCCCGCCTGCTGACAACTATATATGTGATATATCTAAATATGAGAGAGAGATCCATCCACACTTGAAAGCCCGCTAAATTAAAACACTTTCAACCTCACACACGGCACAGGGGGAGAGGCAAGGAGCCTGTGAGTGAGTTTGCAAGGTAATTTGAGGCTTAATTGGCGTTTTTCAGAGATTGAAATTTAATTTTTTTTCCCCCCGCCGCTTACACAAATGTTCGCTAAAACGATCAATCTGAGGCCAGTAACACAATTTTAACGTGCAACACGCAAGACTTGGCTTAAGTTTTGCGCGGCTCACGTTGCTTTTATCTTCAGAGACACAGAGGAGAAGCTCATTGGGGAGGCGAGAGTGGAAGGAGATGCAGAGCGGAGAGGGGGGGACAAAAGAGTGGGAAATGAGGGAAAACAACACTGGGGGAGGGGGGAAAACGACACATGTAAGAAAAAGGGGGGAACAGACACCGGGGCCAGAGAGTGGGGAGAGGTTCGCAAAGAGCGCTAAAGTTGCTCATTGCTGGCCTTGTGATGAGCGCTGAAGCACGAAAGTGGCGGGTTGCACGACGTCTGCAATGAGCGCTCATTGCAAGGCTCACGATGAGTGTTGAAGGTGCTCAGCGCGAGGCCTGTAAAGTACACAGGGGAGAGGCTCTCAATGAGGTTGACGAGGCCTGCAATAAGCAGCGAAGCCGCTCATTGCAGGGGGTCGCGATGTCAATCTGGGGTGTGTGGGAGTTAATCCCGTCACTGAGTGAGCTGGTAATTGCACGACAAACGTAAGCACAAAGTTCCCTTCTAAACTAGTTAACTCACTTATCAAGATGTACAGTCAATTATTTACCTCACCTGTCTGGAATTAACAGGGTCTAGAATGGTGTCAAGGGGGTAGGAACAGCAACTGACCACAATCATACCCAGAAACATGTAAAGGGGGGGGGGGGGCAGCCTCCAGGTGGGACATCACAAGGTCACTGCCAAAGACACATAGCTCTTTCAGGGAGAAGTTACAGTGACAGTTTGCAGGCTCCAAGCCGGTCATCAGAGGTAGCAGCCAGGGGTGACCAGTGGCTGCTCTCATTGGTCAGTGTCCCTTAGGTACTGTAATATTACGGCTTGGTGACTAATCCTGGCCTATTCCATATTCCTATTCTCAGTCTCTCTATACATAGGAATCCCGCACTATAAACACACTGAATGCTATAATAAGTCAGGCCTTGGGAATTTTTTGGCTGCTTTTTTTCTGAATTTACAGCTGTTCTATATTTACTAATGTGAGCAGCTGTTGTGTCTTGAGACGGACCCTTGATTAGTTTTGTCTAAGGCTCTATTTTGTAAGTAACTTGTAAACAAAACACGTTCGGTCAGCGTGGAGCGCCGAGGACTTTTAAAAAGTAAATGGAAGTTTCTGGGATTATGAAACATCTGATAGAGGAGAATCTGTAGTGTATAGAAACATTTTTTTGCATGAAAAATCCCCAAATAAACATTAATAAACTTAGCTTTAAGTTTGCAAAATCTATTAAATTTTTTCTCTGTTGATTTTGAGAAGCCCCCCCCCCACAACAATGTATCTGTTTCCCTCTTACTGTCTGAGGCAAAGCTGCAGCCGTGATACTGAAAACTGATTCGCTAGGACACAACACGGTACGGCTCATTGGCTAGGACGCTCTGCCTACATAGGTGCCTTGGGGGTGGAGTAATTACAAATGTAATTTACAAATATAGAGAATTGCTCAATGATTTGATATGCGATGCACACAAGAGAACACACGCACTGCTATATACCTTTTTTTTTTTTTTATGGGTTTTACATCATATTTTTCACACACACAACTTTGAGCATGTTCAAGGAGACAACGTGGAGAAGTAGGGAGAAAACAAGAGGGCTACAGCATCTAACATTTGAGTCATTACATTAATTCACTACGCAAGATGCTTATTTTAAATGTATAACATACTTGGGCATTGTATATGTATATGTGTGTTAATCCCGTCACTGGGTGAGCTGGTAATTACACGACAAACGTAAGCACAAAGTTCCCTTCTAAACTAGGTAACTCGCTTATCAAGATGTACAGTCAATTATGTACCTCACCTGTCTGCAATTAACAGGGTCTAGAATGGTGACAAGGGGGTAGGAACAGCAACTGCCCACAATCATACCCAGAAACATTTAGGGGGGGGGGGGCAGCCTCCAGGTGGGACATCACAAGGTCTTTACTTTTTACGGTGGGGGGCTTCTATCACTCTTAGACCACCATATGTGAAACAATTGCTGTATAGAACTACTCTTTACAACAATCACCACACTAACCAGGCACTCACACCATACTGAGGATCGTCAGTAACCGTGAAACAGTGCTGTATGTGGTTAAGTGACCTGGTTTGTGAAAAATCCATCTGTTGCTATGCCTAAAACTGTGAAATACAGTAAGCATATGCTTAAAAGGAGCCATGTTTAAAATGGTTTGGATTGACAGAGTGATGGTGCATTATGTGGCCTCATTTGCATGTCCCGCCCAGTTTCCCAGACTGCAGTGCATATACTGTATTTCTGAGAAATTTGAGCAGGAAATAAGTTTTCATCAACTTATTTTTAGACATTCAAATAGAATCCTTATTTGTACTAAAATATATATATATATATATATATATATATATATATATATATATATATATATATATATATATATATATATATATATATATATATAATATTTGTGCGTGCACATGCCAAGCCTCATTATGTCGATGCCAAGCCGTGTGTGCTAGCGGCGCATGAACGTTGCTATTTCTTAGAATTTCCTGTACTTGCCTGTTAATGGCACAAATCGCATACACTGTAAATGAACATGAGATTTCACAATGACGTCTGATGGGTCACTCTTATGAAATTCTGAGGTTAAATGAAGATTCAATTCAATAAGCCTCATTGTCTTTTCATCCAAGATCTATAGGTTGCTGCTTCCCAAAAACATCTTTTGTATCTAATTTGTGTCCGTACACTAAAGAATGGTTTAGAATGGGGAAAATAAAAGAACGCTTACACGGCATATAATATCCCTGTGTATCTGCTTTGTTTTATTAAGAAGGGCTAATAAGCTTTTTGTCTTTACTGCCTAAAATCAAATGAATAGTCCTTGATTTGGGTCTGCCCATTGCAGCACATCCAGACACAGACTCTGTAGGGCTATATGTGTAGTGTGTGAGTCTACCAGGAGGTTGCAGAGCAAGTACAGCAGAGTCTATGTCTTCATGAGCTACAGAGGGCAGACCCATACAGGGACTTTGTTTGATTTTAGGCAGTAAATACAGACCTTTATAAAGCACATAAGTAAATAGAAACACAGGGATATGATGTACCTAGGTCAATAATATCTGGTAACATGATGATTTATGGGATATATCTCTAGTGGTGAGTATATGGTCCCTATAACTAGAACATATTTGTGCACAGAGTCATCTGGCACCTGGCAATCTAATTGCTTTTATGGCAATAATAGTTTTGAGTGATGTGGGCTTAATACAGGCCAGGTATGTGTGGGAGGAAGAAAGTGCCTTGTGATAAAAGGAGCTTTCTGTTCTGTGATGTGGGCCAAACATGGGAATCCCACACGCACACGCACAGATGTCCTGTATATCTCAGCTGTAGCACCAAGTGGTTACGTCTTGTCTTTCTTAAATCACTAACTTTATATATGCAGTGTGTTTTATCTACATCATCTGATCCCCGACCTGCATGGTGATGGCTGGAACTTCAGCCTGCCCTGTATCTTAAGTATCCGGATCTTAAAGATGAATAAGAAAGGTATGTCTACTCTGACAATATTTGCCTGAGCTTTATGCAACAATTGTGTGTTGTCTCCTTGAACAGGCTCAAAGTTGTGTCTTGCTCCTCCCCTGAGGCACTTGTGTAGGCAGAGCATTTTAGCCAATTAGCTGTGCAGAGCTGTGTCTTAGCCAATCAGCTATCACAGCTTTGGCTTTGTCTCAGCCAGTGACAGTAGTAATGGATACATTGTTGTAGCGGCCTCTGATTGCACAGTCTATTGGGGGAAACTTTGATCTTTGTGTTACTTTGTATACAGGATTTATCTATAATGGGGCTTCAGCATTTTGCTGAGCCTTCCAGACAGGAGGGATCCCTTTGGGGATCAGAGACTGATTTCTCTAATATTATTAACACTGTACATATATATGTATATTTTATTTTGACATAAATATAGTAAATATTTTGCTATTACTGATTTTTACTTATTACATAATTTACAAATGTGACATTTTTCAAAACTAGCATACTTTTTTTTGTGTCTTATTCTTAACAGATTAAACCATTTGTTGTAATGTAACCTGATGGGTGTGCTTTTATATCGAGCAGTGGAAGTGCTTTTGGTGGCGTTATCATCACTGGAATACTAATTCATTTTTGTATTTGACACCTACCCTCTTCCCCAATACAAAGCACATGATTGATAACATTTCCTCTCTTTCTTCGTTGCATCCGTAAGAGGGTATTTAATGTATCAACACATGTTTTATTTTCAAATAAAGGTCTCTGAGCAGCAAAACGTATTCAAGTGTAATAGCTTGCCCTCTGCCAGCCAATGAGCTCTACAGAAGTGCTCTGTGCATTTCCTAACGGTTTTGAGTAGACTTTAAACCAGTCTTTATAATTTTTATGCAAAAAAAAACAAGTTTTGTAATGTTGCTCTCTTTAAACTCTAGTTTGGAGTGTTTGTGTTTTTTTGTACATTTTGCAGACAGATGTGCTATTATTTACATCTCTCCTTTGTAGTTCTCATTTTACGTAATGAAGTACATCTGTGTGGAATATAATAAAGTAATCTCTGTATATGTTATTCTGTAGCTTGTGTCTGGCTTTGCAGGAATTACTCAGATGACATCATATATGGTTTGGATTATAGGAACTGTTCTGCTTCATGGCTCTTATTGGAAGTCTGATAGAAGGGAGGGAAAGGTATATGGAAGATAGAGGAGAATCAGTAATGTATAAAAAAAATAACAAAACAAACACAACTTCTAAAGTTTTTGAAAAATCTCTTCGGTTTTCAGGCAGTTTTTTCAAGTTAAATCGGCATAAAATTCATATTTTGTTGTGGCCAATCAGACAGGTACTGTAATTTAACGGTTTAATTTTAACTGGCTGAGAGAAAGCTACTGGAACGCAGCTGTGATACAAACAGTTGATTGGCTAGGACGCTCTGCCTACATTGGTGCCTTGGGGTAGAGCTCACAAAAGAAATTTCAATTGTACTTTGAATTTCAAATATACAGAATGAATTAATAAAATAATTTGATGTGAGACGCCCAATCAGACGCAGGAGAACACACACACACACTGCGCCACAGACTCTGGAGGCATCCAATATATTTTGGTTAAGGATGTGTGTGTGTGTGTGTGTGTGTGTGAGAGGCATTTACATTTCTGGCGAGCAGGGCTTGTATTTATTACTGTAAGCTGCCAGCTTCTGGGTGTTCATGGAGGAAGGTGGAGGTATTGTCAAATTCAATGAGATCCAATTATCTAACAGTTTATCCTCACTCCTCCAAGCATCCATAAATGTAGCACACACCTCATGCAACAGCTCTTAGGAAGGGATGATAAGCCCGTGCCAGTGGCTTTCTAGATTGCTATGTCTTTTTTTTTATTTTACATTGTATATGCATTGTCCCAAATTTTGTTTCTTTAAAAAAAAAAAAAAAAACTTGTTTGAAGTGTAGTCTTTTGTTGACAGTCTGTTGCTCCCATTGATAATGTGATCCAGTTGTCCAAAACCCTGTGATCTTCGCCCCCTCCGGTTTCATCTTTTCAATATAATATATTTGTGTGTATATAGGTGCTTTTTATTTACATTATCATCGACCGGTTCAAATCTTAGATAGAATCTCCAGTACAAACAATGCTGATTAAACATAACCAATTTCTTCTGGTTCCAGTCCTGTATGTGGTTCTTCTGGTGTTATACTATAGTTTGGCTCTGTAGGAATGTTTATTTGTTTTCTTACAGGATGTGCCCCGAGAGCCATTAGCCCTAATGTACCTGAAGCCTTTATTCTATAATATTGCCCAATGTTGGCCACACTCATTCCAGAGGCAGAAAGCTAATGACGCACTATTGTACAATGGGTTAGAGCCGGGTACGTCAGGTGATGGTAGAAGTGTGGTGACTTTCTAGGAGAACAGACAAGGGATAATGGAGCCCTGACCTCACAAGTGCTTTATCTTTATACCAGGGGTCGAGAAATTTTAGATTTTCGGAGCCAGTCAAATATTGTTTAGGAGCCAGGGTAGAAAGTATGCTTAGAATATATATTTTTTCTGTCTAAATTATGTAGTGTTGTTGTTTAGTCGTTCAATCGTGCCATGATCCTATGGATCGCAGCACGTCACACACATCTGTCAGTCACGGCTCCTCAAGCTCATGTTGCTTCATGACCTCATATGTCCATCTCCCCCTCTGACGCCCATCAAAGTCTTCTCTAGGGAATCTTGTCTTCTCATGATATGGCCAAAATATTTGAGCTTCAGGCTCATGATGAAACCTTTCAGTGAAAAGTTTGTTTTATTTTCCTGTCGTTCTGATTTATTGGATCTTCTTGCAATTCAAGGGACTCTAAGCAATTTTTAACCCACAATTCTCTGTCACTCAGACTTCTCAATGGTCCAGCTCCCACATCTGTACGTAGCGCACACAAGACATGTCACATGTACTTTGAGGAAGTCCGTATATTTGTAATTCAGTCAGACACATGATATCCCACAGACAGTCATGTGCCTTTAAGAATGGATCAATTCCTGTACTTACCTTTTCGTTTCTTTTCAGGCATTCCCTTAGAAGAGGCAGCTCGTTCACCTTCCTGACTCCAGGGACTCAATGGGACTTTACTCTGGTGAGTACTGTGTGACGTTGTCACAAGATCCCGCTCACATTGGCAAGAAAAACCTGCATCATAAAAACTGTCCCATCCCACTCCCATATCACTCAATTCTGTCTAGGATACAAAAATAAATGTCATTGAAGTTTCCGAAAAGGGACCAGGGCAGCCAGAATCATGCGGAGAATCTGAATCTATTTGCGTGTTCACGGGCGGAGCTGGCGCAGTACAGTCTAATTATAATTAAATATATATCCCCATATATTAAATGATTGTTGTGGGGAACTACCTATTGAAAATATCCACTACACAAGCTGGGATCCCGTCCCACACTGATGATAGGAAGTTACCTTGAACCTGCTGTCCGTGGGTAGGATTCCCAGCTTGTGTATAATCACAACCTTAGCTTTGCATAAAAGCTATGTAATGCAGCGGGCATAAGCTTAAAGGAAGCCATAATTATGGATAGAACAACAAAGCATTTGCGGGCACATGTGCGTGTCCCTACTCAGCATCTCAGAGTTCAGTGTAATAACTGTATTACTCGGAATGCTGAGCAGGAAGCAAGTTTTTACAGGCTTAAAAAACATTTTGTCCGTTAAAGCCGTAATTTTTTCAAAGTTTTGCGTGCCTCGTGATGAGCGCCAAAGACCTACGGCCTTTGGCGCTGATCGCGGGCATCTCCATCAGCGCCAAAGTCTTACGGGCCTTGCAATGATCACCTTTGTTGTTTTTTTTTTTTACATTGCGTGAACAAAATTCGTAATTATATGTGTGTGTGTGTGTGTGTGTGTATGTGTGTGTATATAACACTTAAACAACACAATGTAACTCCAAGTCAATCACACTTCTGTATAATCAAACTGTCCACTTAGGAAGCAACACTGAGTGACAATCAATTTCACATGCTGTTGTACAAATGGGATATACAACAGGTGGAAATTATGGGCAATTAGCAAGACACCCCCAATAAAGGAGTGATTCTGCAGGTGGTGACCACAGACCACTTCTCAGTTCCTATGCTTTCTGGCTGATGTTTTGGTCACTTTTTAATGCTGGTGGTGCTTTCACTCTATTGGTAGCATGAGACAGAGTCTACAACCCACACAAGTGGCTCAGGTAGTGCAGCTCATCCAGGATAGCACATCAATGCGAGCTGTGGCAAGAAGGTTTGTCTGTCAGCGTAGTGTCCAGGGCATGGAAGCGCTGCCAGGAGACAGGCCAGTACATCAGGAGATGTGGAGGAGGCCGTATGAGGGCAACAACCCAGCATCAGGACCGCTACCTCCACCTTTGTGCAAGGAGGAACAGGAGGAGCACTGCCAGAGCCCTGCAAAATGACCTCCAGCAGGTCACAAATGTGCATGTGTCTGCTCAAACGGTCAGAAACAGACTCCATGAGGGTGGTATGAGGGCCCGACATCCACCGGTGGGGGTTGTGCTTACAGCCCAACACTGTGCAGTATGTTTGGCATTTGCCAGAGAACACCAAGATTGGCAAATTTGCCACTGGCGGCCTGTGCTCTTCACAGATGAAAGCTGTTTCATACTGAGCACATGTGACAGAAGTGACAGGGTCTGGAGACGCTGTGGAGAAAGTTCTGCTGCCTACAACATCATCCAGCATGACTGGTTTGGCAGTGGATCAGTAATGGTGTGGGGTGGCATTTCTTTGGGGGCCACACAGCCCTCCATGTGCTCGCCAGAGGTAGCCTGACTGCCAATAGGTACCGAGATGAGATCCTCAGACCCCTTGTGAGACCATATGCTAGTGTGGTTGGCCCTGGGTTCCTCCTAATGCAAGACAATGCTAGACCTCATGTGGCTGGAGTGTATCAGCAGTTCCTGCAAGACAAAGGCATTGATGCTATGGACTGGCCCGCCCGTTCCCCAGACTTGAATCTAATTGAGCACATCTGGGACATCATGTCTCGCTCCATCCACCAACGTCACGTTGCACCACAGACTCTCCAGGAGTTGGCAGATGCTTTAGTCCAGGTCTTGGAGGAGATCCCTCAGGAGACCATCCGCCACCACATCAGGAGCATGCCCAGGCATTGTAGGGAGGTCATACAGGCACGTGGAGGCCACACACACACACACTACTGAGCCTCATGTTCACTTGTTTTAAGGACATTACATCAAAGTTGGATCAGCCTGTAGTGTGTTTTTCCACTTTCATAATGGGGGTGACTCCAAATCCAGACCTCCATGGGTTGAAAAATGTGATTTCCATTTTTTAATTTTTGTGTGATTTTGTTGTCAGCACATTCAACTATGTAAAGAACAAAGTATTTCATAAGAATATTTAATTCATTCAGATCTAGGATGTGTTATTTTAGTGTTCCCTTTATTTTTTTGAGCAGTGTATGTATGTGTGTATGTGTATGTATATGTATATGTGTATATATATATATATATATATATATATATATATATATATATATATATATATATATATATATATATATATATATATATATATATATATATATATATATATATATATATATATACGATGCAAATAGTAGTATAGACAAACACAGCTCAGGGAGTTTCCATTTGTAGTGTAGGGAATACTATAGGATGCTGTGACACTGTGATAAATAGACTCAACGATTTGTGACTTTTTGTCAGATTTTTGTATTTTATTTTATACTTGGTGCACATTTTAAAAAAACTTGAAAATAACACCTACCTGAAAACACACGATATAAGCCGTTATGCTATTAAAGTCTACATACTATACTGTGAGATGACGCTGTCACCCCAACAGGTGGCCGATCTCATTTTAAAGAGCATTAAAACTGTCTGTATATTGTAATCGTAGTTTTTCCTCAACAGTAAATAATTTCTGAAATATTTAGAATTTATTTTGTGGCTCCTGTATGCTAATGTGCATTTGAGTGCTTAACCAGGACGGGGGAGGGGTATGACTGCCAGATAACATCGGGGGTCTTTGTTTTAACCACTACAAAGACAGACCAGATGTTTAATAGATTATGAAGCATCGGAGAAGAGAATCTGTAGTGTATGAAAACACTTTTTGCATGAAAAAAAATCCCAAAGTAAACATTAATAAAGTTACCCTAAAGTTTGCAAAATGTCTTTAGATGATTTTCAGAAGGAACGCCCCTGAAAATCTAAGCTGAATTGGCATAATTAGTGTTTCGCAGAGGCAATGTTGCAGACTTGATACTGACCGCTTATTGGCTAGGACACTCTGCCTACATAGGTGCTTTGGGGTGCAGTTAACACAGGGAATTTCAAAAGTACTTTGAAATACAAATATACAGAATTCCTCAATAAAATGATTTGATATGAGACTCACACAGGAGATCACACAGTCTGACCGATATCTTTAAGACACAACAGAAGAACTAGTCTGAAAGAGAGCATCTCAGACGTCTCAGTCTGACTGTCGGACGTTGTTAAAAGCTGTGAATCAGAACATGGCAAGTGTTGTATTAATAATAATTCAGTCTGTAATAGTTTAAAGATCCCAATGAGAGCCAGATGTGGTAATGTGACCCCGGGGAGTGGGCTTCCAGACTCTGTGTTTGGTCTAGTACAGTCTGGTCAGTTCCGTTCTGTGTTTGGGATGGCCGGGCGAGACATGGAGGGAATCCATCTGTCTATCCTCACAACTTCTGTGTAAAGTATTACATCAAACTGCCAGACATTACCGGGCTACTACATGTTAAAGACATTTAATCACTTTATCTGTTTTCACTATATATATAAAAAGTCTACACACCCCTGTTAAAATGTCAGGTTTCTGTGCTGTAAAAAAATGAGACAAAGATAAATCATTTCAGAACGTTTTCCTCCTTTAATGTGACCTATAAACTGTACAACTCAATTGAAAAACAAACTGAAATCTTTTAGGTGGAGGGAAGAAAAATAAAAAATAAAAATAATGGGGTTGCATAAGTCTGCACACCCTCTTATAACTGGGGATGTAGCTGTGTTCAGAATTAAGCAATCACATTCCAAATCATGTTAAATAGGAGTCAGCATACACCTGCCATCATTTAAAGTGCCTCTGATGAACCCCAAATAAAGTTCAGCTGCTCTAGTTGGTCTTTCCTGAAATGTTCTTAGTCGCATCCCACAGCAAAAGCCATGGTCCACAGAGAGCTTCTAAAGCATCAGAGGGATCTCATTGTTAAAAGGTATCAGTCAAGAGAAGGGTACAACATAATTTCCAAGGCATTAGATATACCATGGAACACAGTGAAGACAGTCATCATCAAGTGGAGAAAATATGGCACAACAGTGACATTACCAAGAGCTGGAGCTCCCTCCAAAATTGATGGAAAAACTAGAAGAAAACTGGTCTGGGAGGCTACCAAGAGGCCTACAGCAACATTAAAGGAGCTGCAGGAATATCTGGCAAGTACTGGCTGTGTGGTACATGTGACAACAATCTCCTGTATTCTTTATATGTCTGGGCTATGGGGTACAGTGGCAAGACGAAAGCCTTTTCTTACGAAGAAAAACATCCAAGCCAGGCTACATTTTGCAAAAACACATCTGAAGTCTCCCAAAAGCATGTGGTAAAAGCTGTTATGGTCTGATGAAACCAAGGTTGAACTTTTTGGCCATAATTCCAAAAGATATGTTTGGTACAAAAACAACACTGCACATCACCAAAAGAACACCATACCCACAGTGAAGCATGGTGGTGGCAGCATCATGCTTTGGGGCTGTGTTTCTTCAGCTGGAACTGGGGCCTTAGTTAAGATAGAGGGAATTATGAACAGTTCCAAATACCAGGCAATATTGGCACAAATCCTTCAGGCTTCTGCTAGAAAGCGGAACATGAAGAGGAACTTCATCTTTCAGCATGACAACGACCCAAAGCATACATCCAAATCAACAAAGGAATGGCTTCATCAGAAGAAGATTAAAGTTTTGGAATGGCCCAGCCAGAGTCCAGACCTGAATCCAATTGAAAATCTGTGGGGTGATGTGAAGAGGGCTGTGCACAGGAGATGCCCTCGCAATCTGACAGATTTGGAGTGTTTTTGCAAAGAAGAGTGGGCAAATCTTGCCAAGTCAAAATGTGCCATGCTGATAGACTCATACCCAAAAAGACTGAGTGCTGTAATAAAATCAAAAGGTGCTTCAACAAAGTATTCGTTTAAGGGTGTGCATACTTATAAAACCATATTATTTTATTTTTATATTTTTTCTTCCCTCTACCTAAAAGATTTCAGTTTGTTTTTCAATTGAGTTGTACAGTTTATAGGTCACATTAAAGGTGGAAAAAGTTCTTATTTTAACAGGGGTGTGTAGACTTTTTATATTGTGTGTATGTGTATACATACATACATACATACATACATACATACAATATAATGTGTGTGTATATATGTATATCAAATACAATTTAGATATATTTAAACAAAAAAGTTTTTTTTTTTTTTTTTTTACCTAAAGCTATGGAGGGGTTCTAGTTGTTACTAGGTATATAATATCTCTGGGTATCGATCTACATTTATATACTTTTATTTTATTAAGAAGTGCTTATGAGAACTGTTTTACTGGCTGAAATCAAACTAATAGTCCCTATGTGGGTCTGCCCTCTGCAGCTCATGAAGGCACATGCTTTGCGGTAATTCCTGTCTCATACTAACCAATGAGTGACAATCTCTGCAATGTGCTCACGAGATGTGGTCCCTTATAGGCCAAGACATTACACATTCAACCCTACAGAGTCTGTGTCTGCATACTCTGCAGTGTCTAGACCCATACAGTGAAAACCAGAGCTTGTAAGCACTTCTTAATACAATAAAGTACACCCAGGAACCTTCCATATCCCTTTAAAAGATTATAAGCACTGCTTCTGGGTATCTTTTGCTGTAACTGAAGGCATTAAAATGGCTCTGCACCGTAATGTAGAGCAATGAGAGTTAAGTAGCAAATGTGAGAACTTTCTGTGGGTTTAATGCAGTATTTACTTTTACAGCACTTTCTGTTTATTTACCTTGCGATGACCGGAGTTGGCTGCACAGCAGGATATATTGAACTACATAAATCAAACGATCAGGTCCTGGATGAACTATAAATTACCCCTCTGAATCTGTAAACTCTCATCTACAAAAATACATTTCATATTTTTTTCCATTTTGAGACTTAAATGTGAACCCAATGGATCAAGCCTATATTTTCTGGTTTCAGCAAGGGGATTTTTTGCCGCTTGTAAGGCACTTGTGGCTTTTGGTCCTTGCAGGACCTGCCTAGTGAAGGATGCTCAAAACTGTCTTTTGAACAATGTGAGAATGAACAGGTTATATAAAAAAAAAATCTCCTAAAACTGTAAAATAAGCGTCTATTAAAAACTAGCCTTTTTGCTTGTATTGATAAATTAATTTTCACATTAAAGGGATATGTGCAGTTCCTGGATGTTAATTGGTATCCAGCAGGACAGGAAAGTGGTATGTCCATTTTTGCTGATGACATGAAGTTGTGCAAGGTAATTAAATCCGATAATGATGTACTTTCCCTCCAAAGGGATTTGCATAAATTAGAGAAATAGGCAACTAGATGTCAGATGAGATTTAATACAAATACCTGTAAAGTTATGCATCTGGGAAGGAAAAATAGCCAAGCAATTTATAAACGTAATGGAGCAAATCTACGGATATCAGATCTAGAAAGGGATTTGTTCATACTTGTGGACAACCACCTAGGTAACAGTGCTCAAAGTCAAGCAGCAGCTGCAAAGGCAAATAAAATATTAGCATGTATTAAGAAGGGTAAAGAAGCCAGGGAAGCAAATATAATTCTGCCACTTTACAAATCTCTAGTACGCCCTCATTTGGAATATGGAGTACAATTTTGGGCACCACTTCATAAAAAGGACATTTTAGAGCTGGAAAAAGTACAGAGAAGGGCTACAAAACTAATAAGGGGAATGGAGGGGCTAAGTTATGAAGAAAGACTAACCAAATTAAACTTATTTTCTCTAGAAAACAGTCATCTAAGAGGAGATATGATTACCTTATATAAATACATCCAGGGTCAGTATAAAGATTTGTCAAGGGAGCTTTTTGTGCCAAGAGGTTTTCAACTGACAAGAGGACATCCCTTGAGGTTAGAAGTAAAAAGATTCCACCTCAAAGAAAGAAAAGGGTTCTTCACAGTTAGGGTGGTTAATCTCTGGAATTCTCTACCAGAGGAGGTGGTGACAGCGGATTCTATAGATAACTTTAAAAAGGGACTGGATATATTTTTTATTTAAAAAGGGCGTTCAGGGGATAATTAGAGGGAGTATTGATCCAGGGAGGAGTCAGATCACCAGTATCTGGGGTCATGAAGGAATTTTTCTTTTTTCCCCTTTTGAGACAATTTGTTAATTTTTACTGGGGCTTTTTTGTGTTTGCTTCCTCTGGATTAATTAATTACAACTAATCTGCATATTGCAGATCAGAGGAGATATTAAAAGGTTGAACTTGATGGACTGAGTCTCTCTTTTCAACCTCAATTGCTATGTAACTATAATATCCCTGTGTGTGTATTTACTTTTATGTACTTTATTTTATTAAGAAGTGCTTATAATGTCTGCATTTACTACCAAAAATCACTTCAGAGTATGCAGACTGTGCTGTGTCTCATACTAACCAATCGGTGACTCTCCGCAACATTCTGCTGAGACGTGGTCCCTGATAGGCTAGAACACTACACCGCACATTCAGCCCTACAGAGTCTGTGTCTGAATACACTGCAGAGGATAGACCCATACAGGAACTATATTTATGATTTTAGGCAGTAATAACAGAGCTTATAAGCTCTTCTTAAAATAAAGTACATAACATTACATAGATACTCAGGGATCAGATATACCTAGTAACATCCAGGGAGCTTCCATATCCCTTTAAGATACCTTGTTTTTGTTTTTTACAGTTGCTGTCAGTCTACTTTTTTTAAACAATGGTAGATACAAACAGGAAAGATAGGTGGCTCTAGGTATAAAAAGATTCTGGGATGGAGAAAAGGGGTGCTACTTGAGGATATTATTGACTAAATAGCAAAAAAGAGAAAAGGACAGAACAAGTATCCTTTGAGATTAAAGTGCACACCCTCTGCCCGAGTAACAATATAGAGCAGCAAAAAAATATATAAAACTTAATGTTTATTAATATTATTAAAACTTGTTATTAAAATGTTGAAATTCTGACGAGACAAAGTAGGGAAAATTGGTCCAGTGCTGCAATAATATTATAATTGTATGTTCCACTACTTAAACTATGGGGCTAGGGTTTATACTATCTAATTCCACATTTTGTATTAACTCATAAATTTGCGATTGATGTCGATAGTATTAATGAAAATTGGCAGTATAGGTGCTTGGTCTATATAATTATAAAACACCTAAGCTCCAAAACTACCCGCGTATCGCCTATGCGTCTGCATGTGACGTCATAGAGCGACGTTGCGGCATAGTACGTGCAACCCACACTGCAATATACACTCTATAAGATGCAATATATATAAGTGCAATCACAGAGGTCTAGCATTTGGACCTATGTTTTTGCTACTCATTAGTATTACACTATTATCGTATTATGCACTATGGTATTACAGATGATTTATCACTTCAAATAAGAGGATATAGGGATTATTTGATTTATTTCAGTCTAATAATCTAAGTCAATATATAAGGAAGTCCTTAATGATTCTAATTTTCCCTACTTACTTTATCTCATCAGAATTTCAACATTTTAATAACAAGTTTTAATAATATTAATAAACATTAAGTTTTATATATTTTTTTGCTGCTCTATATTGTTACTTGGGCACTTTAATCTCAAAGGATACTTGTTCTGTCCTTTTCTCTTTTTTGTTATTTACTTTTTTTTTAATTCATTTTTTTTCTGGCCAATCGGATTAAATCAATTATTCTGGAATGGTGCAAAGGTCATGGACTGGCTCGGTGTTGTCACACTTGGGCAAGTGAGGGGATTGGTGACATGACATGGGTGCAGGGTGATGCATTTGTTCTTATTGGAGAAGGAGATGAGCCTTCATGAAGATGCAAAGTGTTTGTAAGACGGTCTAGTGCACAGCTTGTTTTTCTGTAATATCCACATTTCCTGACTGCGGACAGCGGCAATGCCCAGCTAGGAAAGTAACGTGCCATCCTGAGACACCATGACATTGCGCTTTGCAAATCATCTTTGTTATCGGATAAAGATATTTTGAATTGAATCTTACACACAACAATGGTTAACTCTTGAAATGTATGTGAAGTCAGTTTAATGAGCATTTGGTTTACTACAGATTCTTAGAGTAAGGTAGGGCACATGAAGATGACAGATGGATAGATGAGGTCATTAAAGCAATGAACATGAGTTTGAGGAAGCTCAGAGGGGCAGTGACTGACAGATGTGTCTGGCATGCTGCGGTCCATAGGGTCACAGGGGGGTGTATATGACTGAACAAGTGCACCCTATGGTAGACATGGTCTCACATCATGGCCGCTGGCTCGTCTCTTTAATGCACCTCTGACTGGCTACTAATGGCAGCGACTCATTTACATATTCAGTGTTTGGGTTCACATTTGAACATGTCATATGCAAATAAAATGAATAGTAAACAAAAAGACACGTTGCCCTCCCTGCTCAAAGCCAAGACTGTAACGTGTTTACGCGTGGAGCGCCCCGGCTTCCACAAGGAGACCCAATGGTTGGCAAAAGTTATAACATATTTGTAATGAGCCGCAGTGTAAACGGATGATGAAGTTTACCGTCTTTAATATCAAAATAAACTACCTAAGTGTTTGCATCGAAACATGATTTTATTATCAAGTGTTCAAAATCTCTGTTGGGACTGTTTGGAAGGTTTCAGTGAGTAGAAACAAAGGTCCACCCCAGCAGCTCATGCACACAGTGGCTCTGTAGTACTAGCAACCCTGTTTCTAGATCGCAGGGGTAAGTGCTAAATTATACAACCAATCCTCTTTGCTCCTCCAAATGAGTAAAAAACACCCCTCATGCCCCAGCTCTGAGGAAGTGACGCAGTAAATAACAGATGGATTTTTCTGTACGTCGTCTTAAAAAAATTATTATGTTCCGCTTCTAGTCTTCTAGTTTACAAACAAGTGCAGTTTTTCTTGAACTACAGTGGTGCATTATCCCACCTTCTCTCCCCTCCCTGGTGGAGGCTGATGGACTGTTCCTCGTTAGTCTGTCTGTACTCGGCCAGACAAAGCTCTTGCACAGACGGGTCTGGTTGATGTAGAGGCCAAGTCCATTCTACATTTCCCTGGGGGGGATCTCGTGTCCACATGTACGTGGCTTAGCTCTCATGTGGAGGCCCACGTGCTTATTAAAGGTAGCAGAGAACATGCAGCTGTCACGCAAGTCTACAAAATGTGTATTACTGTAAACTACTCCATATTGTGGTTTTAGTGTAACATTCTCCTGCACATTATAATGTCTCTGCATCACTGCATAGTATATGAATTACACGGGACATATTGGGGGGGGGGGGGGGGGGGGGGAAGTATGTCAAATGTTCCATTTATTGCAAAAAATATATATAGAAAAAGCACTTGCATAATTACAGTTGTGTTTTTTCTTTTAAACTGAGCTAAAGTGTTTAATCTTTGTAAGCACAGTGAGCCCACTGAGGACAGCCATATGTGGCTTGCCTGGCATTTCAGTACTGTTCTGCCCTTAGGGGTGGGCAGAGATTGGTATCCTTCAGGAGATATAATAGCCTTATCCCTTACAACATGCTGCTAAGTGACAGTGTAACTATAGCCTCTTTTCTACTAAGCATTCTCCAGTTGAAATTAGCTGTTGAAATTATTTGTTTACCATCGTGCTCAGGACAATGAGAGAGGTGAGGGGGCTGTAGCAACAGCCATTAAAGAGTTAAAGTGGTTTTAAATATTTCCTTTCTTTGTTACTCCGTGTATTTTTATGTTCATGTTCTGCAAGGTGATTCTAGCTTTAGGTATATAACCTATTTACAGAGGATAAAGAAAAGAGAAAGGGCCGACACATCCCATCCGTATGTAATGGCCACAATCTCTATACAGTCCGGCTTTCTGACCGGTCTGGGACAAGAAGAACTGACACTTGGCGTTTGGGGACCTGGGCAATAGTTTTCAGGAATGGTTGTCTGAGGACTACTCCTTACTCAGCTCACAGGACGTATCTCCTTACATCAAAGTAAGGTCCCCAGTGCTGGGCTGGGATGTCTTTGGTTCCAGTCCAACTCATACTGCAGAAATCACAGGAAACGGGTCAGAACTGGATATTTTATTCAGCAGGAATATCTACCTTCTTGTTAATGAATTTAATTTAATCGAAGTATAAAATTGTTGGATTCTCTTTAAAGGGCTGCAGGTAGTGTGTGTGACGGAAAGCTGGCGGGTAATTGCAGCAACGCAGTGTCCTTCTGACTGCTTTTACGCTTATCGGCACGCCTGTAAAACAGTGTAGTTAAGCAGGTCCAGAGAACTATAGAGAATGCACATCTGTCATTGACAGCGCCGCAATGACATCCTCTTCCATCGAAAAAAATAATAAAATATATATATATATATATATATATATATATATATATATATATATATATATATATATATATATATATATATATAAAATTTGCTATCCATGGTCTAGTGTTAAGCACTTATAGGGGGGGGGTGTATCCTTGTATTTTCTTAGATCTGTCAGTAAGAACCTGTTCAAAGTCGATATTTGCCCAAATGAGTGAATGTGATCCTATGGACTATTTGTGCATAAATGGTGGTAGATTATTGGGATACCTTCAATTGAAAGTCGTGACAAAATTCAGGGAATTCAGTCATTTCTGCCGTATGCATAAGTCCTGAAGACTAATTTGGGCCATTCTTATGTCTGTGTCTTTGTCGGTTCTGAGTTCTTGGGTCACAGATTCTTGTTGCAAAAAAACAGGGAACCGTTTCTAATGGTCAAAATGATGTATATGCACGGTCATTAAAGGGGCATGGCAGGTTCCTGGGTGTACATAATATCCCAGTGGATCCATTTACTGACATGTACTTTTTATTTTATTAAGACGTGCTTATAAGTTTTACTGTCTAAAATCAAACCAATAGTCCCTGTATGGTTCTGCCCACTGCAGCATATGCAGATACAGACTCTGTAGTACTTGCTGTGCTGTGTCTCATGATAAGCAAGCAGTGACCATCTCTCAGCAACATGCTGCTGAAATGTAGTTCCTGTTAAGCTCGGAGACTGCACTGCACATCCAGCTCTACAGAGTCTGTGTCTGCATACACTGCAGTGGTCAGACCCAATACAGGGACTATTTGTTTGCTTTTAGCCAGTAAAAACAGAGCTTATAAGCACTACTTAATAAAATAAATCACATAAAAGTAAATAGATACCCAGGGATATTATATACCTAGTAACATCTAGGGACCTTCCAAATCCTTATAATTGAGTATTTCGACCTCTTCATATTGAGTACCTGTCTCGCCTTCAGGAAATCTACGTAACGCATGTAATGGACCTCTTGGTAAATTCACAAGCCCATTAAATACTTTCACTTCCACACTTGATCCATCATGAACTGAGACAACAAGAATCCTGAATCTCGGCCCTTGAAGTGGGTGCTGGTGAGACCTGCAGGATATCCCCGGCTCAGACTCTCATTATTAGTGGCCTGACCTCTAACACAATCACCGTACAGAGGCCTATTGTTTGGGGACTGTCTAAGAGACTGAACTGGTAATCTGACTGCAGAAGGGTTACAGGAAGACTTGCAGATTTATCAAAGATCCTCTTCCTTTCAGTCAGGAAAAAGCCTTCCTTTTGTGTTCAAGTGATACAACATTCAGACGCTGAACTCAGTGCCAAGACGTGGGGTTTGTAATCTCTATAGGATTACTAGGGAAATTATACTTTTATGTACTTTTTATTAAGAAGTGCTTAAAATCTCTGTATTTACCACCTGAAATCATACAAATAGTCCCTGTATGGGTCTGCCAACTGCAGCTCATACAAACACAGACTTTATAGGGCTGGATGTGCAGTGTCCTAGCCTATCAGGGAACACGTCTCTGCAGCATGTTGCAGAGAGATGGTCACTGATTGGTTGTTATGAAACAACATAGCCAGTACATCAGTCTGTCTTTGTGAGCAGCAGAGAGCAGACCCATACAGGGACTATTTGTGTGATTTTAGGATATACAAGCCAAGCGTATAAGCATTTCCTAATAGAAGGAAAATAAATACACTGGCATATTATATATCTATGAAATTCCTTATACCTTTTTCAGTTCTTTTCTAGGCTTTTTGCCTGGAGACACAATTTTACACATAAAGACCATGGTTTACTAATGAGATGTTGCCGGGCTCTTCTCTCTTAGTACTCGGCAATACTATAATTGTGACAAATGACTTCTGCTAATCCATCCATCCAAACAAGTATCGGTCTCCATTTACCAAATACATACAGTCTGGAGCCCCAACTAACAGGACTAAGCTGCACCTACTACGCCCAGGAATCCCTTCATTTGACTCCTTTGTCTCTGATTTGCTGCTGCTCAGTGACTAAGATTGTGACTCCTGGGGATATGTTTTCTTCAAGATTTACACTGGGGAGTAGACCTTTGTTTGGCCTTTTGTGTGAGATACTACAGGTCCATCTTTAAGACGTTTATACATCTGTATAAGTTTACATAAAGTTAAACTGATTATCTGAAATATATAAATATTCAATTACTTATTACAAAATCATCAGTTACCTCATACTAACACATACTTCATTATACAACCTAAAGGACTTATTTCTGATTTTTTTTTTTTTTAAACCAAGAAAAACTGCATTCTGTGAATTTGAACCCAGGCCCTTCACCACCACAGACTGCAGTCTTACAGATTGTGCTATCTGATCTATTGCTGCATTACCTGCTAGAGTATAATCAAGTCGTTCCGAATCGGCCATTGTCTGATTCAAAGCTTCTACACCAAATTCATTAATATTCATTTTATCCTGCACGATGCAGAGCTCATTACTCATTCAGGCAGGGGCAACACACAGAAATAGCCTGACTTCTATTGATCATAACTCCATGAATTCAGCATTGATATTAACACTTTTTCCCCACTTGCCTTTTCGCTCTCTAATACAGCAGAGCACATATGGGGACTATTGGGTCCTTTAACTCTTTAATTCCCAATTTATTTGTGATGTGTTTCTAAATAGCGTTACCATTTTTTAAAATTATTATTGGCGGTTATACCAAGTTTTCCTCTTAAGCACAAACATAAAAGTTTGCTTAAAACAAAACAAAAAAATAATTGCAGAGAAAATGTTTGATGCCTCTGGTGGACCCTGGAGGCATCCATGATACTAAGGTTATTTGTGTTTGAGAGGGGTGCTTTAACATGTGGAGAGATGGGCTTGCATTTATGGAGTTTTAAAGCATGTGACCCGAGAAGGGGTAGGAGTCGAATTCTAAAAGGTACAAGTATTTAACAAATCCTTTCCTGCTTTGTTTTATTGATATAGAAGTGCACTCCTCAGTCTTCAAACTGTCAGAAAATGATGACACCAGACAACATGGAACCTTCTATATATAAACAGGAGCTTTTTTTTTTGTTGTTGTTTTTTTAACATTGATTCACAAACATGTAGCTTATTTCTTGAATTACAATTGTGGGCGTGGCTTCTTTAAATTGTAGTTTTAAGAGAATACTTTCTTAAAGGAATGTGGAAGGTTGCTGGATATTACTAGGTATATAATATACTTGTGGATTTACTTTTATGTAATTGGTTTCATTAAGAAGGCATTATAAGCTCTGTTTTTTCTGCCTAAAGTCATTTAGTTTGTATCTGTTTGGGTCTGCCCTCTGTAGTTCATGCAGCTCATGAATATACAGGCTGTGATGTGCAGTATTTCAAATTAGCCTGTCCGTGATCTCTCTCCAGCAGCATGTAGATCCATATTGGTTGCTATAAGACACTGTACACCTGTATTTAGAAGCACATTGGCTTCATTAGTGCTAGAGGGACAAAACCATTTAGGAAGGATTTGTAAGATTTTAGGCAGAATAAACAGTTGTTAAACACTTCTTAATAAAATAAAGTATCCAAAAGTGAAGGGGGACGCTGGTAGGGGGACACGGATTACTAATAAAATCCAGAAATCTTCAATGTAGTTTATTAAAAAAAAAATCCTTTTAATTTTTGCCTGGTAGAGGGATCAGCAACACATTTAAAAGGTTAATATCTCCTTATTGTACAGTCCTTTAGGTTACTATGTCACCCATTACGCCTGTATCTTAAAGTTACACAATATGGGCACTTCCGTGTACACTGTATATCGATACTGAGGTGAATCTACTCTTGGACGACATGCATGTTCCTTTTTGTAGATTTTGGTTAAATACGTTTTTCTGTTTTTTTGTTTCCGCAGAAAAGGAAGCGGCGAGAGAAGGACGATGACGTGGTCAGTCTGTGCAGCTTTGATCTTAAGGTAACAAGAGCCACTTCTCCTGGTATAGGAGCTCCGAAGTGTCTTAGATCAAGTTGCCAAAGTAAAGTTCATATAATGTGACGCATCAGAACGGCAACAAGACTTAGAGCCGTAATAGAGGGCTCATTGTTAGTGGGATCAAATGAGTGGATGATCTCTCCTAAAGTGCATCAATATGTATCTGTTTACTTGCCTTGGGTCTAAGGCTCAGGACAATGGGATGCTCACAGAAATATGAACAGGGTTGCGGCAGCACTCCAGCAGTGCTAAAAAATCACAAACAACTTTTTACATTAATTTTAAAGGATTTTTTTTCATTTGATTCTGTCATGGAAATGTAATGTTTGAGAGATTGCTCTGTTACTTTAGAGATATGGAAGGTTCCTGAGTTTTACTAGGTATATAATATCCCTTGGTATCTATTTACTTTTCTGTGTTTTTTATCTTCTTAAGCGCTTTATAAGCTCTGTTTTTACGAATAGTCCCTGTATGAGTCCGTCCTCATGAAGGCTGTGCTTGCTTTGCTGTCTCCTACTAACCAATCAGTGACCATCTCTGCTCAACATCATGCATCATAGTGCTGAGATGTCCCTGATAAGCTAGGATACTACACTGAACATCCAGCTCTACAGAGTCTGTCTGCATATGCCGCAGTGGGCAGACTCCTACAGGGACTATATTTTTGATTTTAGTCCGTAAATACAGAGCTTATAGTCCCTTCTTAATATAATAAAGTATATAAAAGTAAATAGATACACAGGGATCACATATATAGTTGTGGATCCTACAAATGTTGGATGTTTGCGATGTTGGTCACTCACTTGCAGCCCTCGCGAAGGTACTTATCACGAGGCCTGCGGGAGTTAGGCTTCAATAAGCGCATTCCCAGTCTTAAAATTTGATTCCCGTCATTTTTGACGGGCAAGTAGCAGGTATTGTGTATCTAGTAACATCCAGGAACTGCACATGTCCCAGTAAACATTGTTTGTTGTATAAAGTGCGTTCTTTATTTCTCCAGTCTGTGCATATGACCAGATATCCATATTTAAGTTGTCCCTGGTATTTTGTGTGTCCCAGAGAGTGGTATTTTAGCACACTTTATTTATATTATGGCACGTACGGTTTGTATACAGTGCTTTACAGAAAAAACACAGACAATAGCAAAGGAAATCCTTGATGTTGAGTAGTTTACAATAGAAGGGAAGCAGAGACTGTGCCGGGCGACCCTTCTGTCCTAGTCCAAGTTAATCAAAACTGCTACTGTCCGAGGATTCCCTTCAACGAAGTGCTTCTTATTTGCACATTTATATTTGGAGTTTTGCAACATTCTTGAATCTGTATATTCTGTATATGAGCAGATATGCTGTATATGTAGATGCTATGTATGTATGTATACTGTGGTAGATTAGCCTGTTACCATATAGATTAACAGCAAGATCATCATGTATTTTTTATTCATTTTATTAGAAGTCTAAAAATTGCAGCAAACAATAGCTTACGTCAGACAAGGTTATATCAAGTAACACACAGTTCTCTTGGTAATGTCTTCACCAGTAGAAAAGGGGAGCAATCGGCCCGCCCGTCCCTCCGAAATGCTCCAACCTACAGGGACCCTTAATATGCCTTTTTAGTAAAAAGCGATTTTCAAATCCTCCGTTATACTGCTGCCTTCTCCCTGGGGTTACTTTTACTGTCTTTAAACTGAAAACAGCTTTCTCTGTGACCAGCTTTCAGGAAAAAAAGTATTTACTCTCACTCCAAATCACACTGGCAGCGGTCTGTGACTTCCACTGTGCTGGCCTCCAAGGCCTGAATGGGAGAACCTCCCTCATCTGCCTGTAGGGCTTTTAAACTTTCCTGATTAAGATCAGGTGTACTGACTTTATTGAGCTGCAGTTTAATTAACCCTATCCACTCTAAACTGGACATACAGCTCTGCCCAATCTCAGGCTTACATAATCCTTGCTTGACTCTGTTACAATGTGTGTGTCTGTAAACACACACATACATATTGTAACAGAGGCAAAACTGAAATGGTGTAATTTTGAGAATTTCGGTAGAATATGTTTAAGAATTAACTGTGACCAGGCATACAAATGTAGTTTAATTGCCTGGGGTTAATGTTTGATCATTTTAATATACCTCATACCCACTACTAACAAATTACAATTCCATGCCAGCAATATGTACCTCCACTGGGCAACAATTTGTTAATATATATTGGCATATTCCCCAGGATCGTAATGAGATCATTTTAAACCTAAAAAGATAAACCTAAACCTCTAGCACCCAATAGAGTAAAACTTTAAATGTGGACTTTAGGGTTTCTGAAATAAGCAGAGTTAGTTCTCGCCACCCTCTGTCAGATGCCCGGCACAGGTCCGCTGTCAGGTGCCCGGCACAGGTCCGCTGTCAGGTGCCCGGCACAGGTCAGGTGCCCGGCACAGGTCCGCTGTCAGGTGCCCGGCACAGGTCCGCTGGCCACCATCTGGACATTGTCTTCAAATATATATATTTTTTAATCTGTAAGAAACCGTATTGGACGACTCAAACAGTGGAACTTCAAGTCATTTCTGCTTGATCTTTTTAAAGGGACTGTCACCCCAAAATAAAGTTGTATTTTTTTGTGTTCTTAACGATCATTAAAAACTGGCTATATATTGTTTTATTTTTTGTAAAGTTAATAAGTCCTGGGAAATTCCATGTTGCTGCATTTATATGTAAATGAAAGGTTCATGTATATTACCTACTTTGATGTGCTAAATATGATTTCAGTCAGCCTGTCTGTCTCCGTTGTGTCCCCCCAATGTTACCTGGCCGTTCGACCCCTTCTGCATCCTGATAAAGTACTCTGAGCTACACATTAACACACAGGAGCCTCAAAATCCATGCTAAATATGTCGGGAATTATTTACTGTAGAGAGAAACTGCTAGTGTAATGTATAGTTCATTTTGAATGCTCTTTTAAAATTAAATCCACTTCCCTTTGGGGGACAGTCCCTTTTTTAAATGCCTTTGCACTAAAGCTAATAATTATACATAGGCTATCAAAAAAGTGTTGTCCAACTGAACTTTTATCTTAAAGCACACTTTCCTGTTTATGGAAATGTTTTAGTCCCTCTGACCAGGGCTGGACATTTCCTCAGAGCCAGGTTCCTAAAACTCCTGGCTCCAATATATTTTCCTCCTAGGCTCCTACAAATAATCTGCCTGGCTCCTATGTTTCAGATATTATTTCTTACTTCCTCCTCATGTGTGACCCGGGCACGCCTTTGTTTATCTCAGTGATTTTGTACATGGGGTTGGGTGGTTCTGCAAATACAAGGAGAGCCGGCCGTGACTGATCAGCAGCTTCACATGACAATCGCATGCTAGGCAGGGACATCACATTATTATATATATGTTTAGAGGATTTAATGTAGTGCATTTACTATCCATGTACATAGATACTTGGTTTCATTGTACAAAGCACTATATACATGATTTTGCTTAGTCGTTCATTCAGGTCCCACCCTCTGTGACCTTATGGCCCACAGCTGGCCAGGCACATAAGTTCATGATACAGCTCTGGAGTATAGCTTATAATGGAGTCCAGACATTCATACTTCTTGACACAGATTTATCAGAGGGTGGATCACTTTGGTCTATTGATTCGCCTCCGTTCACCTCCAATACTCCCCAAGCATTCAACAATGAGATTTGTAAATTTATCAAGCGGCGTATGTCAGCAGTGGCAAAAGTATTTGTATTTATGTGGCGCATAGCCTGCTGTAATGGAGGGCATATTCCAATACACTGTTTAAAAAAACTGGGCCATAGGATCTCTTTGGAGGCATAGTCCATCCTATTGTACCATTTTTCTCTATTTATCCAGTAGCAATATGTGGAAGCTTAGCATGTTTTTAGGAAATCATTATTATTATTATTATTACTAGCGACTTGCCCGTCAATGACGGGGCAATAAAATTGTAAGGCCAGTAATGCTGTTTGGGCCAGACATTCATTTTGTTGGTGGTCTGAGATCCTTGGGCGCTCATTGCGAGGCTGTTGGTTGTTGTGGCCCCAGAGCGTGCTAGCCAATGAGCTGTGCAGAGCTGTGTCCTAGCCAATCAACTGTCAGTATCATGGCTGCAGCCAGTGAGCGGGAAACATATATTGTTGTACCCGTCTCTGGCCACAACTTATTCTGAATTTTATGCTAATTTAGCTTGGATTTGTAGGGACGTTCCATCTCAAAATCAAGAATAGATGTTGCAGACTTTAAGGTAAGTTTATTAATGTTTATTTCCCCCTTTTTATTTTCCTCTACCAGATGCAGTCAGAATCTATGACCCTTCCTTATACCTTTTTAACTATGATGCATAATTATCTCCCTTTGTAGCTTGCTGGATTCCCGTGTGTGTATATTACCGTGTGTGTGTGTGTTTACACCCCGCGCTATAAATAACTAATTTTTCATGCCAAAACCAATTTTCTCGTCTATAAACCCTGCTACATTACATGCATGGTGGTACATAAAGCCGTCCCTGCAGTATGAGGGTGTTTTCCTTGCTCTGCAGGTGAGTCTTCTCTTGCACAGACAGCTTGCAGTTACATGTTTTGATAAATGGATTTTCCTGCCGGGGTTGTGGTTCGTCTGCGTAAAATCTCACCGTACATGTTACTGCCCTGCTATTTGGTAACATATCAGTGATTCACAGGATTTCGTGTTTGTTATTCTGCAAAAGGTGTGTTATCAGTGTTTACTAGCAACAATCTCCAACACAACATGGTCCTTACAAGCTGCTCAATCGGTTAACCCTTTCACTGCAATGCCACCGAAAGGGTTAAAATTGCAGATGTTCTGGAAATAAGTGCACATATAAGTAAATAATGTTGCAGTTTAAGGTGGAAGTTTTAGCTAAACTTCAAGCTCAGTTATCTAAATGATTATCTAGGGTCATTATTTATCTCACAGTGGGAGGTAATAAAGAAGAGCATGCCCTGTTGGACAAAACCATCTGGGTACGCTCTCCTTCCTTATAAACACCAACTATTAGAGTTAATTGGTGGCCCTGGATAAGTTAGAGGTTCGAATAGTTTTTGCTTAAAATACACAACTTTCATACTGAAATAGTTATTTGGACACAGAAATTGTGATCATATTTATACTCGCGAATTGCCCGGCAATAAATGACGGCAATAAAATTGTAAGCCAGGCAATGCTGTTAGCCACACAATGTGAGGCTTTTTCTTCTCTGAGCAGCTTCGGCACTCATCGCAAGCCCCGCACTGAGCGCCTTTGCCGCTCATTGCGAGCCTTTCCTCCCGCCTACTGTACGGGCTGCTCATTGCAGGGTTCGTTAACCTGGCAGTTTTGCGCTTGGGAATGCCATGTGTCTCTTTCCACCATCTTCCCCCTGTCCCTTCTCTGTGTGTGTCTCCTCTGTGTGTCTGCTGAATGTTTGCGTGGCGCGCGCTGGCTGCCGTTGGTTTTATTTTCAAAGTCTCTCGCGCCTGGCGTTGTTGGTGTAAGTGTTACTGTCTTTGCCGTTGTGTATAGTCCCGTGTGCCTGGCTTTGCTCTGCCTTGTTTTCATCCAGTTTCAGAGGAAAAAAAATTTCTCGCTTAGCTGATTTTTGAGTAACGAAACACGTCAAATAAGGTTCAAAATCGCTGGCAACCTCACTCCCATGCTTCCTGGCTCTCCCCCTGTGCTGCGTGTGAGTGTTTTTTTTATTATTTTACTTGTTTTTCGATTTCCGCAGGTCGGCCGTTTAAATTCGTATTTTTCAGAGGTCGTATTTGTTTCCCCCGAGCTCGAATGTGTGGCTGCAATGAGAGCCTTTTGCTTAAGTGCTCATTTCAGCCTAAGTCCCGAGTGCTTCAATGCCTCAACTACTCGCCTCGCTTTGCAAGGCGAGCAGGGCAATGAGCGCCTTTATATGCAAATTAGCAGCTTATCCACATTAGCTACTTTTGATTTGCTAATTAGGATTAGTCTGCTTGTCTGGTGGTCAAAATAAAGACCCCCAATGTTATATGGCAGGTAGACTCATCCCCCATCCTTATCAAATACACTGAGCCACACATTAGCAACTGCAAAATTGATTCTAAATATTTCAGAAATGATGCACTTCACAAAATATTGCTTGTACTTTGTTTTAGCTAAAGGATGATGATAATAATAATAGCCAGTTTTGTGTTGCTCTTTAAATGAAATCAGCTTCCTGTTGGGGTGACGGGGTCCCTTTAACTGCCTACAAGAGTTAGGGCTCTAGTAAAGTGCAAATGATTATGTATAAATAGAGACTTCTTGTTTGGGACAAAATCCAGACCCCCTTACACTAAATGGCCTTCCAATCCTTGGAGTGCTCCTCTGGTTTGTACATTGCCTCTTTGTTCTGTTTGTTCAGTTTATAAGCTGGCCCCAAACAGGCCAAGACGCTGCCAAGATTAACTCAAACATGCAGCAATAAATAAGTGTGTGGAATATTGGACTTTCTTCAAATCTCTCTTTGTGCTTTACACCAGGTATAAGATAATTATTGGAAGCAGACTGTACATTATTGTTAGGGGTTCTGGTTATTAGGAATGTAATTGGTCTATTAAATCGAGGGGCACATGGCTTGCTGCGGATGTGACGGGAAACTACCGTCTCAAGCAGTGGCGGAGCTGGAGAATGAGGGGCCCCCCACCCATGGACCCCCTTCCAGTGCCAACTATATGAATATATTTGTCCAATAAAACAAGTATCACTATACACTGCAATACTATGATTACTTCTTTAGATTACTGGACACTCACTGCTACCTCAGTTTATTTATTTTATATATTTTTTTTATAAGTTTATTTAAATTTTTTATTTTATTAAATGCCACCCACTCCCAGCTTCTGCACTTCCCTGCTGGCACGTCTTGACAGGGAATCCCGGATGATGACACGTGTGACGTCATTCGTGATTCCCTGCCCCAGTCAGAAGTAGGGTAGTCCTAGAAGTGCAGGAGCTGGTGGGGTGGTGGATGCCCAGAGAGGCTGGGGGGGGAGCAGGAAGGTAACAAGACCCCCAGTGACATGATCTAAATATATAATGGACACCCTGCCAAGATCTTCCTGTGATTTCTGAGATCACTGAATCATAAGGAGCAGGTACCACAGGTTAATGAGGAGCTTTGGGCTTTCTGTGTTACATGGTCAATAGCTACATAGAAAAGATAAGTCCTTATGGTGTACAAGTACCTCTTACTAGACTCAGACATATATATATATATATATATATATATATATATATATATATATATATATATATATATCTATATCATTTAGGTCAATGCTATTACCTGTTGGTAGATGAGCTGGTGGGCCCAGAAGAGACACCCCCTGGGCCGCAGATAGTAACGGGTGAAGTACAGGGAGTTTAATGCAAGAGTAGTAACCAGCTCACTGGGTAAGATCATTAACTGCTAATGCTAACGTTTTGTTGACTATCCACATATCCGCCTTGTTTTATCCGATTGTGGCCTTACGGTTTCTTTTCTCAATTATGTAATCAGAATAGTATATATAAATATATTTGCGTTCCCATTTGCATGTCTAAAAATAAGCTAAAAAACGTCCTGCTCAGAAGTCATTATTTAATCCAATGCCTGTTATATACATAGCTCCTTAGGCTCGCTATATTACACAGCTTTAAAGCAAATTTATAGGATGGATTATGCACAAGTTAGGAGACCTACCCACACAGTCAATGTTCTGATCTTAACCGATCTCATTGGTGTGGGGCTGCTATACAACATTATTTAACTTCTGGTGGGCAAAAGTGTTTGATTTTATATACAGTGGTACTTTGGCACTCGTCCGGCTTCAAGATTAGTTGAATTCGGTATTAAATGCATTTCAACAAGGAAAAAGTGTTTTGGCACTCGTCAATCTCGCTAAAACCTGTATGAGGTCTTATCTCGAAGGAAGGAACGAGGAGTTGTTCGTTTTCACCATTAGTCTGCCTTCTGGAGTTACCCAACTAACGACAAGTACCGAGGTGTGTGTATCTCAAAGCGGGCGTTTTTAAACGTTTTTTTTCTTTTGGTATAGTTATGACATCCGTACACTTTAGTTCCTTTGGTTATTTGTTCTAAATTATTTAGAAAAATAACATTTGATGTATTTATTCTGTAGAGTTCATGTTGTAACAGGACTGTTCCTTGGGGTCTCTTCCATACTTCAAGACCTTTAAAAGCCTCTAAACTGTTCAAAAGAACAAAACCATCCAAATGTTAGATGTTAGAAGCTGTTGGTTTTCTGTGAGGTTATAATTACCGTATCGAGCTGGGACTTGCTGTAGTTGGGGCCGTCTCACATATTTCCTTTATGTACATAATGACTTGGAGGTGATGAAGACATGATGAGTTCTAATAGATTTAGAAGAACTTTGTTTTGTGGTGGGTGATGTACAGCGACTGAAGTGAGGTGCTCACCCATGAAAATGAAAAGTACATTAGGACAGATTCACTAGGCTTTGGTGTACTTGGGTGGCAGTGGGCTCTGGGGCCTGATCTTGCAATATGGGTGCCATTGAAAACTTTACCCATAACCTTCACAAATGTTCGCTATGAGACCTATGTATTATCTTTACTGTATGTGTACGGATCTCTTTTCTCTACATCCTACTTATTTACTAAGGGCCCTCTGCTAATCCCGGCAATAGCAATTACAAATGCCGCAGTAGCACACATCCTACCTACCTATGCTATTCCCCAAGCCGTAAACATTGCAAGAGAACTGCTACGTTTCCCTGCTATGACAAAGCCGAAAAGCACGGCCCAAATCTCCATTGAAAATCACAACTTACTTTGTTAGACTTGACACCAAAACCCTATTCTAATATGATTTAACATGTGATTAACTGCAAAAAAATGAAGGAAATAGTACGTGTACCAAGAAGCACTTGCAGCAGTTAGTGACAGTATAGCACCAAAAAACACTTTAAAAGGATGAGATTTCCACATATTTAACAATAAACAGTCCGATATCAACATATGTGTAACTTAAAAATGATGGCAATATTTATAGGCTGTTTATTAGTCAAGATCTCTGGTACCTTGCAAGTAACCCCAGGGTTAATGCACGCCAGGAAGCCATGCTGCCTAGGAACAAATGCTCTAATGCGAATATACATATATAAAACTATAGCAGGTGTTGGGTACCAGCCCCACACTCAAGACATCCATTTAATATTGAAACTTGTGCATAATCCATCCTGTGCTATGCTTTAAAGTTGTGTTATACAGCAGGCATTTGCTATGAGGAGCCATGTATATAGTGGTATTGGATCAAAGAGTGGAAATCAAAGAGATTTGCATGTCCCCGCTAAGTTTCCCAGAGTGCAGTGCAACAACTGTATTTCTAGGAATATTGTATATTCAACTTATTTTAGACATAAAAATTTGCTATATACTGTACTAAGGAAAGATGATGGTCCATCAACCGTGATTGGCCGAAAGTTAAATCCAAACATGTTTTTTGTGTAATAAAGGTCATGTAACCCCAAGGCCATAAAGCAGGAATCCAGCCCGGGCCTACTTCTTGTAGGATCTGTCCGTGAAATTCCTGCCCTGCCTTGTTTTCTGCATAGTAAACATTTCATGGCTAATTGTTTTTGCTAATTGCTCTCTAATTAGCTGCGCTCCGCAGAGCGGCACACAGCTTTTCATTGCAGCCAAGAACCTACCTGCATCTGTCTGAATCTGCTCAGATAATCTCATTTTAAGGTTCAATTTTAATGTGTTTAAAATTAACTTAGAAAAACTGGATGGTGCAAGAGCAATAATGCAGGTCTAAACCCCAGGAACGTCCGCCATTACAGCGTTTACATTGGACGATCTCTGTAAACGTCTTGGCTTCCGCTCAAGGCTTCTAGTCCACGGGCCATGTTTACAAGTTTCATACTTTGGTCATTAATTACCTTGGAGAAGTCCAACCATCCACGCTAAAGAGCCATGGTAATTTGTGGAAAATATCAGATGTTTGTGAAGTATGTATGGAGCCAACAGCATTAAAGGGATATGGAAGGTTCGCCATTTTTAAATATTTCATAATAGATCTAAGCGTTTGTTTCCATATCTAAACATTACTTTATTAACAAGAGCTTAAAACCGTCCATATAGTCCCTACAAAGGTCTGCCCCCCAAGTGATTTTACTAACTGGCATCACAGTAATAAGGGGCCAGTCATGTAGTATTAAGACATTGTTGTGTAATATACTTGGTGGTAGAAGAAGTTATCTTCTGAAAGAGCCAAAGTCTAAACATGTTGGGCCGTCTTTCTGATACTAATTATTACATGTAGTGCCCTCCCTGCTCCTGGTGACCCCATTGCTGGGGGGCCCTTCCCGCCATGGTTATATCAGTTGCCCGATCTTGCTAATACTTTAATGTTGTTTCAAGCACTCCAAGAAACATGTCTTAGGGTTTGATTCTTACAATATTTAGTTCTTATTACTGCATCCTTAGGAGGGCAGATAGATCATTATTATTACTGCATGTTGATACTTTGAGTCACAATTTGACTAAATTGTTAACATTGTTGCCCGGACTGATTGTACCAGAATACCCCTACCCTTTATTATTATTTGCTACGTGTAACAAAGTATATGCGAGATGCTTGGGTAATTTTAGCTTGTTTAGCCATTATTCTACTTGTTAGTTTTCCAATATAATAAAAGCTTTTTCTTTTTTTTTCTGATTTTTTTTTTAAAATTTTAATACCACATATAATAATATTATTTAGACCAGTTGGGTGCCACAATTGTATGCATTTATTTTTCTGTTCGTAGTAGTGGTCAAGTGTGTGTTTGCATCTAAACCTCACAACAGTCCCTGCAAAGGTTTGCTCCCAGCAGCTCAGTGGCTACTAAATGGATTAGCCACTTGGGGCCTCATTCTATTAGCGGCCGCAGCCGTTGCGGGGCCGCAAGGACCGGCTGCAAGCTATTCGGCTATTCTATTCCCTTACGGCCGGAGGCTCCGGCAGGCTTGCGGCCGGCGCCTTGCTATCTCTTGCGGCCGCTCGCGCCGGAGGAAATCCTTTGATCTTAAACGGCCGCAAGGAAATCGGCCGTAAGAAATTCCTATTTGCAATGCAATTGCTCCGGGAACCCTGTCTGCAAGGCTAAAAGCGAAAAGCAGCTTACTTGCAGGAAAGAGGTCCCGCTAGCACCAATTAAGCACATAAAATAGCTCAAATAAAGCCATCCTGCACTTTGCAGAGTCTATAAAGTGATATTCGGTGTTAGCAAAAATAGCACATAATTACCCTATACTCAAATCCGTAAAATATTTTTGTTTTTATATCCGTAAAATATCCATGTAAAAAGTCCAGAGTGCTTGGAGCACCTCAGATACGCCCACGCCGCAGCCGGAAAATAAACAGTTAATTTGAACTCGGGTTTGGGCTGATGTGCAAGCTTGAGAGGGGGTTACTTTTAATCCTCATGTCCCCCAATATGATCCCTAGCATTTACAGAGCTGTACAGTGCAGGCTTGAATTTATTTTTGAGTTTTTATATTTCACAGCTTACGGCCGGTTCCAAGATATGCGGCCGGCCGTAAGGGGAGATCCTTGCGGGGCCGTATAATAGAATCGCGAGTTAACTGAACCCCCGCAAAGAATCGCAGCCTTACAGCCGATTTACTGCCGGTAATAGAATGAGGCCCTTAGTTTCTTAACAGGTTTTTGTTTTTTCTTTTCAAATTTGCCTTTAAATACCACTGTAGTTTAAGAAAAAAACTTATTTGTGAAATCTGTAACAATCAATATTAGCCACTCCCCAAAAAAGCATTTAAGTCTTTGAGTAGTGATTTCCATTTTTGTCTTTGTTTCATCACTTTCTGAGAGCTGGATCATGGGGTTTTTATTCGTCTGTGCAGGGAGAGGTAGGGAAAAAGGGAACGACTTTGTTGGATAATTGTATCTGATTGAAATTGACACCAGACACTTTCTGTTAGGACTGTAAATACCTAACACTTTCCCCCTCACAGGACAAGAAAAAGGCTATTTTCATCAAGAAATGCAAGCATTGCTCTCCAGAAATGTAAATACCCCCTCCAGGGTCCAGCAGAAGCATCACATTTTATTTTTTACTAATAAAAAAAATTGCTTTTAGGTTTTCACAGCTTAATTATGATCTTAGCCAAAGCTCTGTTTTAAAACTTACCATATTGGTCCGAATATAAGCCGCATATAAGCCGCACCCGTAAAGTTCAAGGGGAAAAAATAGAAAAATGATCGTACTCAAATATAAGCCGCACCCGTAAAGTTGGAGAGAAAAAGACTCTCAAAGTGATCAGCCATTGCAAGAAACAGGCTTTCTAATTAGCACTGTAGCTTTTTTTGCAGGTTACAGGCTTTACAGGATGTTAGAATCACTAAAACCGTAAATCGCTAGTCAATACCGCAGTCTAAAGCACGAAAATCGGCACCCTTAACTCGCAATCCCGCAAATCGGCAGTAATTTTGCATTCGCGACTTGAAGTCGCACGCGTTACAAGCAAAGTTTGCAAATCGGCAATGATTTTTTTGACGGTCGCGAATATAAGCCGCACCCTTAATTCGCATGCTATAAACTCGGAAAAAAGGTGCAGCTTATATTCGGACCAATACGGTATATGTGGATTTTGTTGGAATTAGGAAATGTATTAATGGTCAGTGCCCACGTTGTTTAAAAACACAATATTGCATTTTAAAACTCAAAAACCCTAATGTTTACACAGGTGTGTGTGTGTGTGTGTGTGTGTGTGTGTGGGGGGGGGGGGGGGGGGGGGGGGTTAGGTGCCCCTGTATATCATTTGTAAACGTGGAAAAAAAGTGCAAAATACAGCTGTTGCTTTAAGACAGATTCTATGGCAATTACGAATAACGGTGCATTTTATTACCTTGTACCTTAAATTAGTCTGTTCTTATGTATTGCAGCAAAATAAATCCTATAATTTTGTTTCTTGGGTATCTTTGTTTTAAGAAAAAACAATTTAAAAACTTTATTTGGAATTGAAATTACTCTGCATTTTAAAATAAGTCTACTTATTGGCAAAGTGTAGGTCTGCTGCTGACCATCATGCCCAAGTCATGCAATAGGGAGAGTATATGGAGACAAAATAAATGTGATTGCAAACTACCACAGTACAGATCAGAAAAGGATAGAACCCTGCGATCCTTAAAGGGATATGTCAGTTTGCTGGATTATGAATGCCTTGGATAGAGAAGTATTAGGGTATGCAAACATATTTTTGCAAGAAAAGATCCTAAAATAAACATTTAAACACTTACATTGAAGTCAGCAAAATGTCTTGTAATTTATGAATATAATGGGTTAACACCCTCCAAACCCCGACTAAATTAGCATCAAATTTTAAAATGATTTGTTTTTGCCAATCGGGTTAGGGGAAACTTTTTTTAATTTAACTCTGGGATTCCTGTTTGCTGCAAAGCAGCCTAGGATATGTAGTGTATCAATGATATCTGCTATGTATTGTTGCTGACATAAATGTGTAAGCTAGAAAGCCGTAAGTCTCATACTCTTCCAGTTATGGAACCAAGTTTTTGGAATAGGTCATGCAGCTATGTTCATTGAAGCTCTATTTTACCCTTATACATTTTAATATTGAGTAAATTCAATATCTGTGTGTTGTTTTTTTTTTGTTGTTTTTTTTTTTAACAAATATTTTTTTATATATTCGTAATTCTTCTCACTACAAAGGCAAGTGACAATTAATTGTGCTCTAAACTGTGTATATATATATATATATATATATATATATATATATATATATATATATATATATATATAGATTGATTTTAGTAATTTAATATGAATTTTATTAATGATCAATGGCAAATGCAAAATATTTAGTCTATTATATGACATTACAAATACTGAAGATCAGTGGTTTTCAGTTTGTGTGCACTAGGCAGGCTAAGCCTACATGATATAGTTAATGGTAGTAAACAACTACATACTTCATATGATAGACAACGTGGCTTTTAAATATGTTTGAGCCGGATTACATAATTGTTTAAGTGCTGCTTGGTGTACTGTACGCTATCATTGCAGGCTTAAGATAAGCTTGTACAGTTGACAAGATGACCTATAATGTCTGAGGTCAGAAGTATCCGCAAGAATGGACATCTTCCAAAACCCCAAGGAACGAGCTGCTGAGTGGTTACAGGATTCATAGACTTGTGCCAGGTGGACATGTGATATGTTTTGAAGAGATCCAGTAGATTGTCTTCTAGTGCCAACCTTTAGAACCACGACTAACATGTTACTTATGTGCATCAGCTGCACCCAATACAACATCTGGAGAGCTGTATCTATCTAACCTATACCTCTATCTCCTATAAGCGTCCTACTGCCTACTTCATTTACCAAACTATAATCTGAAATCTTTAAGCATGATGCTTTCTAGTCTTCATATTTCCATTAGTCTAGGGATCCAAGATCTCTGCAGATGGTGACTGCAGCTATGAAATTAAGACATTTGCTTTTTACTAGCTTGTCCAAGCTTGCCATAGCTTTCCTCCCTAGAAGCAAAGATATTACACAAAGGTCGTGCATTGTTAAAACTGGTATTCCCAATTCCCAGTAATACCATACGGATGTGAGAGCTAAACCATAAAGGAGTCTGAGCGCCAGAGAATTGATGCCTTTGAACTGTGGTGTTTTGGCGAAAACTGCTTAGAGTCCCTTGGACCATGAGAAGATCCAATCAATACTGCAGGAAATCAATACAAGCTGCTCATGGGAAGATTTGATCATGAGGCTGAAGCTGAAATGTTTTGTCCATATCATGAGAAGACAGGATTCCCTAGGGAAGCCTTTGATGCTGAGAAAGATTGAAAGCACTAGAAGGGGATGGATAGATGAGTTTTTGAAGCAATAAATGGGAGCTTGATGGAGCTCCAAGGGGCAGGGGTTGATAGATGTGCCTTGCATGCTGCCATCCATAGACTTACGAAGGGTTGGACACAACTGAACAACTAAACAACAACAATCCTAAGACAGAATTCCCTATAGAATACTCCAATGTTGGGAAAGATTGAAGGCACATGAAGATGAAGTAGGGGGACAACAAAGGAGATTGAAAGATGAGGTCATTGAAGCAATGAACATGAGCATCTAGAAGGAATTTGACATTTCTTCTCTGGCCAACCTGGACTATTCACTTATGCTTTTCTGCTACTAGCAGCCATAGCAGGAACATGCAGACAACTTACTTCCCCCATTATTAAAATGGTAATTGCTTAAAGTGGCACAGCAATGGTATCAAATATGGAATAGTTTAGAAAAAAAAGTATTCATTTTTTCTTTGGTGCCAGGGACCAGTTGTTGACCAATCTTCCAAGGACCAACTTTTCAGATTTTGAAACCACCAAAAGACCAGTCCTTTAAATGTAATTGTTTTTATTTTTGTTTGTTTTTTATAACTACCAATTACTTGTTTAGGTTGTCTACTTCTCAATCTTCCACACCCAATTTATATCGGTTTCCAATCCACTCCTTATTTTCCCTTTTCTGAGGATTGGTAGATAAGGTTCCTGCCCTGGCTGCTGAGACACTTATTTAAAACATACTTTGTCAAATGAATAGTACAAAAAAGTGTTCAACCTATGCGACCAGTTTTAGTACGCAAAGCATTTTAGTGCCTTTGGCCAGCATTTATCTCCATGTTCTTACCAAATACCTTGTAATAGTTTGAGATGGCTTGGGGTTTCCGATAAGCAGTCATTATTGTCCTAGATAAGAGTGCAGACTGAGAGGGTATGTAGGTTAAATGGAGTGTCACGTCTTCTAATGGTCCTGTTGTGTTTACAGCAACTTGGTGACTGCTTCTTTTCTTTAGGATCCATTGTCTTAGTGCTCATCATGTTGTGACAGATGGAGCTGTCAGGATACACCATGGATAACCTTTAAAAGATGCCATGATTAGTCACAACATGTACTTTTTTGCCTTACATTTTTTAAATAGATTAAGGGAAGTTGACACCTCAAACAACTTCACTTTTTTTTTTTTTATCTTACCTTAACCCCCTAAAATAGTTTCCCACAGCAGATCACTGCTCAAAAAAAAAAAAGGTGCTTAGAACAATCAATACAAAAAAAAAAAATATATATATATATATATATATATATATATATATATATATATATATATATATATATATATATATATATATATATATATATATATATATATAATATACACATACACATACACATACACATACACATGCATACTGGGTAGGTGATCCAGATAACAAGTTTCTTAGAAATGCAAGTCTTGTTCTAGCCTTAAGACTAATGTAGCCTGATAGGATTATCATCAAATAACAATGGTGATATATAAAAGAATAATGAGGCTTCACACTTGTATGACAGGCTGCTATTGTGTTATATGAAATAGATTATTATAGACCATGAAATAACTGAGAATGTGGACAACCAAGATGCTTTCATATAACACATAACCCATACAAGTGTAAAGTCTTATTATCCTTTATAGATTCACATTGGTAATTGATGATAATCCTATTATCCACATTAGTCTGAAGGCTAAAAGATTGTCTTACAAAAAAATACTATGTTTTCATATGTAAAGCCAGCAAAAGTGGGTACATATAATTTAATAGGATTCCCCGGCTAACATATCTAATCTCTTGCTCCATCTCACTCAGATGCTATTGGGATTGTTCCCAGTGGGTATGTCTAGGAAATTGACCTTCTTATACTCATGTGCCTTAGGGAGTTCAGCTACACCCCACCGATGAGGTCCAACTAAGGCTGAAACGTACGTCTGGGGTTTTCTGTTTGCCTTGTTCAGGGTAGATACCAGACTCTTATACTAGGACCCAAGTGAACTAAAAGCGGCTTCTCTCCAAGTGTATTATCATAGAACTGACCTATTAAGGTTACTTGGTTCTCTGAGCATCACTATTTTGTTTCTTTGTATTTCGCTTGCCCGTAGCACCAGTGGTCTTACACAGACTCTTAGGCTACAGAAGCAGGAATAAGTGGCCCCATGTTGCAGGTAACTGCATTACTGAGATGAAGGTGTTGTCATCAAGGGAGGAGTGTGAGTAGCAAAATGGCTGCACCTATAGTGGCAAAAATATCAGTAAATAGTGTTTTTTATTTAAAAAGTATATTATTAAAAAAAATTATCACCACTGAAGTCAAATAAATGATAATAATTAGTTTATTAAATGGAAAGTTTTCAGATACATTGAATAGAATTACTGATCATTGACGTCCAGTCTCTTCCCTCTTCTTGCTCGGGTTGTGCCGGCTTCTCTCCGGCTGTTCTTTCCATCAGACGACGCTCAAATCTGCACACACAGCAGTCTCTCCGCAGTCTGTAAAATGTCTGTGGCCACCAAGTAAAACTTTGTGTGTAATTTGAGACTTGGGCAGTAGGTGTGCCAGCTGTCAGACAAATGGCACTGTGGCCACGCCCATCAGACAGTTGGCCCCTCCCACCTATAAGTACCATGCAGTCCCAGGTCTCCTCGCTGCTCACACCAGTTGCAGCAAGGGAAGTATGCAGTATGGGAAGGAGCTGTGAGTGTTTCCTAGCACATAGAAGACTGGTCTATGAAAAAGTAGCAGCTCCGAACAGGGCTGAACCTGCAACGTGCAACTCCGGTCAGGGGGATATTATAAAATATGGTGGCTCATGATGAGATTGGAGGGCTCTTGCCTATCAAAAGGACTATCCAGGTGATTGCTGTACAGAACCAAGCTTCAAAAGAGTGTGAGGTATGTATTGTACCCTATGTTATCCATTGGCTGTATGGCAACCTACAGTATTCATTTTATTTTGTTTTGACCTTTTTCTTCTTTTTGGTACTTGCAAAATCTAGATAACAACCATGTTACTGTTGGCTCCAAATAACCATTATATATTTCTATGTATAATCCATTCTTTGGCTTCTAATACGTTTTGGCTGCTAAGTTTCATATAAAATTGTTTTTTTATATTGTTTTATTTTGTATGTGGGCAGCCTGTCCCCGGCTTATTTGTTGGGTTTTTTAATATAAAACCTCTTTTTTATTTTTGTTGTTCTGTCATTGTTTGTTTGGTTTTTGATATATTTTGTTGGTTTTTATATATTTTTTTTGGTTTTTGATATATATTTTTGGTTTATTTAAATTAAATGGTTTTGATGGTAATTCGCCTATTAGTTTGTATGAAGTTGATCTGCATCACATACAGCTAGTATTTATTATTATTATTATCCTTTATTTGTAATGAGGCAACATATTCTGTAGCTCTATATAGGGGTTAAGTACAAAGTAAAATCCAATATTAAACACATGGCATAAAGTGGAGGGTCCCGTCTTTGCGCTTAACATCTTCCATACCTCATGGTTTTTCCCAAAGCACCTTACAAGACTGAAAACTCGCAAATCTTAGTTCATTTTGTTTCATAGTGTCTTGCCTCTTGCTAGATTTGGGTATATTGTATCCACGTGTCGCTCCTGTCTGAGCATTAAATGGTTAAATCTATTTGTTAATCAGTTTGTTTTTCGGTTGCTGCCGAGTGTATGCTAGTGACTGGTAGCGTAACTTATCTCATTATAAAGTTTTATCAAGAATGAACAACCTTAGAACTATGACTAACGCGTGTGGGAGAAAGTCCTGAGATTTAACACTTGTGCAGATCTTGCATTCCTTCTTGTAACTTAATCTGGTGCAATACTCTGCAGTGCTCTGTATTTGACGGGTCTTTTGTCTGGCCAGACAGCATTTCTGCGAACCTGCTATATTCTACTATGAAACTGTAATTACAAAATTGGTTTCATTAAAGTGTTTTGGGCGTTCCTTCCCCTCACTGTAATAGTCGCCCAACTTGTTTTACGGAGTAATTGGGAGAAAAATAAACCAACCAGAATAGCGATCATTAAAAGAAATCAGTGATTTTATCAGTGATAGCTATTGCTATCTTATCAGTTTCTGTATAGTTTGCTGGCCTTTGTTGTGGGCATGGGCTGTTTGAAGTGGTTTCCTCAAGGCTTCTTTTCAGGACAGTGAGACGATTGAGGGAGAACGTGTAGGATTTGGGCTTAAATAAAGATTTCTGTGCAACTCTCCGATACAATCTCTGGCTGTTTCTTCCCTTCCTCTGTGGTTTGTATTATAATAGAATATCTGAACTTTTCCAAGCAGGTCACCGACGTCCTTTATATAATGGGGGATTTCATATGTTGGCGTTTTCTTGCCTAATGAAGGCTCTCCCTGTCCTACATTGTCCGTAACTAATTGTTTTGCCTGAAGCAGACCTTGCGTTCGTTTAGATAACTTGCAATGTAAGTTGTAAGGGTATATCATCTATTTTTATGCATTAAACCCACCCCTGTCGTAACTTATATATAAACTATCCCTCAAATATAGCTTTGTCTTAAGTTGAGGCGTCACGAAAATACATTTCTATCTTCAAGAAGGTAACAAACATGTTAACAGACTTATGTTCAGTGTAAGTCTAAGCAAATGATTCTGCATTATTTGCATGCCCATTTCCCATAATCCTTGGCTGCATGAGAAGCCATGTACACAGATTAATGTGACGAGACTTTGCTTGACATACTTTTATTTATCCTGTTTATTCAAACTACATTTCTTAAAAATATACTTTTCTATTACCTTTTATAGTGTATTACTCTGAATCTGACAGGTGACATGCCCAAAGTATTCAGTGGTTCTAGGTGTCTGTCCTTAAGGCATCTGTTTCTAATTCTTACTTTGGCCACTCACATTCCTGTGTGAGCATGTTGTTACCGATCTTAAGTATAACCTTGAAATCTCACTGGTAATCCGCACTAATTTGTAGTGATTTGTGTCCGTTTTGGAGCTCACCAGACCTTGAAAGAAGCTTTTTTGTTGTTGTAGAGATATCTAAACTAACCAAATGTTGGGCACCATAACTCCAATTAGCATTTTGGGGTTAATTAATTGTGTTTATGTCACTGTAAGACCAAGTAATTGGATTAAACCAACCAAATATTGTTTATGTGCTGATTAAACCAACCGAAAATTGTATTTCTGCTCAGCCCTCTGTTACCTGGTGTCCCGAAAGTCCAATTGATACCTAGCAATCTTAGTTTGGTTCTGTCCCTCTGTGGCATTTAGTTATATATTGTTGTTAGCCACTGGAGGGGATTCTGCCCCAAGCAAATAATGTTCCTTTCTATGGTTGCTTTGTGTAAACCAAATATTTGACTGTCCAGTTGAAGAATGAATATCTCCCTCCTAAGATGATGAGTGTGAGTTTGTATCTCTTCAGACAAGCAGCTCATTGTCTGGCTTCTACCAAATGGTCGCAGAAAAAATGTGGTCCAACGGACCTTGTGCACATTCCGGTGTCATGTAAAACTGACACAGACGTGACACTTCCACCTGTCATTCAAGGAGCACAGGCGGCTATTGTGCTATATGTGGCTTGTGCACAAAACTGATGAATTCTGGGATATAGTGGTGTTGCATGATGTTTGGATACATGCATTACAATATCATTTGGTTGTGTAGAGTGGCCTTTTTGGTTTTATGGAGATGCTTTGGACATTGTTTCATGGAGCCTCCTGTGTTACCCATCACACCCCACATTGTGTATTTTTTTTTATTGTTAGAAATAGTTTTACGAAGTTGTTACGGACAGGAAATGTATATTGGAGAGGGTTGGCTCAATACAATAAATGTATACAGGGTTAGATCCATATTGATCTGATTTGCATGTACAGGAGATACGATCAGATCAACAAGATCAGTTGTAGTTTTATCTTGTAATAAACTCACCTATATATAAATCCTATAGATTCATGTAGGGACAGCCCTGGAACGAGGCCAGGGCACGGAGTTACAGCCGACATATAAAACACTACAACTACATCTACATAATAATAATAATTATAATAATTATTATTATTTATATTACACATAATAAATAATTAATATTAATACATAAGTAACAATACTTTCCCTAGAGTCACTGTGCATAGCCCATATTGATCTAGAACATATTTATTTGTTTGTTTGCTTGTGCCCAGCGCTCTGTTATTGACCAAGTCTCCTTGCAGTGTAAGCGCAGCGTGACAACGTAACGCCTCATTTGATGTGTATTGTGACTTAATCAAATATTATTGAGGAATTTCTTCTCAAAAGACAATTGAGCAGCTGTCACAATCATTCATGCACCTAAACATACAAGATACATTCAGAGGTGGATAAGCTGGGCTTGCAATAGTAATTTACTTAAAGACATCTCCCTGTGGAATACTTGCGTGCAGACAAGTGAAATGATGTAAATACACGCCGTCTGACTTTCATTACGTGCTAGTTAGTATTTCATGTTTGCTCATTGTTAGTACTTGCCTGTGACTCTGCTGGAGGGCTGTATGGATTCTATAGTACTGGATTTCCTCTAATCAATGCAACATGTCCTTTTGTTGTTGTAGGAGCCGAGCAATAAGAGAGTCCGGCCTTTGGCACGAGTGACCTCCTTGGCAAACCTAATCTCCCCAGTGAGAAATGGAGCTGTCCGACGCTTCGGCCAAACAATCCAGGTAGAGTTTGTATATTTTATATTTGTGTGTTATTTTTTTTTAGGATGAGATCCATTTAAGATTGAAACAATACTGTATGTGGGTAGGTCTCCTATCTCGTTCATAATCCATCCTATGCTTTTAAAGTTGTGTGATACATAGAGCATATGCCTAAAAGGAGACATGTATAAAGTGGATTTGGATTAGAGTGAAAATACATTGTGGACTCATTTGCATATCCCTTCCTACTTTCCCAGAGTTCAGTGCAATAACTATTATTATTAATAACTAATATTTCTGGGCATTTAGTGCAGGAAATACATTTTTTAACTTGGTTTTAGACAATGAACTCAAATAAACTATTTTTTTTAAACCGAATAATATATTGGTACCCTATGGAAATACTCAAATTGAACTACTGGGGCAACATGCACTAAACTTCACTGAATTGATTCTAAAACTAACAAAACGTAGATGATTGCACGCAAACTTTTCTTGTATATATGAGCTAAAACTGGTATTTGAAAAGCATTCACTTAACGTCAAACATGTTTCTTCTTGTTAGTCGTTCACTATGCGAGCTGAAAACAAGTCTCCAGGCAGTACCCAGAAGTCCTGTAGCAAGGTGGCTGCACCCACCCCTCCCAAGAGGAGAAACAGTGTCCTGTGGTCTGAGATGTTAGATGTCAATATGAAGGAAACCCTGAGTGCCAAAGAAATCAAACGACAAGAGGTGAGTGCAGTGTGTGTTTTTTTTTCCTATTAAAATAACTACTTTGTCATGCTTTATATAAGTATACTCAGCCTGTGTGTAATTGTTATTCAGTAGAACATCAGCCTAGTTTTGATTTGCTTTATTTGCTAGACTTTGGAATATTTAGCGAACATCACAAATTCTTCTTTTTTGCATATTTTGCCCTAGTGTGTATTTTTACATATTCATGGAGCACCTCTGACTTGGTATTGTTTTTGCAATTAACCCTTGGGGGATTTGTCACCACAAGGGTGATAGGTGCTCCAGACGTGGACTCCTTGCTCCCACTTAGGGAGTTCAGCAACACCTCACTGACGAGGCCCAATAATGGCTGAAACATACGTCTGGGTTCAGGGTAGAATTGCTTGGTATTTCGGGGCTGGATCGCTCTAGTGAGTGGGACCAGACTGATATACTACAGGATATTTCTCCATGTGAAGGGCACAAGTGAGATCAAGGAGGCTGCTCTGAGTGGGTTACCAAGCCTACTTCAGATGTTGTTTGTTCTCAGACCGAGCTTCTGATGCTTTGTTTTGTAGGTGTTAAAATGTTAGACAACAAACCAGCTGCTGTCACTTTCTGCCTGTACTTTAGAGGTTAAGTAGTTCTGTTCCTCTTTTTGTTCCTCTTTCAAGAGGAACTATTTAGCTTATTAATTTCAAACTTCCCTTAAAGCAACATATAAGGAAAAAGTCTGGCTTTACTGTACTCTTTAAGATTTCATACAAATATAATGACATGAGTTTCTTTAAGGAACTGAATAGAGCAGATAGGTTTTGACTTGGCTCATTCTCTGGAGGTCACATTGGTCCACCTGTCAGCTAGTTGTTCACTTATAGACTGTAATGTCTTTTATTTTCTGTGCCCTTATCTATGACATTTTGCTCTTCAGGCTATTTTTGAAATGACCCGAGGAGAGCAAGACCTTATTGAAGATCTGAAGCTGGCAAGAAAGGCCTATCATGACCCAATGCTGAAGCTGTCGATCATGTCCGAGGAAGAGCTTACACAAATATTTGGAGATTTGGATGCCTATATTCCCTTGCATGAAGGTACGACTTAATCCGTAAAACCGGTTTTGCAGTTTAAATGTACATAGAAGTCTTAAGGATTATGAATGCATCAGTTGTGTATGAAAAACATGTTTTGCATGAAACAAATCCCCAAGTAAACATTAAGGAACAACCCTGAAAATCCAAGTTCAATTAGCATAAAATTCATAATTGTTTGTGGCCAATCAGAGGCAGGTATAACCATGTATCTGATACAAAGCTGCTCGGAAGGCAGCCGTGATACTGACAGCGGATTGGCTAGGACACAACTCTGCACAGCTCATTGGCTAGGACAATCTGACTAGAGGATGCCGCTCACACAGACAATTTCACATGTTCTTTGAATTGCAAATATACAAAATTCCTCAATATAATAATTTCATGAGACGCACATAGGAGATCCCACAAACCGCCAAATATCTTTAATGACCTGGTTAATATATCAGCTGCCTTCAAGTTTATTTTTATTTTATTTTTTTCAGAATTTTTAACAAAACTTGGAGAAGCAACAAAAGCAGACGGGACAGTTGGACAAATCGGTCAGATCCTCATTAACTGGGTAATTATTACAGTGAATTGATCATGTGACTCCTTAAATGCCTTGCATTAGTTGTCCGTTTTTTAATCCCGGTCTATTATACTGCTGTGAAATTGCAAAAATAGTTTGTTAACTTTCCTAAAAGAAATGTAACTGAATTAGGATACAGAGTAATTCTTATATTATTAGAGAGACCACATTTAGCCGGAGAACGCTGTGCTAGTACAGTGTGTCCACTTACTTATTTTAGCAATTTGGTTAAATTGTATAGACTTTATTTTGGCCAATAACTTGTATTTGCAATAAGTATGGTTTCTATTGTTACAGTTGCCTCGCTTAAATGCTTACAAGGGCTACTGCAGCAACCAACTAGCAGCAAAGGCTCTTCTGGATCAGAAGAAACTAGACCGCAGAGTTCAGGACTTTCTACAGCGGTGTCTTGAGTCTCCCTTCAGCCGCAAACTGGATCTGTGGAGCTTCCTTGACATTCCCCGAAGTCGCCTTGTGAAATATCCTCTGCTACTGAAAGAAATCCTCCGACACACTCCTAAAGACCACGCAGATGTCCAGAGACTGGAGGAAGCTGTAAGTAATGACCGATTTGGAAGTTAACCATTTTGCTGTAATATTGTAGGCCCATCTGAACATTGTTTATTTGCACATTGAGTTTAGCTGAATTACTGCACTCTTACTTTGCCAAAGTTTTGGAGAAAATAGAACCTGGACTAACCTAAGCAAACCTCTTGGCACCTCTCCCACTTTGAGAATGGTGTGTTATGATTATGTAGAGGCCCAAGAAGGGGGCTAGACGAGCAGGAGATTCCTTCCACTCAGCAGGGGATTCTCCTGCACTGTCTGGATATGATCTGCAAGTAGCAAACTGTATGTCTTAGTAACAGATAGGTGGAGATAGCTCTGAGAAGCCTTGCAGTGTTTTAGGGTCATTAACCATTTTACTCAAGCTACATTCCTCAAGAACTTCTTACATTCTTATTTATGTAATACTGTGTAATACAAACTGTATGTCAGGATAATCTCATACTCACAATGTCTTATTCGTTTTCTTGTTTAGGTGTGCTTGATACAAGGAGTTTTAAGTGACATCAACTTGAAAAAGGGAGAATCTGAGTGCCAGTATTACATTGACAAATTGGAGTATCTTGATGATAAACAGAAAGACCCGCGCATTGAATCCAGCAAGGTGCTCCTGTGCCATGGCGAGCTGAAGAATAAGAACGGCCATGTAAGTGTTTTTACGTCATTAGACTGTTTTGCTAATCCAGCCAACACTAAAAACGACCGCAAAAGTTTGAGGTGCTTAATCATAGAATAAACTAACTGGTTCTATGGACATGATAACCCACTCTGAGAGCAGCGTCTTTTAGCCACTTGTGCTCTTCATAGGGAGAAATATCCTGTAGTATCAGTCTGGTCTCGCCCAGTAGAGTGATCAAGCCCCAAAATACTAGGCATTTCCACCCTGAACAAGAGAAACCCCGGGCGCAAGTTTTGGTCATAGTTGCCCATCGTCACTAGGGTGTAGCTGAACCCCATAAGGCACCCCTATCACCTTTTGGGAGACTAAGCCGTAAAGGTCATTTGCTCTGAGTAGGTTACTATGCCTATAGAACAAGCCATCTTTACAATTGTTCACTCTCAGATTGTGCCTCTCTAGTTTTGTTTTTACCATTAAAAGCTACCTAGAAACAGATGTGAAGAGTAGTAAATAGTGAGGGTAATGGGTTACTTGAATGCCTGCCACTTTAAATTCTTGCTCCCTCTCCCCCTTCGTAGCTGGAAGGACTTATAACCACACTCCAGTTTAAACAATGAGATCAGACATTCAAATTGGATTCTGCAGCCTAATCACAGAGCGTTTCCTGCTCTCGTGTCACATTACACCGAGCACAATGATCGTTGTCTGTCTCTTACCGTATCCTGTTGGAAACATTTATGTCTTGTCTGACAAACATTTTTATTGAAGCTGCAACTTTGTGTTGTCCTCATTTTACTGCACTGTAGATATCCAAACCAACGGCCATTAATCTTGTGTCTCACCCTGTAAAATTCCCCCTTTTTTTCATCTTACTATTTTTGACTGTTGAGCAGCTGCTACAAATACAACTGCGGCTCACATGAGATAAATTTCAACTTCCACAAACAGTTGTTGGTAGTAATTATGTAGATCTATGTGTGTGCGTACATAAAGATAGAGGCTACAAATGACCTCTCACAGAAGGGACTTCAACAAGGCAAAAAGTTAGGAAATACAACATATAATTTTTTTTATTATTTAAAAATGAACACCATGAAAAAAGTAAACTCATGTGGGAGTGCATTAAAAATGGTACCAGTAGATAGGTGGTAAAGTAATAAAGAAAAATAATCTCTGACCCACGAAGGGTGCCTCCTAACTGGAAGGTCAGATATTCCCCAATATTAGTGAACGTGACTTCATCAAACGGATTTGTAGATTTGGGGGTAACTACATTTTTAGTGTCTAAATAAAGTGTTCTCTCTCCGCAGAAGCTGTATCTCTTCCTTTTCCAAGAAATCCTGGTTTTAACACGGCCAGTTACGCGGAATGAGCGGCACTATTACCAAGTGTATAGGCAACCAATGCCCGTTCAAGAGCTGGTCTTGGAGGATCTGCAGGATGGAGATGTGAGGATGGGAGGATCTTTCCGAGGCGCATTCAGCAATTCAGACAAAGGTGTGTAAGCTTTATTATAGAAGTGTGTAATAAATAATCTATGGTAGTTTTTACAAGATATTTTGCACTAAATATAGATAATTATAGGATCTCATTCATATGAAGCATTTTTAATAATTGCAATGAATACATACATGCAATCCTGAGTGTCATGGATGCCTGCAGGCTGCTATATCTAATTATGACATTTTATATGAAAACATTTCATGGAATTAAACTATCTAGATGTGTCACCTAGTAAAAAAAGAAATAACACCTAGTACATGAACATAGTCCAATGAGTTAGATATTTTTTTCTTTGATACCTTGTGTGAAATGTACAGATCTTAATCTGTATATAGATTCATAATCCATAATTGGTAATTATTATTTTTTTTCCCTCATTAAAGCCAAAAACATCTTCAGGGTTCGTCTCCAAGACGCCTGCCCAGGCCAGAGTCACACACTCCAAGCCAACGATGTGTTTCACAAACAGCAGTGGCTCAACTGTATCAGAACAGCCATCGCCCCCTACCAACAAGCGTCTCCAACAGAACTGAAGGAACTGCCGGATCTCAATGAAGAATGTGAAGAGAATCACCCGCCAGCTCCCAACACCAAAGTAAAGAGAAGGTCGTCTACCGTATCGGGCATTGTAGAGATGGACCTTGAGGAGAGCCCACGCAGTCCAGTCTTGGACACAGCAGTGAAAACACAAAAAACACAGACTGGGAGCTGGAAATCCAGGGAAAAGACACAAAGCATCAAGCGGAAGGAGACCTTGGTCTAAATGGCTCTCCGACCCTTGAATGGACTTGTTATTTATACATGTGTACATTTTGTTTCTTGTAATGTGAGCATGCTGGGATTATGTCATTGATCCTACTGTATTTGTTACCCCCTCCCCTTTCAGTGGCAGCTACTGGTATTCAGTTAACACTGTTAAAACTGGAGTCTGTTTTTTTTTGCAACTGAGCGAATTAGTTAAGAGCAGAATTAATAAAATGTTATAAATTAATTTGCATTGAGGAATCTTTTTATATACTTTTTAGGGTTGTGCAGCAAGGATACGCTTCCTCCTCTCCTTCCTTTCTCCATGTGGGTTCTCAACCAATCACAAGTCATATCCTGGGATGTTATTCCTATCATCCATACATTTGGCTGATAAGGGAGGAGGCTGCATGTATTCAGTGCTTCCCAGTGGATTTAAAAATGAACAGAGAAATTCCAATGGTTTTTTAATACCAGGGATTTCCCAGCTGTACCCCATCAAATACTTTTTTACGCCGTAACCTGAGCCAGTCCTTAATATTCTGTTACAGAATTCATTATGCCCATTGTCCGTATTTTTTTATTTTATTTTTATTTTGTTCTTTAATTAATAAAACAGACTTCAGTACATTAACAGGTTTTCCACTTTACCTACTGGAAATGTTTGTCTTATTTGTGTTCTGTACATTCCTACTTTATATTTGTGTACCCTGACAAGTATTTAATTTTTTAAAGTAGTGTAGAGGGTTTTTTTTATTTTTAATTTGATTTTATTGTATTTGAGGCTTTTGAAAGATGGCTATTGATTTTCCCAAAGTATATATGTTTTTTTCAACTTTTAAAATGAGTTTTCAGGGCTGTTGAGACAAAATTAATATTGTCCGTGTTTGCCATAGGCATAAAATGTAGACTTCTGTAAAATAGACGAGTTCTAGAAGGATTGAGTAAGTAATGTTAGAATTGAAAGTACTGTGTAATGGTTTTTCTGTTGCAAAAATGGGTCAAGTTATGGCTTTTTGGGCCATAAAAATGGCAGTTGTTGAAGTTAGAAGGTTTTCGTACGTTGTAGAAGGTCGGTGGGCAAGTTGCAAATATTCATTTTTTTTAATGAACGGAGATGAAGTGTCTAAAATTATATATATAAATAGACCAGTTAGAGAAAAAAGAGGGTCTTTGGGAAAGAATGTGAAAAGAAGCAATAAAAAGACTAGAATTAAAAATCTAGTTTTATACTTTTTTTTTTTTATGAAGTCAAAACAATATTTTAAAGGACCCCCTGTCCATCAGTTCCTGTACTGTAATCTGAAAATACTGTAAAAGATGTTTTTTTGTATCTGAGTTGGTAACATATTGGTGGGAATTCAAAGATTGTACATAAATGAAATGTTTTCTTGTAAATGTATTTGTACAGCGATAAGTCTTCAAGTACAATAAAAAAAAATCTACATCTGTATAACTTTCTTTCGTTTTAATATGTACCTAAGGGATAGCGAATATGGGTTCAAACAAAATGTGACTGTGGCTATTTAAAAAAGATGCAGTTAGAAATAACTCCTGGAACAGCTGCAGAATAGTGGCTTAGAAACCCCCACGGGTGTCGGGTTCACACCAAAAAGGACATTAACCGTGTGTGGTTTGATGCTGGAGGGTAGTTGTCTAGAAACGTACAGTCACCCTCCATCAGGTGTGGGGGTTACACATGTTGTTTTTTTGATTTTTTTTTTTATTTATTTAAAAAAAAATATCCTAGAGCAGGAACATAGTGGTAGAAGTCATACTTATCTGCCAGTGAGAACTATAGACACAAATAGGCATTTTGTGTTCGTTTTATATATACATTTTACATACATGATAGAAAAATGTGTTCAGGGAGGCAAGATGCAACTATGGTTCTTCAGAGACGATCTGAACAGGAACTCCTTGCAGTCTCAATTCTAGCTCTTCAAAAGAGCATACAATAAAAGTTAATAAATAACCTTTAATGACTAAATAATAAATGCAGTGTCATGCTCGTTTACATGCCTGGTCCATAGAGAGGGATCTGGTAGAAAGGTTTAAAAACATAACTAAAACTGTAAAAATAGAAAAAGGTAAAAGAGGGAGAGCAGAGGGACCACAATGGGGCAGTATGAATAAATATTTATGTCCCAATAATGTACTATTAATAAAATTATCTGGCGCAGTCTATAGCCTATAAAACCAGACTTCCTCTGGGATAAACCTATAATACTCATTCCTAGATCAAGGCCAATTCATGTTATGAGTTAATAAGGACTAATCCTATTCTGCCTTGCTAAGACATGACCTCTCTTAACCCTCATATGCCCATTCAATAATAAATATATATAAATATTTTTGCATCAAATATAGTGGAGATGTTTAACCAAATATATTTGATACATTCATCTGTCTTTATATTAATTTTACACTTCCATAGATAACGGACCCTTTTGGATTAAGCATAAAAATATTTTGCAGTATAATTAATAGTAAAAAAAAAAGAAAGCATCACAGGAAGTAGCATTGCATCATTTCCCCTTCTGTTTCATCACTTCTGATTGTAGCCGCATAGAGAAAAAACTACAAGAACTGTTATTACATCACCTCTGGAAATATATTCAGATAAATATGGAAATCCAATGGAGTATTTTTGCACAAAATAGAAAGAAAAACAAAATTGCAACAATATAAATATAAAAATAAAAAAACTGAAAATGAGGGAATACTAACAAAAATATAAAAAATGCTTCACGGACCTGCTTCATATTAAAACTAAAACCGCTCCTATTAAAATCACATACAATTTTGGCTCTTAAACACTAGATTAGGTTTTTGAGATATTAGAACAGTGTCGTCTTGTAATATACGCCATTTTTTTTTTTTTTTTTTAAATCCTTCTTATATCCCCAGCCGCAGAATTGTAAGGCGCAAGAAAAAATATATATTTTTTGGTATTGCATTTATGCTCACAAAGTGGTTTGGGTTTAAATCTATAATTTTAACCTATATAATATATCCTGGTGCATAACACCTTTTTTTTTTTTTTTTTGTAATAAACTGGAATACAAAAAATCCAGTTTAGTTTAGCTTCAAGGAGTGAACCTATGTCTTCCAACATAGCTCTGGTTTCATCTTCCTCAAGTTCCTGATCAGTATATCCCTCGGAAAGAAAAATTCTTTAAGTGAATGATCTAGTCCTCATGTGGGTGAAAGATAATCTAGATTGTTCTTACTAATTTGCACCAAAAATTCAGACCGTTATTCCATAGATTCATTCCAAACAATTAATATATTATCAATAAACCGTGTTCACGGGACCAGGCCGTCCCCAGCTGAGGCCATAAAGAGCAAGGCTCTCAGTAGCCATTAAAAAACTAGCAAAATTGGGGACCAACCTGGTCCCATAACTGTACCGCGGCTCTGCAGAGGGAATGGATGTCCAATAACAAGATAATAATGAAACCGAATAGAATATCACTGAAAATGAATTTTTGTTGTGAGACCAACAGAAAAAATCAACAGCTGTAATCCCAAGTCATGGTGAATATAAGTGTCCATGGGTGTGACGGATATAGTGGCAAAAATAACAGGAGAATCCCGAAGGAAAAAGGACCTTTTTTCCAGCACATGCGTAGAATTCCTCGTATAAGCAGGTAATTCGCATACCAAGGGTTGTAAAAAGATGTCCACAGGATCAATTTTCGGATAAAGGCATATTAAAGTTTCCTGGATTATGAAGCATCTGATAGAGTAGAATCAGCAGTGTATGAAAACAGTGTTATGCATGAAACAATACCAAAATAAACCCCTAGAAATCCCTGCTAAACGTAGCATAAAATTCATAGTCTGTTTTGGCCAATCACAGGCAGCTTATACATTGTATCAATTAGTAATGACAGTTTGAGCAGGAAGGCATCATGGGATGTGTAGTCCCTTGAAGATTAGTAAAGGGTTCAAATCCATTCCCAAATGCAGTGTTTCTATTGGTAGGTACCAGGTAGCTATGGAGGCATGTCTGGGGGTGTGGAAAACATTTTTTTTTTTTAAATCAGTCTGTGTGTGTATATAATAACGGTGTAATGTGTGTATCTGATATAAGCAGGAGGTGTTAGATTAGAGAGAGGGAAACACAGGGAGACTTATATAATGTCTTCCAGTTGTTGCCGTCAAAGATTTATGCATTTTAGGAATATAGTAAAAATGGGATATAGATGGTTGTCTATTATAAAGGAAATCAAATTCAGTTTGGTTAGAATCCTCTGAATGTAAACATGTTCAATATACAGTGCCTTGCAAAAGTATTCACCCCCGCCCCCCTGACTTTTTACCTATTTGTTACATTACAGCCTTAAGTTCAATGTTTTATTAATCTGAATTTTATGTGATGGATCAGAACACAATAGTCTAAGTTGGTGAAGTGAGATGAGAAAAAATATATACATAAAACTGTTTTTTAGAAATAGAAAACAGAAAATTGGCATGTTCGTATGTATTCACCCCCTTTGTTATGAAGCCCATGAAAAGCTCTGGTGCAACCAATTACCTTCAGAAGTCACATAATTAGTGAAATGTTGTCCACCTGTGTGCAATCTAAGTGTCACATGATCTGTCATTACATATACACACCTTTTTTGAAAGGCTCCAGAGGCTGCAACAACTAAGCAAGAGGCACCACTAACCAAACACTGCCATGAAGACCAAGGAACTCTCCAAACAAGTAAGGGACAATGTTGTTGAGAAATACAAGTCAGGGTTAGGTTATAAAAAAATATCAAAATATTTGATGATCCCCAAGAGCACCATCAAATCTATCATAACTAAATGGAAAGAACATGGCGCAACAGCAAACCTGCCAAGAGACGGCCGCCCACCAAAACTCACAGACCGGACAAGGAGGGCATTATTCAGAGAGGCAGCACAAAGACCTAAGGTAACCCTGGAGGAGCTGCAGAGATCCACAGCAGAGACTGGAGTATCTGTACATAGGACGACAATAAGCCGTACGCTCCATAGAGTTGGGCTTTATGGCAGAGTGGCCAGAAGAAAGCCATTACTTTCAGCAAAAAACAAAATGGCACTTTTTGAGTTTATGAAAAGGCATGTAGGAGACTCCCAAAATGTATGGAGGAAGGTGCTCTGGTCTGATGAGACTAAAATTGAACTTTTCTGCCATCAAAGAAAACGCTATGTTTGGGGCAAACCCAACAAATCACATCACCCAAAGTGAAACATGGTGGTGGCAGTATCATGCTGGTCAGAGTTGAGGGAAAGATGGATGGTGCTAAATACAGGGATATTCTTGAGCAAAACCTGTACCACTCTGAGCGTGATTTGAGGCTAGGACGGAGGTTCACCTTCCAGCAGGACAATGACCCCAAACACACTGCTAAAGCAACACTTGGGGGGTTTAAGGGGAAACATGTAAATGTGTTGGAATGGCCGAGTCACAGCCCGGACCTCAATCCAATAGAAAATCTGTGGTCAGACTTAAAGATTGCTGTTCACAAGAGCAAACCATCCAACTTGAAGGAGCTGGAGCAGTTTTGCAAGGAGGAATGGGCAAAAATCCCAGTGGTAAGATGTGGCAAGCTCATAGAGACTTATCCAAAGCGACTTGAGCTGTGATTGCCGCAAAAGGTGGCTCCACAAAGTATTGACTTTAGGGGGGTGAATAGTTATGCACACTGACTTTTTCTGTTACTTTGTCCTATTTGTTGTTTGCTTCACAATAAAAAAAAAACACCTTCAAAGTTGTGGGCATGTTCTGTAAATTAAATGATGCAAATCCTCAAACAATCCATGTTAATTCCAGGTTGTGAGGCAACAAAACACAAAAAATGCCAAGGGGGTGAATACTTTTGCAAGACACTGTATATGTCTAGAGGACGGGCCAACATTCTAATTGGTAAACAACAAGTCGTAGTAAAAGTCCTGGGGTGGCCAATGGGCCCAAACCCATGGAAGAGTCGCACCACATGGCTCATAGGTGGAGGAAAATGGGGAAGCAGGGCTGCCATCACAATCTGATATATAACTCTAATTGGAAAGGCTTAGTGGGATCACATTCTAGTTTAATATAAGAAGAGATATCTGCCCAAAATTGATTAACTCCTCAGACAGTCATGTTAAGGACCACGACATCTGCTCCCTTATCTGCAGGTTTTATTATATTGTGTCTATTGCAATATAATCTACATAGGAGGGGAGAGAGATTGTGAGCTGTGGGGGGGGGGGGGGGGCAAAGAGACACAGGGGAGAAGGGGGGGTAAGAGATACAAGGGGGGTGAGGGAGAGGGGGAAGAGATACAGGGGAGAGAGAGGGGGTAAAAGATACAAGGGGGGAGGGGGGAAGAGACACAGGGGAGGGAGAGGGGGGTTAGAGATACAAAAAAGGAGGGAGAGGGGGGGGGAGAGACACTGGGGAGATATAGGGGGGTAAGAGATACAAGGGGGTCGAGGGAGAGGGGGAAGAGATACAGGGGAGAGAGAGGGGGTAAAAGATACAATGGGGAGGGGGGAAGAGACACAGGGGAGGGAGAGGGGGGTAAGAGATACAAAGAGGGAGGGAGTGGGGGGGGGAGAGACACTGGGGAGAGATAGGGGGGTAAGAGATACAAGGGGGGTGAGGGAGAGGGGGGAAGAGACACAGGGGAGAGAGAGGGGGTAAGAGATACAAAGGGGGTGTGGGAGAGGGGGGAGAGACACAGGGGAGAGAGAGGGGGGTAAGAGATACAAGGGGGGAGGGCGAGGGGGGAAGAGACACAGAGAGAGAGAGGGGGTAAGAGATACAAGGAGGGGAGGGAGAGGGGCAAGAGACACAGGGGAGCAAGAGGGGGGAAGAGACATGGGGAGAGAGATGGGGGTAAGAGATACAGTGGGGAGAAGAAACATGAAAAATTATACTACGATTTGCTGTCATTTTTTGATATAAAAGGTGTATGAGAATTACTCGATGATTGAGCTCGTTCATCGTGGTCCTCGATCGTTCCCACCGCTTGTAGAATCTTGTTTACTTTCCTAATTGAAGTCCTGGGAAATCTCCTGTATCTTATTAGAAATAATCTCTCTCTTTGTACCCAATGTGTTCTGACTTGTCTTAGAGTCTTAAGACAAAGCTGCTCAAAGCTTGGGAAAATGAAACGTATCCAGAGATCTCACAAGGGGTGAGAATGCATCATGGGAGCCATCTCTACCATACCCAGGGAGCCCATTCTACGTATAGCTCTATTAATGGTATATAATCTGTCCTAAATATTTATGTACTTTTGTTCTATAAAGAAGTGCTTATAAGCAGGCGCTCATTGCACTGTTGGAGATGAGCGCCGTAGGCGCGCGCTGTTGGAGATGAGGCGCTCATCCCTGCGACCTGTAGGACTTAGGCAATAGGTGCCAAAGGCACTCATTGCACTGGTGGAGATGAGCGCCACAGGAACTCATACCTGCGACCCGCGAGTCTTAGGCAATGACCGCCGAAGGCGCTCATTGCGCTGGTGGAGATGAGCGCCACAGCTGCTCATCCTGAGACACCCACGACATAAATAAAAAGAGTGCAGAAGGCGCTCACCGCAACTTATCGACGAGTGTAAAATTACGCCCCGTACGACTTGGGACTTAGCGACGGACGGAAAATTACGGCCTACAAAAATACGCATTTAACACCTGAACCGCCAAACTGCAAACACACACAAATATGCCTCAAATTAACTTCCAGACTCACACACAGCACAGGGGGAGAGCCAGCGTGAGGGAAAAAAATGGCAGCCGAAAAAAATTATACTAACCAAAAACGAGGCCAAAGGACGTAAAACGCAGCCCTAAGCACTAAGACTTAACGATAAACAGTAACACTTAATACAAGGCAGTGACACTTCATCAAAGGCAGTGACAATTAACCCAAGGTAGTAACACCGCGACAGAGGCTCGCAATGAGCGCCAAGGGTGCTCAAGTGCGAGGCCTATAAAGTACACAGGGGGAGAGGCTTGAAATGAGCACTGAAGCTGCTCAGAGGGGCCATAACCTCAAATTCGGTGGCAAACAGCATTCCCATGGCTTCAAATTTTATTGCTGTAATTTTTTGACTGGCAAGTCGCTAGTATATATATAACTAGCGACTTGCCCATCAAAAAATGACGGTCAATAAAATTTGAAGCCATGGGAAAGCTGTTTGAAATATAATTGAAACCGTTTTGTACTGTGAGGACCTTCGGCGCTAATTGCGAGCCTCTCATGTTGTGTACTTTTGGTCCTCTGAGAGAGATATCTATTTCTATGTATATGTAGTTAAGTAATAATTAATTATTTCTGCAATAATTATACTTTAATTATTTATAATTGATATATGCAGCGAGCAATAGGCTGAAGAGCTAACAATCTGTATTTTGCGTCTGCATAGAATATACATTGTGAGTGTTGGTGCCCTGCTTATAAAGTGTAATGAATGTTTGAAGTGTGCATTCTAAATAGGCTGCGTGCGCGAGGGAAAGCCGTTGGTTTATTGTATAAAGCGGCATTGTATAGTCGTAATGTTATTAATGTGTTACGCGTCTCGTAAGCCTTTTCCGGCTTTTGTAATAGTGTATTTTTCCAGCTCACTCACAGACGTCCTGGCTCTTGCCCTGTGCTGTCTGGGATGTTTTTGTAATTTTTTTAGGTGTAGTTAGTGTGTTTTTCGGGTTTTTGGTTCGGCCGCTAATCTCGTAATTTTTTGCGTCTCGTATTTTTTTCGTCTCGTATTTTGTTTGGCTAAGTCCAGCTAGAAGTGCTCCGGGTTTAACGGCTCGTCTGCGGCGCTCAACGCTAAGTCATTCGGACCACACAAACAGCGTGACGACGATTCGTAGTTGGACAATTATAATATGTGATACTCATCAATTCCTATTTATAAGATGGACTGGCCCTGATCTAGGACTAAGTGATCAATCATATTCTTGAAAAAACGTGATGTCTCTTAACCCTTGTATGCCCAGTCAACAATACAACAGCATTGAAAAAAGCACAAGAAGGAAGATTACTTGGCAATGATACTTAGAAAAAAGAGGAATGGAGGCTGGAACAAACGGGGGAGGTCCCGATCCAGACTCCTGTCAACATATTGATTACAGTCGGGTTTAATTTGTTTTTTAATCAACTGATTATTGATTTAAAGTTGAATTTTGGTGTTTCCAGGATTTGCAGAACATCTTAACTCCACCCCCTTAGTAGGGATCCATGGGTTAGAGGAGGATCTGTCCAGGAGGCTATCTTAACTTCCCCTATGTATACCCTCACATGTTTGCTTTAATTACAGCAATTTGTTGTTGGTCCTTACAGAATTAGAAAGTGAATAGAAATATTTATTCAAATCTCTATTCAGTTCTGTGCCACTGCAAATAGCAACTATAAAACTAAATAGAAGAGTAAGCCCCAGTAGCATAACCCTTCAAGCTGCTGGCAAGTTATCAGTGGAAGAACAAATCACCCATGAGTCCGCTACATTTAAAATGCTTTAATATCTTACATAGCTGTTATGCATTGTGGACTCATTTGCATGTCCCTGCCTAGTTTCCCAGAGTGCAGTGCAATAACTATATTTCTCTGAATTTTGAGCAGGAAATACATTTTTTTCCATATTTTTAGACGTCCAAATGTGAACACTTAATGTACTATTTATTTACTGTCCTCCGTACGGAGGGGTCTTCTATCGCTCTTTTGCTCACCATAAGCTAAATGATGTTGTGGTTAATAACTTCACAAACATAAGGCTTTTACCAAACTACAGTGGACCTTTAAAAAAATGTTATTTACAATAAATCCACATTTTGTTCCAGGTTTGTAGGTCAGTAAGATAATGTTATACTTTATATATCAGCACGCGTCTGGACGAGAGCTCTCGATGTGGTTGTTGTATTCTCCACGTGTTCTTGGTGATGGTCCTTAGACCTCTGTGATGGTTTCCGCTGCCAAGACTTGCTCCAGACAAAACCAAGAAGACACTTTTGTTGTATTCAGATAAATGGATGTTTGGGAATGAAGCCAAGCCCTTTATCCAGAGGAATCAGATATCACTCCGAGCTTTGTTTAGGATTCGCCTCGGGGTGTTCAGGAAGATGGAAAATTTTCTAAAATATCTCATGAACTGAAAGAAACACAATGAAGTCATGTGCCGGGCAATGTCCTGACTCTCCCTATGGCAATCAGGATATCTGCTGATTTTATAATGAAATCATTTAGGGTTCTAGTTATTTTCAAGGAGGGACTTCTGGACAGTCTCTGCATCTTTGGTATTGATTGCAGAGGCGGATCTACAGGTGGTACATTGCACCAGGGCCCTCCTCTCGAGGGCCCAGTGCTATGTAATTTTATTAATTAATTAATTTATTTTTTCTGTTGTATAGGGACCCACCTGGTTTCAACCCACCACGCCCTCCTGGGCCCCGCCCGGGCCCCCCTCTGCCTCCTTGGCTGCACACCCGATCTGAAATTGGTGTGTGCTTTTAAATAAGAGCATTTTTACTTAAGCTCCAAAGGGGTCTTGGGAGTGGAACATCAATGGGTAAGGGTCTTGAGAAGGTTTGCTGTTATGAGAAGGTGTCTTCGGGAGGGGAGCACTTATGGGTAGGGGTCTGGGAAGGAGCACTGAGTGATTTGTTTCCGGCAGAGCCCAGCACAAAACATTTTTACAACCCCTGGGGGGAGGGGGGGGCAAGACTTTTTTTAGCACCATGGCCCTCCATTCTCTAGCTCCACCATTGATTGATTGGCTTCGCCTGTAACGGAGAAACCATTCAACCACATTGGTTCGGCAAATCGGGGGTTAGAATGGGGGGTTCTTTATAATTGGTGTTGTCATTGTTGTACAGTCTTCAGTCGTTTCCAACTCTCTGTGACCCTATGGACAGCATCACGCCAGGCACATCTATTGCTATAACTCTGGTTGTGCTTATCCATAAGGTTTTCTTGCCACTGGGGTGTGTTGCCAGTTCCTTCACCAGTGGACCACAATTTGTCTGACCTCTCTGCTATGATCTGCCCATCTTGGGTGACCCTACATGACACAGCTCACAGCTTCATTGAGGTACTCAAGCTTCACCATAATGATGTAGCAATACAGTAACATAGTAACTTAGCTTGAAAAATATACTTTTTATCCATCATGTTCAAACTTTTTAGATCTCTCCTGATCCTTGGAATACGCGGATCATGGATTCCACAGGAGTCCGGCACAGGCATCAAAAATTGTTTTCTTTATGTTTTTTTCTGATTAATTATACTAAGTCAGATTTCAAGTTTTCCAACATATATATTTTGTTCAATGTGCCGTGCTCCTTTATTCTCTTATAGGACCTCTTAGCTCATTATCAGGGCAAGTTACATATTGCAGCCCTTGTACTGTGAAAGGGTTAACTGGTTGCTCTGATTCTTTTATGAAAGTTGCGGTTGAGGTTATTTTTTACAATTGTTCCTATGAGATAATAACTCGTACCGCGAGATTCCCTGTGACAACTATGTGAGTCTTCTCGTTTATAATATATAATTACCCCGCCATAATTACATAGACACTGCCCATATAACTGATCACAAGATATTATTATGTATTTAGAACCTACAAAATCCTGTGAAATTGAGGTTACAAATTATCACTGGTGGTTTGACCTTATGGAATAGAGAAAATTCTAATAGAATTTTGGATGGAATTTTCCATTTCTACAACACTTGACTTCATTGTGAAGCCAGTGTTAGTTGAGTCTTATTTATCTTTACCCACTCAGTGCTGCGCCATGTCACTATGCAGGCTTCTTTACAGCAGTGCAGGCTTACTTGAGCAAAGCGAGTATGCCAACAAGAGAGCCTGCTCATTGGCTACTCTTCACAGAAATGTCCATTACTTGAAAAGGTGATCTTAACTAAAGGTCTCCAAGATCGCTTCAGATGGTAACTGCAGCTATGGAATTAAGGCATGTTTTGCTTCTGGGGAGGAAAGTTATGGCAAGCTTGGACAAGCTATTACAAGTATATTACACTATCAACAATGCATTGTTGGTACTATGCGGACCTTTGTTGATGTCTGCCCATTAACTCGAACTCAACATGTCAAAGCAATGTCAATACCCCAAAAAAGAGCGTATATGACGGGTTCTGGTGCGCCTCACACCCTCTGGTTTCTACTAATATATAATAATAATAGCACCACACAGTCTGCGTTTTTTTTTTTGCTCCAATCCCTAAAAGCAGTGGTAAACTTATAACTCACAGACTCTTGGTAGTGTTTCTGGTATCAATGGCACTGCTCGTTGTTCTCAAAAGAGGGGGAGATGGCCGGTCTGATGTCCAAAAAGGACAAAGTTCTCCAGGCTCAGTCTTAGTTACTCCTCTTTGTGCCTCCAAGTGAATATGTCCAGGGATCCATGCGGCTCCTTAAATAAGACCATTGTCCACAATTGTCCTCTCAATATGAAAGGCAAAAGGATAGGGGGACAAAGAAGCGCATGGGGATCCAAATAGTGTAAATCTGTAGAACATTTATTCCAAAACACACAATATAAAAAATGTTGCACTTATTTTGTGGCAAAACGTGTCCCTATTTATGGGTCTTTGGGAGGACATATTTGTCTGGCATAACAATCCATTTAGTAATAAGATAGTGAAGCGGTTACGATTTATAGATGATATTATTGTAATTTGTGTGGTACAAGTGAGGAAGATCTAAATCATTTCCTAACCTGTGTGAATTCGAATACATTTAATTTGGCATTTACAATGAATTCACACAAAAGTGATTTTGGTAGGAGAGGAAACAGGAATCCCTTCACGTCTCTACACAAAACCCATGGTTTCAAACGTATTTCTAAATGCCAAAAGTGGACATCATCCCAAATGGATAAATAATATCCCTTACAGCCAGTTCCAACGAATCAGAGGGAACTGTACACAAAATGGAGTGTAACATATTGGAAAAAAGTTTATCAAAAAGGAATACAAACCAATGGTTATAAAGGAAGCTTATAAGAAAACACAAAAGATGAGACAAAAAAAAACAGCCACATAAATCTTATAGAAAAAAAAAATCCTCCTAAGAAAATGAGTACAGGTCGATTTCTAGCCCGATTTAATAAAGCATCCAAATAACTTAGTAAGAGCCTACACAAGCTCTGGCCAATACTTAGGGAGGACGACATTTTGAAAAATATTATCCCAGAAAAACCTTTGATCACATATAGGCAAAATATGAACCTAAAAAATTTATTGGCACAAAGCGAGTTGAGAAGTGAACAAAGTAAAGGACAGGCAACTAGTAGATGTTGGTTGCAGAAAAGTACAACACAATGTTTTGGTTGTAGGACACTAATTGTGTCACATGCAAACACTTGAAACACAAAGAAAGAGATATAGTTGTCTGGACTAGTAAAATAAGTGTTTTAAAATCAGCTCACTGACTGTAAGACAAACTTCGTAGTATATGTTATCACTTGTGGATGTCAAAAACAATACGTAGGTAGAACGAAAAGACAGATAAAGAATCGTTTTTGGGAACAACTTTATAATATCAAAAAGGGTTCTTTTCCATGTAATTGAAGAACATGATAAAAATACAGAGGGTGTTATAATTCAGGTTGTGGAAAGGGTCTATCATGACCATGGGGTGGAGAGAGACTTCTCAAACTTAGAAAGTATGAGACCAAATGGATTCACAAATTGGGCACATTGAAGCCAGAGGGCCTCAATATTGATATAGATATGACTGACTTTATTAGAGAGTAGTAGAGTGGGTTCACTCTTACTGTAAAACTTCACCACCCCTGTGTTAGTCACACATCTTCAGGGTCAATATTTATTATATATTACATTTAGTTCTTAAGCAATCTATGTAGTAATTTTCATATACCTCTGTTTTTGATACTTTGAGGTTCCAATTGTTGTTTTTATGATTTCTTATTTTTAATTTTTTAATTTATATCCATTTTTATTTAATTACTATATAATAATGTATTTATTTGTACTTTATTTAAGTAGTTATTTATTTATTTTGGTATTCACTCATATGTTTTTATTCATTTTTTCAGTATTATGGGTATTTTCCTCCTTAGGGTTTTTATTTTATTCCTTTATTTTTATTAAGCATCCACATTGGATGGATGATCACTTATATATAAACTTTATTGAGGTGGTCTAGATATGGTCTCACCAATTTAAGCGCTAAGTGAATTTCTATTTGTGAATGCATTAGTTGAGCAGCTCCCGATCCAGCATGAGGAAAGACAGGTGCCTTTTATTTAAGTATTACATTTTTGGGCTATATGCAGACACGCTAGGACACTCAGGACTAGGATATTAAAATGGGCACTTTATATATATATTAGCGACTGCATAATATGGTTTTATAAATTGTGTCTCTCCCTCCCCCTCTCGCTCCCCTGTGTCTCTTCCCCCTTTCTACCTCCCCTTTGTCTCTCTCCCCCTCTCCCTAACCTGTGTCTCTTCCTTCCTCCCCTGTGGCTCTTCCCCCTTTCACTCCTCTGTGTTTCCCCCCCTCTTCCCTCCTCCGCTGTGTCGCTTCTCCCCCCTCTCCCTCCCCTGTGTCTCCTTACCCCTCTCATGTGCCTCATTTCCCCCTCTCCCTCTTCATTTCTCCCCTCTCCCTCCCCTGTGTCTCTTTCCCCCTCTCCCTCCCCTGTGATTCTCCCCCTCTCCCTCCCCTGTGTCTCTTCCCCCCTCTCCCTTCCCCTCCAACTCTTCCCCTCCCTTTTCCATACCTGTGTCTGCTTCCCCCCTCTCCATCCACTGTGTCTCCTTCTCCCCCTATCCCTCCCTTGTGTCTCTTTTCTCTCTCTCCCCCCCCCCTTGTCTCTTTCCCCCTCTCCCTCCCCTGTGTCTCACCCCCTCTCCCTCCCCTGTGTCTCTTCCCCCCTCTCCCTTCCCCTCCGACTCGTCCCCTCCCTTTTCCATGCCTGTGTCTCCTTCCCCCCTCTCCCTCCACTGTATCTCCTTCTCCCCCTATCCCTCCCCTATGTCTCTTTTCTCTCTCTCCCTCTCCTGTGCCTCCTTTCCCCCTCTCCCTCTACTTTCCTTTATATGGAAAGGTCTCAGTGACCTGAGAGATCAAGGACTTATTTAACATCTAGAGATAAATCAACTCAAATGGTCTATAGAGGCACTTAATCTAATCCCACAGCCTCCCCATACTAGCTCTATTGGGGTATATGCAGCCCTTCAATTGATAAGTATTGGTGAAATAAGGATTCTGGTGTTGAGTGTTGATATTACTGAGACTGCACTTGGTGGTGACAGTGGATTTGATAGATAACTTCATTGATCCAGGGAGGAATCCCAGGTAACTAAGGTCAGGAAGGAATTAATTTTTTCCCCTTTTGAGACGATGTGAAAGGTTGAACTTGATGGACTGAAAGTCTTTTTTCAACCTCAATTACTATGTACTGTAACTATTTGGATTTTGATGTCACCATTCACGGACCTACTCCATCATCACTGTGTGTTATAACGGAGAAAGAGTTTAAGAAAACCACGCTTTGTATACCCACGAGTGTCTCTACACGACACACTATTGATATAACTCAATATGTGCAACATTTTTTATATTGTGTGTTTTGGAATACATTGTCTACATATTTACACAATTTGGATCCCCCTGCGCTTCTTTGTTCCCCTTTTGTTCAACATTTTAAAGACTGAGCGCCTAATCTTCCCACTTGCACTCCTCTGATATCTCTCACTGCTGACATCATCACTCCCACCTCTAAGGGGTACTACTGGACCCTGCCCTTTCTTTCACTCCTCACATGCAATTAATCACAAATCTTCTCTTTTTCACCTAAAAACATCTTCAAAATATGTCACTATCTTACACAAGACAAAATGAAATTTCTAATCCATTCTCTCATCATATCGCGACTCGACTACTGCAGCTCTCTCCTTGCTGACCTACCCATCACCCGTCTCTCTCCACTCCAATACATAATGACCCTATTCTAGGCTCATCTACCAAACTCCACGCTCAGTGCCTGCCGCTCCTCTCTGTCAGTCACTCCACTGGCTTCCCATAACCTCCAGAAGAAAATATAAAATCATGGACATAATTTACAAAGCCCTATTCTCTCTGCTAATGACCTTCTTATTTTCCTCCTCTCTTATCACCTGCTTTCATTTCCACCTTCACGACTTTTCTCGCACTGCCCCTATTCTCTGGAACTCCTTGCCTCGCTCCACCAGACCCTCCCGCCTTAAATCCTTCAAACCCTCACTAAAACGCATCTGTATAAAGAAGCTCATTATCCTAAGCCTTGCGCAACACATCTTTCACCCTCCCATACCACACCCAAACCTATTAGATAGTAAGTTTGTGAGTTTTCAATCTTGTGCCAGTGCTTTAGGGAAAGCTCTACTCGCACTAGAATCTAAACTCAAAGACAGGGCTCTCTACTCCTTGCAATGTGTCCCAAATTTTTTTGGGGGGTACTTAACCCTTGTACAGCACTACCAAATATGTTGACACTTTACATAAAAATAATAGCAATAATAATAATATGGTATTCCCAATAGTAACATACGGATGTGAGAGTTGGACCATAAAGAAGTCTGAGCGCCGGAGAATTATGGCGTTGGAGAAGAAGGGGACAGCTGAGGCAGAGATGGATAGATTAAATTATTGGATCAATGAACATGACTTTGATGGAGCTCAGAAGGGCAGTGGCTGACAGATGTGCCTGGCATGCTGTGGTCCATGGAGAGTCAGACACGACTGAACAATTAATGTCAACAGCAAATGTGATTCTATGGCTAAATAACAGAAAATATTTACTTGTGCTGGTGTACGTTAGGCAACTGTGCGCGACAATTTCATTTTGTCCGGACAGTAATGGGCACCACTCCACAAGTAGACGTCGTACAGCTAATAATGATAGGGAGAAGGACAACAAAATGAATAAAGAAATGGAAGAAATGAGCTTTGAATGGTGATTTATTTCCTCTAGAAAAAAAACCCTAAGTGGGATATTTCTGTTGTTGTTCAGTCCTTCAGTCGTGTCTGACTCTTGGTGACCATATGGACGCAGCACGCCAGGCACATTTTTGTCTGGTTGTGCTCATCCATATGGTTTTGGACGGGTTGTCAGTTCCTTCTCCAGTGGACCATGCCCATCTTGACCTGCCCATCTTGGGTGACCGTACATATAGCTACACAAGCCCCTTCACCACAACAAGTTAGCGACTCAGAAGGTATTATTACTTTATACAAATATATCCAGGGCCAGTTGGGTGGATTTGTCTTGCCCAGAAGTCTTTGCTTTTTCTGGGTCCTGTGAGTGAGACCTTGAAATCTCACCCCTCAGTTTAACCCTATCCTCCCCCCAATCCCATTCCTTAGGTGCCGCTTACCCTTTTCAGACACAGATATAGTTGCGCTCTAATATAGAACATTATGTTTCAGGCCCAGAAGGAGCTTCTTTAATTGCCAAGCTGTTTACTGTTAAATTCATGAAATTCAATACAAGTCTGTCCATAAACTCTGTCCTGATCCGAGGAATAATCCTGGCTGGGATTCCAGAACACAATAACTTGGCGCGATGCTGCGGCCGCGCAGGAGGACGGTATCTCCTCAGCGAATGCCAGATTTTTATCTCTTGATTACATTTAAAAGACATTCTGCGGATGCCGAAAAGTCCCAGGCGATGTCTAAAGCCCAAGATTGTTTACCGCAGGCCACGGGTATGATATAATATCCTGGTCTTGTGTAATAGGACTGAGTATATTTCAGGTCAACCTGGCTGGGAGCATAACAAGGGGTTAAAAGACCACTCCATGATGAAAAATATATTTAAGTTCTTAAATAAATGTTGATGCCTCTGCAGTAACCTGGAGGAATCCATGATACATTGGTGTAAGTTGTGTGTATGAGAGGGCATGTCTCTTTCTGGAGAGTTGTGGTTGCATTGAATGATGCAAGGTCTCTGCTACTGATTCAGTGAGGTGTAAGGGGTTTGGTATCAATTTAAATTTTATCCAGTTATCAAACAAAACCTGTGGAGTTCTACCTCTTCTCTCCTGCACCACCACTGCAAGGTGAAAATACAGCTAGTGAATATTTGTAGGGGGTGAAACAATAGAAAACTAAATGATAACATTTACAAATTCCAAAAAACATCTTTGAATTCCCCACCTACCCGTGAGCAACCAATCACAAGAAAGCCTATGTTGGTCGGTCAGTGATTTATCAGATGAGAGCCTCCATTGGGCCATCAATACAGGTCTGAGGCGTCCATTGTTATCAATGGGGAGACTGAACCAGAGTCTACAGAATTAAGAAGAGGCCTCAATAGGACAATGGAGATGGAATTACCTGGGTGCCCGTCTGATCCCGGGGTGTACAACGTCTCTTAAAAGCGCTATAGCCCCTTTTACTGATTAATCCTTTAGGACAGTATTCATACCTAACCCTTTTGCCCCTCCGACCAATCCCCACAGTGTTGCCTCTGGCGGCTCTTCCATTGGCTCTTTCTTCTTCCAATCGGGTAGCTCCACAATAATGTCCTGTTGGAATGTCCCAGCATGGCTTTCTGCTTGTTTGCTGCTGGGAGAGATCCACCAACCTGTGGCCAAACCCCCCAAGGATTACAAATCAACCAGGGAAGGCGCAGACACCAACAGGAAAAGAAATGTTTTTTTTGGGCCCAGTTCCCCCCAGACTCCCAATGATGGCTACAATTAATCCCCAGACCCCAGTGTTCAAGTGAGGGCCCTGATGGACCAGTCTGTCACAAACAATCTTCTTTAGTGGAAATCCTAATTTTAACAGACTCTGCTAGTGCATCAAATGCTAAGAGCTTATGTGACCCCCCTCCCTTCCCCCATTCCCCCTTCTATTCTATCTATATAATACAGTAGACTCTCAGTTATCCGGCACCCACATGGATTGGTAGTTGCTGGATAAATGTAGTTTCTGGCTGCTTGAGATTACATATAATATGTATATGTATTGAGTTACATATAAAAGAGGCCTAGATTATCTGCACATAGGATGCTCTGCTCTGTATTATTGTCAGTGAGGGCTGTTCTAGCAGCAGCAGCTTTCACTCCTCACTTACACACAGGTACGTTTGGATGGAGGGTGCGGTGCTGAACCCAGGGAATGTAACCCCAACAGTACCCTGGCTCAGTCACTCATGCCCGGGGAATGTCACGCCAATACTGCCCTGGCTCAGTCACTCATGCCCGGGTAATGTAACCCCAACACTGCCCTGGCACAGTCACTCATGCCCAGGGAATGTAATGCCAACACTGCCCTGGCTCAGTCACTCATGCCCGGGGAATGTAACCCCAACAGTACCCTGGCTCAGTCACTCATGCCTGGGGAATGTAACCCCAACACTGCCCTGGCTCAGTCACTCATGCCTGGGGTATGTAACCCCAACACTGCCCTGGCACAGTCACTCATGCCTGGGGAATGTAACCCCAACACTGCCCTGACTCAGTCACTCATGCCGTGGAATGTAACCCCAACACTGCCCTGACTCAGTCACTCATGCCGGGGAATGTAACCCCAACACTGCCCTGGCTCAGTCACTCATGCCCGGGGAATGTAACCCCCAACACTGCACTGGCTCAGTCACTCATGCCTGGGGAATGTAACCCCAACACTGCACTGGCTCAGTCACTCATGCCCGGGGAATGTAACCCCAACACTGCCCCGGCTCAGTCACTCATGCCCAGGGAATGTAACGCCAACACTGCCCCGGCTCAGTCACTCATGCCTGGGGAATGTAACCCCAACACTGCCCTGGCTCAGTCGCTCATGCCTGGGGAATGTAACCCCAACACTGCCCCGGCTCAGTCGCTCATGCCCTGGCTAAGTCGCTCATGCCTATCAGCTTCCAGGTAACACTGAATTGCGGAGACGTACAGTGGATGACATCTAGGAGCCGGTAAACATTCTGTGGCCGGACAACCTGGCTCCTGGCATTTGTTGAGACCTATGAAATTTTACTGTTTATTTAAAGTACAATATTCCCTTTTCTGATAATTTGTACAGTAGACTCCAGACTACCCAGAACTCTCAAGCAACCAGAAAGAAAACACCACCCAGCTAGTATGGAAGATACAAGAATGGAGATCTGAAAAAAAAATCTACCTAAAACTGACACAGCCGCTCATGTTGTTACTTTTCTACATAAACTAGGAATATATATATATACAGTTAAATTAAAATGACTTGTTTAAGAAAAAATAGCAATTAACCCCTTCCTTCACAGACCTGCAATTTAATTTCAAGTACTGTGAGGTCAAATGGATAAGGGCAATGTTATATGGCTGAGTGACCCCCCATCCCCCTCGCTCCCCAGGCCCTGTTGTGTTGTCAGTATTATTTCTTTAAAGTTTTGCAGAGCGAGACGAACTTCTCTTTGAACATTAAAAAAAAGCCTCAGTTCTGTATGAATCAGAGGCCTCGTTTGTGGAGGTAAAGTCATTGTAAGGTCTGAGTAATTAGGAGCATATTGTCTGCATCCTACAGGTTGTAATCATTACACACGCCTGGCAACGGGACACGTAGGAGGTGGGGGGCGCTTGTGCATGATCCGTGTCAGGGTTTTTATATGATTTTGAGCAAAATAGATACATAACATAGATTTGAGAGCAAATACAAAATAATAGGCCATCTAGCTTGCCCATTATATCTAACTTAAACCTTGACTGTACAGCAAAAGGCCCAGTTCAATTTTCATGAAATAAAAGTACAAATATAATTACATTGGGAAGTGTTAGATAACTAAGCCTGAACACTGGGTATTTTAGGACCCTGTAGCTCCTCTAACAACATGAGCTAAATGTTTAGATTAACCACTGAAATTAAATAATATAATATGGAAAATGTAAAAAGTAATATTCAATAATAAAATGACTGCCAAATTCAGACTTGTCTTTTACTTGTCTCCACCCATGATAAGGTCATTGGGTGGATGTGGCTCTGACTAGTAAACAGCTGCTAAACTTTAGATCTCTATTACCTCTAATGATCTCTATTACCTGGAGATTTCTGGAGATTATCAATTATATTAGCAATTTGATTGCTCTTAAAGCCCTGTCTCCCAGCCAACGTCCTCACCCCTTAATGTCTTCATCAGGGTGGAGACAAACACTCAGCTGGAGGCAGATACTATAATGTTTAAACAATAATTTAATATTGAATATTATTAAAAAGAGATTGTATAAATGATCAATATATAATTTAAATAACTAGCCCCTCTAGCTAGGGGACATAATGGTCTTCTAACCAATTTTCTCCATGCCAATTTGAGCGTCACCCTTTGTGGTGAATGCCCAGATGGATAAATAATAGTTACAGAGCCTTTTACGAGTTACAGACACTGCACATGCACAGTACTACAGAGTCTGTGTCTTCATGAGCTGCAGTGGGCAAACCCACTCCAGTAGCTCTGCCACAAATTCTATGTGAATCAGCAGGTTGTATTGCGGTCCATGAGGTCACAGAGAGTCGGACATGACTGAGCATCACAAACACACACTAAACAGGTATGTGGGAGTTGGTGGAAGATGGAGAAGGAAGATTTGATACTGTACATAATTTAAACTTCTAGTATTTGATACTTACTCCTTTCTCCATGCTTAGAAGCAAACTTTGTCTAAAATTAACTGCAAGCCCTGCTCCTTCGTAAATGTAAACACCCCTCTCACACACACACAAACTTCAGGCATGACACCAAGGACCAGCAGGTGCACCAATATGTATTTATTTTTCAAATTAAAAGCTAGCTTTAGGACATTTTCCCTTCTTTATTCTCATAGATTTAAATGTAAAGGAAATAAAGGAATATAATTCAAAACATCTGTTCATTTTAGTGTAACTAGATCTCCATGTGTCATACTACGGTGCTCTAGGTGAGACTGGACCTGACAATGAGCCCGTCTGCATCCATTTATTTGCTAATAATTAATTATCATTAAAATAAAACTTTTGTTGAATGTGTTGACATGAATGTTATGGAATCTACCATTTTGGTTTCTGATTAATTCATTTCCTAAGGTAGGAGTAGAGTGAAGGGGACCACAACATGCTCAATGTTGGGGTCCCCTAAGGTAGCAATGCTCAATTTTAGGGTCCCCTAAAGTAGGAATGCTCGATGTTGGGGTCCCCTAAGGTAGGAATGCTCAATGTTAGGGTTCCCTAAGATAGGAATGCTCGATGTTGGGGTCTCCTAAGGTAGGAATGCTCAATGTTGGGATCGCCTAAGGTAGGAATGCTCGATGTTAGGGTCTCCTAAGGTAGGGATGCTCGATGTTAGGGTCTCCTAAAATAGGGATGCTCGATGTTGGGGTCCCCTAATGTAGGATTGCTCAATGTTAGGGTCCCCTAAGGTAGGGATGCTCGATGTTGGGGACCTCTAAGATAGGAATGCTCGATGTTGGGGTCTACTAAGGTAGGAATGCTCAATGTTTGGGTCCCCTAAGGTAGGAATGCTCGATGTTAGGGACCTCTAAGGTAGGGATGCTCGATGTTAGGGTCTCCTAAGGTAGGAATGCTCAATGTTAGGGACCTCTAAGGTAGGGATGCTCGATGTTAGGGTCTCCTACGGTAGGAATGCTCAATGTTAGGGTCCCCTAAGGTAGGGATGCTCAAAGTTGGGGACATCTAAGATAGGAATGCTCGATGTTAGGGTCTCCTAAGGTAGGGATGCTCTATGTTTGGGTCTCCTAAGGTAGGAATGCTCAATGTTTGGGTCCCCTAAGGTAGGGATGCTCGATGTTAGGGTCTCCTAAGGTAGGAATGCTCAATGTTAGGGACCTCTAAGGTAGGGATGCTCGATGTTAGGGTCTCCTAAGGTAGGAATGCTCAATGTTAGGGTCCCCTAAGGTAGGGATGCTCAATGTTGGGGACATCTAAGATAGGAATGCTCGATGTTAGGGTCTCCTAAGGTAGGGATGCTCTATGTTTGGGTCTCCTAAGGTAGGAATGCTCAATGTTTGGGTCCCCTAAGGTAGGGATGCTCGATGTTAGGGTCTCCTAAGGTAGGAATGCTCAATGTTAGGGACCTCTAAGGTAGGTATGCTCGATGTTAGGGTCTCCTAAGGTAGGAATGCTCAATGTTAGGGACCTCTAAGGTAGGAATGCTCGATGTTGGGGTCCCCTAAGGTAGGGATGCTCAATGTTGGGGACATCTAAGATAGGAATGCTCGATGTTGGGTTCCCCTTCACTCTACTTCTACCTTAGGAAATGAATCATCAGAAACCAAAATGGTAGATTCCATTGCAGCATAATTTCATATAATATGTAATCTATTAGATATTATATTATATTTTTACAATCTAAAAACATGTTGTGTAAATTTAAGTAGTTCTACAAAATACATTTTTTTAAATATAGCGACCATTTAATATGTTTGCTGTTAGAAGGTCAGCACCTTTAACCCTTTATGTGCTTCTGTATGATATTTGGCCCCCAGGCATCCAATGCTGAGTAAATCTGATCTACAGAAGCTCTGACCCCTGACAATGGCATCAAAGGCCAGCTGCCTGTTATAGGAATCAGACACTGCACAGGGGCGACTAAGGTCAGAGATACCAAAGACGTTAGAGCTGTGCCCAATGTGGTGTATTAAAAGGCAAGGGCAGTACTGTCAATATTATGCAGGAAAGGGCTCCTTTGAATATCATGTAATACTCAATGGCGGATCTAGTGAATGGAGAGCCCAACAGTCAACTCATTGTATATATATAAATATACATATATACATATTTAGCTAGATAGAGAGATAGATAGAGAGAGATATAGATAGATAGATAGATAGATAGATAGATAGATAGATAGATAGATAGATAGATAGATAGATAGATAGATAGCTTTGATGGGAGAGAATCTTGTAGTGAAGTGCTATGGTTTTCCGCAGCCCACGTGGCCCAGTTATTAGATCATTTTAAGCAGCTGCAAAGTTACAAAAAAGATAAGTGATGATCTTTGCAAACCTGAAAGTCGCTGGTAACAAGTTCTTTTCAGTCTGAAATGTAAAACAGATTAAAAATGAAAGCAAATTTGCCACCAAAACAAAGATTTTATGTTGTTTATTCTTTTTTGTTTATTTGATCAACTTTATAGCTTAATCGATTTTCAGAGTCTCTGCCTGTTTCATTATCCTCCACCCTAGTGTATTATAATCTCCTGGGGGCTGAACTATATATCAGTGCAAGCAGTGACTAAGGAGCTTAAGGAGAGCGGCCCAAGTGGGTCCTTGCATTGTTACATAGAATTGATGTTGAAAAAATACTTTTAGTCGATCAGGTTCAAACTTTAGATCTCCTTTGATCCCTGTAATTAGGGATTTGCTAATTGGTCCAGAGGAAGGCAGACAAAAACCCTATTTACCGTAATTGTTTCATAGACAGGAAAAAAAAATTCTTCCTGACTATAATTCAGGCAATTTGATTACTCCCTGGATCAATACCTGCGAGGAACAGCTTTGATGGGAGAGAATCTTGTCGTGAAGTGCTATGGTTTTGTGGGTTGCCATGGCAACAGTGACAGTTGCAAAGTGAACATTAGAGACTAATTGCTGTTTGGCTCATGAATGGGGGCAGAACATCAAACCTACTTAGTGAGGGAACATGAGGCATTAAAACCATTTCCAGTGCTTGGGACAGAGTCACTTACTAACGGCCATCTTACCCAGATACCGAAGCCGCTTCCTTCCCAGGAATCCCTAGCACCAATACATAGAAACCCGCAGAGGAGAGGACCTAACTGGTGGGATCCCTTCATTGGCCGATCCAGCTGGTCCCTTCTCTTGAACTAAACAGCGGGATCCATTCATTGGCCGATCCAGCTGGTCCCTTCTCTTGAACTAAACAGCGGGATCTATTCATTGGCCGATCCAGCTGGTCCAGTCTCTAGACCTAAACAGTGGGATCCAATCTTTTGCTGATCCAGCTGGTGCCTCCTCTTGACAATACTCCTTTTTCTCTATTTATCCAACACAACCCTGAATGCCATATCACGTATAATAGTTGTCCAGCTGCGCGACGTTGTCACGCTTTGCGAGGTGCGTAGGACTTAGGCGCTGAGGGCGCAGGCACTCATCGCTTGCGAGCCTCGCAAAGCGAGGCAAGCCGTTAACGCGTAGGACTTAGCCGATGAGCGCCAAAGGCGTCATCGCTGAGAGCATCGCAAAGCGAAGCGAGCCGTTAAACCATAGCACTTAATTGATGATCACCGAATGCGGTCATCGCTGCGAGGCGAGCCGTTAACGCACTACATCGCACAGGACTTAGCTGAAAACACTTCATAAACACAGGATCGCCATGACGTGCAGGCGGTTCACAACTTAGAAAAAAGATTAGCAGCCGAACGAAGAAAAGCAAAAAAACTGAAAAACACACTAAATACACCCAAAAAAATTACAAAAACATCACAGACAGCACGGGGCAACAGCCAGGACATCTTGGAGTGAGGTGGAACGCAAATTTAACTTGATTTATACTATTTTCGCCACTCGAAAATCGCCAAAGCGAAGAAAAAAATGGCCGTTGAAAAAAATGAAAATGAGGCTACACGACCCCGGACTGCGCAAAACACTGCCAAACGCGTACCACTTTACACATCACACTATAACATACAAAATCCATTCATTACACTTTATAAGCAGGGCACCAACAATGTATATTCTATGCAGATGGAAAATACAAACAGATTGTAAGCTCTTCAGCCTATTGCTCGCTGCATATATCAATTATAAATAATTAAAGTATATTAATTGATTTAACAAATCATTCATTATTACTTAACTACATATACATAGAAATATATATCTCTCAGAGGACCAAACGTACACCACAGGAGAGGCTCGCAATGAGCGCCGAAGGTCCTCACAGTCTAAAACAGTTTAAATTATGTGTCAAACAGCGTTCCCATGGCTTGAAATTTTATTGCCCTGTCATTTTTGACGGGCAAGCCGCTAGTTATTATTGTATTATCTATAATGACAAATACTGAGGTTGTCCCAACCCATGAGATCCTTATTTTTTGTGATAAATCGGCCCACACTGGTGGCTATGGGAGGTTAGATGTCTGAGGTTGTGATTCACCTAATAGGCAGGTGGGCTGACAATCCCCCCGTGACAACATGATGATACATTTGATGACAATTTTCTAAAATAATAACAAACAATAGAGGTGTTCGGGCAGAGAACGAACTATCCTTCTATGGATATGGTCACCCACCCGGCTGAGGTCTTGGACCCAGCAATTCATCCTTGAACAGGAGAAACAAACCCTTGAAGTACATTTCTCCCTAAGGCAGAGTGAGCAAGGGGTCCATATCTACATCTAAGGTTTACAGTTTCTCCTGTTCAGAGTAGAATTGCTGAGATCCAAGATCTCTTCAGATGGTGACTGTAGCCGTGAAATTAAAACACGTTTGCTTCTGGGGAGGAAAGTTATGGCAAGTCTGGACAAGCTAGTAACAATGTATCAACATAGGACCGCATAGTTAGATCTCTGATATTCCTAGTAGTAACATACGGATGTGAGAGCTGGACCATAAAGGAATCTGAGCGCTGTAGTCCCTTGGACTTTGAGAAGATCCAATAGATCAGTACTACAGAAAATTAACTGTTCGCTGGAAGGTTTGATCATGAGGCTCACATATTTTTTGTCCGTATCGTGAGTAGACAGGATAACCTAGAGAAGATTGAAGGCACACAACGAAAGGAAGAGCAGAAGAAAGAAGAGGTAATTGAAGCATTAAACATGAGCTTGAGGGATCTCAGAGGGGCATCAGCTGACAGATGCACCTGGTGTGCTGTGATCAACAGGGTCACGGAGAGCGGGACACAACTGAACAACTAAGCAACAACAAAAGGATGTAAGGGTGATTTTGAATAGAAGTGTTAGATAATTGAGCTTGCATGTAAGTTAAGCACAAATGATCTATATGGCTCCCCCCTCTGTAATTCTCCATATTAAGTATTCTGTACGGAAGATAAGCATGTCTAGTCGGTATAAATATGTGCAATGATACATACGTTAATATTTAAATGTAAGAGTTATTAAATGACCATAAATAAGAAGTGTTAGTTAATGTGAGATACTGTACATATAATTTACAATAATAAAAATACCCAACTCCCAATTATTGCTCATGTTAAGATGATAAAATATGATATTTTTTGTGTTCCATATAGTTATATTTTTGTTGTTATCTGTTGTCGCTCCTTGGATACAGTCGGGTGTTTCCCACCAGAGTCGTCGCCTTGAGATTATCCGGAAAAGAGAATTTGTTATCGGATTGTCATTACATGGATTTCCCAGAATATTATCTATTGAAATAAACCCCACGGCCCACAAGCCCCTGGGATCTGTGATAATCTGCCCACCACTGGTGGGAGGGGGCAGGGTGTGGTGGGGGGTTCTGTAGATGTTTGGTAGTGGTCCAAATAGACCGGCGGGCTGTGATGTTTATTTCCTATGGGAAAGTCTAGCAGATGCCTGCCCCTACAGTGCTTAGTGAATCTACCCCAAAGTCGCTCTTCAAAAGGGATTGAATCATTTAAAAATGCAGATGCTTAAAGGGCCAGTGCTTTCAAAAGAGCGTGGTTATATACACTGAACAGGATTTTCTTCCATGGAAAATAAATAATATTAATTAGAAAATGATGGCTAAAAAAATGAAAAAAATATATATACAAGTATATGTAATCTAAGTTTGTCACTGAGCGGCCCAGAAAGTTTGTAAAAGCTGTTTTTTTAATAGAAAATTAAGAGCTCTCCATTTCTCATTTTTATACAAAGCTCACCGCACACGCATGTACATGTCACTGCATATATTAGTGTGTCCCTCATTAAAAGACCACAGCGGTTCAAGAAAAACAGCACATCTTTATGAAGTATATAACAGAATATCATTAGGAGCAATGTAAGATATGAGCATCAAATTATTACTATATGTTAATATATGGAAACTTCCATATTGTCTCGTTTCAACACTTCCTTATAGCTGGATCTTGAGTGTGTGTTTAAATAATCAAAGGAGGGCGGTAAAGGAAGAGGGAAGGAGGGATTTGTCATAGAATTCAATTTAAACAAATTTGACACCTACCACTTTCTGCTGCATATATTCATAAACAGGTTGCTTGCAGTAATACATTCAAACCCTGCTCCTGCTGAAATATAAATGCACCTCTTACACATGCAAACGTCACCAAAGTAGTATGGATGTCTCCAGAGACCAACAGAAAGATTTAAATGTATTTGTTACCTCATTAATAACATTTTTCACAAATAGATATCAAATACACATGATTGTTGTGGTAAACTACCTCCCTACATAATCTACTACACAAGGAACCGGCCCCACGCTGATGAGAGGCAGTAACCTTGAAACAGCTGTCTGTGGGTAGGTTTCCTGGCTTGTGCATAATCTATACTGAGCTTTGCTTAAAACTGTGTAATACCGCAGACATATGCTTAAAGGTATCCAATGGTATTGGATTACAAGAGTGAAGCCTTTGTGTGCACATTTGCATGTCCCTGCCCAGGTTCCCAGAATGCAGTGCAATAACTGTATATCTCGGAATCCTTAGTAGGAAATACGTTTTTTTAACTTGTTTTAGACGTTCAAATGTGAGTACAAATGTACTATTTATTTACTCTATACGTACACATATATATACACACACATATAATAATTTTATATTGTGGGCCATTAACACATCACATGGTCACAGATCTTATCTAATCTAAGCTTCCCAGAACATCAAAGAAAACTCTGGTAAAATGAAAATGTTATTTTTTTTTCCGAGTCGCTGAATTATGGCTTTTCACAGGAAATCCTTCCAGGCTGCATGGACATTTTGGGAGCTGTTTCTTTAAGCTCTGACCTTATCTCTGATTGTCCTCCCTATTATAGGAAGCTGAGCCATATACATGTAGGAAGAGGTGATGAACTCTCCGACCAATGTGTATTATCTGTGCTGTTTATTCGCTGGGTGGAGACTTTTTTTTCTCCAATTATGATAAATGTAGGAAGATTTTAGGGAACGTCCTGCCATTTATTACATTTCTTTACTTTTTTTAATGTGACTTCATAGCAGATATTTATATCCTATTTCTTTTTTGCATAAAATGCCCAGTTCTGGATAAACTGATTTGGATATGTGATACGTGCACAAATACTTATATATGAGTTAAAGGACTAATGTAGTTTGGGAAAAACTTTACATCTTTGTGATAAATAAATAAATAGTACATTTGAAAAAATAAGTTAAAAAGGTATTTATGCTGAGAATTCCGAGAAATACAGTCACTGCACTGCACTCTGGGGAACTGGGCGGAGACATGCAAATGAGACCACAAAGTAATATGCAACAGATAACAGCATTACAAGGTATGAGTCACAGACATCTTTTTTGGGACCTCATGGACCGTAACACACCAGGCACATTTTTATGCCTATGGTCATGCTGACATGGTTTTCATTGTAGATATACTGGAGTGGGTTGCCAGTTCCTTCTCCAGTGGACCACAGCATACAGCTCCTGGTATTCCTAGGTGGTTTCCCATCCAAGTACTGACCAGGTCCAACCCTGCTTGTCTTCAGGGTGGTGTGACCTCTTGGTTCCCTGACTGGAATCGAACCCAGGTCGCAGCAGTAAAAACAGCAAATCCTAACCACTGGACCACCAGGGAACCCTTTAGAGGTGCTGTAATACAGCCGTATTTTGAAACTCAGAATAATCACTGTGAAGTATCACATAATAAAATATAATTACATTTAGTAACAGTTTTAGATAAAATAAGTTACATTTATATGTACATATTTCAAATAATTTCTCTGGGAAATTTGATGAATCTATTGGGTACATACACATGTGGGTTAATTGTGTACTCTGGTTATTTACTGTGTTCCAAAATATTAAAATATAACTTTTATTATATATATAAAAAAATAACAGAATAGAAAAATGAAATACAATGCCCCAAAATAAAACTGAATTACTATTGGAAGAACAACAACAGTAAAAAGAAATATAATTACAGACGGATATTCTAAAAAATTAAGTGAAAGTTACAAAGTAATTGAAGATAAAAAACTTTTAGTCTATTAAGTTCTAAAATTGTAAATCTCCTTGTAGTGTGTGACTAGTGAGATAAAACCGGGGAGGCCAAGAAACACAACATGGCCAGTTGTCCCATATAGTTATATATAATTGAGATGGAATGTTAGGATCTATCCTGTTATGGCGTTGGCACTGCCGATATGTGAGAGAAGTTGTAAGCTTATAATGTTAGCCAAACCCTTGAACTAACCCTCACCCTCACCCGTACCCCAACCCTAACCCTCACCCTAACCCCCAACCCTAATCCTCACCCTAACCCCAACCCTAACCCCAACACTAACCTAACCCTCACCCTAACCCCAACACTAACCCAACCCTCACCCTAACCCCAACCCTAACCTTCACACTAACCCCAACCCTAACCCTAACCCCAACCCTAACGCCAACCCTAACCCTCCCACTATACCCAACCCTAACCCTCACCCTAACTCCAAACCCAATCCTAACCCTCACACTAACCCCAGTTTACCTAAGCCTTGACTCTATGATATGGCACCCGAATATCGGCAGAACCATCTAGCGGATGCTCACCGCCACTGTTGCTGCCTTGTGTTGTGCCAGCATGCGCCGGCATAACGGGATAGGACCGAATGTTATCTATTTTAAGCATAAATTATCAGAAAAGATCCTCCCTCTGCTGGAGTTTCTTAGGCCATTTTTTAAATCTTAAGTCGTAAGAAAGAAGAGCAAGCCCAGGTGGGATATCATACTGCTCACGTAGACTTTAGTATAAAAGTTTCTAACTGGTGATACTTCTCATGCTTATCATCTCCAATCTGAGAGGGAAATAATGCCTGGTGGTTCAGTGGTTAGGATTTGGTGCTGTCACTCCTGCGACCTGGGTTCAATTCCAGTCAGGGAACAAAAGGTCACACCACCCTGAAGACAAGCAGGGTCTGGTCAGTACTTGGATGGGAGACTACCTAGGAATACCAGGAGCTTTATGCTGTCGCTCACTGGTGAAGGAACTGACAATCCACTACAGTATCTCCACCATGAAAACCGAGTAAATCCGCATGGTGTATTGAGGTCACTGAGCGTCGGACATGACTGATGCCAACACAGTGTAATGCCTGTTATCTCCAATAAACAGATTTCTTCAATAATGGAGTTTCAAAAATTCTTTAGACTCATCTGAGAAGTGACTTTCCTTGTAACAAACACAACACTTCAGAGGCCTAACACTTCCATGCCTGAGACTACACTGGCCTGTCTGAGCCTCATCAAGCTGCATTATGTAGCTCTCTAATTAAAGCAAGCACAGGCCTAATTAGTTCATTATTTGGCAACAAAGGTGACACATGATAGAGGGTTGTCCCCTTTACTGACCCGTCCCTCTGCACTAACTACCTCTTTACGGTGGTCTGTACATAACATGGTCCTGTATGCATTATCTTATATAGAGGGAAGGACTTTATTTACATGTGTAACTTGAACCTTTGCTGTGTCCCTTGTGCTAAACTCGTTTATATACTGGTATATTATAGTACTTACATTATGTATCAATTAAAGGGACATGGCAGGTTCCTGGGTGTTATCATACCCCTGGGTCAGTGGCGGAGGGCCCTGGTGGTTACTAACAGCCCTATAAAACTCCCGCAACGTGTTACACCGCAGCTCGTAATGTAGCTCATAAGACTTACTGCTATTAAATGAGCCCAGTAAAGTAAGCCGCTGCTGATCTGCGGGTTTGGAGCAAAAAAATGCCTACGGGAGGTGGAACGTGGAACTTCGCGGCCGCAAATCCTTTGTTCTCTCAAGCCCGTAACCGCTACAATTCCAATCAAGCTATTAAATTGCAACGATTTCATTTGCGTTCAACCCGTAATTCGCAAATGTAGCCCAAAGGCCAATGAGTGGTAGAGAGGACCCGCAAGGGGGTAAAAGTCCAATTCGTAGCACTGTAAATGCAAATAACAACACACTACTGTACTTTTATAACAGGGAAAGTGATGTTAGGTCTTAGAATTAATAGCACAACATTCTCAAGCCCGCAAATCGGCCATGAAACATACTTTATTTCAAGTTTAATTTTTGTGTTATATCGATCCCGACAATCAATGTGTTAATACATATAATGGAACTCGCATGTGATAGAATATCATATTTACCGCTTTATCAGTATTGCATTATATCTGGAGTGTGGGTCCGATCGTAACTCGTAATTGAAACTTGTAAGACTTTGAAATCCAACCTCCATGTCTGACGATCTCTGTTTCCATTGGCTCCAACTAAACTCGGAACTACGGGTTTGACTAATTGATCACGTTCAAGGCTGCGCATCCAACGAGCGAAAAATGGTTTACAGGTTTGCGTCTCAAGCCCATAACTCGCAGCCTGTTCGAATTTAATACCTCCGTAACTCGGCCAAATGTCAAACCTACAGCCGTTGCGGGTCTCACGTTGTGCATACGGGCTTGGAATTTTATGTGGCTCTAGGTACATAATTCCCTGTCTACCTATTTACTGACATGTACTTTATTTTATTAAGAGGTGCCTATAAACTCTGATTATACTGCCTAAAATACAAATAATCCCTGCTTGGGTCTGTCCTCTACAGCTCACGAAGACACAGACTCTGCTGTACTTGCTGTGCAGTGTCTCATATTATATTATTGTTAAAATCCAGGAACTTTCTGAGTTCTTCCTTAGTCCTCTCTTTATTTTTCCTGAGAAATAAGAAAAGATTTGTTTTGATTTTGGGAATGGAAAAGGCCATGGAGGGGAAGTAGGAAGCGCAGAGCCCCTTCCTGGACGCCCACCCCCATGATCTCTTGTATGAGCGGCTAGTATCCTGGGCTAGAGGTGGCCCGGCAGCCCTGTGCCAGTTAGTTATTTTAATCTTTATATTGAAGTCCTTGTCTCCGTTTTATTTCCTTCCTGACTGTGAGACCCCTGAAAATGGAACATAGATAGTGATTACGGATATGCCCATCTAATCTGACCATTCTATCTACCTAATGGTGGAATTGTACATTTATTAAACGGGCATGGCAGGTTCCTGGGTTTTACTAGGTATATAATGTCCCTGGGCATCTACTGTTATGTTATATTTTATTAAGAAGGGCTTCTAAACTCTAAGTAGTCCCTGTATGGGTCTGCCCTCTGCTTGTGAAGATACAGAGTCTATAGTACTGGTTGTGCTGTGTCTCATACTAACCAATCAGTGACCATCTCTCAAAATCATTTTGCTTGAGAGAGGTCACTGACAGGCTAATTTGAAACACTGCCCTTTAGAGTCTGTGTCTTCATGAGCTGCAGAGAACAGACGCAAACAGTGCAATTTGTATGATTTTAGTGAGAAAAAAAGCAGTTTTTAAGCACCTCTTAACAAAATAAAGTACATATATATATTATATTCCTAGTGAAACCCGGAAACTGATTTACTTTATTTTATTAAGAAGCCTTATAAGCTCTGTTGTACTGCCTAAAATCAAACAAATAGTCCCCGTATGGGTCTGCCCTCTGCAGTGTGTTCAGCCTATCAGGGACCATGTCTCAGTAGAATGTTGCTGATCAATAGTCACTGATTGGTTAGTATGAGACACAGAACAACAAGGATAGTAGAGTGTGTGTATTCATGAGCTGCAGAAGGCAGACCCACACAGGGACTATTTGTTTGATTGTAGGCAGTAAAAACAGAGCGTATAAGCAGTTCTTAATAAAATAAAGGACATAGAAGCAAATACATACACAGGGATATTATATACCTAGTAACACCCGGGAGCCCTCCCTATCCCTTTAAGTCTCCCCCCCTCCCTTCCCCCGGTGCGGCTTCTTGATCATATCACATTCACCAAAAACCATAAATCCCATTTATATGATGTTTGCTGCCGAGATATTCGCTGTTTACACATCAGGTTTATGAGATTCTGACTCAATATAATTTTATTTATACAACTTCTTATTTAACAGCTTTCCTTGTGAGTCACACAACATTCCCTCTAAGGAAATACCTTAGTTTAGCCTAAGTCCAAATATGCTTTAAAGATGCAGAAATACATCTGTTATCTTGGCTAAAAAATAGTAGGAAGAAGAGATCCTGCAAATGGGATACAGTGATCAGAAGGTGAGTGTGGAGTGTGGGGGGTGGGGTGTTACTAAAAGACAAGGATGGATGCAGATCTGGTGAGGAATATAGAGGAATTGGGATTCAGAGTTTAGGCTGACAATATAGGCTCAGTGGCGGAGCTACAGTTGGTGCAGCAGGTGCAAAGCACAGGGGCCCACAACAGGATAGAAGATTGCAGCACACCAGGTACATCTGTCCGCCACTTCTCCTCTGAGCACCATCAATTGCACTGGGGGGGGGGGGGGGGGGGGGTTCTCACTAGGGTTTCTCTTTTTGCTTACTCTTGATCAATAACAATTAATCCGCATATTACAGATCAGAGGGGTCTAATAAGGTTGAACTCGATGGACTACTATGTAATCTCATGTTCATTACTTCAATGACCTCCTCAGCGGGGGGTTTGAGAGAGGGAAGTATATTTAAAATAAGAATAAAGCAAGATAAAGAGGCTATGATTTGACGTTGAAGTTTGGAATATGTAGGACTAAAGTGAGAAAATACTACGTACAGTTATGCTCAAAAGTTTGCAAACCCTGGCAGAAATTGTGAAATTTGGGCATTTATTGAAGGATAGTGATCATATAAGGCCATTTATTATCACATAGTTGTTTGGCTCCTTTTTAAATCATAATGAGAACAGAAATCACCCAAATGGCCCTGATCAAAAGTTTACATACCCTTGAATGTTTGTCCTTGTTACAGACACACACAGGTTAAAATGGCAATTAAAGGTTAATTTCCCACACCTGTGGCTTTTTAAATTGCAATTAGAGTCTGTGTTTAAATAGTCAATGAGTTTGTTAGCGCTCACATGGATGCACTGAGCAGGCTAGATACTGAGCCATGGGGAGCAGAAAATAACTATCAAAAGACCTGTGTAACAAGGTAACTGAACGTCATAAAGATGGAAAAGGATATAAAAAGATATCAAAAGACTTGAAAATGCCGGTCAGTACTGTTCAACCACTTATTAAGAAATGGAAAATTCGGGATCTCTTGTTACCAAGCCAAGGTCAGGTAGACCAAAAAAGATTTCAGCCACAACTGCCAGAAGAATTGTTCGTACTTCAGAGAAAAAAACACAGGTAACCTCAGGAGAAATACGGGCTGCTCTGGTGTGGTTGTTTCAAGGAGCACAATACGACGATACTTGAACAAAAATGAGCTGCATGGTCATGATGCCAGAAAGAAGCCTTTACTGCGCCAATGCCACAAAAAAGCCCATTCACGATCCGCCTGACAACACCTTGACACGCCTCACAGCTTCTGGCACACTGTAATTTGGAGTGACGAGACCAAAATAGAGCTTTATCATCACAACCATAAGTGCTATGTTTGGAGAGGGGTCAGCAAGGCCTATAGTGAAAAGAATACTATTCCCACTGTGAAGCATGGTGGGGGCTCACTGATGTGTTGGGGGGTGAGCTCTAACGGCACGGGGAATCTTGTGACAATTGATGGTAAGATGAACGCAGCATGTTATCAGAAAATACTGGCAGACAATTTGCATTCTTCTGCACGAAGGCTGCGCATGGGACGCTCTTGGACTTTCCAGCATGACAATGACCCTAAGCACAAGGCCAAGTTGACCCTCCAGTGGTTACAGCAGAAAAAGGTGAAGGTTGTGGAGTGGCCATCACAGTCTCCTGACCTTAATATCATCGAGCCACTCTGGGGAGATCTCAAATGTGCAGTTCATGCAAGACGACCAAAGACTTTGTATGACCTGGAGGCATTTTGCCAAGACGAATGGGCAGCTATACCACCTGCCAGAATTAGGGGCCTCATAGACAATTATTACACAAGACTGCATGCTATCATTGATGCTAAAGGGGGCAATACACAGTATTACAAACTAAGGCATGCAAACTTTTGAACATGAACAGGGTCATTTCATTTGTTTCTTTGTTGCCATGTTTTGTTTTATGATTGTGCCATTCTGTTATATCCTACAGTTGAATATGAATCCCATAAGAAATAAAAGAAATGTGTTTTGCTGCTCACTCATGTTTTCTTTAAGTAGTGTGTGTATATATTACCAATTCACCAAGGGTATGCAAACTTTTGAGCACAACTGTATCTCTACTTTTACTCACTGAAATCTTCCAAATAGTCCCTACAAAGCTCCACTCCTAGCAGCTCATGCACACAGTTTGATTGGTTAGTAGACATTGAGCCTCATTCAAATGAGCAATTGTATTTGCTATTCAATTGGCGTCTTTTTGCGGGCTCAGATCGTCTTACAAGTTACGAGCTTGAAAACTCAGCAATGGTTGAACCCGTAACTTTTTCATTTTTTTGAGTTGCAAGTTTTAAATCGGATCATACGGGACGACCTTCTGTTCCATTTCATTTGGTGTACTCTATTACATTTTGGGTTGTATTCCCTAATTTTTGGTAATTATATTGATGTGTAACCTCCATATTTTACTGACGTAATGATGGCAAACTCATTTTCTGTTGGCTATTTCGAAATCGTTGGTTACGGCTTGCTTAATTGATCATGTTCCCACCCTGAACTTCTACGTACAAGTGCATGGTTTACGGAGTTGGCTCTGGGCCAGTAACTTGCGGGCTTGTTCGATTGAATTGCACCGGAATTGTAGCAGCCGGGCGAGCCCGCAGCACGCCCGCAGACATACGGCCTGTATACCGTGAGATGCGGGCTTGCAATTGAATCGGGCTCCTAGTACTTTTAATAATAAAAATAGGGAACCTTCCATATCCCTTTAAGTATATCTGCTATGGGTTCCCTAGTGGTTAGGATTTGGTGCTTTCACCGCTGCAACCTGGGTTTGATTCCAGTCAAGGAACCAAGAGGTCACACCACCCTAAAGCCAGTCAGGGTTGGGCCTGGTCAGTACTTGGACAGGAAACCACCAAGAAATACCAGGAGCTGTATGTTGTGGGCCCCTGGAGAAGGAACTGGCAGCCCACTCCAGTATCCCTTCCATGAATACCAAGTGGATCAGCATGGTGTGTTGTGGTCCATGAGGTCTTGGAGAGTCGGACAAGACTGAATGACGCAGAACACGCATATCTGGTATAAACATAAGGCTTTCTGGAGATTTAATTAAACCAAGTATTTAGGTAGATATACTGGGCAAGCTAGATGGGCCATTTTAGTTCTTATCTGCTACAAATCTATATCTCTATGTTTCTATGGAAGTTCCGGGGCTATAACCTTATCTACAAAGGATTGTAATCAGTCCATTAATGTATCATCACTACTAACATTATTTCCAGGAATAAAAATGATATTTATAAATTAAATTATAATATAAATTATAATAAAATATCAGATAATTATTATAAAATATTAAATTATAATAAAATATATTGAATTATATGTGTTACGCCAAGGTCGATATAATGGGCATGACATATGGACCTTCTAAATGTGTGTATGTAGTTTGCTTATTAGATTAATTGGGCACATAGTTACAAGTCACCATTATAGTGTTAAACACAGAGTATAATATGTAACAGGCCGATCTAATCCAGGGATCAGTCCTGGAGACACCGGACCCCGATCATGTGTCCGGGGGATTACATGCCCCTCATTGTGCAGGACATAATGTCGCTATGTATCAGTTCCCATGCCGTCATTAGGTATCTGACCTGGGGGGCTCTTTCTATATCACTTCTTTACATCAAAGGTAGATACAATGTATCTGATGGTAAAACGAGAAGCCGTTGAGGCTGGATATACGTCATGAGGAAGGTGAGAAAATGTGAGAGCGCAGATATAAGATATATATAAGAGTCCCCGAGCGGCAATAAAACATCTCGAGACGCCTCTTGAAAAGATCTTGTGAATATCGCGGCAAACACCACGCTTTAGTCAGACAGCAGTCTCTCTACGTGTTTTAGTGACGCCATCATGGCCGCACCTCATCTCACAGTATAATATAATAAGGTAAACACCAATCAGCTTATATCTGTGACCATAGAAACATTCATGTAATTACAGATAAGGTTAGATAAAAATGTTCTGAGCAGTCAGGTTGTGGAACTCACTACCAAAAGAGGTTGTGACTTACATATCAGGCGCCCCTAGGCACAGCAGCTTCCCCCTTCTTGTAACTCTCTAGTTCTAAGCGTTCGTCCCCCTGGTGGCAAGTCTGTGAACTGCAGTAATTCCTTTTTTATGCCAAGGAACATTTTGAAGTGTGATATGGCGGCTGCCTAGTTGTCCTAATAAGAATTCTGGCCGTGGTTGTGATAACTGATAACTTTAAAAAGTTGTTGGATATATTTTTGAATAAAAGAGCATACAATGTTATATCAGTTAAGTAGAATCGTTAGGATAATAATCCCAGGGATAAACCGATTTTTGGGATAGATGAGGATTCCCCCCCCCCCCCTCCAGGAGACTATTTGCAAGGTTTCAGTGGGGTTTTGTTTGCTTTATTCATGATACAAATATCAGATGAGACCTAAAAAAGATTGAACATGATGGACCAATATTCCCTTTTCCAACCTCAGTTACTATGTTATGATAAAAACCAATAGGCCCATCTAGTACACCCATTCTATTTACTTAAAGCTTATATAAACCATTCCTGAATTTTACAACTGCATTTTTTTATAGACTAAATCCTTATTGCTTTTCCCGGGCATGCTTGAATTCTTTTACTGTATTTGCCTCTTCTGCAGGGACCCTGTTCTGTACTAACTTCAAATCATGACCTCTTGTTCTTGCTCCTCTTTTTCTGATAAACACTTTCCTTTAATTGTTATTTAATCCTTATATCTGTTCCTACTGGCAGATGATTGGCAATAATTTAAACATACCCTGTTGTTTTCAGTGTAAAGTCATATGAAAATGAAAAAGTGCACAGACCCTAAGTAGTAACGAGGTCCATAAATTACCCATTTGGGTCTGACAATGCTGAGTCATTTCTTAGCTGTATACTGAAGATTAAGAATGTTCATGGGTTAATTAGCCATTATAGAGATATCAGTGGCTGCATCAAAAAGGTTGAATGACAGGTAAAAAACAATGTAAGTTCAATGTAAGTTTAACTCGATGGAATATTTTGATGCTTTATAAAGAATGAATAATAATAATGTAGGAAAATATAATTTTCTTAATAACATTAAATTAGAAAACTACTTCTTATTACCTACAAGTTTAATTTACACCATATTTGAAACTTTGTTGTTGTTGTTTAATTATTCAGTCGTGTCCGACTCTCTGTAACCCTATGGACCCACCAAATATATATAGTCACAACAGGCCTTACAGCACTCTCTTATTACATGGGTATATTATCCCGGCTCCCCTTCATGTGACCTCAGCACTGAGAGTGAATTAACACAATGATCAGAATAAATATTATTGGTGTCTCCATATATTACTTAGTGTTTTCTTAATGTCGGCCCGTGTGCGCCGGCTCTGACGTGGGATGTTCTATTATTTTTAAGACAGAGCCCAGGAGTTATGGCCGGGATTTAACACGGATATTACAAAACACATATATCAAGTCCGGGGACGCTGCACGTGTAGGACACGTGAGCAGAATTAAAACGCCAGTCTTGATCGCATCTTCCTGGTGTCTTAGAAGAAGTATACACGAGTCTGAGATTAATAGTGACTTTAATTCAATGCGGCCTCGTACACGTTAGAACAAAAAAAATCCTTTTATATAAAAAGTTTCATTTGGTTGTTTTCTGTAAAGGCATATCGAAGTTTCCTGGATTATGAATGCATCTGATATAATAGAATTAGTAGTGTATACAAACATTTTTTGCATGAAAAAATACTAAAATAAAAATTTACAAAATCACCCTGATATTTTTTTTCAGTTTGTGAGCTGCAGCTTTTGTTAGTTGACACCCCTGAAAATCTCTGCTAAGATTAGTATAAAATTCATAATGCATCTTGGCCAATCAGGAGAAAGCAGAGGTTAGTTGATACATTTGTATCATACTCTGGGGTTCCTGTGTTGCAAAGCAGCCTGGGATATGTAGTCTCTCTGTCTCTCTCTCTCTCATTGTGCTCTGACTCAGCTGTGAGCTCAGACCCCACCCAACCATGTGATTCCACCCTGGAGCATTACTTCCTGTGATCTCTAACAGAAAGGTCAAAATCTGTACCTGGCTGTATTTCCTCTGAGTACTTGGTTATGTATGCTACCTGTGGGTGTGCAAAACTGGATTTTACTCTCCTGTCTATAACTTTTTAGGTACACTGAACTTTTCTATATAACAGATATTTTTCTGATAATCACTGCCTGTTGTTTACCAAACATTTGAAACCCAGGAAACTTATATATACCTTTAATTTAGTATTCCTCATTGTCATTTTATTCTCTACTGCAGCCTGCCGTCTTGCACATGTGTGAGCTGCAACTGGTGTGCAAGATAGCAGCCTTCATGAGACCAAACAGGGAGAAATTAGGAAGTTACGAAACTGGTTACTATGGTTCTCTTAAAAAAGCTAGTGTATACTTTATATGGATATTAATTTATATGGATATTATTCTGGATCACTATATTATTGTGGTGAAGGGGCTTGTGTGCCTCAATGAAGCCGTGAGCTATATCATCTATGGTTACCCAAGATGGGCAGGTCATAGCAGAGAGGTCAAACAAATTGCATTCCCCTGGAGAAGGAATTGGCAACCCACTCCAGTATCTTTGCCAATAAAACCTTATGGATTATGTGGTCAATAAGGTCACGGACAGTTGGACACAACTGAACACATTATGAAGTAGCCATGTCCAATAATCAGAGCCAATGGTGGAGCTAGTGAATGGAGAGCCCCGGTGCAAGACCATTTGGGGCTCCCTTGGAACTTCCCTATCCCCCCTTGGGGTCAATAAACAAAGCCAAAACATATATGTAGATGATCATATCACCCCTATAATGATCAAATAACCCTTCTATAAAGTAATTATCTGCCATCCACACCTAATAAAGACTCCTCATTTATTGTCCATAGTAGAGGGCCCCTATTTTGTTTTGGGCCCTAGTGCTATGCATCGACTGCAGTAGCAGTAGCTCTGCCACATTTTACTTTGGCCAATAAAAATGTTATCACTTTATACTACAATACTCTGATTATTCTTATGAATATTACATTGAGGCGGATCAAAATAATTTATTAAACTTAGTTAAAACATTTATATTTATAAATAAAATCTATATATATCAAGATTATTATTATTATTATTATTATTATTAATAATAATAATAATAAATATAATAATAATAAAAATAATAAATATTCTTTTTTATTGCATTTAACTGTCATAAAGTCTTGTTTTCCAAAGGAATATACAATAATTATTTCCCCTTTGTAGATCTCATGATAAGTAATCCCCGTAGTACATGACACATGTATACTGAGTGCACACGGCCGTCCCTTTGCTGTGTTCCATGTATACAGCCTGATTGCTCCTCCGAGTTTACATCAGACCCGTCCTCTCCTTCTAGGGAAGTTTCTGCTCAGGGTGTTTAAGTTAAATGACTTGTAGCTCGTCTGAAGCTCTGGGGGGCAGGAATATTACAGAGGAAGTTATTGCTTCACAAATGAAACACAAGTGTTGGATAAAATCATCATAAAACATTTATTGCTGAAAACAATCCCCCCCCCCCCACCCCCCCCGTGTATCCCGATTCCTCGTCAGGACGGGGCTTCCATAACACAGAATAATTATGTGACTAGCCGTGAAAATATATTATTTAATATTTAAGAGAACTTCCAGGAAAGTTACACAGTCAGGAAATATTATGTAAAATGATTGTGTTCTTTACTCATCATGAGGCTGAAGCTCAAATATTTTGGCCATATCATAAAAAGATAGTATTCCGTAGAAAAAGACTGAAGCCACACGAGAGGCGGAGATGGATAGATGAGGTAATGGAATCAATGAGCATGAGCTTGAGGGAGCTCAGAGGTGCAGTGGCTGACAAATTTGCATGGCATACTGTGGTCTATAGGGTCACAGAGATCTGGATACGACTGAAAGACCAAATAACAACTTTATTTCATTCTTTATCAAGCCAAACTTTTTGGATAGATAAAATGGGTAAACTAAAATAACCTATTGTTTCTATTTTTATTCCATGTTTCTACAATGCAGAAGGGACTCTGAGACTGCATACTGGATCAATGCTAAGCAACTGCAACGTACATCCGTTGGGTCCTACAACATCCCATTGTTGATTACATGTCACTGTATACATGTTTGTAGTTGTTTATTCATTCAGTTGTGTCTAATTCTCTGTGACCCTATGGACCACAGCAAACCATGCACATCTGTCAGCCACTGCCCCTCTGAGCTTCATAAAGCTCATGTTCATTGCTTCAATGACCTCATCTATCCGTCTCTTCTGCCGTCCTCTTCTTTGTGTGCCGTCACTCTTTCCCAGCATCAGAGTCTTCTCTATGGAATCTTGTCTTTTCATGATATGGCCCAAATATTTGAGCTTTAGCCTCATGATCAACCCTTCCACTGAACAGTTTGGCTTAATTTGCTGAAGTATTGATTTATTGGATCTTCTTGCAGTCTAAGGGACTCTAAGCAGTCTTCTCCAACACCACAATTCAAAGGCATCAATTCTACAGCTCTCAGCCTTCTTTATGGTCCAGCTCTCACATCCATATGTTACTACTGGGAACACCATAAATCTAACTATGTGGACCTTGGTTGATACTGTATCATGTGCCACTTCTTTTAAAGTTTTGTGTCATGTCCCAAAAGTAAATTCTCCATTATTCTATGCTGTTATTTGATGTGAGAGGAAGAGGAACCACAACTTAAACTCTTCATAATATGTATTTATCATTCAAGAGGAGGAGTAGCATACAAAGACACCAATTGCTTCCCTACATACACATTGAAAAGGTTGGTTCTCCTCATCCCCCCAGTTCCTACACTCATGGACAATCACTTCCCCAGAACTGTCACCTCCGTGTTTTTTTCACTTACTAGTATCCTATCTAATACCCTTTTATATTTAATAAATTCACCAATCACTCAGGTTTTTCTACCTACCTAACATTTTTCTCCAATTTCCTTATTCCATTCCATTAGAGATTACTTAATGCTCGGTTACACTAAATTGACAATAACTCCATTTCTTCCAACTATGTCAGATCCTTTATAACCACGTCTCAGCCCTATTTTCCAATAATCCTGATGAAGCAGTAGCGAAACGCGTCATATTTAGGAATCTATATTTTTAAATAAATGCAATTCGGCCAGGTACATAAACATACAATATATTTGGTATTATCATCTTTATATTCATATCACATTGTAATGTATTTAGTATTGATTTGTAAAGTGATATATATTTTCTGTTGATGTGTTCAGTCAGTGACTAATATATGTCATGCACACCCGATTTTTTTTTATTATTTTTTTTTATAGATTTGGTATTATTTTTTGATATTATTATAATTTTTTAAATTATTTTTAACAAATACATTTTTGTTTTCTGCTGATGTGCTCAGTCACGACTAATATACGTTATACACGCCATATTATTTTTTTTTTATTATTTATTTTTATAGATTCTGTTTTTTTTATATTATTATAATTTTACAGTATTGTTAACTTGTTGCAGACTCAATGCTGTTTATTTGATTCAAATCATTCTATTTTTTTATTGAATGATATTAAATTGATTTTATTAATATATTTGATTTGACTTATAAGTGCTTCTTAATTTTTTTATTTATTTTTATTAGATTTATATCTCAGTCCTTCTTTTCTTCGTACCATAACCCAATAAAAACCACAACATCCAAATTATCCCATCCCATGATTACAACCAGTTCTGGAAGTTTATTTCCTATGCTAGGAATTTTTGTATATAAAGTCTAGAGGGACTTTGTCTCTTATTCCTCCCACACATATTATATACTAACTCTAAGTAGATATTAATATTACTGTGTCCTTCTAAGGAGATAGATGTACGGCTGTATATAGTATATCTCTTGTTACAAGTCTCAAACATAGCTCTGACCACTCTGTAATAATAACTGGAGCAGAAAAATGAAAAATATTTGTAGAAATCCATTGAGTAATCCTTATGTCCTGTTCACGTAAACAGAAAAGAAAAGGAGTGATCCCTGTTTGAATTGTAAGAATGTTTAAAGGGAATCTTGGGATATTTTTTCTATATATATACATTTGCAGAGTATTTTTATTTAATGTTTCTTCCTGACTATATTTATCACAGAAATTTAACATTTCAGTTTGTTTTAACAAGTCAATAAAATAGATGCTTGTGTTTTCCCTGTATACTCCCCCACATGCTGCCATCTATCACCTAGTACACTGTTTTGTTTTGTTTTTGAGCTAAGGCCAAGATGTAAATACAGTATAAGGCGTCTTTGCAGTATGAGACACAAGTAGTGTAAAGCTCTTCCTCTGTGACCTTAGTTTAGCCTACACCAGGGACATCCAAACTCGGTCCTGGAGGGCCGCACCCAGGCCTGGATTTGAATATATCCTTTCTGTGCATAGTTGAGTCAATCAGGATGACTGAAGTAGTGATTGACTCACAGCAGAGTTATCATCAAATCCAGGCATGTGTGTGGCCTTCCAAGACTGAGTTTGGACACCCCTGGCCTACACCAACAATGCATTGTGCCCGGTAACACTGAGGAGGAAATACATATTGAATAGACTTAGAACATTTATATAAAATACATGTATTCCCTTTATTTTTAATTTAATTGGTTTAATTTTTGTCATTTTTTATTTTTTTAAATTAGTGTTGCTTCTCTTTTTTAATTGCTTCTCTTTTTTAATGACCGCTTTGATGGGGGAGAATCTTGAAGTGAAGTGCTGTGGTGTTGCTAGTTGCCATGGCAACAATGACAGTTGAAAAGTGAACATTAGCTTTCTGTATGAGACTAAGGGCTGTTTGGCTCATGAGCTCGGAGGAATGGGAGCAGAACATTATCCTCAAGATACCTTAAAACCATTTCCTATTCAGTACTTAGGACAAAGTCACTTACTAACTACCATCTTGCCCAGATCCTGAAGCAGCCTCCTTCCAGGGAATCCCTAGCACCAATACACAGGAACTTGCTGAGGAGACGACCAAACCGGTGGGATCTATTAATTGTCTGGTCTAGCTGGTCCCTCCTCTTGACAGATACAGAATATAAATAGCACAAAAAACACCTACTAATGTGAGAGAAGCACAAACAGTTCTCGATAGGTTTTTTGAGTTACTGGCATCAGAAAATTATTCAAGAAATTTTAAGGGAAGATATATATTGCTCCATGGGGCCCATATCAAGATATAGGATAGTGTCTCCTTCTGTATATTAGCCGTTATGCCATATCTCGACCTCTACTAGGACTTATCTATTCATTGTGATCATCTTAAAATATTGTTTGACTGTGACCAGTATTTATTTTAGGTGGAAACCAAAGTAACTAAGGTTTCTTAACTTATTTTTCGTAACTATTTTTCTGGCACCCAACTTTGAAAAAAATATATTTTCAGGTTTAATTGCTCCTTTCCACTGTTGACTTGAGAATTGCTGAGTTCTCATTTTTGTCTGTTAAGTGTCTATTTTCTGGTAAAAAAAAATCATAATGGAGCACCCATTCCCTTCATCACATATGAATTTGTGTACCCTTTTTCTCGACACACACTATTTATATACAGTCTCAAGAATTACCCAACTTTTTGTTTAACTTAAAGGGACACAACAAAAGTCCCAATTATGGCAGAAATTACTTTTCTTATAAACAAGGATATTTGCAATTGTTTGTTAAAAAATAATCATAATTGGCCTTAAATATTACTTTTCAAGAACCTTTTTGGTCCTTAATATACATTTACAGTGGGTCGGGTGGATAAGCACAGTTTGCGGCATCATAAGAATTTCAGTGGCTTTTTAACACTTATAATCAATTGGGAAATTCGTTCTTTATAAGTAACTTTGTTTAATTTCTATCATAATTTAGATTTTTCTATGTCTCTTTAAGCCTAAATTCCATATTTCTCTTTAACTATATATCTAATTAAAGTTACAAGACAGGATGTGGAATTATTTCCTCTGTTACTGAAAAGGAAGCTGAGGTTTCACTATGAGAATGATTATCTCCTGTTGCAGAATAGAAACTTATTGAACAATAGGAGGTTCTTATGTTTGTATGATTGAGAAATGCGATGTGGTCATTTTAAGGAACATCATTACATTTAGTTTTTTCTTATATTCTTGTATACAGGTTTAATCAGATGAGAATGGGACAGACAATATGTACTAGAAGATGACAAATCTACAGATAGCACATATGACACATGTGACAAGTTCTCAGTCTCCTCTGGGTTTGTGTCCGTGTTTCAGGCCCTTTTGCGGAAGACATAACACAAGAAGATGTAGAAACTTTTCCAAGGTTTACCAAAAATGTGTCCAGTGAAAAAAAATAACAAACAAAACAAATCAAAGAAAATAATATGTCTAGCTTCCACTGAAGCACTACCTTAACTAATAAACAGTTTCCTCACTAACCAGCTCTCATCCAGTTAAACCTGGGTGGAGCAAAATAAACAGTCCAACAGTTTGTTTCAAATCACTGGCCTGTATAGTCTTCATATCTCCAGGTCTCCCCTCTGCTCCAGGCGGTCATAAGTCACAGTCAGCTGTCTCTCCTCTTGACAGATACAGAATATAAATCTGTCAGCCCCTCCCATACTCCAGCAGCAGTCTTAAATCAGGACTGCCCAGGTGCAGCTAATTAAATGAGCATGAAAGTTAACCCTTGCAGTTCTACTTGAGGAAGAGAGCTTTGCAGAGTCTGTGGCTTACATAAACCCCTTGAATAACAATGAAAAAGAGTTCGATAAACAATTAAAAGTGTCCTCTTGAACTCCACTGTTACCACCCAGTAGACCATTGGGTACAGGGCATTTCATAAAGTTGTTTATTGTGTATCAGTAATACAGATAAATGTTTAGATTATCTAAATATTTTGATAAATTGCTTAATAGAGAAGCTGGATCTACTTTGGGAGGGGGGTCTCGGGTAAGAAAGCTGTTTTGTGAAGGGGTCTTGGGGTATGCTTTGTGCAGGATTCTCGGGTAAGGAAACTGTTTTGGGAAGGGGTCTTGGTTGATGTGCTTTTAGCAGGGTTCTTGGGGAGGGAAGCTGTTTTGGGAAGGGGTCTTGGGGGGTATGCTTTGGGCATGGTTCTTGATCAAGGAAACTATTTTGGGATGGGGTCTTGGTGGTATGCTTTGAGCAGGATTCTCGGGTAAGAAAACTGTTTTGGGAAGGGGTCTTGGGTGATTTGCTTTTAGCAGGGTTCTTGGGGAGGGAAACAGTTTTGGGAAGGGATCTTGGGGGGTATGCTTTGGGCAGGGTTCTTGGTTAAGGAAACTGTTTTGGTAAGGGGTCTTGGGTGATTTGCTTTTAGCAGGGTTCCTGGGTAGGGAAACTGTTTTGGTAAGGGGTCTTGTGGGGTAAGAAAATTAAGAGGGGCCAATGACTATGAGAGAGGGTTCTTGCAGGAAAGTAAGCTGCTTTATTAAGTATTTTTTTGCAAGGGGTGCTGTGGATGGGGAGGAAAGTAGCACTGAGTGAGTTGGCAACTTGGGGTCCCATTTTTTTATTTTCTTTTACATTGGTGCCCACTGCCCTCCATTCACCAGCTCCACCACTGCACATTAGCTCCATCCAATTCCAAGGAATAGAGATATCAAATAACTCAGAGGTCGCATAGGGCTGACCCATTACATATTACACGGGCTGGGCGTTGGGCCGTGTGTGCCCTGAGCACAGGAAGTATCTCAGAGTTTGCTAATAGTTTTACAACCTATTTGTAATATTGTTTTATGATTCAATTCCAGTAAATCCAAGTGACAAAACTGAGCTTCTTATAACCTTCTATGAATTGTAATTCTAACCCTACACAGCACAATATACTCCTTCACATGCTCACCCCCCCCCCCTTGTTCTACTCATTTCTGTGAAATCTCCTATTTTGAAATAATGAAAATTGCAAGTCCAGCTTTCCAATCACTTCTTCTTTTAAAAAAAGCAGCTAAACACTGTACCTGACATTAATTAAAAATAATAATTCATGAAATATGTATTTTTCTAAATTTTGCACAGAGTTATTATTAGTGGCAAATCAAATTTGAGGCAATGAAGTCTAATCTATGGCCCAGTGTTACAAAGTTACATAGTATTTAGGGTTGAAAAAAGACTTTCAGTCCATCAAGTTCAACCTTTTAAGATCTCCTCTGATCTGCAATATGCGGATTAACTATTAATTAATTAGTTGTATATAAAAAAATAATAATAATAATAATATAAAAATAAAAAAAAATCAATTCCCTCCTGATCCCAGACACCGGCGACCGGACTTCTCCCTGGATCAATACTGCCTCTCTAATTATCCATGATAACCCTGAATTCCCTTTTTAATGAGAAATGAATCCAGTCCCCTTTTAAAGTTATCCATCGAATCCGCTGTCACCAGCTCCTCTGGTAGAGAATTCCACAGATTAACCACCCTTACTGTGAAGAACCCTTTTCTTTCTTTGAGGTGGAATCTTTTTACTTCTAACCTCAAGGGATGTCCTCTTGTCAGTTGAAAACCTCTTGGCACAAAAAGCTCCCTTGACAAATCTTTATACTGACCCTGGGTGTATTTATATAGGGTAATCATATCTCCTCTTAGACGCCTTTTTTCTAGAGAAAATAAGTTTAATTTAGTTAGTCTTTCTTCATAACTTAGCCCCTCCATTCCCCCTATTAGTTTTGTTGCCCTTCTCTGTACCTTTTCCAGCTCTAAAATGTCCTTTTTATGAAGTGGTGCCCAAAATTGTCCTTCATATTCCAAATGACGGCGTACTAGAGATTTGTATAGTGGCAGAATTATATTTGCTTCCCTAGTTTCTATACCCTTCTTAATACATGCTAATATTTTATTTGCCTTTGCAGCTGCTGCTTGGCTTTGAGCACTATTACCTAGGTGGTTGTCCACATGCACTCCCAAATCCCTTTCAATATCTGATACACCTAGATTTGCTCCATTAAGATGATAAATTTCATGGCTATTTTTCCTTCCCAGATGCATTACTTTACATTTATTCGTATTAAATCTCATCTGCCATTTAGATGCCCATTCCCCAATTTTATGTAAATACCTTTGGAGGGAAAGCACTTCACTATCTGATGTAATTACCTTGCACAACTTTGTGTCATCAGCGAAAATGGAGACCCCACACTCCAATCCAACTTCTAAGTCATTAATAAATATGTTAAAAAGGAGAGGACCTAATACTGAACCCTGAGGAACCCCACTTACCACATTAGTCCAATCGGAGTATGTTCCATTTACAGCAACCCTTTGCTTCCTGTCTTTTAGCCAGCTCTCAATCCATGAGCAGATATTTACTAGTGTGTTGGAATAGAGTCTGGAAAGGAACCTAACTATATGATAATTTTTAGCCCTTACAAAAACTAATCAGCACACTGTGCCACTAATTAACATACTGTGCCAGTGAAAGAAAAAATGTATACAGTGGTAATTTGAAGGGGTGTGGAGTCAAATTTAATCTTATCCGGTGATGAAACAATGGCCCTTGACTTGTGTATGTTCCCTCTTCCCTCCACTGATAACTACAAACACACACCCACATCAACCAGCTCTCAGGATGTGATGTAACAAACACAAAATGGATTCCTCTATTCATAAACAGAGTCGTCAAAAATTTTTGATTTTGCATAAAAATGTCCACAGCTGCTAATATGGTTATTTTGGAACATAACAGACGAACAAATGTCTTTCTTCATGATCTGCAGTGGTGTTTTAACCCTATGTGGGTCCATGTCAGCGCTACTGAAAGCTTTACACTAAGGAATGCAAACTTTCAATTGGATGAACTGTAACCTTATCTGCGTTAGAGGTGAAAAGCATTCTGTTCATTATCAGGTCTAGTTCTTTAAACAAGCATACCGTGGGAATACAGTGGTCCTTTAATACAACAAACTTTTCCCTCTTTTTAATATTAAAATAAACTAAGTGTTTTTTTTTTTTGCATATCTAAATTTTATTAACAAATGCTCTGTTTTACTCACTGAAACCTTCCAAATAGTACCTTCAATGCTCCACCCCCATCAGCTCATGCACACAGTGTTTCTATTGGTACTAGTTGTACTAGCCAATCACAGACTGGTTCTCAACAGCAGAAATAGTCAGTGATTGGTTAGTACATCTAGTACTAAAGAGACACTCTGCACATGAACTACGGGGGGGGGGGCTTTTTTGGAACTATTTGTAAGCTTTCAGTGAGTAAAAAAACAGAGCACTTGTTACTAAAATGATGTTTAGATGCAAACACACTTAGTTTATTTTAATATTACAAATAGTGAACATTCCTTATCCCTTTAAACGTATGGTTGTATTAAAGGGCCAGTGTATTCCAATGGTATTAAAAACAGGGAGCCTTCCATATCCCTTTAAGACTCTGTCTTCAGCTCAGGACACAAGAGGTGACCACAAGGAGCAGGACAAATACAAGTGATTACATACTTGTAGAGAAATGTCTCTCACACCTATTTGTCCTCCTATATGAAAGGCTAATAAGGCGTCACTAGGTTAGTGCATCGCTCAGGAATGTGAGGAATCCATTGAAGTGTTGTGTATATACATCACATGACCAGCAAGTACACAGGTCAGAGTACCTGATACCACAGAGTACTCACACTCCATGAATACCATACGCATACAGATCCGCTTTCCCTGAAGTGTGACAGCATGTAGATGGGCCATGGTATCTGTAGCTGTTGGAGCGATCATTTCCTATAATTAATGATTCCCCCCTTGAGCATAAAGTAATATGAAAGAAATACCAGGGTATCTCAGAGTATCTAAGTTGCCTAGATAAATGACACCTTAAATGACCACTGTAGTGCATTTACAAATAAGGCTCATATGGTTGTTTGCTGGTCAAAGACTATTAAAAACAATATTCTGTTAAAAATAAATGAAAGTCAATTATCTTTTTCTACTGATGTCATCAGGGGCGTGTCCAGAGCTTCCTGTGGGCTGGACTAAAAATAGAGTCTGAGCAGTCTGTTCTGTTTCAGACTGAGCATGCTCCGTAAAGGGGGTGGGACTATGATGTCACTGAGCGGGGTCTATGGGGCCGCTGCATGCACGTCACAATGTCACCTCTGTATAGGCTGATGATGGGTAGGGCCAGTGACAGGAGCCCAATCTACTTCCAATCTCCATGACAGTCCAGCACACACACAGATGTATTTTATTTAAAAATAAAGCTTGTTTTCCACACCCCCAGAGCTGCTTGCATAGGCACAGTGTACCTACCAATAGAAACACTGCATTCAAATACGGATTTTAACTCTTTACCAACATTCCAGCCACCAACAGCTCATCTACAGATCAGTGCATGGCTCCTCCTGCTTCCTTCTATAGGGGGTCTACACATCCCATGAATTATTCCTGCACATACAGCCATCACTGATTGTTACATTGTATTAAAATGTATAGCTGCCTGTGATTGGCCAAAACAAATTATGAATATTATGCTAATTTTAGCAGGGATTTTCAGGGGTGTTAACGCAAGAGATTTAGCAAAAATCAGGGTGAGATTGTTAATGTTTATTTTGGTATTTTTTCATGCAAAAAAATGTTTGCATACACTGCTGATTCACCTCTATCAGATGCTTCATAATTCATGAAACTTAAATATGCCTTTAAAGGATGTGGAATGTTCCTGGGTGTATATAGTATCCCTGTGTATCTATTTACTTTTATGTACTTTATTTTATTAAGAAATGTTTGTAAGCTCTGTACTTCTTGCCTAAAATCATACAAATAGTCCCTGTATGGGTCTGTCCTCTGCGTATGAAGACACAGACTCTGTAGGGCTGCATGTGCAGTATAGTGTCCTAGCCTATGAGGGAACATGTCTTAGCAGCATGTTGCTCAGAGACGGTCACTGATATGAGAAAAGTCTCACCCAGTACTACAGAGTCTATGTCTTCGTGAGCTGCAGAGGGCAGACCCAAGTAAGTAATCTTTGTATGATTTTAGGCAGTAAAAACAGATTTTATAAACACTTCTTAATAAAATTAAGTATATAAAAGTATATAGAAACACAGGTATATAGGTATAACATCTAGTATCCTTCCATATCCATTTTGAGTGGTCTTTGTGTTTCCATTAGTCCTATTGAAACCACTGCCACTTCGGGTGGACATTTTAGTTACCGTATATGCTTTTTCTCTTTTTTCAAGGTTACTTCCAAATTGTAGAAGACAATAATTGTATATAATAGTCGATTACATTTTTTAAACTTTTTTGTGTGTGATGAAAGACTATTTTTAGGAACATTGACCAAAAAATATAAATGACAGAAGACTGGATAACAATCTCGATAACAGCGCAGGATCGGTGGCGCAAACACGATGAAATCTTTGTATACTGATTGAGGCTTCAAAGCGTTTCAAAAACAAGTCATTAATAGTTATGTTTGTATGTAATAATCCAACATAAGCCGAGCAAACAGGTGACTCCATCTGTGACGTGAGCGATATATGGAGGATAATCACAGTATGTACAGAGCGGTCTCGAGTGTCGCAATACCACATTACCTAATGTTTACTGAGGTTTCTACATAACGCCAAGTTCCTATACATGTAAATACTTTCTATTTCCCGCTTTCCATAAAATTACAATAAATCTATTTTGATCTCTGTAGTCATTTTGTTCAGTTGGATATTTTCAATAATTACGCTTGATTTCGGCAAAAAAGAGTCTAGAAACCTGTAAATAAATAAATAAATAAACAAAATAGAAACAAATCCCACCCTTTGTATTGGTACATTTTATATACAAACATGTTTCCATTTTATTTTGTCAGCTTATACTGTCTGCTTCTTTGTCAGGAAGGTGTGTCTTTGTAAACTAATGAGCTCTCCATTACTCAGATGGAAAGCACTGGCAGTTGTAGATGCCACAGTCACATTGCTGTGTATTCTAAGTATCATCCCACCACCCCAGGAAACTGATCAGCAGAAATGAATATGGAAGCATCATTTCATATAAAAATAAAACGTTATATATTGTTTACACTTTTGGTCTATTTTAAAATGTAGTCCTTCCCTGGAGTATATTTTAAATATAACACTACAGTGGCCCTTTAAGGGATCTGTCTCTATTGTGCTCCTGTCATGCCTACGTTTCAATTGACTAGGGAGATCTGTAAAAGGAAACTTTCACCCCAAAATAAAGTTGTTGTTTTTAGGGTATTATTAAAGCATGAAAAACTTGATATACATTGTATTAGCCATTTTTAGATCATTCACTATTTATACTGTATTTTTATGCAAAGGAGTAGCTCCCGAATACTAATTAGCGGCTTTGATAGGCTAATTACAATTACAGACTGATTATCTGTCACTCTGTTGTGTTATCCATTGTTTTCTAAAGTGAATACATCCTGAGAAAGTCCATGTTGTTGTTGCTGTATTTATATGCAAAGGAGCAGCTCCTGAATACTAATTAGCGGCTTTGATGTGCTAATTAGAATCACAGTCGGCTTATCTGTCACTCTGTTGTGTTATCCATTGTTTTCTAAAGTGAATACATCCTGAGAAAGCATATATTAATTAGGATTACGGTCGGTCCTATCCTGTTATGCTGGCGCATGCTGGCGCAGCACAAGGCATCAGCAGTGGCAGTGAGCATCTTCTAGATGGCGCTGCCGATATTCCTGTGCCGTATCATACAGTCAAGGCTTAGGTAAACAGTTAGGGTTAGGGTGAGGGTTAGTTTAAGGGTTAGGCTAACATTATAAGCTTTTTACTGCTCTTTAAAATTAAATCCATTTCTTATAAGGGTGACAGAGTCCCTTTAAGTTTGTTTTATATTAAAGATCCCTCCTAGAGACGATGATCTATCTATGTAATAGTTATACCTATTTTGCAAGTTACTCCGTAATGTTTGTGGCGAGCGGAAGCTGCCATTTTAAAATAGATTTTTGCCAGACACAGTTTTTTGAGTCATAAGCTCAAGAGCTGGCTCAAGAAGCAATCAGATTGCAGAGCACTTAGCTGTAATGTTTCTTAGCAACTCACATCACCTGACTTGTAGCAATAACAGCACAACCTATATAAGTTAACCCTTTGTATATAGGTGTTTAGAGGAGCCATTTCTCTGTGACAGTCTTACAGTACTTCTGTCACATGACCAGGCCTCTGTCATTACTATTGTTCTGCACGCCTCTGTGTTTATGTTTCACCTCAGATGAAGTATCTGAGTTAGCTGCTAATATCCAGCTCTAGTTACTGAACAATGGCCGTCATTCAAATGGATATTAATACTAATGGAAGCCGAGCCCAGAGCTGCTGGAACAAGAACGCGCTCCATTCATGTCCAAATCTAGTCTCCCAGGTGCAGTTATTTGGCGCTCGCTGCATGAAAGCATCCGACATTATTTTTCTGATGTGTAAGTACTGCTTCTGTTCTGAGGCCTGAACTATTATGGAAGCCTGAGCTTGTTTACCTCAAAAGGAAATGTGTGAATTAAGATTACCACACGCCTCAATGGCGGCTCCCTGTCCAAAGGGATCTTGGTTGTAGAAATGTAAAAGTCAGACAAGATGTCAGTTTAAGCACTATTCTACTTTATAACATATTTTCTTGTATAACTACATCATTCAAATAATTGGATAGCGCTATTTGATCATGATTTAAGCTTAATATTTTCCACTATGCAGCCATTTTGATTTTCACGGTCCGGCCTTGGTACCTGTCCATAGAGGCCTTCATCCTAGAATTTGATACCACTGAGGTCAGAAAAAAAGGTAATATTCTACTGTATAACATATTTTCTTATATTATTACATTATTAAAATAATTGAATAGTGCTAATTGCACATGATTTAAACAATTATTTTCCTCTGTGGGTGCAGCCATTTTGATATCCACAGTCCAGCCTTGATAGCAAGACCTCCATCTTGTTAATGATACACTTGCAGATTTATATGCAATACAGACCCACTCAGGCTTTAGTTTGTGTGTACCACATACACATTTGCCGCCATTTTACAACACTAACTTACACAATGCAGAAGTACACAACTACACGTGGTTTACCCTCGTGCACGCAGCCTATTTACACTACACACTGCACACATTGCTGACACTTACACCTCAGCTCAACAACACTGCAAACCTACATTGTATGCTGCAGGAACATCAAAACAGATTGTTAGCTCTTCAGCACAATGCTTCCGGCATATATTACTTAGAAATAGGTAAAGTATATTAATTTATGATTTCATTAATTAATTAATTATCGTGAAAACCTACATATACACAAAAAAAAAAAACAACACTATCTCAATAAACGCCAAAGCCCTTCACCTCGTGCCTCATAGGACACAAACTACACCAGAGGACCGGCTCACAATAAGCGCAAAAAGGAGATCCGCGCGGACCTTACAATGATAGCAAAAGCCCCTCTGATAACAAAAAATACACCAACCAAGAGGCTCGCAATGAGCGCCGAAGGATCTCAGACCACCAAAATACTTACTGTCTGGGGCAAACAGCATTACCTGCCTTACAATTTTATTGCCCTGTCATTTTTGACGTGCAAGTCGCTAGTATATAGATAATATCCCTGTGCATCTATTTACTTTTATGTACTTTATTTTATTAAGAAGTGATTAAAAGCTGGAGTTTTTTTCTGCCTAAAATCGAAAAAATAGTTTCTATATGGGACTGCCCTCTGCACCATATGCAGATACAGACTCAGTAGGATGTGCAGTGTAGTGTCTTAGCCTATCAGGGACCACTTCTCAGCTGCATGTTGCTGAGAGTTGGTCCCTGACTGGTTAATATGATAAATAGCACAGCAGAGTCTGTGTCTTCATGAGCTGAAGTGGGCAGACCGATACAGGCACTATTTGTTTAATGTTAGGCAATAAAAACAGATCTTAAAAGCACTTTTTAGTAAAATTAAAGTACATAAAAATAAATCAATACACAGGGATATTATATACCGAGTACCACCCAGGAACCTTCACTATCCCTTTATGCTTACTATTTTCCACTATGGGTGCAGTCATTTTGATATTCACAAAATAATATATATATAATATTATATGTATGTGTGTGTGTGTATATATATATATATATATATATTATATATATTATATGTATGTGTATATATATATATATATTATATTATATATATATATATATATATATATATATACATATATATATATATATATATATATAATATTACACACATATATATATATATATATATATATATATATATAATATTACACATTATATATATATATATATATATATATATATATATATATGTGTAATATTATATATATATATATATATATATATATGTGTGTGTAATATTATATATATATATGTATATATATATATATATATATATATATTATATATATTATATGTATGTGTATATATATTATATTATATATATATATATACATATATATATATATATATATAATATTACACACATATATATATATATATATATATATATATATATAATATTACACATATATATATATATATATATATATATATATATATATATATAAACACATACGTACACAGCCCATGACCAGGTCTTCATGCTGCGCTCAAGGCATATACTGCACAGCCAACATCTGGATCTCCTTATACACAATCACAGACAGACATGTAATCCTTCTGCTTGCAGTATGTTATCCCAGTGGGAGATCGGGAATCACTGAGTTTTATTTGTATATATAAAGGAGTTAGAATTATTTAAAAAAGACATTTTAGGGAAAAAAAAAGTAACAAAATAATAAAGTATGCAACCAACTATATGCACACAGAGAATTTTCCAAATATGGTATAATTTAAAAGCATAAATAGTATCAAGTACTTTATTTAGCTGAATTTATTTAAATTTGCATTTTCTTGTAATTGAAATTTGTCAATTAGTCTTTATGACCCCCTTTCCAGGTTCTGTTTTTATATTTGCATTAGAGTATAATCATAGCTAATTACTTCATGCACATGCTTAGAGTGATTGTATTATATGAATGCAGAACACAGACAAGCATTTCACCTGCCAGATTCTTCAATCATTGTGACAATGTACAGCCCACCAGGAAGCAATTGGCAATGATTAGTTTCTAACACAAGGTTGAAATGTAGAGCTCGGTGAGAAGATCAGAAACGGTCGGAAAGTACAAACTTCCGTAAATGCATTTTAAGAAAGCTCAAATTCTTAAACTCCCTAAAGGTTTATCTCATACCTTATTTGCTGTATCCCTTTTATCCATCAATTAAAAATAGAATCAGTATACTAAAACAAACACAACTGATTGCAAGATGTTTAGATCTTAAAAGTAAATTGGTTTATTTCGTGCAGTTTCCTCTGTTTTAGAAACTTTCGCTGAAAATATAAAAAGCCATTTGATTCTCTTCAAGTTGTACTGAAAATTGGAGTAAACAGGTATAAAAAATATCAAGTTTCCAAGATTCTGCTCCGTTGTCTTATAGTAAATACAAATAACACAATACAAAGTAGTTGCACGTAATTGAACACAGGGGGTATTATGTCTTGTGCGTAATAGAGATTATTATTGTACCAAGTTGAATAAAAGGGGAAGATTTGGCAAAAACATTAAGTTTGTGCTGGATATTGTGGTGCACAAGTGGAAAGAAGAACAATATATATATATATATCACATATATAGTTGTGAGCAGGCGAGCTTGCTTAAGCCGTTGCTCACGCTAGCGGGCTCGCATAGCGAGCCCGCGGCCCTCGCGAAGCGAGGGTCGCAGTTGCTGGCAAGGAGCGCCGCAGGCGCTCCTTGCCAGCAACTGCAGCCCTCGCGAAGAGGGCTGCAGCCCTCGCAGCAACTGCAGCCCTCGCGCTCCTTGACAGCATTTGCGGCCTTTGCGAAGAGAGGGAGCTGTGCGTGCACGCCCCTGGAGAGAGGGAACTGTGCGTGCACGCCCCTGGAGAGAGGGAGCTGTGCATGCACGCTGCTGGAGAGAGGGAGCAGAACTCCATGCCCCATTAGACCCATCAGACTACTTACATTCATTGGAGCATTTCAATTCACCTCCGCCATGTCTCCCCTGCCTGCACATTTTCTGCAGAGGCAGGGAGTTTCAGAATTACGTCACATGCATGCAAAGTCATTCAGGAAGTCCCTGCCTCTGCAGAAAAACGCACAGGCAGGAGATGCATAGTGGTGGATAATTGAACAGCTTCGATGAATGTAAGTAGTCTGATGGGTCTGACTGATAGTGACAGATCTGACTGATCGGGACCATGGAGGCCTGGCCTTGGGGGACATGAAGGCTTAGCCTGGGGGGACATGGCATCATGGGCTGGAGGCCATAAACTAATAAAAAAAAATACATATATACAACAAAATGTGCACTGGGACATTATTTTTATATATATATATATATATATATATATATATATATATATATATATATATACTGTATATATTATAAATATATTATAGATTTTATACACACTTATATTATACAGATTATAAGTATATAATATATTATATGTATTGTGTGTGTGTGAGGTGTGTGTGTAATGTGCAGTGTGTATATATATATATATATATAATGATGTATTGTGTGTGTGTGTGTGAGGTGTGTGTGTAATGTGCAGTGTGTATATATATATATATATATAATGATGTATTGTGTGTGTGTGTGTGAGGTGTGTGTGTAATGTGCAGTGTGTATACATATATATATATATAATGATGTATTGTGTGTGTGTGTGTGAGGTGTGTGTGTAATGTGCAGTGTGTATACATATATATATATATAATGATGTATTGTGTGTGTGTGTGAGGTGTGTGTGTAATGTGCAGTGTGTATATATATATATATATATAATGATGTATTGTGTGTGTGTGTGTGAGGTGTGTGTGTAATGTGCAGTGTGTATACATATATATATATATAATGATGTATTGTGTATGTGTGTGAGGTGTGTGTGTAATGTGCAGTGTGTATACATATATATATATATATATATATATATATAATGATGTGTTGTGTGTGTGTGAGGTGTGTGTGTAATGTGCAGTGTGTATACATATATATATATATATATATATAATGATGTATTGTGTGTGTGAGGTGTGTGTGTAATGTGCAGTGTGTATACATATATATATAATGATGTATTGTGTGTGTGTGTAATGTGCAGTGTGTATACATATATATATAATGATGTGTTGTGTGTGTGTGAGGTGTGTGTGTAATGTGCAGTGTGTATACATATATATATATATATATATATATATAATGATGTATTGTGTGTAATGTGCAGAGTGTATACATATATATATATATATATATATATATATATATAATGATGTGTTGTGTGTGTGTGAGGTGTGTGTGTAATGTGCAGTGTGTATACATATATATATATATATATATATATAATGATGTGTTGTGTGTGTGTGAGGTGTGTGTGTAATGTGCAGTGTGTATACATATATATATATATATATATATATATATATATATATATATATATATATATATATAATGATGTATTGTGTGTGTGTAATGTGCAGTGTGTATACATATATATATATATATATATATATAATGATGTATTGTGTGTGTGTGTGTGAGGTGTGTGTGTAATGTGCAGTGTGTATACATATATATATATATAATGATGTATTGTGTATGTCTGTGAGGTGTGTGTGTAATGTGCAGTGTGTATACATATATATATATATATAATGATGTATTGTGTATGTGTGTGAGGTGTGTGTGTAATGTGCAGTGTGTATACATATATATATATATAATGATGTGTTGTGTGTGTGTGAGGTGTGTGTGTGTAATGTGCAGTGTGTATACATATATATATATATATAATGATGTATTGTGTATGTGTGTGAGGTGTGTGTGTAATGTGCAGTGTGTATACATATATATATATATATATATAATGATGTGTTGTGTGTGTGTGAGGTGTGTGTGTAATGTGCAGTGTGTATACATATATATATATATATATATATATATATATAATGATGTATTGTGTGTGTGTAATGTGCAGTGTGTATACATATATATATATATATATAATGATGTATTGTGTGTGTGAGGTGTGTGTGTAATGTGCAGTGTGTATACATATATATATAATGATGTATTGTGTGTGTGTGTAATGTGCAGTGTGTATACATATATATATATAATGATGTGTTGTGTGTGTGTGAGGTGTGTGTGTAATGTGCAGTGTGTATACATATATATATATATATATATAATGATGTATTGTGTGTAATGTGCAGAGTGTATACATATATATATATATATATATATATAATGATGTGTTGTGTGTGTGTGAGGTGTGTGTGTAATGTGCAGTGTGTATACATATATATATATATATATATATATAATGATGTGTTGTGTGTGTGTGAGGTGTGTGTGTGTAATGTGCAGTGTGTATACATATATATATATATATATATATATATATATATATATATATATACATATAATGATGTATTGTGTGTGTGTAATGTGCAGTGTGTATACATATATATATATATAATGATGTATTGTGTGTGTGTGTGAGGTGTGTGTGTAATGTGCAGTGTGTATACATATATATATAATGATGTATTGTGTGTGTGTGTGTAATGTGCAGTGTGTATACATATATATATATATATATATATATATATATAATGATGTATTGTGTGTAATGTGCAGAGTGTATACATATATATATATATATATATATAATGATGTGTTGTGTGTAATGTGCAGTGTGTATACATATATATATATATATATATATATATATATATATATATATATATATAATGATGTGTTGTGTGTGTGTGAGGTGTGTGTGTGTAATGTGCAGTGTGTATACATATATATATATATATATATAATGATGTATTGTGTGTGTGTGTGTAATGTGCAGTGTGTATACATATATATATATATATATATATATATATATAATGATGTATTGTGTGTAATGTGCAGAGTGTATACATATATATATATATATATATATAATGATGTGTTGTGTGTAATGTGCAGTGTGTATACATATATATATATATATATATATATATATATATATATATATATATATATAATGATGTGTTGTGTGTGTGTGAGGTGTGTGTGTGTAATGTGCAGTGTGTATACATATATATATATATATATATAATGATGTATTGTGTGTGTGTGTGTGAGGTGTGTGTGTAATGTGCAGTGTGTATACATATATATATATATATATAATGATGCAGTGTGTGTGTGTGTAATGTGCAGTGTGTATACATATATATATATATATATATATATATATATATATATATATATATAATGATGTGTTGTGTGTGTGTGAGGTGTGTGTGTGTGTAATGTGCAGTGTGTATATATATATATATATATATATAATGATGTATTGTGTGTGTGTAATGTGCAGTGTGTATACATATATATATATATATATAATGATGTATTGTGTGTGTGTGTGTGTGTAATGTGCAGTGTGTATACATATCACATATTATAATTGTCTAACTGCGATTCGTCGTCACGCTTCAGACGAATCGCAGTTAGACAATTATAAAGTGCTGCGCATTGCGCAGAGCGCGGCGCGAGCCGCGCATGCGCAGAGCGCGGCGCAAGCCGCGCTCTGCTCCCGAGCCGCGATTGCACAGAGCGCGGCGCGAGCCGCGCATGCGCAGAGCGCGGCGCAAGCCGCGCTCTGCGCCCGAGACGCGCTTGCGCAGAGCGCGGCGCAAGCCGCGCTTGCGCGCAGCGCGGCCAAAGAGCAGGTAAAAGAGTGGGGAAGAGGGGGGACTAGAGGCACAGAGGGAGAGTGGGGAAGAGGGGAGGGAGAATGGGGAAGAGGGTGGGGGAGAGTCACAGAGGGAGAGTGGGGAAGAGGGGGGGGAGAGTCACAGAGGGAGAGTGGGGAAGAGGGAGAGTGGGGAAGAGGGGGGGGGGAGAGGCACGGCACAGAGGGAGAGTGGGGAAGAGACACAGAGGGAGGGGGGAGAGACACAGAGGGATAGGTTAGAAAGAAACACAGGGGAGGTAGAGGAGGGGGAAAAGACACACGGGAGGGAGAACATGGGGAAGATACACATGGGAGGGAAATGGGGGGGGGGGAGGGGAACAGACACAGGGGGAAGGGGGAAAGAGACACAGGCCAGGGGGGAACAGGCACAGAGGGAGAGGGGGGAAGAGGCACAGAGGGAGAGGGGGGAAGAGACACAGGGGGGAGAGATACAGAGGGTGAGGGAGGAAGAGACACAGAGGGAAGGGGGGAAGAGGTACAGAGAGAGTGGGAAAGAGGCACAGAGGGGGGGAACAGAGGAAGGGGTGAAGAGACACAGTGGCGAGACACACAGAGAGAGGCGGGGGAAGAGGCACAGAGGGAGAGGGTGGAAGACACAGAGTGGGGAGAGACACAGAGGGTGAGGGGGAAGAGACAGGGAGGAAGAGGCACAGAAAGAGGAGGGGGAAGAGACACAGGGGAGTGAGAGGAGGGGGAAGAGACACAGGGGAGAGAGTGCAGGGGGGAAGATACACAAGGGAGGTAAATGGAGACACGAGGAAGGCCGTAACAGACACAGGGCTGAGGGGAAAAGATACACAGGCCAGGGGGGAACAGACACAGGGGAGGGTTGGGGGAGACACAGGGGAGGGTTGGGGGAGACACAGGGGGGGGGAGAGATGCATAGGAGGGAGAAGGGGGAAAGAGACACAGGGGAGGGGTTTAGAGACACGGGAGGGAGAGGGAGGTAAAAACACAGGGGGGCAGGAGATACAAAGGAGGTAGACGAGGTGGAAGGAGACACAAGGGAGGGAGAGGAGGGGGGAAATAAGACACGAGGGAGGAAGTAGACAGAGGGAGAGACTCGCAATGAGCTCCAAAGGGGCTCATTGCAAGGCCTGTGATGAGCGCCAAAGGCGCTCATCACAAGGCCAGTAAAGTAGAGGGGGAGAGGCTTACATTGTGTGGCAAACAGCATTGCCAGGCTTCAGTTTTTATTGCCGTCATTTTTGACGGGCAAGACGCTAGTATATATATATGTATGTGTATATATATATATATATATATATATATATATATATATATATAATGTGTGTGTATATAGGTTTCCCTGGTTTCAACGCTGCATCCTGGGTTCGATTCCAGTCAGGGTACCAAGATGTCACACCACCCTGAAGCCAAGCAGGGTTGGGCCTGTTCAGTACTTGGTTTGGAGCTGTGGCCCACTGGAGAAGGAACTTACAACCCACTCCAGTATGAATACCAAGTTGATCAGCATGGTGTGTTGTGGTCCATGAGGTCATGTAGAATCGGACACGACTGAACGGCACAAACACATGTATATATATATATACTAGCGAATTGCCCGTCAAAAAATGACGGCAATGAAATTGTAAGGTAGCTAATGCTAAATGAATATACTGTACCTATTTTGAAGCATTGTGATGAAGAGCTGGCAATCTGTGTTGATGTTGCTGCAGCATTAGTGGTGTGGAGCTGCTGTGTAAGCATGCTGAATGTGTGCACTGTGTGGTATGAATATCCGTATGTCGTTTGTGGCGTTTTGCGAGTTTCTTGTGGTGTTTTGCGAGTTTAGAGTGCTGTAGCCTCGTTTTCGTTTTGTTCGGCGGCCATTTAAAATCGAGGTGTAAGTTGCATTTTTGAGGTTCTGGGTGCTCCCTTTTGGTGTAGGTAAGGTTTTTATGTATGTTCTGTGTGTATGTATTGTGTTTTAAATGTTTGTATGTCGGCGTGTTGCGTCCGATGTTTGCGAGGTCGTAATGTGTGGTAACGTGTTTCGTAGGTTGTTTGCGTTCATCGTAAAATTTAGCGAGTGTCGTAATTTGTGTGTCGTGTTTTTTGAGTAGCGACGTGAAGTTTGCGAGGGTTTGAGGCCCTTGCCCAGTGACCTCGCCAGCAACTGAGGCCCTCGCTTCGCGAGGGGCCTCAGTTGCTGGCATGGAGCGCCTTTGGCGCTCCATGCCAGCAACTGAGGCCCTTGCCCAGTGACCTCGGCAGCAACTGAGGCCCTTGCCCAGTGACCTCGCCAGCAACTGAGGCCCTCGCTTCGCGAGGGGCCTCAGTTGCTGGCATGGAGCGCCTTTGGCGCTCCATGCCAGCAACTGAGGCCCTTGCCCAGTGACCTCGGCAGCAACTGAGGCCCTTGCCCAGTGACCTCGCCAGCAACTGAGGCCCTTGCCCAGTGACCTCGCTATGCGAGGGCCGCGGCTCGCTACGCGAGCCGCGGGCTCGCTACGCAAGCCCGCAAGCGTGAGCAACGACCCGTACGCTCACAACTATATATGTGATATATATGTATGTGTTTGTTTGTGTGTGTGTGTATATATATATATATATATATATATATATATATATATATATAGTTTCCTAACTCATGCATAATCCATCCTATGATGCTTAAAGCTGTATAATATAGTTAGCATATGCTAATAGGAGCCATATATTATGGTGGACTCATTTGCATGTCCCCTCCCAATTTCCCAGAGTGCATTTCTCAGAATTCTGAGCAGTAAATACATTTTTAAACTTATTTTTACAAATGTATATTATATACACCTTATACTTATTTATGATTTACATGCTCATGCTTTTCAATTTCATTTGGCTTTAGACTGAACAAATACTGACACCCAGGAGAGATTTAGCAATTATTGTGAATAATCGTGTATTTTTTGCCATTTAATGTTCATATACCAATACTTTAAATGCGAGGCCACCCTGGCAGTGAAAGGGTTAATTGCAGGGCTTTCTCTGGGAATGTTGTGAATAATAGTAATAAAATGTAGCGATTAGTTTTTGGAGCTTTAAACCCGTCTATGGATCTCAGTAATTACCAACACAATGTGCAATAAAATATTCTGGGGCTTAACTCAAAGCTGTAATGTCATCAACTTGGCCTAAATAATAATGTCTAACGAGCAGATTTACTTGTATTTGTTGGGTTGTAATTAAGTCTCAAGTCGAGAAACAGATGGAAGGAACAGTGGGCCTCATTCAATTGCGATTTGGCCAATTGAATAGGGCTCTATATAAGCACAGAGCTTATTTTTTTTACAGAAGTTTTTAGTTAGTGATCTTCTATCCAAAGCAAGGTCTTCACTAACTAAAAACTACTGTAAAAAAAATAAGCTCTGTGCTTATATAGAGCCCTATTCAATTGGCCAAATCGCAATTGAATGAGGCCCAGTGTGAAGCTGACACATGACATTATAAGACCATGATGTCATGGATGATGTCATCAAAGAAAGCTCTGCAACTTCCTGCTGAAACCTCACAGGAAGTGTCAATGCGGATAATCAGGCAATTAAGTTAATCAATAACATATAGAATAGTTTTAAAAGCAACAAATGCTAAGGTATGTTGTATTGGGCATAATTAATATGTGATGTTGTGAGGTCACTTGTCAGTAGCCATTTAAAGATGGCTACTCGTAGTAATCAACTCATCAATTGTATTAATACCTCTAATATGTCCCTTAATACTTCCAGTATGTGTGTATGTGTGTGTATATATATATATTTTATATATATATATATATATATATATATATATATATATATAGTTGAATAATCAGAGTATTGCAGTGAATAGTGATACCTTTTTTATTGGACAAACGTATTCATAAAAAAGCGACGAGCTTTCGAGAGATAATGCCTAATGCTTAATTGAGGTACACAAGTCCCTTTACCATGACAAGGTAGCGATCCAGACACAGCTACTAATGTTTTTAAGTACGGGAAGCTTTTACCAAACTACAGTTTTTAAACTCGTAAAACAAAAAATATATATTTTCTTAAATTCCACTTTTTTTAAACTAGTTCTTGGAAACCTGCCATAACCCAGAATTGATAGCCCCTGTTAGGCGCCCATCCCATGATGATAAATGTCTGTGTTTATGCGCCGATCGCCATATAAGTCTCTCAGCTGGTGCTTCTGTTTTTAGAATATTCCCTTTTTATGCCCCCAGTTCTATTTTAAGACCCCTTGCTCTTTTTATACCATTTATTTCTGCTGGTAGTAATATGATTGGCTCCCGGGACACTGCGAGGAGAGATGGACCGGGTCCAGATTAGTGAGAACTGTCCAAAATATCCCAGACAGTTTTCTTTGGCCCAGATATGTTATGGCAGCTCCTTAATATTGAAATATAATTTAGTAGGAACGTGGAAAGGGAACCAAGACCTGTCCCGTGTTTAGATTCCAGAGACTGCTGATCCATCTACACCACGGTCTAATTAGACAGACATCTCTTTCAATTAACTCATTGAGCTTTACACATACTTCAGATGAACTCACAGAGGTTAAAGCTCAAATACCTAGAGCTGGGATTTAATGTGACAAAAATGTTTATAATTTATATTATCACATTGATTCCTGGCAGGGAATTGCGCAGGTGCGGAGCTGCGCTGTGGGAGGGGGGGGGGGGGGGGGTTCGGGGAAGAGGGAGAGAGGGAGGGAGGCAGAGAGAGAAAGAAAGTGTGAGAGGGAAGGAGAGATGGACAAACATAGGGAGGGAGGGAGAGGGACAGAGGGAGGGAGAAAGAGAAAGAGGGAGGGGGAGAGAGCAGGAGGGAGAGAGAGAAATGGAGAGAGAGGGCACACAGAGAGAGAGACGACGCAGAGAGAGAGACGGCGCAGAGAGAGAGACGGCGCAGAGAGAGAGACGGCGCAGAGAGAGAGACGGCGCAGAGAGAGAGACGGCGCAGAGAGAGAGAGACGGCGCAGAGAGAGAGGCGGCGCAGAGAGAGAGGCGGCGCAGAGAGAGAGGCGGCGCAGAGAGAGAGGCGGCGCAGAGAGAGAGACGGCGCAGAGAGAGAGAGACGGCGCAGAGAGAGAGACGGCGCAGAGAGAGAGACGGCGCAGAGAGAGAGACGGCGCAGAGAGAGAGACGGCGCAGAGAGAGAGACGGCGCAGAGAGAGAGACGGCGCAGAGAGAGAGACGGCGCAGAGAGAGAGACGGCGCAGAGAGAGAGACGGCGCAGAGAGAGAGACGGCGCAGAGAGAGAGACAGTGCACAGAGAGGGCGCATGGAGAGGGAACACAGAGAGATAGAACAGACAATTGTACATTTATTACGGGCAAGTTACTTAATAATCAGTTTATAAAATACCTGTTACTATATTTATTACAAAAAATGCATTTTCCTACAGTAAACTACCACCGTTTGCCGTCTTTTCAGCCTTTCTGATCCACCCACAAACAGAGATTCATATATTCTGTTAGCGAGCGGTCATTAAGTACTGATAAGCACAAGAAGGGTTTGGGCCCATTGTCATCCGTGAGCATGCCTAGCTTCTCTTATCTGCACTGAAGATGATGGACCCAGTGCCTCCGTTGCTTGTGATTATAGCCACTGATCTCTCATTGACAAAAATATATGAATCTAGATATGTGGGATCAGAAAGGCAGACTGACCGCTCTAGATGAGAAACTTCAATTTTGGTTTATTGTAAGAAAATACAACTTTTTAATCATGTTTAAATGGTAAAATGTTATTTTTGATACCTCTTGTGTGTCACTTTAAAAAACTTCGGATACTACTGTTTAAATGAAGGCTAATGCATCTACATAATAAGACTAGTGTACTAAAGCAAACAAGAATGCTTTTACACAGCTGTGAACGTATGCAATGTCCAGAGGCTTCCTCCTCACACTTCCAGTTCACCTTTACAAAGAGAACACCATGTTGTACACTCAGCCAATCGCAGGACTTAGATGCACATAATACAGGTAACCCATCCCCTGTCACAGTTGGGATGAGGTTAATATTTAAAAATAGTGGGGAGTCCTCCTCCTCCTCCTCTGTTTCCTCCGTTTCGGGGTAGTGGGAGTGATAACCGAAAGGGCCAATAGTGTCATTTTTATTGTAATGTATTTATTACAGGGAACTTGCCCGTCAAAAATGACAGGAATAAAATTGTAAGGCTGGAAATGTTGTTTGCCACACAATGTGAGGCTTTTGTTCCTCTGAGCAACTTTGGTGCTCATTGCGAGCCCTGCGCTGAGCCCCTTTGGCGCTCATCGTGCAGCTCGCGATGAGCGCCTTTGGCACTCATTGTGAGCCTCTCTCCCCCATGTACTTCAACTTTCCTGCTTTGCAATGATCACCTTCTGTGCTCATCACGAGCCACACGATGAGCTCATTGCAAGCCTCTTCCGCTCGCTGTACTCATCACAAGCCCTGTCATGAGCGCCTCCCGGCTACTGTACGGGCTGCTCATTGCAGGGTTCGTTAACCTTGGGAATGCCATGTGTCTCCATCTCCCCCCTGTCCCTTCCCTGTGTCTTTCTTATCTGTGTGTCTGCTGAATGCGTGTTACGCGCTGAATGCTGTTTGTTTTATTTTCCCACGTGCCTGGCGTTGTTTGTGTTTCTCTCTTTGCCGTTGTGTATTTTCTAAGTCCCACGTCCTTGGCTTTGCTCAGCCTCGGATTTTTTTCCGTTTTTTCAGCCGCCATTTTTTTCCTTGCTTAGCCGATTTTCAATTGCCAAAAAACGGCAAATATGGCTCAAATTTGCTTTCAACCTCCCGGGCTTCCTGGCTCTCCCCCTGGGCAGTGTGTGAATGTGTTTTTTTTTTTTTATGTTTTTATTACTATTTTTCTTGCTTGTAGGGTTTTTGGAGTTACGCCATTGAACTAAGTTTGGCAGCCTCAGTCCTGCATGCTTCAATGCCTCGCCTTGTTTTGCGAGGCTCGCAGTTGACTGCTCGATTCGCATGGCTCGCAGGCGGCCCTCGCTTCCAAGGAACCCCTGCTTAATTTTTATATATTCTACCCAGAAGTGTAGGAACTGGAACTATATTTATTTACAGCAGGTAGGTAGCTTATCCCTGGTGTCTAGTAGGTGCAAAGAGATCACAACGTACTTCAGGGCACTGTAATCTCTCCCTCCCCAATATTTCCCAGCACCTTCCCCTCCCCGGGATTACTGCCTGGTCTAATGAGAATCCCCTAGAACCCTGCTGCATCCCCCTTATTTTTTATCCCTACCTCAATCAATTTTTCTAATAGAAAAGACTACCAATTTCAATTGTGTGAATTTAAACACACAGGGCTTCATTCAATTCGGGGCTGTTAGTTGCAAGTAACTTACCGATTTGCTACTTTTGGGCTACTTGCTCCAGTAGTTCTACTATTTACTATTCAATTAGCCGGGCCCGCAAGTTAGTCCCCCTTCCCGATAATCGCAAACCATGCTATCGGCAGTAAGCATTCGTGGAATGGAACATGATCGCGGCCGCAAGCCAGTAACTCGTGTTTCAAGCCTGCAAACTCGGAGCGCTGTAAATGCAAATATATATTCAATACAGCACTAGCAAGGACTATAAATGAGGGTGAATATAATGAGTGACATTAGAATTAAAATCACAACATTCTCAAGCTCGCACATCGCCAAAATCAAATACTTTATTTCAACCTCCAAGCCCGTAACTTGTTATTCAACACGATGGAATTCAATGAAATATGGAAATTGATTCCAAAGTCATACGGGCTTGGAGATTGAAGCCCGTAGAACTTTAAAACAAAAATTAAACATTAAATAAAAATTTGCGGGCTTGAGAATGTTGTGCTATTAGGATGAGGAAATTAAGGGAAAGTAGCGTGCAGTATGGGGCACGCAATAAGGAGGCATTTGAATAGCAAAGTAACTTGCTATCTCTACTTGCGGCCCTGATCTCAAGTAAGTAGCAATTGAATGAGGCCCACAGTAAATTGCATTTGTCACGCCTGGTCTTATGACTTTAGCTCCTCTACATTCTTTAGGTCACATTGTTTCAAGCATGCCCGGCTACTTCACATCTCTCTGAAAGGATAACAGTCCCAGCCATGTCTCTCCCACGCTGACCACACGCACATCACAATCTCAGCCACCTCCGGTGATGATCTACAGTTGCTCGGCGCACACTCCAATTCTAATTGTCAGGTCATAAACATTTCAGTTTTTGTAAATAGTCCAATGTTAACTCTGCCAAATCTGTGTAATCTGTTTAATCATATAATAATCCACAGATACAGAGATGTATACTCACTCTTTAGAGTTTTAATTATTTATTATTTTAACCTTTTTTAATGCTCTGACATATTCTAAACAGAAAAGATAATATTTTTATAGGTATACATTATAAAACTTCATATACACTTTAAAAAATATGAAACTCAGTTGATTATGCTGAATATTGACACTTGTAGAACTCTTTGAGAAGTCTTGGAGAATCTTTTATTCTGGGACTTCTTAGAAGTAAGCGTAAATTTGATATAATTATTGCATTGAGAAATATAAAAAGAATAAACCTAGTTAATACTCATATAAAAATGCTAAAAAGTCCCTTTAACAAGCAATTGGAAAAATACTTCTTTTGACCTATATTTAAAATGTATTATATTATTACGAAATTTTTTGTATTTCTTTTAACTTCTGTCAAAAACTATTAAGAAACCAAACACTCTGTACAAGTTCCCTCCTTCTTGTAGTTATTATCCACAGCGTAATACAATTAAAGCAAATTATAACTATATATGGCATAAATATTAATTAGTGTTAATTATAATCACTCAGAGGCATATATTTATGTCTGCTCAGTAATTCCGAGGCTGCATCCGATAAAATATATAATTCCCATATGAATATAATTATTATATATTATAATATAGACTTGTATTGTTTGTTATTATTTTGCCTTTCCTGTTGTTTTTCTTCTTGTGCTGAGAATATAAAAGCTCTATAAATAGATCAGTGTCTTGGCAGACGCCTCTTGGCAGCTCCTGAGATGTTATTGATCTGTTATCCAAATGTAAAATCTCAAATTTCTTAAACAGCTATTTCCTCGTAGATAATGATCCCAGTGGACAAAGAAAAACAAGCTATAATTAAAACACATTAACATTTTCGTTTTAATTAGGGTTATTTACACTGGCAGTAAACCATGGACTGGATGTTCTTAGAGAGAAAACAAATTAATCCAACAAAAATAATGTACTGTCCGGTTCTGGGGCTTAAAGGTATCTGGCATTGTGGATATTCTGTTGTCTGATTGGCTGTCTCATATCAAATAATTTTATTGAGGAATTCTGTATATTTGTAATTTCTTGTGTGAGCTCCACCCCCGAGGCACCTATATAGGCCGGTCGTCCTAGCCAATGAGCTGTGCACAGTTGTGTCCTAGAGAATCAGCTGTTAGTATCACAGCTGTAACTTCATCTCAGCCAGTGAGCGCAAACACTGTTGTACCTGCCTCTGATTGGCTTCAATTAGTTATGAATTTTATGAGAGGAGGTAATAAGAGGTGGAAAGAAGAAGGTCATTAGCAGAACGAAGAGGGCTGGTGGGGGAGTATTTGGAGATGAGAGCAGAGATATAAAGGGGTGTACTGTTGTTGAGGGCTTTGTGAGTTAAGGTCATGATTTTAAATGTTATTGTGAAGGGAACAGGAAGCCAGTGACAGATTGACAGAGAGGAGCTACAGACACTGAATGCTGTGTGCGGTAGATGAGTCTAACGGAGGTGATGGGGGTGATGGGGAGGCCAATAAGGAGGGAGTTGCAGTAGTCAAGACAAGATATGATTTAGAATCTGTATTAGAATCTTAGTTTTGTGTCTTGTATGAGGTAATTACATATTTAAGAGATGTTTTTGAGATGAAGCAGGCAGGATTTTGTTAGTGTATGTGAGGAATGAAAGAGAGAGTAGGGTCCAGTAGAACACTAAGGCAACAGGCATGGGAGGTGGGGGCGATGGTGGCATTGTCGACAGTGAGAGAGATGTGAGGGATTAAAGCTGAAGTAGAGGATGGGTCGATTAGGAGTTCAGTCTTGGACATGTTAAGTTTGAGGTGGTGAGCAGTCATCTAGGAGGATATACTTGAGAGGAAGTTGGAGACCTGTGTTAGAAGAGAGGGGGGGTAGATCTGGTGTTGAGAGGTAGATTTAATTGTCATCTGCTTTTAGATGATACTGAAATCTTTATTTATTAGGTCCAAGTGAGGATGTATAAATGGAGAAGAGGAGGGTGCGTAGGACTGTACCTTGGGGTATGTTTTGAACCATGAGAGAGCAGTGTCTCGGATGCAGATGAAGTAGAGGAAAACGATTAGTAGAGGGTGATCAACTGTGTCAAAGGTGGCAGAGAGATCAAGAAGAAGTAGAATAAAAATGTGACACTTTGACTTGGCGGTGAGCAAGTCATTAGTGACTTTTGCGAGAGCTGTCTCAGTGGAGTGTTTGGGTCGGAAGCCGGATTGGAAGGTGTCAAGAAGAGTTAGAGGAAATAAATTGAGGGGTTATAGACAAGCTGCTCAAGTAGTTTGGAAGCCAGGGGAAGCAGAGAGATAGGGTTTTATTAAGAATGGGTGTAGTTATAGCATGTTCTAGAGAGGATGGAAATGTGCCAGTATTTAGGGAAAGGTGGAAGAGATGTGTGAGAGAGTTAGAGAGAAGAGAGTGTTCTCAGTTAGTTGAGAGGATAGAGTGTGTAAGTCACCAAGAGAGGAGAATTTATTGTGAATATTTTCAATTTTGTCCTTAAAATGGCTGGCAAAGTCAGGAGGTGCTGGTAGGCGGAAGAGAGAGTTGGAAGTGGCTAACAAGTGTTTGGGGGTGGAGGACAGAGTTGATATTAATGATGTGAAATAGTGCTGTTTGGCAAGGTTGAGAGCAGAGACGTAGGAGCGCAGCATAAACTTGTAATGAAGGAAATCTGCTGTAGTGCAATATTTCCTCCATAGTCATTCAGTCGTGCGGGAGCACCTCTGAATGTATCCAGTTTGTGTGGTGTGCCATGGTTGTGGAAGAGAACAAGAGCGTCTACGTGTGGTTATGTGGGCAAGGGTGTCAAGGATGAAAAAGAGTTGAGTTGTAATATGAGGTGGCAGTGTTGGGGTTGGTGATTGGGCTAAGAAGGGGTTTTTGCACAGTGGAGAGCTGTTGTGGGTCAAGTGCTTGCAGGTTTCTGTGGGTTATGGTGGTTCTGGGTTGAAGAGTGGTAGTGAGAGAGAGGTGCGGTGAGGTTGAAGTTTAAGAGGTGGTGGGATAGAGGGAGTGGGTGGATGACTAGTTTGGAGGTTGATGAAAATAAGATGAAGGGAGTGTCCAGCATGGTGACTTGAAGAATTTGTAAGTTGTAAGAGGCCAAGGGAAGAGGTGAGAGAGAGTAGTTTAGTGGCTGCTGAGGAGGTGGAAGTGTCAATGACAATATTAAAAGTTGGCAAGTACAAGTGACGGAACATTGGAGGAGAGAAAGTGAATCAGCCAGCTGGAGAAATGAAGAGGGTGAAATGAAGAATTGAGAGGGTGGTCTGGGAGGGCGATAGATCACGGCAACACGTAGAGAGATGGGTGAGAAAAGGAGGATAGTGTGAACTTCAAAGGAATTGAAGGGATGGGATAGGGTGTATGAGGTACCAATGTATCATGGATGCCTGCAGGGCCCGGCACATTTATTTATATGTTATTATATTTATTTATTTATAATTAAGAACCAGTTTAATTATTTTTCCCTGCTTAATTATGCAGAGTTCATATATATATATATATATATATATATATATATATATATATATATATATACACACACACACACATACAGTGGTATGTTCTTGTCGTTCTCGGAACTTGTAATTTTCGATACTCAACGCGTCTCACTGACAAAAAATTGTCTCCGAACTTGGCGATTGCAACACCCCGCATCCTGTCTTTCAGGAAATGGAATAAAGTTCTGTAGCGTAGAGTAGTTAGTGTACAAGAACCCAATACCTGTCTGTGCCTACAAGAGCCCAAGACCTGTATGTGCCTGCAAGAATCAAAGTGCAGCATGTGCCTATAAGAACCAAAGTTCCAAGCAATAACCTCTCTCCTCCTTCCCCCTCCTCTACATCACCACCATCCCATTGGCCCCTCAAGTCCTCTAAGTACAGTTAAAGTTAAATTATATTTTATTTGATATAATTATTGTTTTTTATTTATGTCTGTTTTAGTTTTAAGGTTTTAGGGATTAAGGGCGAGTTAAGGTGTGTGTGTGTGTGTATATATATATATATATATATATATATATATATATATATATATATATAGTGCTTAGGGAGTTCAGCTGCACCTCACTGACGAGGCCCATAAAGGCCGAAACGCGTCTGATGTTTGCTGTTTCTCCTGTTCAGGGTAGAATTGCCTGGTATTTCGGGGCTGGCCCACTCTTTTGAGTGGGACCAGACTGATATACTACAGGATATTTCTCCCTGTGAAGGGCGCAAGTGAGCTAAAAGAGGTTGCTCTCAGAGTGGCTTATCATGGCTATAGAACTAACCTATTAAGGTTGTTTCGTTCTCTGATGAGCACCTCTGACTTTGTTGTACTGTATATATATATATATATATATATATATATATATATATATATATATATATATATATATATATATATATATATAAATTGAAGAGTGAAGCAGCCGTGAATGTCCAGTAATTTGGTAATTATTAATCCATACATATATAGATTGATAATGAGTATTGCAATCTAATTTGATACCTATAATTTGAGCTTTCGAGAGGCTTAACTTCCCTTTATCAAGTCTCAAGCAATACTAATATGAGATGGAACCCTCAGTTTGAATAATAACAGCAGATGCAGAGAGAGTGGAAACAGCATCTGACATCATCAGGTAAATACATATATGGAGAATAAACACAACATAGCAAAGAAAACATATATACACATATTATATACACATATACATCAATATATACTTGAAAAAGCAGAGCACTGTAGTCCACAGTGATATATTTCCTGTTGGACAGACACCTCACTAAGAGTGCCAAGTCTGTTATGGTATAAGAGGAAAAAAAAATCACATGAAATTCTGATAATGTGTTAGAAAACCCAAATCTATATTAAGTCCTGTGTTTTTAGTGTTGAAGAATGTGATCATCTTTATTTCAAATGCTTTCCTCTCTTGGATGCTTTTAAATTTTCCTCTGAGTATTTTAACTTTTAAGTTTTGGATGGAGTGATCATTCTGGCTAAACTGGTGTCCTACTGGGCAACAATAACTGTCTTCATTATGCTTTCTTATTGAATGCCAGTGTAAATTCATCCGTAAATGCATTTTTTGGCCGGTTTCTCCAATGTAACAGCCTGTGTCACATAAAATACATTGTATTATATAAACCACATTAGACAATATACATGAATATGATCCTTTGTTATAGGTAAGGACCACCCCCAATAAATAATGACTCAAGACTCCAACTTGGGTATAATCAGGCCACAGCTTTATTTGTAAACAAATTAACATAAACAACCAGAAGTATCTGCATCACCTTGATTAAGGAGCTCAATCCCTTTCCCTAGCAGATTTTAAATTAGGCGGAGAACTTACCTCACCCACCGAGGCAGATACAATGAAAAACCCTCGTCAAAACCTGAACACAACAAACCAGCATCCGCCGCACAACCCTCCCACTTAGCGTACTGATCTAACCAAACCACCATCTTTCTTAGCTGAAAAAGGGGAGGACGCCAGTAGTGCTGATTCACCTGCCTTTTGGGACTTAAGCTTCTTGAAGCAACAAAAAAGGGGATGACCATTACCGCATTCGTGCCTAAGTTTGCAAGAATAACCCCACTTACAAGAACTCTCGTTGTAGGCAAAGCAATAACCCCTTTTCCCAGTCCCTGCCCCAGCATATTTCGGAACAGAACTAACCACCGGGCGTAAAGGGAGGACAATCTTAAGACAACTCCCCATGTCCCTGTCATCCCAATGCATGTCAGGTCTCACTGCCATTTTTTGCCTAAACTTCTCATACGCCCACCAGGCTAACCCCCCATAAGTATGATGAATCACATCTATCTTGTCAAGATAGCAGAATAGGGACGAGCACTGATCAGGACATTTTTCACCCACTATACTAGCAAAAGATGACAAAGGGCTTGAAGCCAATTACTAAAAAGTTTTAGGGATTTTCTTATATCGCCTTTTACGCTCCTCCTCGTCCTCGTCCTCCTCCTCCTCTTTCTTAGCATCATCTTTCTTATCCTCAGGTTTTAATTCTATAAAATTATCCAATGGCAAGAGCGAAAACAATTCGATAAACTCTTGTTTCCAAATCTTATCTCTTACTTCTTTGGAAACATGTTCCCCAATAGGCCCTATGGAACATAAAGCTGACTTCTTCAACGCTGTATCTGCCACCTTTGATAGCTGACTCCCTTGTCTCATTCCCACTAACAGGACTAGCTAATACCACCTCCCCATGACACCTGCTGACGAAACCCGCTCACCTACTACACCCTGATCCCCAACTCAGGCTACTCCATGACCTAGCTCCTTCCTACCTTCCCATTCTGCTAGCAACTCCTTTAACCCTGACACTAGCCCATGTACCATGTTACTGGCAGTGGGTTGTGTGTGTGTAATGCCCTTACCACTCGCACATCGTCGCGCAGGGCGCCTGGACCTGGGCCTAGCTGCAGGCTCTTGATGCCGCTGGCCAGACCGTTCATCTGGTCCACTATAGGTGACGCCATGTGTGGGGGTGAGAGTTCTTGTCTCTTAGACCTCCCAGGCGTTAACTGGCGGGAGGCAGAAGCTACCTCCCTATTCTTGCCACTAACTCCACCCCAGCCTTATTCACTAACCACTCCCTACCCTGCACAAAGCTCGGTCAACTGTCCCCTCCCCCTATTCAGTCTCTAGGGGCGTTCTATATGTATGTATGTGTGTGTATATATATATATATATATATATATATATATATATATATATATATATATATATTTATATTATTATTATTATTATTATTATTATTATTATTATTTTATTATTTTTTTTTTCAATTGTACATCAATCCTTTAAAATGTAACCAATGTAGAAAAATGGTAGATATTCATCAATTTACCATTACAATATTTCTTCTGCACAGCGGATAAAGGAGACTTCTGGAGGAAATCTTAATTAAAATGTAAACGTGTATGAACAAGGATTGATGACTTCCTTCCACGGGCCCCCCAGACAACACCTGTTCTTCTTTTATGGATGGAATATAATTCCTGCATTTTAAATTGAATTTGCAATTTGCTTTAAAGGTCACGAGTCAGCGTCCACGTGCAGTAATGCTCTTCCAGGAAAAATACAATCCAACAAAACAACGGGATCCTCGATTCACCCTAAACATTAAACAAATCATATTCACAGCCTGAAACCTGTTTAATGTTCATTATCCGACACAGAGGCACCGAGCAAAGAAAACACACGGAGCAGGCCGGAGATCTGTAATTAGGGAACGAGCAGCAGGAAACAGGAGAGAAGAAGAGACGTGGATACATTCTTTTAAGATTTGTTAAACTGAACGGTAAATTTAAAAAAAAAAAAGATTTGTTTTGGCCTGAGAAGCAGGTAATAAATTGAAATATCCGAATTCATCATGTTATTTCTGTCAATGACATATTAAAGGTATATGGAAGTTCCCTGGATTATGAAGCATCTGATAGAGGAGAATCAGTAGTGTATGAAAACATTTTTTGCAAGAAAAAAATCCCCAAATAAAAATGAATAAACTTACCCCGACGTTTGCAAATTTCTTCAGTTTTATGGCAGCTGATTTTGAGAAGGAATGCCACTGAAAATGCAAGATAAATTAGCATAAAATTCATAATTAGTTTTGATCAATCACAGGTAGCTATAACATTGTTGCAAAAATCCAAAATAAACTTAATTTCGACTTTAAGGGAGATTCCTGGTGCTTAACATCTCAATATCAGAAGATATTTATTTTAGAAAAACTTTATTTTAGGAATAAAAAATAAAAAAATACGCCGTGAGGGGAAGTAAAAAAAAATATTATGAATAGCAGCGTTTTAATCAAACACTTAAGAGTGTTGAATCATATAATAAATAAATAATTATTCATTTTGTACATTTTAAAATTGCACTACACAAATTAACCCGATGAAATATTTGAATGGATCTATATAATGTTATAACAAATCCTCATATAATGCAGAAATTGTCTAATCATCGGGTTTGTGTAAATTTCAAAACAATTAAAAATAAACATTAATAAAATGTCTTCTTGATTTTGAGATTAAAATCCAAGCTAAAGTAGCATAAAATTAAAAATTAGTTATGGCCAATCAGAAACTGGCACAACAATGTAACTTTGTCTGGCTGAGACAAAGTTGCTCCAAAGGCAGACATGATACTGACAGCTGATTGGATAGGACACAACTCTGTAGTATTTGGAGATCAGAGTATATGGTATATAGCATTGTTGAGTGGTTTATGGGTGAGGGTGAATATTTGAACCTAATTGTGTTATATGAAGTTGTGGGATGTTTGGGTTAAGGAGGTCGGTAGTAAGCTTCTCTCAACAGGGAGTATTCCGAGAACATTTGGATGACTAGAGGAGAGTCTTGTAGAGCAAGGTAGAGAATTCCAAAGAATGGAGCTGATCCCGAGAAGTCCTGCAGTTGGGCATCGGAGGGAGGAGCTAATACTGGAGAGACATAACTCTGTATTTGGAGACCATTGTTTAGATGTAGGGTGGTACGAGAGCTGAGGGCTTTGAAATCACAATACAATTTATATACAGAAATGGAACTAAAGCCTTCTATTTTTTCCACTAAAATGACAATGTTTAAAAAAAAAAAAAGAAGGATCCTGGGAGGAACAATAGTTTTGAAAAGATCATTATTCAGTGGCTCTGAAAGACTGCTCATATATATAGCCTCCTGCCAACAGACAACACTAGGAGAAAAGGCCACGGTAATATGACCTTCTCCTTTAAGCTACAGGAAAACTAGTAGCCCAAGATAAAAGTACATAGGATGAGTTGACAAAATGTAACATTATCTTAAAAATACTTTTATATTCATGGCTTGCATAGCCGGGAATGCTGATAATACTTCTTAAACATGTGAAGTTTTTCCGAAATTACAATGGCCCTCTATTTACATTTTATTTTATGCATTAGATCTACAGTACACTAGGGTGAAGTGTTAAAGAATCTCTCCATTCCTATGTTATACTGTGCTACATATGTACTAAAATATGTCCCATGTTCATGCAATATGACACATGTTCACTATTATTATTTTACAAATATTTTTTTTTTGTAGTGCGCCAGGATATTCCTTCTGGATTGCTGCCTCGTCGTGGTGAAGGCGCTTGTGTACCTCAATGAAGCTGTGAGCTATACCATGTATGGTCACCCCAGATGAGCAGCTCCTAGCAGAGAGGCCAGACAAATTGCAATCCACTCGAGAAGGAACTGCTAACCGACACCAATATCTTTGCCATGAAAACCTTACGGACAAGCACAACCAGACACAAAATGTGTGTGCCTAGCATACTGTGGTTTATAGGGTAATGGGGAGTTGGACACGACAAAACAACTATGGGCCTCATTTAATTGAGCAATTGTAAGTAACTGGAGCCCGTAATGGAGCCTGTAAGTTATTTTGCTATTCAATTGGCTTTTTTTTTGCGTGTTACAGGCTTGAAACCCTTGTGGTTGTTACAACCGTAACGTACAGCCCATGGAAGCCTTTGATCTTTTACGTCCACAAGAGTTACAATCGCTAAAATCGCAAACCGCTATTCAATTGCTACAATTCCACAAGCCCGCAAATGTTTTCCCACCCGTAAACGCCAAAAGTCAAAGAAAATCCTACGAGTACCAGATGGGACCGCAAAGGGATTAAAAACATCTGTAGCACTGTAATTGCAGATAAAAAATCAATACAACACTGTAAATGACGGGGAAAGCGATGAAAGACATTATAATTAATTGCACAACAGTCTCAAGCTCGCAAATCGGCAATACAAAATAATGTATTTTTATGTTTCATTTCAGGGTTATATCGATCTCGGGAATCAATGAATTAATACATATCAGGCCACCCACATGGACTAGAATAATATCGGCATAGATTTTTATTATTTTCTATTTTACAGGTTTGTAAGTCCCATCGCACATCAGACCCCTAAACACTAATTGATGAACATGTAATGATGACGGTCTCATTTTCCATTGGCTATTTCTAATTGGATAGTTACGGCCTTGCTTAATTGATCATGTTCACGCTCTGAAATGCTACATACGACTGCATGGTTTACGGTTTCATCTTTCGGCCCCTAACTTGCGGGCTTGTTTAATTGAATAATTGTAGCAGACTGCGAGCCAGCAGCACGCCAGCAGACATATGGCATGTATACCCCGAGATGCGGGCTTGCAATTGAATGAGGCTCTAAAAAGCGTATTCCATAGTGCTAGAGGTACAATAAAGAGAGATTCAATCTGACGAACACGACAGTATACAGTATATAAGACTGGTGGGCTGTTCAGCTTATCTATTAGTAATGTCATTTGGCCATTAAAGGACAACTGTGGTCAAATTATTTATTTATTGTTCTTTGAATCACTAAACTTGATAATGGGCAAAAAAAATATTTTTTTTCTATGCTATTATTCTGCACTGCATGGGTCCATTTTGCCTTTGTCACGTCTTCTACCCGTTACTTTCTCAGGTGGGTGTGTTCTTGTAAGTTAATTAATTTCCGAGACAGCTGACAGATGTAACTGCCACATTCCCATTGTGCAGACAAACACTTCCTGTGCATACATTCATATAAAAGATACATAATTAGATTATCTATTTTTTGTTTACATTTTAAAAAGTTTGCATGTTTTTATGTGTAGTTTTTCAAAACCGTGCATTTTAAAATATGATCATAATGATCTTGTACTTATTTATGATCAGATCAACATCCTTTAGTGAATCAAATTAAATAATAAGCTTTTAGGAGAATCCATTGCTCTTGATTGTTCCATCTTGTATAAATTAACTGAGAAATGATCTCAGCTAATTTAATGTAGTGTTAAGTGTTAGCCTCTCATACTTTATTATTTAAAGGGTTAATGTGACACAGAACTCACATTTTGGTTTAGCATTTAAATTGCTGTATCAAACTATTGAAAGAGTTTTTTTTTTGCAAGAAGAGTTTTCCAGATATTAAAAATGTAGTGGAAATGCACTTTTGCAGCACTGTCAGGGCATCCCTCTGAAAAAAAAAATGTCAGCAGCAGTCAATGTAGAAATAAGTTATTTTTCTCTAGAATTTCATAACTCTGCTCATGTGGCGCCCTGACATATATTGATCAGAACCACTAATTCGCCAATAATAGAGCCCTATTCTACTAGAAGCCCTTAAGTAACACGTAATTTTTGCTGCAGATTTTTCTCTAAATGTTTAGATGTATTCTATTGACTCCAGCCTGCAATTTACCTCCTTAAGCCTTAAACCCTGCCTTTTTCATTCGGATTTAATGGTACACAATCATATGATCTGACAATATTTAAGCAAGCCCGTAATTTACTTCTTAGACACAGCCAATAGTAAATGAGACCGTCATCATGATGTCAGGAAAACATGGTTACACTTAATCTGCAATCGGAGGCTACAAATTAATTAATGCCAATCACATATAATAGTTGTGGTAAGTTACGAATGTTGGCTTGAGCATCGCGAGGCCTGCACACCTTTTCTGCAATGAGCGCCGCTCATCGCAAGCCATGCAAGACTTGGAAAAAAGAACTAATGGCGCTCAGCCCGGGGCACGCAAGACTAAAAAAGGATAGATAGGCTTTCAAAGGGAGCCACGCAAGACTTGATCAGGGAGAGAGGAGAAACACACATGGGAGGGAGAGGGTGGAAAGAGACATGGGGTGCAAGAGGGGGGGAAAGAGACACAGGGGAGGGAAATAATGGAGAAAAAAACAAGGAGGGGGAGGGAGAGAGGGGGAACAGACACATGGAAGGGATAGGGGGGGAAACCGACGCAGGGGTCAGAGAGTGGGGAGAGGCTCATGATGAGCGTCAGCCACGAAAGTAGCGGGTTAGCGACGTCTGCAATGAGCGTTCATTGCAGGGATCGCGATGAGCGACTTTGGCCGGTAAAGTAGAGGGGAGGAGAGTCTCGCAATGAGTGCCGAATGTGCTCATTGCGAGGCATGAAAGTAAGGGTCTTAGAGAGGCTCCCAATGAGCACCGAACGCGCTCATCGTCGCGAGGCCCGCAAGTTAGAGGGGGAGAGCCTTGCATTGTGTGGCAAACAGCATTGCCAGCCTTCAAAATGTATTGCCGTCATTATTGACTGGCAAGCCACTAGTAAGTAATATTTGACGATCAGGCTCGCAATCTATAAAATGCATTAGAGCATCTGTTCTAGTCCATGTGAGTTTCAGGATCGATATTACACACAAATAGCATTTAAAAATTATATTATTTAATTGCACATTTCTGGGGTTGAGACTGTTGTCCTTCTCGCCTTCCTGTATTTTATTTAGTACATTATTGTGTTTTTAATTGCTCTTATAGCTTTAATAAGTGTCTGAAAAAGCCCTTGCGGGTTCTATTTAGTACTCATACTCGTAAAACCAATGGAGTTCTAAGGCTTTGGCTGGCCTGTAGTGATTGTGGGCGAGTAGCTATTAGAATATGTGGAGATATTGAGAGCGATTTTAAGTGCGTATACATTTATGAATTGGGCAATAGAATATAGCCCATGGTCTCTTATGGATGATTATTACCAATAATTGGTAATTACCAGTTTTCTGTATAAATCCATATGACACGAATTAACATGTGAAGGCCCATTGAGTAATTAATGATCATAATCAACCATAACATTGAGATAAGATAACAGGCTAAGCATGGTGGGTGGATCACAAATAATTTAAATTTTTTTTGTAAAAAAATTCAATTTTATTTTTAATACCATTGAATTGTTGGTTGTTGAAGAAATGTAAAAAGGTGATAGAACCCAGCCCGTGTTATGAGGTTATCTGGGGTTTTGGTTTAATGTCTTAATTACATATTTTGAAGAAGCGCTGCGGCCTCTGCCCACCATATTATTTCTCTGTGTTTGTTTTAATGAATGGTTTATGGGGATGGGGTGCGTCAGTGACCGGGGGCTCAGGTTTCCAAACTCTTCTGTACAGCGAATGATAAAGTGTATTTATAAGAACACAATCCTACTTACTAGCCAGGCACGAACATGTCCCGAGAAACACGCTCCGTCATGCTCTCATACAGCACCCAAACATGTATGTAACTCAGAATTGTATTTAAAGGACATGGAAGATTCCTGGGTCTTACTAGTTATATCATAAACCTGTGTATCTATTTATGTTATTGGCAAGTGCTAATAAGCTCTGTTTTTACTGTCTAAAATAAAACAAATAGTCCTTGTATGGGTCTGCCCCCTGCAGTGTATGCAGACACACACTCTGTAGGGCTGGATCCGCAGTGTAGTGTCCTAGCCTATCAGAGACCACGTCTCAGCAGCATGTTGCAGAATGTTCCTACGAGATGGTCACTGATTGTGCTGGGTGTCCTGTGTCTCATACTAACCAGAGTCTGTGTCTTTGCGAGCTGCAGAAGGCAGACCCATACAGGAACTACAGTATTTATTTGATTTTAGGCAGTAAAAACAGAGCTGATAATCACTTTTTGATAATATAAAGTACATAAAATACATGCACAGGGATATTATAAACCTAGTAACATACAGGAATGTCCGTTTAACCAATGCTGACAATAATTAAATGTGTTGCCAAATAATGAAGCTAGCTGAATCAGGTATTTTATTAAAAAGGTTTTGCCTAGTTAGATGTTGGTGACATTATTGAATTTCATGCTAATAATAATTATTGTGAACCGTTGAATAATATTTTAGTCACTAGCCTGTCAAAAATGACTGTATAATATTGTCTTAAAAATGTTTGTGTCTCTCTCCTTCTATCTCTCCCTCCCTTCTTCTCTCTCTTTCTCCCTCTCTCTCCCCCTCCTTTCCTCCTTCTCTCTCCCTCTATCTCCTTCTCTCCCTCTCCTTCTCTCTCCCTCACTCTCCCTTCGCCTTGCAATGGGAGGGTCGCAATAAGCAGTGCGCATGCGCAACTCGCAATTCTCTCTATCCGTCCTTCTCTCTCTCTCCCTGTCCTTCTCTCTCACGCTCTCTCTCCCTCCCTCTCCTTCTCACTCTCTCTCCCACTCATTCCTTCTCCCCCTCATCCTTCTCTCTCCTTCTCTCTCCTTCCCTCCTTCTCTCTCCTCCCCCTCTGCCGCGCAATGAGAGCCTAGTGATGCGCAACTCACAATTTTTGCCAGCTTTACACACAAACTCGCAGCAATACAATTATTTTAGTGCTCTCCATATTTGTGCTGTATAATGATATCACAGAGCTGTATAATAACAATCATTAGGCATTTGTTAAATATATGTTCACTATATAATATAACAATATTATTTTAACATGGAATTTACCATTAAAGGTGGATCCATTTAAGGTGGATATGAACGTTCTTGTTCCCACACGCCACATACTCACGCTAATTACCACACGGTGCTACTATAGATAAGCATATTTTACCATGTAAAGAGTAAATACCTCAAGAATGGTACTCTCTGAAAATATGGCAAGTTTAAAAAAAAAAAAAGTAAAAAGTTTTAGATAGAGAAAAAAGGCAGAGGCGCTCAGTCTGAGAACCTCTTTGTTTGCTCACTTGAAAAATATTCTATAGCATGTCAGTCAGGTCCCATTCCAAAGAGTGATCCAGCCCTGAAATACCAGGCAATTATACCCTGAACAGGAGAAACAACAAACCCCGGATGTACTTTTGGGCCTCATCCGTGAGGTCTAGCTGAACTCTCTAATTCATAGTGAGGAGACCACATCACAAGCCCCCTGTGACCCTTTGGGATACCAAACCCCATGGTTCAATTGCTTGCAGAGCAACAACCAAACTCAGGGGCGCTCAATCTGAGAACGAACTAACCCAAGTTCTATGGGCATGGAACAGGCCAACATCTACAGATATCCTTGCATGAACTCAGCTGCATTAGTAAGGAATTGACCAATCTGGGCTCCAGTAGCGACATCCTCATATCCTTTCCTGTTGGGATTTCTTAAGGACTTGAACTGCGAAAGACTTTGTCTTGAATTCAGCCGAGGGAAAATCTCTAAGAATTTCTACAACTTCATCTTGGCAACAGTGATCCCTGGAATGTGCTGTAGGCCGCGTCGCATAACATTGCTACCCAAACAATACCGCTGCCTCTGCCCTCGGTACAGCTGGCAGAGATGACGTACGTCTCAAGGCTTCTTCTGAGTGGGTAAACAATCACTCTCATTGTCTCATGCAATATAGTTGAAGTTACTTTAAATTTCTAGAAAATTCATGAGCCAGAATGCAAATCCCAGTCTGGTATGTTCCAGAAACAAAGACATAGATGGGAAATAAGGTACAAATGTTCTGCCTTTCCCTATATGCTCATACTACTTCATACAGTGGTGGAGCTACTGCTGGTGTAGCAGGTGCAAAGCACCGGGGCCCATGACCGGATAGGGGCCCTCTGTTACTGGCTGCAAAGACATAATCTTATATTTAGGGAAGATGGGAGATAATTAGATGATAGAAAGGTGATCATTACATATATTATTGACTTTTTCTTGACCAACAGAGAATTTGAAAGGGTGAGACAAATCATTTTACACTGGGGCCCTCCATTTACTAGCCCTGCCACTGACTTCTTAGTAAAGCACCACTGAAGCCATATATATATATATATATATATATATAAATATAAATATATATATATATATATATATATATATATATATATATATATATATATATATATATATATATATATACAGTATATATATATATATATATACACAGCTACATTATTTTTATTTTGTATAAAAAATTAACAAAGACATGTTCAATATAAAATAAAGATAATGTAACTGCGCTGTATTTTTCTATTTTTTTATTTAAAAAATAAATATATATACCCTCACATTCACACCAAATGATGAATATTTTGGCTACAATTGATCTACTTTATCTTTTATTAAAGTGCCTACCTGAAATAAACTATTACTACCAATGTAGTTCAATTACCTTATTATTAGTACTGCCAATAAAGTGCATTAAATGTAAAATTGCACAATATATTAAAGTGCCATGACTACATTTTATATAACATATAATGTGCGTGAAGAGCAAACCGCTTTAATTAATTATAGCTGTGATAAAAAATGTAATATATTTAAACTGTGAATATTCTAACTAGTAAAATAATATAAAAATGATCAAAGTTCCAGTAAATAATTATTCCTCTAAGGTCTTAACACATATAGACATATCTATATTTACTATAGAAATATTCCTTAATGTCGTTAACATTCAACTGAAAATGTAGTCTCAGAACTGTAAATTATTGAGGTAAAAGGTGAAAATGTGCTGTGTTTATTTTTACTATCTAAAAACATTTTGTACATTATTAAGTTTTGTTATTCAAACTGCCAGAAAAAAAGGGACATATATAAAATATAAGAAAGAATTTTGGTGGAATTAAAAATAAGTGATTTAAAGATGAAAAAACTGTATTCAGTTTGAAACAATAACAATCTAAAACCCAACCCTTTTCCAGTCTTTCAAGTTGGTTTAATTTTGCCCAGCCAATCAGGAAGTGTACAAAACCAACCCAGCCAATCAGGAACCAACGTAGAGGTTAGAGTGGGCGGAGCAATGCTCACAAAGAGCTAGATGAGTTTTCCCAGATTCTATTTGACAAATGATTTAAGAGGGAATGGATATAAATTTCCAGTAAAGTATTCAAATATTACAAAGAACAAATTTGCTTATTTTTCCACCACCCCATGAAGTGAGTTAGATAAATTGCCAATGTCCGCAGGATAATAGAAAAAGCCAGAGAGTGTCAGAAAATATTTACTACTACTGCTTCATAGACTATTCTAAAGCCTTTGACTGTGTGGATCACAATAAAATGTGGCATGTCCTTAAAGAGACGGGAGTACCAGATCATCTCATCCTCCACAAGCCACGATCAGAACCGAACATGGGCCAACAGAATGGTTCAAGATCGGAAAAGGAGTGTGACAAGGTTGTATATTGTCACCTTATTTATTCAACTAATAGGGGGAGTGCATCATGAATAAGGCCGGACTGGATGAATCCAAAGCAGGAATCAATATTGCTGGAAGATGTATCAACAACCTCAGATACGCCGATGATACTACTCTGGTGGCTGAAAGTGAGGAGGAACTAAAGGACCTATTGATGAGAGTAAAAAAAGAGAGTGCAAAAGCTGAACTGCCGCTCAATGTTAAAAAGACGAAGATCATGGCAAACAGTAATATCAGTTCCTGACAAATAAGCGGGGAAGAAGTGGAGGCAGTGACAGATTTTTTTCCCCTGGAATCCAAGATCTCTGCTGATGGTGACAAGCTAGTAAAAAGTAAAGATATTACATTATCAACAAAGGTCTGCATAGTTAAATCTCTGGTATTCCTACATATGGATGTGAGAGCTGAACGATAAAGAAGTCTGAGTGCCGGAGAACTGTGGTGTTGGAGAAAACTTGCTTGGACTGCAAGAAGATCCAGTCAATCAATACTACAGGAAATTAAGCCAAACTGTTCTCCGAAAGGTTTGATGATGAGGCTGAAGCTCAAATATTTTGGCCATATAATGAGAAGACAGGATTCCTTAGTGAAAACTCTCATGCTGGGACTGAAGGCGCAAGAAAAAGAGGATGGCAGAGGCGAAGATGGATGAGTTTTAGACAACTAAATTATTTATTTATTAAAAAAAAAAAAAAATATATATATATATATATATATATATATATATATATATATATATAAACTTGATTTTCAATAATACCAAACTTGGGAACCTTTCAGTGTCCTTTTAACATGTTTTCTGCCCCATATACCCTCTCACAAATGTCAGGTTTGCTAAAAACAGATATATAAAGATTTGAATTATCAGAATACTTTTCCCAGGATCGTTTTAGAGCAAAACTGCTATTTATGGCGAATAATGGTCTGAGCGCTATAAAAAGCCTCAGTGTCTGTAAATCTAATAATAAATTGTTCACTTTACCAACATATTTTAAAGGCTGTTTTTTTTCCGTATCAAAATTATTTTCAAGATAAAAAGAAAATTTTAACATGTAAAAAGGTCAACATCTAAAAGACATTTTAGTTTAAAAGCAACCTGTCATGCCAATCAAGTTGTTTTTGGCTTATTCTTCAAAATCATGAAAATACTTGCTAAACATTGAATTAGTCATTTTTTACAGTGGACCATTCTTGAAAAATTCACCATTATTGTTGCTGCATTTTTATGTAAACGAGCAAATCTCAAATACTAAATAGCTGCTTTGTCTCTGAATAGAACCAGCTTGGAAGAACCATAAAGTGTCATATTTATTGTATGTTCATAAGAAGAACTTGAGTAATAATGGGCAAATATTTTTAAATATTTAACTTAAATACTGCTTTTAATATTTTTAGACATATGAGAGGAATAGATTCATATAAGGTCTCTTTTCAGTTCTGTTGAAAGACTGACACTTTAAAACGATATGTACAGGAAAAGGAAGTCTGATCTGGTCTTTGTTTCTAAAGGGGATGACTGACTCAGGGCAGGTCAGACAGGCCTGCCTCTATCCATGATGTCACTGCTGTGCTGGGCACACGCTTCCTGTCAGTCAAAAGCTTTCCCATAGAGTTTAATAGACACACACCTGCAACCTGATTGGTTGAAGTCACTTAGAAGGAGGAACAACACTCTGTCTGAGCTGTGAGGCAGGGACAGGGCTGGCTGTGAAATGTCAATAAACAAAAAACATACATTTCATTTTATCTGATATCTCCATCAAATATGCATGTATTTAAAACATTCAAAAAGTATTTCAACTTACTTTTAGTAGATCATTACAATGGTGTGGTCCACATTTTGCTGAGTTAACTGGCCCTTTAAGAACAGAACTCAAAAAAGAGTATGTCTCAGTGGGATGACTGTCCCAATTAGGTAGCAGGTAGAATCACAGTGTTAGATAACCACTGATTTAATCAATACTCTACTTAGGGGGTAGTTAGTTAGTGTTTACAGATTTAACTATGGTTCTGATGTCTTTATGAAAATGAAGTCAAGGACCAGAATCCATTTTTTTATGGCTCCACATCCTGTTTAAGCATGTGTAAGCCTCGAATAAACAAGTAATATCTTAGGGAAATAAACCCATTAGTGCTTGACACTACAAATTCAAATGTGAGGACAACATTGGGTTAATCATAATCATATAGTATTAAAGAATTTTTATTGGTGAAAAAACAACGTCGATTAAAAGAAATTTAAAAACACTGTGAAAAATAGTTCCTTCAATGACTCTTGTAACCACTATTGTCACTCTGTTGTATAGTATTTTTAGAGTGTGGTTACAAGGTTAGTTACTCAGAGTGTATAAAGGGGCAAATGCTCACTGACTTAAGAGCTATAGAGAAATCCCATAGGTATATATATATATATATATATATATATACAATATTGATATAGATTGCTGGCAAATTATGTAGAGCACCTATTAGTGATATAGTTATCTGGGTGTTCAAGAATATAAATGCTCAGCCTCATATGGGAGTGTCATAAAGTCTGATATAAATTCCAGTTACTGTATGCAGCAACGCTGCTTTCCCTTTGTGTATATATACACATACACAACTGACATGCTGTTTATAAGGCGTTAACTGTCTCCTCTTAACTAAGTTACTGAGGGTATTTGTCAGTTCAATAGATAGGCTATAATAGCCCAAATTATATGCCCTTAAAAGTGCCTCTGAGTAATTTATTATAGAGCGTTTGCGCCTCCATCAACTCGGAGTTTCGCGCTTCCTGATTACGGCGTGTGTGATGACGTCACGCTACGCTCGCCTGTTACCTAAGGTAACAGGCGAGCCCAAATTATATGCCCTTAAAAGTGCCTCTGAGTAATTTATTATAGAGCGTTTACGCCTCCATCAACTCGGAGTTTCGCGCTTCCTGATTACGGTAACAGGCGAGCGTAGCGTGACGTCATCACGCTTGCCGTAATCAGGAAGCGCGAAACTCAGAGTTGATGGAGGCGCAAACGCTCTATAATAAATTACTCAGAGGCACTTTTAAGGGCATATAATTTGGGCTATTATAGCCTATCTATTGAACTGACAAATACCCTCAGTAACTTAGTTAAGAGGAGACAGTTAACGCCTTATAAACAGCATGTCAGTTGTGTATGTGTATATATACACAAAGGGAAAGCAGCGTTGCTGCATACAGTAACTGGAATTTATATCAGACTTTATGACACTCCCATATGATGCTGAGCATTTATATTCTTGAACACCCAGATAACTCTATCACTAATAGGTGCTCTACATCATTTGCCAGCAATCTATATCAATATTGTGTATATATATATATATATATATATATATATATATATACCTATGGGATTTCTCTATAGCTCTTAAGTCAGTGAGCATTTGCCCCTTTATACACTCTGAGTAACTAACCTTGTAACCACACTCTAAAAATACTATACAACAGAGTGACAATAGTGGTTACAAGAGTCATTGAAGGAACTATTTTTCACAGTGTTTTTAAATTTCTTTTAATCAACGTTGTTTTTTCACCAATAAAAATTCTTTAATACTATATGATTATGATTAACCCAATGTTGTCCTCACATGTGTAAGCCTCACAAAACTCTGATGCTGGGAAAGATTGAAGACACACAAAGAAGGGGACCGCAGAGGTGGAGATGGATAGATGAGGTCATTGAAGCAGTGAACATGAGCTTGATTAAGCCCAGAGGACAAGTGGCTGACAGATGTGCCTGCCGTGCTGTGGTCCATAGGGTTACGGAGAGTCTGACACAACTGAACGACTAAACAACAACAAGAAGCTTCAGTTGAGACATATGATATGATATATTTAATAATGATATGGAGGAAAAGCGCTGGGGGATGGGCGTAGGAACTGGGGGGGGGGGGGGGGGGGGGACAAGGAGGACATATTACCCCCAGATATTTTTGGATGTCTGTATGTATGTGTAGAGAAGCTGTGTGCATTTTTGTATACAATGATCTGTATCCTCCTCAGAATAGTTTTGGCTCCTACATCTATCGGCTGGAGGTCTTGTTTCGGACCAGATCTACCTACTGAGTACCCATATTTTACTTTATAACCAGTGTCCCCAGTGATAATGCAGTCGTTAGTGACATCACATGACCAAATGAAATATACGGGCTAAACATGCATGGTCCCATATTACCAAGGAAGGACTCTTCACAGCAAAATGGTGGCACCCATAGTGAAAAACACAAAGACTACCTCATGAGTAAATAATGTTATGCCTTTATTTTAGTGAGGTAGAATACAAGAAAATAATATTATAAAGTGGAGTATTGATACAAACGGACACATTTTTGTTTCTGGACCATTAAATATCGCACCAAGCCCTCGTGCCTGTCTTAAAGGTCTGGTAGTTTGTGGGATATCCTGTGTGTGTCTGTCTGATCCAGCGTCTCATATCAAATCTTTTTATTATGGAATTCTCTATATATAGAATTCAAAGTACATTTAACATTTCTTGTGTGAGCTCCACCCCCGAGGTACCTATGTAGGCAGAGCTTCCTGGCCAATGAGCTGTGCGTAGTTGTGTCCTAGCCAATCAACTGTCAATATCACGGCTGCCTCCTGAGCAGCTTTGTCTCAGATAAGTGGAAGGGAAACATATACATTGTCAACCTGCCTCTGATTGGCCACAACTAATTATGATTCTTTTGTTAATTTAGCTTAGATTTTCAAAATCATTTTCTTTAAAACCAAGAAGAAATTTTGCAAATTTTATGGTACGTTTATTAATGTTTATTTGGGGATTCTTTCACACAAAAAAATGTTTTAATACACTACAGATTCTCCTCTATCAGATGCTTCATAATCCAGGAGACTTAAATCAATCAACAAGCTTAAATCAATCAACAAGCAAGTCCCATCATAACAAAGTGTTACAGTAACATGTTTGTAAGAGTTACGCTGTTATTGTAATCTGATCAAGTGTTTATTAAAGAGCCAAACAGCCCGCGGCATAAAACAGAAAGCTTGGGCGCGCCCGGGGATCTAAGTTTTCATCTGTGTTTTGCAATAACCACTTTGTCTGATGTAGCTTTTAATTACTAAAATTACTCAAATGTGTTGAAATGATCGCTTTGCCCTACTTCTATCTGCTAATTAACAGTGTAGACTATAAAATGATACCTGGAGACAGTTACATTGTTTAAAGGTGAATAAATGACCTCATAAGCACAATTAAGCCTTTTTCATTTCTCGTGACCTATATTTTTGCATTAACTTTCATCATTGTAATTACGAGGATCAATTAACAAAGCGTCACAGTAACTTCATATCCTTAGGTCCTATATCTGTGTTGCCTTAAGTACATTTGTTCTAGGTTTTTAGCTATTAAGTTCATCATTATAATACAACAAATGATCATTTGCCCTACTTCTATCTGCATATTAACAGATTTATGTGTTGACTATGAAATCATACCTGGAATCAGGTACATAATTCAGAGACGAATAAATAACCTCATAATGAAGGATTTTAATTTCTTGTGACCTATATTTGTGGTTTAATGCTTGTTTAAAGGGACTCTTTCACCCCCAAATCAAATTGTACCCTAATAAGAGTGGTTTTAATTCTTTAGTCATCATTATTAAATTCATATTTAACCCCATCAGCTTCTCTACTTCTACCAAACTCAAAAAGAAATAGCTTTTAATATATAACGGAACTAGACAAGGTTGTCTGTTACCCCTTTTCGCAGGAATTCTTGAACCTCTACTTATTAGACTAAACTCTCAAATCGCAGGAATTCTGCAAGGGAAGAATAAATACAAAGTTTCAGCAACAAAAATATTCAATTTCAAGATTAAAGGGACACTGACATCCCTTTAAAGGCATATTTAAAGTTCATGGAGTGTATGAAAACTATTTTTTTGCATGAAAAAATACCAAAATGAGCATAAAATTCATAATTTGCTTTGACCAATCACAGGCAGCTATAATATTGTTTCAATCTGTGATAGCAGTCTGTGCAGTAAAACATCATGGAATGTGTATTCTTGTTTTCCCCCTGCACAAGGAAGCAAGGATTGCTATGTGAATGTCTGCATTGTGTTGCTGTTGGCTTGAAAAAGTTAGTTTAGGGTTAAAAACCACACCCAAATGCAGGGTTTCTATTGGTAGGTACACTGTCCCTATGTAGGTAGCTCTGAGCGTGTGTCGTACTGCGAGTTTGTGTGTATCACTCGCAAATTGCGAGTTGCACATTCTCGATGCTTGCAATAGGCGCTGAAGGGGGAGATACCATACAACTGCTTCTCTACACATAAACACACACACTGAAACATCTGGGGGGATTTGTCCCCCTTGTCCCGCCATTTCCTAAACCCATGGATAGAGACATTGCAACGAGGCCCTAAAATATTTTGCACAGGGCCCTCAATTTACTAGCACTGCCACTGGTGAGACAGATGGGGGACTGCAACATCATGGAATCAGACATTCACTGAGACCTACAAATGATACCAATGGGGCCCTCAAGACCTTAGTCCCACAACATCACTTTTTTGGGCTACGCACTTGTCCATTCAGTCCCGACACCTTCATGTGGCATTCGTAGGCTACTCTGCCTTTTTATCCCTTAGGGCAACAGGCTGTCATTTGACCCTGTCACACTTCCCACAGAGTTTCCAGACTGTTCTCTAGGGTGGGAGGTCATGTCCTTCTTCAACAATACAGATTGCATTTTATCTCTCCACAACTCCACAAAGAGGGTCCATCTTAGTGAGGCAGATGGGTGACTTCATTATCATGGAATCAAGTATCCACTGATACCTACAAATGATACACAAATGGGGCCCTCAAGACCTTACTCCCTCAACATCCCTTTTTTGGGCTACAAATACTGTGGTGCACTTGTCCATTCAGTTCCACTGCCACAATATACCATTCATAGCCTACTGAGTCTTGTGATACCTTGCAGCCCCCCGCCTGTTCTCTAGAGTGGGAGATGCCCCTCTTCCATGCTTTATCTATCCACAACTAGCAAATTACTCTCTATTGTCCTCCACATCTCCTCCTTAGCTATACCTGTATTATCAATTATCCCCCTCCACCTCTCTCCCACTGGGATGTAATAATTTTTACTATGTATAAAAAGAAAAAAAAGTGTGGTCCTTTTATGGACTTGGAGGCCATACGTGACCCTTTAAGTGAAATAGATTGCCTGGCACTGTCTTAGGGTCTAAGCACGCTCAGTCTTTGCAGTTTCATATTACTTTTTCACTGAAAACAATACATTCAGAGCCCCAGGGATAGTTAGCAATTATTGCCAATGATCTCCCCAACAGTCTTTGGTGGGTGGACCAGAAAGGCTACATAACAGGTAAAAATACAGCAAAATCCTAACTGTATGTGAAGTCACTGTCATGTATGTAGGAAGTGGAGAGTATTAGGGGATACACCCGCCAGATTGTTGTATTTCTTTAGGTATGTATAGAGAAAGTGGTGTGGAGTGTTTGTATACAATGAGCGATATCCCACCCATAGCTGCTTTGGCTCCTACACCCATGGGCAATGTACATGTGTTTTTTTAAATACTTAGTGAAATACAAAGAATGGAAGTGTTTTTTGCAAAAATGATCATTATCATGTTGAAGTGTTGCCATTACATATAATAGTTGTCAAACTACGAATGCGTCACTCGCAAACGAGGGACACAGTTTGGGCCGCAAATGCGGACCCTCGCAAAGCGAGGGGTCGCAATTGCGGAAGGTGGAGGCGCCAACGTCAGCTGCAATGAGCGCAAAGCGAAGGGCCACATTTGCGGAGGTGGAGGCTCTACGGCGCCTCACAAACGCTTACAAACACCCACAGAAGAGGGACTTGGAAAAAAAACATGCAATGACTAAATACGGACTTACACGAAAAAAATACGAGCTGCAGGATTTAGAAAAAAAACCATTACGAAAAATACGACCTTAACTGCCGAACCGCGCAAAGCTGAAAACATTAAAAAAACAATTAGCACACAGAAAAATGACATAAAAAGCTTACCCACAGCAAGGGGGGTGGGCACCCAGGACCTCTGCATGTGAAGTTACACCTCGATTTAAGTCCAAATTACCGAGTTTAGACACCCGAAAATCACCTAAGCGAGAGAAAAAATGGCCGCTGAAAAAAACGAAAACGAGGCTACACGACCCTAAAGCCGCAAAACACCACCAAGCACATACGGCTTTTCAAAAAAGCCGTACAAGAACCGTGCAAGGACGCTACATCATACACACCAGCGTACCACATACACATTTGCCGCCATTTTACAACACTAACTTACAGAATGCGGAAGTACCCAGCTACACTAACGGCTTCCCCTCTCGCATGCAGCCTATTTACACTACACACTGCGCACATTGCTGACACTTACACCTCAGCTCAACAACACTGCAAATCTACATTGTATGCTGTAGGAACATCAAAACAGATTGTCAGCTCTTCAGCACAATGCTCCCTGCATATATTACTTCCAAATAGGTAAAGTATATTATTTTATTAATTTTTTAATTATTTCATTAGCATACAAAAATACATATACACAAAAAAAAACACTCTCACAATAAACACAAAAGACATTCACTGCGCGCCTCACAAAGAGCGCCACCGCTGCTCATAGCACACAAACTACACCAGGGGATAGCCTTGCAATAAGCGCAAAAAGCAGATCAACGCCGACCTGATAAAAAAAAAATACAACAACCAAGAGCCTCGCAATGAGTGCCTAAGATCCTCAGGGTAAAAAACGTTTTCCATTATGTCTCAAACAGCATTCCCTGGCTTGCAATTTCATGCCTGTCATTTTTTGATGGGCAATTCGCTAGTAATTAAATATTCACAATGGATATAAAATATTTATTATGATTATATGTTGTTTTGCTTCAGATGTGAGAGCTGGACTATAAAGACGACTGAGCGCCGTAGAATTCCCTCCTTTGAATTGTGGTGTTTGAGAAAACTGCTCAGAATCATTTGGACTGGAAGAAGATCCAATCAATCAGTACTAAACTGTTCACTGGAAGGTTTGATCATGAGGCTGAAGGTCAAATATTTTGGCCACATGATGAGAAGACAGGATTCCCTAGAGAAGACTCTGATGTTAGGAAAGATTGAAGGCACACGAAGAAGGGGTCAGCAGAGATGGAGATGGATAGATTAGGTCAATGAAGTAATGAACATGAGCTTGAGGGAGATCAGAGGGGCAGTGGATCACACATGTGCCTGGCGTGCTGTAAGCCACTGGGTCACAGAAAGTCAGGCACAACAACAACAACTTAAAACCAGCCTCAAGTAGACATAGTCAAGGACTGAGAATCACATGTAGAGTGCGGCCTCCGCTCGCCGTCTTCGCTCTCAACTGGAACTATCTTGTTTTACTTTGCTTCCATACATCTTGTTCTTACACCTTTGCTATATTTATAGATTTACAATAATAAACCATAACTTCACCTTGTGAAAATGACAACTATAAATTAGCCCAAGCCGCTCTGGAAATGTAAATCCCTACAAAGTGCTCTCAGCACAGATCTCTTGGCTGGATCCCAACAAGCTGCCCGTCCAATGGTGGGAGAACGTTGTAGAGTCCAGACCCTCTATATTGTGAAATGTTATTATATCTGAGAGTGTTAGGAATGATTTCATTGTTGGCACGAGCCGGATGGCACACCCAGAATAACACAAGGACTTCAGTTGCTGACTTTTCCTGATCTGTTGGGAACAGGCACTGACTTGTGAGGAGCCAACACAAACTACTTCAGGGTTTAGTCGTATCAAAGAAAGAGCTTTAGTGATAGCATTTGTTGTTCTAAGGTTTGACCGTTGGCAGAAAAAGTGCCCGGACGATGATTGGTATAGATATCCTAGGCACTTATTATATTATTATTATTATATTATTATTATTATTATCCTATATTTATGTAAAAGTACACAGCCAACGATTGGTATAGATATCCAAAGTACTCATTGTAGTATTATTATTATTATTATTATTATCCTTTATTCATGTAAAACTACACAGCCGATGATTGTATAGATATCCAAAGCACTTATTATATTATTATATTATTATTATTATCCTTTATTCATGTAAAAGTACGCAGCCGATGATTGGGATATCCAAAGCACTTATATTATTATATTATTACTAGCGAATTGCCCGTTAAAAAATGACGGCAATAAAATTTGAAGCCATGGCAATGCTGTTTGCCACACAATGAGAGGCTATGTCCCCTCGGATTACCTTCGGCACTCATTGCAAGCTTCTCCCCCCTGTGTAGTTTAGGGGCCTTGCAATGAGTGTTACTGACTTTGGTTAAATATTATTGGCTTGGGTTAAGTGTTACTGCCCTCGGCCTTGTTTTCATCCTGTTAAATTTTTTCGACTGCCATTTTTTTTCTCGCTTAGGCGATTTTCGATCGTGAAAAAAAGCCAGATATGCCTCAAATTAACTTGAAACCTCACTTCCCAGGCTTCCTGGCTCTTCCCCTGTGCTGTGTGTGAGTGTGTAAGTTAATTTGAGGTTGAGGAAGTTTTTTGGTGGTCTTTCCAGTGCCATGATTCCTATTTAACATGATTTGGAATGTGATTGCTTAATTCTGAACACAATATACATCCCCAGTTATAAGAGGGTGTGCAGACTTATGCAACCACATTATTTTTCTTTTTTTTTTTCTTCCCTCCACCTAAAAGATTTTAGTTTTTTTTTTCAATTGAGTTGTACAGTTTATAGGCCACATTAAAGGTGGAAAAAGTTCTGAAATTATTTATCTTTGTCTCATTTTTTTACAGCACAGAAACCTGACATTTTAACGTGTGTAGACTTTTTATATCCACTTTTTTTAAATGATTATTATCCTTTATTCATGTAAAAGTACACGGCTGATGATTGGTATAGATATCCTTAGTAGTTATTATATTATTACTAGCGACTTGCCAGTCAAAAAATAATGGCAATACAATTGTAAGTCAGGTAATGCTGTTTGCCACACAATGTAAGGCTTTTAGTCCTCTGAGTACCTTCGGCGCTCATTGCGAGCCTCTCCCCTGATTTACTTTTGGTCGCCTGAACACCTTCGGCGCTTATTGCGAGCCTCTCCCCTTGTGTACTTTTCTTACTCCTCTGAGCACCCTGGGCGTTCATTGTGAGCTCCGCGCTGAGCGCCTTTGGCAAAGCGAGTCTCTCCTCTACCCCGTTTTTTTTATATAAATATATATTTTTATAATAATTAAGTAAATATTAAATTAATATACTTTACCTATTTGTAATGAATATATCCAGCAATCAATATGCTGAAGAGCTAACAATCGCTGTTGTTTTCCTGCAGCATTCTATGTACATTTGGACTGTTGCTGAGCTGAGGTGTAAGTGTCATCAATGTGCGCAGTGTAAATAGGCTGCGTGCACAAGGGGAAACCGTTTGTTTATTTGTGTAATGCATTATTTTAGAATGGTAATGTTATTAGTTTCAAGTTAATGTTGTAAAATGGCGGCGAGTGTCTATGTGTTACGCGGGTCTGGAGCATTTTGTGTTCTTTCTAATAGTGTATTTTGTACCTCGTACGTTCTTGGTTAAAATTTGTATGTGCTTGGCGGTGTTTTGCCGTGTTTATTGTTTGTGTAGCCTCGTTTTTGTTTTTTTCTCTGGTTCCTGCGATTTTGGTGTGGCGAAACTCTGGAAATTCTACTTAAATTAGCGTGCAACCTCACTCCCAGACGTCCTTGCTGTCCCCCCGTGCTGTGTGTGATGTTTTTTGTATTTATTTTTGTCTGGTTTTTTTTCGTGTTTTTGGATGTGCACGGTTCTGCCGTTAAGTTCGTATTTTTTGTGGGTCATATTTTATTTTCTGTAAGTGGTGGTTTCCTTTTCAGAGTGTTATGGGACGTAATTTTTTGAGGCGATTTTTTACAAAGTGCTACGGGTCTCGCCCTATGAATTGTGTATTTGAGTTTTCTGTTCTGTAGTCCGGCGGATCGTAGGTATGAAACTTAATGCGTTCGGCGCTCCCTGCCTAAGTCGAACGGAGTCGTAGGGATGAGCGCCTACAACGTTCATCTTCACCAGCGCCTTTGGCGCTCCTTGCCTGGCTGCAACCGCAATTTTAAGGTTGCGTTACCAACTTTTTTTAGGCAAGCCCACACTGCTGAGAACTATATATGTGATTATTATATTATTATTATTATCATTAATCATTGTATTTCTGGTTGTGCCTATCCATAAGGTTATCCTGGCAAAGTTGGTTGCCAGTTCCTTCTCCAATGGACCCCAATTTGCCAATTTGACATCTCTGCTATGACACCCCCACATGAGGTTGATTTCATTTTAAAGAGGATTAAAAACTGACTGTACATTATACTAGCAGTTTTTCTCTACAGTCAATGATTTCTGAAACATTTAGAATTTATCCTGTGTCTCCTGTATGTTAATGTGCGTCTCAGTGTGCTTGATAAGGGTGGGAGAGGGGCCTAACTGCCAAATAACATTGCAGGACTTTTTAATATGGCCTCTACAGAGACAGACAAGCAGACTAATCCTAATTAGCACATGAACATATCTAATATGCTTGAGCCGCTCATTTGCATATAAATACGGCAACAACAACATGGAATTTCCCAGGATTGATTCACTTTAGAATAAAATGAATAACACAACATAGAGACAGTTTTTTATACTGTTTAATATTAACCTAAAAAAATATTTTAGGGTTACAGTGACCGTTTAACTAATTTTAACTTCTGCAATGGGGCCTTTTCTGTGTCCCTTTAATTTTACCCCAAGTGTATCAAGTACAGACACAGTATATATGACTGGATGTAGTATTTTTACCTTGTTCTTGGCCTTGTCTGATTGAACTCTGGGACATCAGGGCTTGTCTAACCCGTCTCTCTATCGCGCTGAGACATCAGTAACATTGTTGCTCAGTACAATACACAATAGCTACGTTGTGTCATCTGTGTAACCTGCATGAAGGACAAAATGGAATTTCCCAGGATTCACTTTAAAAAAAAAAATGGGTTACACAACATATATACCATTTTACATGCTCTTTAAGAATAACCTAAAACATTACTTGATTTTCTGGTGACTTGTCATTTTTATCTTTGAAATGTAATATATAATTGAATATAATAAATTACAAATCTTATTAGAGTATTACATCCTCCAAATGTTTGAAATTGATCTAATTAATATTAGACAATAAAACACGTCATTATTATTAATATAATTTATTCGTATCACGCCAACATTCTTTAGCGCTAACGGGTTCCAAATAGCATTAAAGGGTCCCTGTAAAATTCCAGCTTTAATGACTTCTCAATAGTAGATATCAGAATTAACAACTTTACAATTTACTGCAAAAAAAGCTGACACGGAAGACATCAGCAGAAAGTGCAGCTTCTCCAGGCCGTGCCAGTAAAGCTCTGCAGTAAATAGGCAGCTGCAGATAAGTCTACTGCAGGCTGTGTCATAGTCTGGAAAAGATGGGTGAAGATCCAGCTTAAAGAGGGTGGAAATTCAGCTTATCTTAGTTATTTTGCACGTTTTGTTTTCTCTCCTGTCACTATATACCCGGGATAAGGCACCTACCTCTCCTTTAATGTATATATATATACCCGGGATAAGGCACCTATACACCCGGGATAAAGAACCTGCCTCTCCTACAATGTATATATATATACCTGGGATAAGGAACCTATATACCTGGCATAAGGCACCTGCCTCTCCTACAATGTATATATACCCAGGATAAGGCACCTGCCTCTCCTACAATGTATATATACCCAGGATAAGGCATCTGCTTCTCCTACAATGTGTATATACCTGGGATAAGGCACCTGCCTCTCCTACAATGTGTATATAACTGGGATAAGGCACCTGCCTCTCCTACAATGTGTATATACCTGGGATAAGGCACCTGCCTCTCCTACAATGTGTATATACCTAGGATAAGGCACCTGCCTCTCCTACACTGTATATATATACCCGGGATAAGGCACATATATACCCAGAATAAGGCACCTATACACCCGGGATAAGGAACCTGCCTCTCCTACAATGTATATATATACCTGGGATAAGGCAGCTGCCTCTCCTACAATGTGTATATACCTGGGATAAGGCATCTGCTTCTCCTACAATGTGTGTATACCTGGGATAAGGCACCTGCCTGTCCTACAATGTGTATATACCTGGGATAAGGCACCTGCCTCTCCAATGATGTGTATATACCTGGGATAAGGCACCTGTCTCTCCTACAATGTGTATATACCTGGGATAAGGCACCTGCTTCTCCTACAATGTATATATACCTGGGATAAGGCACCTGTCTCTCCTACAATGTATATATACCCGGGATAAGGCACCTGCCTCTCCTACAATGTATATATACCCGGGATAAGGCACCTGCATCTCCTACAATGTATATAAAGCCGGGATAAGGCACCTACATACCGGTATAAGGCACCTGCCTCTCCTACAATGAATATATACCCGGGATAAGGCACCTGCATCTCCTACAATGTATATATACCCGGGATAAGGCCCCTATATACCGGTATAAGGCACCTGCCTCTCCTACAATGTATATATACCCGGGATAAGGCACCTATATACCGGTATAAGGCACCTGCCTCTCCTACAATGTATATATACCCGGGATAAGGCACCTGCATCTTCTACAATGTATATATACCCGGGATAAGGCATCTGCTTCTCCTACAATGTGTATATACCCGGGATAAGGCACCTATATACCGGTATAAGGCACCTGCCTCTCCTACAATGTATATATACCCGGGATAAGGCACCTATATACCGGTATAAGGCACCTGCCTCTCCTACAATGTATATATACCCGGGATAAGGCACCTGCCTCTCCTACAATGTATATATACCCGGGATAAGGCACCTATATACCGGTATAAGGCACCTGCCTCTCCTACAATGTATATATACCCGGGATAAGGCACCTGCCTCTCCTACAATGAATATATACCCGGGATAAGGCACCTGCATCTCCTACAATGTATATATACCCGGGATAAGGCACCTGCCTCTCCTACAATGTATATATACCCGGGATAAGGCACCTATATACCGGTATAAGGCACCTGCCTCTCCTACAATGTATATATACCCGGGATAAGGCACCTATATACCTGTATAAGGCACCTGCCTCTCCTACAATGTATATATACCCGGGATAAGGCACCTATATACGCGGTATAAGGCACCTGCCTCTCCTACAATGTAGGTGAGGTAGGTACTATTGTAAATAAATATATAAATAAATATATATATTATTGCATATAAGGGTCAAATATTCCTTTCGATACCTTTTTAATTGCTGATTGACATTATCTATATATAAGTTTTCATTATTATGCAGGAAACAGCAACAAAGAATATCCCCAAAAGAATGAAAAGTAATAAGACAAACTGGCTGTCTGATGGGGGTTTGAAAGTAGCCCAGGAAAGAAGGAAAGCGAAAGGTAGTGGAGATAGGTAAAAAAATTGTCTGCAGAATTCCAGAGGAGCAAGAAGAGACAAGGAGACCTTCTACAATGAGCAATGTAAAGAGATGGAAGAAGAAAACAGAATGGGTAAATCAAGAGATCTCTTCAAGAAAATTGGGAACCTAAAAGGCACCTTTCATGCCAAAGTGGGTGTGATAAAAGAGAAAAATGGCAGGGACTTAACAGAAGAAGATCAGGTTAAGAAGAGGTGGCAGGAACACACTGAAGATCTAAACAGGAAGGATCTTAACAGCAGTGAAGGCCTCAGTATTGTGTCCAATGAGTTGGAGCCAGACATCTTGGAGAGTGAAGTGAGATGGGCCCTAGGATGTCCTGCTGATAATAAGGCTGCAGGAGGTGATGGAATCCCAATTTAATTATTCAAAATTCTACAAGATGATGCTGTGAGAGTGTTACTTGCCTTATAGCAACACATCTGGAATGGCCAATAGACTGGAAAAGGTCAGTCCTACATCCCAATCTCAAAAAAAGGCAGTGCCAAAGAGTGCTCCAATTATCGAACAATTGCACTCATTTCAGGCGGAGATGAGGCAAACAACATGAACTTGATGGACCTCAGAGGGGCAGTGGCTTAGTTTTGTACCTGGCGTGCTGCGGTCCATAGAGTCACTGAGAGTTGGATGCAACTGAATGACTACTGCGACTACTAAGAATACTGTCACTGCTTGGATATTGGATTCCCAGCTTGTGTATAATCCAACCTTGGCTTTGCATAAAAGCTGTGTAATGCAGTGGGCATAAGCTTAAAGGAAGCCATGTTTAAAATGGTCTATGGATTGAAGAGAGAGGTATTTGTGGGCACATTTGCATGTCCCTGCTCAGCTTTCCAGAATGCAGTGTAATAACTGTATTTCTTGGAATTCTGAGCTGGAAACAGGTTTTTTAACTTGTTTTAGACATTCAGATGTGAACACAGATGAATGGGCATCATTCAAATGCAATTTGGCCAATTGAATAAGGCTTTGTATAAGCAGAGAGCAAATTTTTTAACAAATTTTTAGTTAGTGAATTTCTATCCAAATGCAAGGTCTTCACTAACTAAAAACATGCTATGTGGTTATATAGAGCCCTACTCAAATGGCCAAATCCCATTTGAATGAGGCCCTAAATATATATATATATATACCACTTGCCCAATCCTGATACATATATATATATATATATATATATATATATATATACTGTGTATATATATATATATATATATATATATATATATATATATATATACAGGTATGCCCCGTTTAGCCATCCACAAGTGCTAAAAGGTGCATTTTGACATCACAGCGCTCAGATAGCTCTATGGTGAATTAGAGAGCGCTGAGCAGGGTTTTAAAGGGCTAAACGGGGATCCGGGTCAAACTATAGCAAATCAGAGCTCAAATAGGTAAAATTAACTGGGGCAGCATACCTGTGTGCATATATATATATATATATATATATATATATATATATATATATATATATATAAATATATATAAAAATATATATGTATATATATGTATATGTTCCTACGCCCTTGCTCACACAGGACACACATCTTTATCTTTTGCACAGGATTAATATGAAGTATTTCACATTGTTGACAAAATACACAATGTGACTTAGCGACACGGTATCATTTGTAGTCACAATATTAATTCCTCACATAGTTTCTCCTGTTTTTACACTTATTCTGGTGTCACATTCTTACAACTAATAATAAGCAACAATTTTCTCTTCACAGAAACCGATACTTCCTCCTCCATGCAGGTTACACAGACAATACAAAGTATCTATTGTGTATTGTACTGAGCAACAATGTTACTGATGGCTCGGAGTGATAGAGAGACAAGTTAGACAAGCCCTGATGTCCCAGAGTTCAATGGGACAAGGGCAAGGTCAATTACTAAATCCAGTCTTATAAACGGTCTGAAATGGGCAACATTAAAGGGACACAACAAAGGTCATATAAAAATTAAAAATATACATGCATTTCATGGGACTCTGTCACCCCAAAATCAAGTTTTGTTTTTTTTACGTCTTAAAGAGCATGAAAACCTGGCTATATGTTATGTTATCCATTTTTTCCAATTGAATCAATCCTGGGAAATTTCATGCTGTTGTTGCTGTATTTATGTGCAAATGAGCAACTCACACATATTAATTAGCTGCTTTGATGTGCTAATTAGGCCTATAGTCTGCTTGTCTGTTTCTGTACTGGATAAAATAAAGACCCCCTATGTTATCTGGCAGTTAGACCCCTCTCCCACCCTTTTCTGAGCCGCACATTAGCATACTGACCCCAAAGGAGCCGCAAAAACGAAGTATTTAATAATTTATTTTCTGTAGAGAAAAACAACTAGTACAATGTATAGCCATTTGTAATGCTCTTTAAAATTAAATCAACTTCCTGTTAGGCTTACAGAGTCCCTTTAATTGCAATTAGTTGCTATTAATAAAAATAATACAAATATTGGATGTGTTAAATAATTGATCTTGAAAGTTAGATATTTTAACCCTACATTTTCTGAATTAAATCATAATGTCTGATTAAACCTCCATGGTCCCAGAAACCTGAAGTTGTCCTTCTTATCTATACCAATAAGCCACACGCTTCTTCCTTATTCCTGTACACTATGATCTTGAGAGATGAAGTCGCTAGGACAGAGGAAGAATTTGTTCATGTAAGTTATGCTTAAAATACCTAACTTTGCAACTCAATGATCTAACACGTCCTCGCAATGACATCTATTTATTTGTATATGTTTTATTTCTGCAATAACGGGGAGATTGGCTTTATCACTTTATCACTAATCTGTTGAGACCTCTTCATTTTTTTAAAGTTATAACTGCTCACTAAAACAAGAAGAAATATCTCAGCAGAATAACATAGGACTCAGAGAGCACCCAACAAAGCGAATAACCGTACGTCCAAACTACATATTGGTGTTTATATACCATTTTATCAAACATATATACATAATATACTTTAATGGAATTGTCCCATTAAAAAAACATTTAAACAATTAATTTTGAATAATTAAACACAATTTAAAAATAAATTAATGAATAAACTTTACATTTTCAACCAATAAACTTCTCATGAAGTTCATCTTCTGCAGCCAAAAAAGCAGAAAAGCATAAAAAAGATAATAAATTATAGGCTTTGTTCTAAAATAAAAATGTTCTACAAAAGTGTATAAGTTTAAGTGAAGTTCTTCAAAATAGTACATTTTTAAAATGATTACTTTCATTAATATTATTCATGTGAATGAAATTATTGTAATATAATAGTTACTGTAAAAATCTATCTATCTGTCTCTCTGTCTATCTATCTATCTATCTATCTATCTATCTATCTATCTATTTGTCTATCTATCTATCTATCTATTTGTCTGTCTATCTATCTATTTATCTATCTATCTATCTGTGTGTTTATCTGTCTATCTATCTGTCTGTCTGTCTATCTATCTGTATAATCTATCTATATAATCTATCTATCTGTCTGTCTGTCTGTCTATCTAGTCACAGGTGTGCAAAATGGCAGCCTGCAGGAGACTATACAGGAAGAAAGTGGAGTGAAGCGGTAAAGCTGGTGCTCTTCGGATCTGTGAAGTGTTTATATGAAAATTACATCAGACTAATTAAACAAACTAAGTTACAACATTTATATAAAACAACATGATTTGCCTAAAGAGTCCATTCAAGGGAGCAAAGAAAGGTGGAAAGAAAGAGAAAATTGGCGAGCAAAACCGTGCCCCACACAGACTGGACAAGAAAGATAAGAGTGAGAAAAAGAGTGAAAATTTTAAATGGGAGAAGGATTTGAGGTGAAACGGAGAGAAAGGGCAATAATGAGGATAAAGATGGATACAGGAGTGGGTGAGATGCAATGATGGTACAAAAAAGGTGAATTTGCAGACAAAAGACATGCGGCCGAGCTCCTGAATTTGTTAGTCTTTTTGGCACCACACAAAAATAACTCTGCACAGGATCTGGTTAACCAGGAGTAGGCACATGTGATCCTGGAGAGCCACACACAGGACAGGATTTGAGGATATCCCTGATGTGTACAGGCAAGACTATTGCTTAGTCAGTCATCCTGTGCACAGAAGGGAAATCCTGGAGTCCAGGCCTGTGTGTGCCTACCACTAGGCTTGTGCTTGTGCAACCGCTTGTGCTACAAATAAATATACATTTTCTAATCTCTAAATTATTCAGGTTTCAGCTAAACTCTTTATACTTGCAGTCAAATGTTTAGTTGCATCCCCAATAAATCCAGATTGATTCAACTAGAATTTATATGAATCACAGGTGTGTTTTTACATCTTTAAGTGTCAGAAAAGGGGAAGGGGGAGCTTGGCAAACAGCGGCTGGGTGCAGACAGAGATGAATCACGAAGAATGTTTCACAAATAAGATGACCTGGGAAGGAAGAACTTGCCTTTTTTGGTGTAGGTGCCTGTTAGTCATCCCTGGCTCAGTGCGTGATATAGGTGGGATTAGGGGCCTGTAGAGCTGAGCCTGAGTAATGGGACAGGGAGGAGATGCCTATAGTATGTGATTGGGCATGTACAGAATACACAAAGGCACGGCAAGAAAAACACATTGATGTAACACCCGCAGATAGATGTGTAATAAGAATTACATAAAGGGCCAATGTAGGCCAAAAAACATGTATTTATATATAACTGACTAAAATCAGATAAATATTACCTGCTTGAGTCTGCCCTGATAGGCTAGGACCAGTGGCGTAGCTAGAGCTTTTGCTACCCGGTGCGATCTTGCGAGTGCGAGTTTGCCTCCCCCTCTGGTGCCAACATTATACATACAGTGGATATAAAAAGTCTACACACCCCTGTTAAAATGTCAGGTTTCTGTGCTGTAAAAAAATTAGACAAAGATTAATCATTTCAGAAAATTTTCCACCTTTAATGTGACCTATAAACTGTACAACTCAATTGAAAAACAAACAAATCTTTTAGGTAGAGGTAGGAAAAAATATAAAAATAAAATAATATGGTTGCATAAGTCTGCACACCCTTAAACTAATACTTTCTTGAAGCCCCTCTTGATTTTATTACAGCACTCAGTCTTTTTGGGTATGAGTCTATCAGCATGGCACATTTTGACTTGGCAAGATTTGCCCACTCTGTCAGATTGTGAGAGCATCTCCTGTGCACAGCCCTCTTCAAGATCACCCCACAGATTCTCAATCGGATTCAGGTCTGGGCTCTAGCTGGGACATTCCAAAACTTTAATCTTCTTCTGGTGAAGCCATTCCTTTGTTGATTTGGATGTATGCTTTGGGTCGTTGTCATGCTGAATGATGAAGTTCCTCTTCATGTTCAGCTTTCTAGCAGAAGCCTGAAGGTTTTGTACCAATATTGACTGGTAATTGGAACTGTTCATAATTCCCTCTATCTATCTTAACTAAGGCCCCAGTTCCAGCTGAAGAAAAACAGCCCCAAAGCATGATGCTGCCACCACCATGCTTCACTGTGGGTATGGTGTTCTTTTGGTGATGTGCAGCGTTGTTTTTGCGCCAAACATATCTTTTGGAATTATAGCCAAAAAGTTCAACCTTGGTTTCATCAGACCATAACACCTTTTCCCACATGCTTTTGAGAGACTTCAGATGTGTTTTTGCAAAATGTAGCCTGGCTTGGATGTTTTTCTTCGTAAGAAAAGGCTTTCGTCTTGCCACTCTATCCCATAGCACAGACATATGAAGAATATGGGAGATTGTTGTCACATGTACCACACAGCCAGTACTTGCCAGATATTCGTGCAGCTCCTTTAATGTTGCTGTAGGCCTCTTGGTAACCTCCCAGACCAGTTTTCTTCTCGCCTTTTCATCAATTTTGGAGGTAGCTCCAGTTCTTGGTAATGTCACTGTTGTGCCATATTTTCTCCACTTGATGATGACTGTCTTCACTGTGTTCCATGGTATATCTAATGCCTTGGAAATTCTTTTGTACCCTTCTCCTGACTGATCCTTTTAACAATGAGATCCCTCTGATGCTTTGGAAGCTCTCTGTGGACCATGGCTTTTGCCGTGGGATGCGACTTAGAAAATTTCAGGAAAGACCAATTAGAGCAGCTGAACTTTATCTGAGGTTAATCAGAGGCACTTTAAATGATGGCAGGTGTATGCTGACTCCTATTCAACACGATTTGGAATGTGATTGCTAAATTCTGAACACAGCTACATCCCCAGTTATAAGAGGGTGTGCAGACTTATGCAACCACATTATTATTATTATTTTTTTTCTTCCCTCCACCTAAAAGATTTCAGTGTTTTTCAATTGAGTTGTACAATTTATAGGTCACATTAAAGGTGGAAAAAGTTCTGAAATGATTTATCTTTGTCTCATTTTTTTACAGCACAGAAACCTGACATTTTAACAGGGGTGTGTAGACTTTTTATATCCACTGTATATACTGTATATATGGGCCCAGCACAGAATTTTTTTGGGACTCCTATATATATATATATATATATATATATATATATATATATATATATATATATATATATATTTCTGTGGGCATAATGGGGTATGTATATATAAAGTGAACCTTTCTCAAACTTCTTCCTCTTTACTCATCCTCTCTCCCTTCTCTCGCCCACTCCCCCTTCTTTCACTTCTCTCTCAATTTTCTCACTCCTTCATTGTCCCTCCTTCTGTCTCCATCTCCCCCTTCTCTCTCCCCTCTCCCTCCTTCTCCCTATCTTTTACTTCTCTTTTCTCCCTCTCCCTTTACCGTCCTTCTCCCCTCCCCCTTAATCAGTTCTGGACGGCAGGTTTAGTTCCAAACAAACATTTTCCATAGGAATCAATGTAAATTTAAATAATCTGTTCTGGACCCCAGATTTTTCCCATTTTAGTTTAAACTAAAGGTCTTGTTTTTGGATTCAAAACCGTAAAACTAAACAGACATAAATAAAAAAAATGTAATTACATAAGATAACATGGAATTTAACTTCACTTTATCTGTACTGAGAAAGACTTGATGGCCCAATAGGATGGTGACGATGTAGACGAGTGAGAGATTATTGCTTGGAACTTTGCTTCTTATAGGCACAGGATTCACGTTGGTTCTTGTAAGCACAGGCTGCAGATTGGCTCTTACAGGCACAGGATGCACATTGGCTCTTACAGGCACATATTGCAGATTGGCTTTTACAGGCACAAGCTGGGCACATTAGCTCTTACAGACACAGGCTGGGCACATTGGCTCTTACAGACACAGACTGGGCACATTAGGCTCTTACAGAAGCAGCCTGGGCAAATTAGCACTTATAGACACAGGCCGTGCACATTGGCTCTTACAGACACAGGCTTGGGAAATTAGCACTTACAGACACAGGCTGGGCACATTTCTCCCTCTCTTTCCCTCCACCCATGACCTATATCTCCCCTCTGCCGGCGGCTCCTACCCCTGGTGGCTCCTCCTCTAGTGGGTCAAAGGACTCTGAGGAGAGAGCAGGGGACCTGGAGGAGGGGTCAGGAGGGACACTGGCCTTGGGAGGGGCATTTTTTGCCGCCCCCAAAGAACTGCCGCCCAGGGTGGCATGCCACTGGAAAGGACACTCCACTGACATCCAGCCCTACAGAGTCTGTGTCTGCTGATGCTACAGTGGGCGGACCCATAAAGGGACTATTTATTTGATTTTAGGCAGTAAATCATTGCTTTATAAGCACTTCTTAATAAAATAAAGTAAATAAAAGTAAATAGTTACACAGGTATAATGTATACCTAGTAAAATACAGGAACCTTCCATATATATTCCTTTAAATATGGTCATGTCTGAACTGAAACATATTGTCCCTTTGGTTTTAATAAAATTAAGCAGATACACCTAGTAAAATCCAGGAGCCTTCCATATGCCTTTAATTGTCAATCTATATTTTATTGCAAACAATTTTTTTTTATAGAATATATTTAATCTGCATCTTGAATAACATATACAATAACACCGCCAGATTGGTTGCACCAGTTTGCATGTAGTTAGTGTTTGTAAAGTAACGATTCACATTATTAAAGTGATTATTTGTTCATTTTTGTAAATATAAGCCCCTCTTAGTGATTGGAAACGGGTTAGAAACACAATCTATAGAAGGTTCCCAAAATATTTTCAGTGGAAATGCGAGAAGAGTCAAAATTACTTTTCCTGCACATTTTCTTTTGCCAAATTCAACAAACTGTAATAAAATAAGACGCTAGTGTAGCAAGGATGTCTTGTGCACTTAATACTCGTTCAGCAAAATCTATTCCTGTTTACTACACCTTGACTTTTTCACCCTTAAAGCTGAAAGAGATCATTCACAGAACTAAAAATGGCGTTTGTAATCCATTGCACGTCCAACCCATAATCACCTCATTACTTGTTGCAGGTGCTGTGACTAATTCCAGTATCCTTATAAATAAGAGAATGGCCCTTTCCTTTTCTAGTAGCGCGGTCCTTTTATAGTAGCAGGCGCCTGACCATGCGCTGCGCCACAGTGGTGAACAGGAGGTAGTGCAGGCAAAAAGGCTTATTTCCCCCTGCGACCAGCTGTGCCGACAGAAAAAGCCTTGAGCTATGAGAGGCGCGCCCAAATCCCCGAGCCGAACATGGCGATGGCCTTGCTGTTGACTCAGCGCCGTGAAGATGCGACATGTCAGATGATGGAATAGTTCTTTGCCTGCACTACAACTTTTCACCACTTCAACACTGTGGTGCAGGGCACGGACATGCACGCGCTACTATAACAGGATAGGTCCAAGAGAATTTACCAAAACTCAGGTTTAGCAGATGTCATACACGCGAATGTGGGGGAACTAGCAAAATTGGGGGGCCAGGTGCGAAATAATTTGGCAACCGCCTTGCAAGTTCTCTATATAAGTCAAAGGTCAATAAATAAGTAAAAAATATATATATGTAGGTTGTCATATCACCTGTAGGGTGTTTATATCACCTTACTTTAAAATAATTATCCTAATAAATAAGAAACCTGCTCTACTCAAGGTAACAAAACGGCCCCTACACTGTGGTGGGCCCCAATGTTTTGCATCTGCTGCACCAGCAGTAGCTCCGCCATTGGTCATACAGATAAACTATAAGGGATATCCTCTGGTCAAGTGAATGTGGATATACTCCAACATTCACACCAAACATATACAGCAGATGGTGCTAGGATGTGCATAATAAAAAGAAAAGAAAGAAACTCTCACTAATGATGGTAGAAGGAGGATATTACTTAATGTGCTGTTCCCATAAACACACTGAAACAATTAAAAATATAAAATGTATAAGGGTCCATGTACACCTTGGGTGCAAAAATGCAGGCAGTTGGTGTCGCAGGATGATGATGTCACATGAGGCCGGGTGATCAAGTGTTCGTCCCTGTATTGTGTAGTAGTCGGATGTAGAATTAGGTTTTTTGTATTGTAGGTCCTCTGGTGGGTGGCATGGGGAATGGGCAATCTATATACAGTGGTACCTCGGTACTCATCTACCTCAGAACTTGTCGATTTTAGGTCTCAAAACGTCTGGATGAGAAAAAAAATGCTTACATTACTCCATATGGGAGTTTATTACTCATACTGCCCTATTTTGGCAATTTACAGAGCGATTAAATTAAACCAGGCCGCAAGTTACGGGCCAGAGACGCAAATCCGTAAACCATTTGTCACACATTGGATATGCGGCCGTGAACATGATCGATTAGTCAAACCAGTAGTTACGAGTTTAAACGGAGCCAATGCAACAGAGATCGTCATCATTACAACACTGAAAATTGGAGGTTAGATACAAGTAAAAAATAATGAATCTCTACACAAATGGCGCTATATGTATGATGTGCCCTAATTTCTATACATGTAGAGAGAAGCCCAAATACAAATACAATATATAGGTCCATTTCCGTGCACAATCAACATATTCTCTGATGTATAGAGGAGATTAGGTAATCACAATATTAATATTAAGAGCATATAAATGTTATTTGTCTATTGTATAAAGGCACCTGACAACCCAATTCTAGCCGGTAGCATCCACCACTTTGTCAGTAAATGTCTTACGTCCTCCATGAGCAGCTGCGGCTGAAATGACCAGTATGGCTCACTATCATGGGACGCCTGACATCATCATTATGCTGCAATTGTCTCATTCATAAGCCTAACGCGCGTTTTTAGGCAACTGAGATGATGTGGTTAATAACCTTCCCTCAGAATTTAAAGCGCAAGTTAGGAACCAGCCCCACACTGATGAGATCCATTTAAGATCAAAACAGCTATCTGTGGGTAGGTCTCGGGCTTGTGCCTAATCCATCATATACTTTGCTTAAAGCTGTGTAATACAGCGAGCATATGCCTAAAAGGAGCCATCCAAATAATATTGGATTAAAGAATGATAATGCATTTGTAGCGGAACCCATCACTGTTTTAAACTGTTTTATGATTATTATGGTTAAAATATGATCCTACTATATGTATGTTGGTTGATGTTCTACAGAATATATTGGCTCAGAATATTAGCCAGACTTTTGCAGACCTAGGCTAATAGATAATCCTGTTACAGAGATTCAAGAGATAAGAAAGTTGTAAAGGATCCTTGCATTTTCCAAAGTGTTTTCATTCTCTGATAAGAACAAAGAAGAATGATCTAATTAATGTCTGATTGTATCCAAGTTGCCAGGGAGGTGTGACTCACCTATTGTCCTATATGTGTATTGTATGGGGGATATGTGCAATGTCTGTGTGTTATGTGTAAAAACATACTTTTACTAACTTTTGAACCCCTGGTCTGATTCATGCCATTTTTGTATATGTTGTTCCCCTGGGTGAGAGATATTGAATGGTGCGGGACTTAAAGGTGTACCCCCTGTATTTGGGGTACATCCAGAATGTGGTTAAAATTGTGTCTGTTTTAATTGTGTTACCTGTTATCTGAGGGGAGGAGACGTGGGGGTTGAACCATGTATATAATTGGCTGTTGTGATAATTATGTGGGTGTAGCCCTTCAGAGGGCACCATTGCATAAAAGGAGATTCCCTGTCATTAAAATATAGTTCTTCTTGACCCTTCAAAACGTAGCCTCGTCTCGTTATTTGAGAGGATCACTATATGATACTGGGGATTGCTATGCTTTTGCATACTCCCTTGAGCTGTAACTACTGAACGCTTGTTCCTGATGTACTATGCTTGGAGTCTGTGGTGGTTGAGGTGTCCGGTGCGGTGCTTGTAGGCCTCGGCGCAAACTAGGACGCGTCTATCAACGGAGGTACCCGGTCGGGGTGCCAGTAGATCCGTTACATTGGCTGGCAGTGGTGGGATGGCGTCCTAGTAAGAGGAAAAGCAGCACGGAGACACCGGTAACGTTTGGAGTTACAAATTGAGGGCAACGCTAGTATCCGTACAGCGCCCCTGGCTACAGCAGTATGGAACCGGCTAGTTTTCAGACAGCGTTTCATGATGAGGAGGAGGAGGCGGCCGCGGACTACAGGGATGCAGACAGAAAGGAACTCTGGTATGATGCCCTGGAAGATGCCCAATGGCGGCGAGGTGAGAGTCTTCCCAGTGATGAGCAGCGGCTACAGAAGCGTGTGGCGATGCGGATGTATCTATTGGGAGAGCAGCCCCTGGATGAGTGGGTGACAAGACTAGAGACCCTGGTATGGCGAGAGCTCTGGCTAGACAACGCATACCAGGCCCTCTGGTGGCATACCGTTCGACTTACCCCCTGGACGGCTGAACACGACTTACCAGAGGGGGATGATTATGATGGCCCAGGTTTATTATGGGATGCCTTGGAGGACGACATTGATCTTGGCAGCACGGAGGAGTCTAGGTTTTGGGACATCTACGACTATCGGATGGGCATGTATGTCTGGGATGACGAAGGCGAGGTGAGCAAAGACATGACCCACCTGGTAACGAGAGAGTGGAAGCTGGAGCAGGACTACCAACATCTGCTCAGCTTCGTGCAGCCCCAACCTACTCGACAAGCAGAACCAGACTTCATTGACTGGTCCTGAGATGACCTCCAGATGGCAGGTAGAGATGGGACCGAGGTCTCTCTACCGGCCCTACAGGGGGCAGAAGGTGTCGTCCTTCCCCCCCAGCGGCAGTGTGAACCCCAGGGGGCAGAAGGTGTCGTCCTTCCCCCCCAGCGGCAGTGTGAACCCCAGGGGGCAGAAGGTGTCGTCCTTCCCCCCCAGCGGCAGTGTGAACCCCAGGGGGCAGAAGGTGTCGTCCTTCCCCCCCAGCGGCAGTTTGAACCCCAGGGGGCAGAAGGTGTCGTCCTTCCTCCCCAGCGACAGGGTATACCCCAGGGAGCTGAAGGTGTCGTCCTTCCTCCCCAGCGACAGTGTGTACCCCAGGGAGCTGAAGGTGTCGTCCTTCCTCCCCAGCAGCAGTGTGTACCCCAGGGGGCCGAAGGTGTCGTTCTTCCCCCCCAGCGGCAGTGTGTACCCCAGGGAGCCGAAGGTGTCGTCCTTCCTCCCCAGCGGCAGTGTGTTCCCCAGGGAGCCGAAGGTGTCGTCCTTCCTCCCCAGCGGCAGTGTGTACCCCAGGGAGCTGAAGGTGTCGTCCTTCCTCCCCAGTGGCAGTGTGTACCCCAGGGAGCTGAAGGTGTCGTCCTTCCTCCCCAGCAGCAGTGTGTACCCCAGGGGGCCGAAGGTGTCGTCCTTCCTCCCCAGCGGCAGTGTGTACCTCAGGGAGCAGAAGGGGCCGTCCTTCCTTCCCAGCGGCAGTGTGAACCCCAGGGGGCAGAAGGTGTCGTCCTTTCCCCCCAGCGGCAGTGTGAACCCCAGGGGGCAGAAGGTGTCGTCCTTCCCCCTCAGCGGCAGTGTGAACCCCAGGGGGCAGAAGGTGTCATCCTTCCCCCCAAGCTGCAGTGTGTACCCCAGGGAGCAGAAGGTGTCGACCTTCCTCCACAGCGGCAGTGGGTACCCCAGGGGGCCGAAGGTGTCGTCCTTCCTCCCCAGCGGCAGTGTGTACCTCAGGGAGCAGAAGGGGCCGTCCTTCCTTCCCAGCGGCAGTGTGAACCCCAGGGGGCAGAAGGTGTCGTCCTTTCCCCCCAGCGGCAGTGTGAACCCCAGGGGGCAGAAGGTGTCGTCCTTCCCCCTCAGCGGCAGTGTGAACCCCAGGGGGCAGAAGGTGTCATCCTTCCCCCCAAGCTGCAGTGTGTACCCCAGGGAGCAGAAGGTGTCGACCTTCCTCCACAGCGGCAGTGGGTACCCCAGGGGGCCAAAGGTGTCGTCCTTCCCCCCCAGCGGCAGTGTGAAACACAGGGGGCAGAAGGTGTCGTCCTTCCCCCCCAGCGACAGTTTACCCTAACCAGGGGAGACACCAATCTCCCAGACAGCGCAGATGGGACCGTGGTCTCTGCGCCCACAGCTTGTCCAGATCCCCAACTACCGTCACTGGGACAACCGGAGGAGGGGGTAAGTACAAATTCCCCTCCCCAGCTAACTTCTAATGTGGCCCCAGGGTTAACAGAGGAAATGTTAACCCCCACTGATCCCCACGTTTCCCTGGCTACTGAGCCGGAATATGTCCCAAGTACCCCAGCAGAAAAGCTGACAGCGGGGCAGAGTGCAGTCGGCCTCTGCCCTCCCTTTGTCCCTTGTACAGAGCAGGATGTCCTGCAGGTTATACCAGCAGAAGAGCTGGCATCAGGGCAGAGTGCCGCTGGCCTCTGCCCCTCAAGTCCCCTCAGCGTGTTGCCCCATCACCACAGCAAAATATCCAGGTACCTGGTTAGACTTCCCCCCAAAGGAGAGATGTGTGACGAAGTGCCCTTCGCCACTTTGGCTTGGAGAGGACTGTTTGCCAGCCTCCTGCCCTGCGACTATGGCCCTGGTACATATTGCCCTTTGGAACCAGTGTTCGGCCATACCAGAGTGTAAGTCACTCATTCTGGCCCTTTACATACAGGGGGGGTCATTCTGTACTTGCCCTGTGTGAACCATGATACCCCAGATAACTGTGCCATGAAGCCCATTCATATAATGAAAGACTATGGGAAAGACTTTAGCTACATGGCAATTGAACTGTGTGAAGAGGATCTGAGCGCTATTCGGTGGTTTTGTGCGCTCAGATCCCAGCTATCTGGGGATATGGGAAATGTGAGTAAATGTGAATTGCAGTAATGCTGATAGGTTGTCAAACTAGAGAATTGACCAACAAATACTTTTGTCCGGACATCCCCAGGCCGATCCGTTGGGATCAGACCGTGTATGCCGGCTTATGGTCACGGGGGAGGTGTGTAGCGGAACCCATCACTGTTTTAAACTGTTTTATGATTATTATGGTTAAAATATGATCCTACTATATGTATGTTGGTTGATGTTCTACAGAATATATTGGCTCAGAATATTAGCCAGACTTTTGCAGACCTAGGCTAATAGATAATCCTGTTACAGAGATTCAAGAGATAAGAAAGTTGTAAAGGATCCTTGCATTTTCCAAAGTGTTTTCATTCTCTGATAAGAACAAAGAAGAATGATCTAATTAATGTCTGATTGTATCCAAGTTGCCAGGGAGGTGTGACTCACCTATTGTCCTATATGTGTATTGTATGGGGGATATGTGCAATGTCTGTGTGTTATGTGTAAAAACATACTTTTACTAACTTTTGAACCCCTGGTCTGATTCATGCCATTTTTGTATATGTTGTTCCCCTGGGTGAGAGATATTGAATGGTGCGGGACTTAAAGGTGTACCCCCTGTATTTGGGGTACATCCAGAATGTGGTTAAAATTGTGTCTGTTTTAATTGTGTTACCTGTTATCTGAGGGGAGGAGACGTGGGGGTTGAACCATGTATATAATTGGCTGTTGTGATAATTATGTGGGTGTAGCCCTTCAGAGGGCACCATTGCATAAAAGGAGATTCCCTGTCATTAAAATATAGTTCTTCTTGACCCTTCAAAACGTAGCCTCGTCTCGTTATTTGAGGGGATCACTATATGATACTGGGGATTGCTATGCTTTTGCATACTGCCTTGAGCTGTAACTACTGAACGCTTGTTCCTGATGTACTATCCTTGGAGTCTGTGGTGGTTGAGGTGTCCGGTGCGGTGCTTGTAGGCCTCGCCGCAAACTAGGACGCGTCTATCAACGGAGGTACCCGGTCGGGGTGCCAGTAGATCCGTTACATCATTGTGGACTCATTTGCATGTCCACATCCAGTTTCCCAGAGTGCAGTGCAATAACTGTATTTCTGAAAAAACTGAGCAGGAATTAATTTCTTTAACTTATTTTTAGACATTCAAATGTGAACATAAATGTACTATTTATTAATGGTACTTTGTGTGGTGGAGGCGTCTATCACTCGTTTGCCTACCATAAATTAGAATATATTTTAATACTATAAAATTCCCTTAGATTTAAGTTAAGGTTCAAAATATCTGCCACCTTGTGTTATGGTCCATGTCGGATGTAATCTACTTTTTGCCGCCAGCTAGAGTTGTTTACGTGGTTTTGTTAGGCTACTTTTGTATTTGTTTTCGCACAGTACCCGGAATTTAATCTATAACGTGACTGGTTTATAACGAAACAGAACTGGATTATCAGGATTATCCATTTAATGTCAGAAATTCTGTAACCATCTAAAAAACTACAAATATTTTGACATTTCTAATAGGTGTGGAATAGTTATGGAGGTAAAAACATCTTCATAATCTTCCTATAAAACTCTATGAGGTCACAGGTACAAATTATTCCATACACAGTCTGTTTCCTTTATAACCGAAAAACAAATCAAACTTGGATGTGAAAGAGAGACTTTATGGTGCTCGCATTAGCTTTTCATTCCTTAGAGATTTTCTTGGATTAATTCATGAAGTGAGATATTATATAGACTATAATTACTGTTTTTACCTCATGTTTTTATTAATTTTAATGTATTACTATAAGTTTACCTCACAAGGAAATCAAGCTACAAAATGGCGGCTCCATAATGGTTCCATATGGGGTGGCCTACACTGGATGACCTAAGTCTATATTTTATTTTTGCCCAAATGTATTTAAATGGATTTGTTATTTTTTTTAATTAGTTTTTCCACTTTACCTTGAATTATATCTGTAATTTGACCGGTACATATAAAAACCTATTAGATTGTCAGGATTTTTTGGCAGAAATCCTCTAACAAATCCCAAACTAAACCTGATTTTAAATGCCTAATACAAGTGGTCCCCAGGCTACAGATGACCCGACTTACAGCGTCCCCTACCTAAGAACGGGCTCCCAGGGCTTTTTGTATGAGTTTGTTTTTATGTTCAGTTTGTTTGAACGAAAAGAAAGAGCGCCATAGTTTCTGTAACTTATCATTACAGTACAGAAGTATTAATCTTATGGCATTACACTGTAGTATTATTATTACCACCTATGAGCCATTAGTACTGTTGTTATTATTATATTCATATCTTATCTAAAGACATTCTCAGTGACCCATCTCGTCCATAACCCGGGGACCGCCTGTAGTTGTGGAATGGTTGTATAATGATATAAAATCTTCATAGTCTTCAAATAAAACCATTTGTGTTCACAGATGCAAAATTCTTCACTATAAATCTGTCTTATCAGGAGAGCAAGACAACTCTGGTAGGTAAAATAATTACTTCTGTGGTGTTGAAATAAACTTCTCAGTGCTCATCGGCTTTCTTAGATTAATTCTGCAATATAATTACTGCATTTGTTAATCCATGATTTAATTTTAGTTACATAGTAATTGAGGTTGAAAACAGACTTTTAGTCCACCAAGTCCAGTCTTTTTACATCCCGTCTGATCCTTGTAATATGTGGATTAATTATTAATTGAAGGCAAACAAATAAAATCCCATGGAAACTTTGCCAATTGTCTTAAAAGGGAAAAAAAAATCGGATTCCTCCCTTAAGCAATCAATACTCCCTCTCTAATTATCGAGGATTTCCCTGAACACCCTTTTTATTAAAAAAAATATTTTGGATCCCTTTTTAAAGTAATATATCAAATCCACTGTCTCAACCTCCTTTGATAGAGGGGTCCACAGTTTCCCCTGCTTTACAGTGAAGATTTATTTTCTTTTTTAAAGTGGAATTTTCCTTCTAACTTCAAAGCATGCCCTCTTGTCAGTTGAAAACCTCTTGGCACAAAAAGTTAACTTGACAAAGCCTGGTATTGACCCTGGATATATTTATATAAGGTAATCATATCCCCTCTTAGATGCCTTTTTTCTAGAGAAAGTAAGTATAATTTGATTAGTCTTTCTTCATAACTTAGCCCCTCTATTCCCTTATAAGTTTTGTTGCCCTTCTCTGTACTTTTTCCCGCTAAAATGTCCTTTTTGTGTAGTGCTGAAAATTGTACTCCAGACAAAGACGTCCTTGTACGTCGAAACGCGTCGACTTTTGATGATGCGGCCCCCGTCCTCATTCTTGGAGCGCCCCAGTGTCTCTATCTCCTGCTATGGTGTGTGTGTTTACCCTCCCTGACCTCACCCAAGTTAATGGATGCCGGTCTGAGTGTGGCATGAGCGGGAGCCTTGTAATATTAATGAAACAGGTGCAGTAATTTCCGTTCTCTGCGCATTCAGGTTAAAGCTTCTTTCACCCCAGCCACCTTGTCAATAAGAAATATTTGTGCAATTTATCCCTAACCTTTTACTGGTTGAAGTAGCTACTCACTACGGAGGAGGGAGAAAATGGTGTTTCAGACAATGGTGATTTGGCCAATATTGACACACTATTTCATGTTGGGCATTTCTGGCAGCTGTTTAGAGAGATTCTGTCAGGGTGAAACTTTGGGCTCCTTGTTAGGCTAAAGCACTTGTGTTTCTAGCCGGCAAGTCTTTATTAGACAGGTTGTTTTGGGGTTATTAAGAAAGAACTGGATAGTCCTTGCAATAGAGCCACTTATGCCTACAGGGGAGACATTTTTGCCTCTCCAATGTGAAATCATTAATACTCGTGTGGCAATATATTTCATACCACTGGCCCATTTTTTAATTTTTCTGCCAATCCAGTATTTTTAACCAATTTTAACATTGCCGTTGTGATCATGATTAAATAAAGTTTTCATTATTTTATTATAGATAATTTGCCCCTGCTGTTACAAGATATATATACTTTTGGGTGGAAAACACCTTTGGAACGAGCAATCCTTGTTGTATTAGAATGGATCAGGATGAAGCATTTTTTTTCAGAAATACTGTAACAAATCCCGAAATAAAATCATTTTTAAAAATACAATAGTCATAGGAATAGTTATATAAAATATTCATGATCTTCTGTTAAAACTATATGAATTCACAAATACTAATTCTTCACCACACATATATCCCTCCTAATAGGAAAGCATATAGATGTGGTCTTTAAACCTTCTATGAATTTGAAATTGACAGAGAAAATGTACCACCCTAATAAACCAGCTGTGTTATGATATATTCTAGTCAAGTTACAGATTAAAATCAGGTTATTGTACAAAAACAAATTAAAAATTGCCCTAACAAATCTATTAAAATATATTTGGGGCAACATTAATTTCTAAGCTATAGTTGTCCAGTGTAGGCCATCACACATGGAACCATTATGTGTCAGCCATTTTGGAGCTTGATTTTCTTCTGATGTAAATATCATGTAAGAATTAAAATGAATAAAAATAATGACATAAAAAAGTGAGTACTTCCAGTATCTAGATATTCTAGATAGTAACTAACCATCACACAAGGAACCATTTTCAGAGATTATAATTATCTAGATACTGTGGGTACTGAGTTTCTTACATCAAGATTGGTATTCATTTTAATTTCTGAGGTAAATTTAATGTAAAAATGAAAATGAATAAAAATCATGATGAAGGAAACTCAGTACCTCCTCTATCTAGATAGTATCTCACCTCATAATCTCTGAAAATGGTTCCTTGTGTAATGGTGAGATACAATCTAGAATAGCTGGATACTGGAAGTTATAAGTTTTATGTCATTACTTTAATTCATTTTCATTTTTACATGGAATTTTTCCTCAGAAGTAGATCATTACCTCATTACCTCAGAAGTAGATCAAGCTACAAAATGGCGGCCACATAATGCTTCCATGTGTGATGACCAACACTGGACAGCTTTAGCCTATGTTATTGTTGTCCAAAAATATTTTAATGGGTTTGTTAGGGTAATTTTGAATTTGTTTTTGTACAATACTCTAGTTTTAATCTGTAACTTGACTATAACATAACATGACACATCCGGTTTATCAGGGTGATCCATTTTCTAACAGAAATACTGTAACAAATCTCAACGTAAATTTAGTTTTAAAATTTATAATAAACATAGGAATAGTTATTTAAAAATCTCATGATCTTCAGTTAGAACCATATGAATTCACATTATTATTATTGCAACTTTCCGAGCAAAACAGACGTGGCTTGTGAACCTTCTATGGCATTGATATTGACTTTGATTGAGTGAGATTATATGGGTAGATACAGTCTAGAATATCTAGAATATCATGATGTACAGATTTTTTTTGTTTCATGATTTTTATTCATTTTAATTTTTACATGAAATTTACCATAGAAGAAAACCAAGCTTCAAAATGGCGGCCACATAATGGTTCCATGTGTGATGGGGAACACTGGACAATTTTAGTCGAAAACGAACCAACCTTAATAGGTTAGTTCTATAGCCATGATAAGCCACTCTGAGAGCAACCTCTTTTAGCTCACTTGTGCCCTTCACAGGGAGAAATATCCTGTAGTATATCAGTCTGGTCCCACTCAAAAGAGTGACCCCGCCCGGAGATATCAGGCAATTCTACCCTGAACAGGAGAAACAGCTAACTCCAGACGCGTTTCGGCCTTTATGGGCTTCGTCAGTGAGGTGCAGCTGAACTCCCTAAGGCACAGTGAGCAAGGGGTCCACGTCTGGAGTCCCCTATTACCCTTAGGGAGACTAAACCCTAAGGGTAATTTGCATAAACAGAAAAACTAAGTCAGAGGTGCTCATCAGAGAATGAACCAACCTTAATAGGTGAGTTCTATGGCCATGATAAGCCACTCTGAGAGCAACCTCTTTTAGCTCACTTGTGCCCTTCACAGGGAGAAATATCCTGTAGTATATCAGTCTGGTCCAACTCAAAAGAGTGACCCAGCCCCGAGATACCAGGCAATTCTACCCTGAACAGAAGAAACAGCAAACCAACAGACGCGTTTTGGCCTTTATGGGCCTCGTCAGTGAGGTGCAGCTGAACTCCCTAAGGCACAGTGAGCAAGGGGTCCACGTCTGGAGTCCCCTATTACCCTTAGGGAGACTAAACCCTAAGGGTAATTTGCATAAACAGAAAAACTAAGTCAGAGGTGCTCATCAGAGAATGAACCAACCTTAATAGGTGAGTTCTATAGCCATGATACGCCACTCTGAGAGCAACCTCTTTTAGCTCACTTGTGCCCTTCACAGGAAGAAATATCCTGTAGTATATCAGTCTGGTGCCACTCAAAAGAGGGATCCAGCCCCGAGATACCAGGCAATTCTAGCCTGAACAGGAGAAACAGCTAACATCAGACGCGTTTCGGCCTTAATCGGCCTCGTCAGTGAGGTGCAGCTGAACTCCCTAAGGCACAGTGAGCAAGGGGTCCACGTCTGGAGTCCCCTATTACCCTTTGGGAGACTAAACCCTAAGGGTAATTTGCAATTTATTATTGCCCATGCTATTTTATTGTTGCCCATGGTATTTAAATGGGTTTGCTAGGGGAATTTTGATTTTGTACAATACCCTGTTATAACCTGTAACTTAACAAGAATATATATCATAACACAACTGTTTTATCAATGTGATCCATTTTCTAACAGAAATGCTTAAACAAATCCCAAAATAAATTTTAGTTTTATAGGCTAGGAAGGGTTATGTAAAATTTTCATTAAACTGTATGAGTTCACAGGTACAAATTAATCACTACACGGTCTGTATCCGTCCTAACAGGAAAGCAAAACAAAACTGGGGTTTGAAACAGTCACTTCTAGGGTGTTGAAATTGGCTTTTCAGTGCTCAGAGGCTTCTGAGATTAATTCATGAAGTGAGATAGTTGGTGTTTAATTCAGATAAGTACCCTGGCCTTTCTTTCACTCCAGCACTTGAGTTATACTTGGCACACGGCAGACATTAAGTAATTCGACATGGTAAACTAATATTTGCTCAGCTTATTTTCAAGACCTGAAAATCCATGCATTAAATAAAAAAATGCTTCAGGGCGGAAGAAACCTTGTTTTTTTACAAATGATCCTGCATTGACTCACACTGGCACTCCTTATTAGTCCTGGAGTGGTGAATTTTTAACGAATTACAGGGGAAGCTAATGCCAATTTCCTGTCTTCGGGCAAAAAATAAACTTAACATTTAATACTTAAAACATACAGGTAATGGGTGTGATAGTTTAGAAGTAAAATAGAATTTATATTTTTTGGTTGATCTGTAATTTTTAGCCAGTTTAAAGGTCTCAAGTAAGATCAATGTTTCCAGGGTCCTCTAATTTGACTTGGTTGGTCAACAGGAAGCTTGGTTGGCTCAAGACAATTTGGTTGCTTGGGCAAGGCCTTGTATATTACATTTCATATAGGTAAGGAAAATGGAACACCTGCTTGGGTTGCTTGAAACTTTTGCCGTTGTTCAGTCCTTCAGTCGTGTCCGACTCTCGGTGACCATATGGACTGCAGCATGCTAGGCATGTCGGTCTGTTTCTGATTGTGCTTATCCATATGGTTTTCTTGGCAAATATACAGGAGTGGGTTGCCAGTTCCTTCTCCAGTGGACCACAATTTGTCTGACCTCTCTCCTATGACCTCTCGATCTTGGATGACCCTACATGGTATAGCTCACAGCTTCACTAAAGTACACAAGTCCCTTTCACCAAGACAAGGTAGTGATCCAGAAGGGGTGCTTGGAAACTACTCTACTTTTTATATCAGTAATAAAGGAAACAGAAGTGACAGAAAACTAAAGTAAAGGTAGAGTAGGTAGGCCTGAGATACAAGTTCTGTGCAAACTTTTACACTACTTGATGGTGCCCCTCATAATTTGGTGCCACCCACTTCACCAAAGATCAAAGTCTACCTTGTAGGGAAGGGCATACAAATAGTGCAGAAAACATTGTGAAGATATTTCTATATTGGTTTCTTTCTTCTGACTGGCAACACCCAATTTAAAGGCATATCTAAGTTGGCTGTATTATGAATGCATCTGATAGAGGAGAATTAATAGTGTATGTAAACAGTTTTTGCATGACAAAATCCCCAAATAAACATTTAAACACTTACCTTTGAAGTTTGAAAAATATCTGGCAGTTGTAAATCAGGGTTAACACCCTCCAAACCCTTAATTAGCATACAATGTCAAATTATTTGTTTTGGCCAATCAGGTTAGCTGAAACTTTTGATTATCTCTGGGTTCCTGTTTGTGCTGAAAAGCATCCTGGGATATGTAGTCTGTCTGTGGTGAAAGGCATGGACAGAACAGACAGAGAGCAGACTGCAGCAGTAAGCACATCCCATGCAGTGACATCAGGGCTGACATTAGTGCTCTCCTATTGGCTGAGGAAGGCAAACAGTGTATGTAATGATCTAAAAACTGCTCCCCTAATGCTGCATGCTGATTGGGTGGGGATCAGGGGCTTGTGTAGCCACCCCTGAGGGTGTCAACCATAATAATTAGAGGGATTTTTAGATATTAATACAAATAAAATGTTTTATGAAATGTGCAGCTTATATAAATGATACTTTTTGCATAAAGAGTTCAGAAATGAGATAACCCAGCTCACTTATATATGCATTTATGTCAAAGAGGAATGATGAATGCTGGAAGTTGTCCCTGTAGGTAGGGGTGGAATTTCATTTTTGGAGCCCCTGGGCAGTGAACTCTAAGGCTCCCCTGTGCACATAGTGTGCATTGCTGTTTTTTACATCACACACACACCACACATACATCACATACACAAATCACACACATCACACATACATCATACAAACACATCATACACATCACACACCACACATACACACACACATCAGACACACAGTACACGCTCACACACATACAGACTTCACATATAAATACACACAAAACACACACATACATATATCACACACATACACATCACACATACTTTCAACATACACACACACACATACATATATCACACATCACACACACACATACATCTCACGCACACACACACATCACACATACACACATCCCAAACACACATACATTGCACACACACATATACACACATCACACACATACATACATCACACACACACACATACATACATCACACACGCACATACTTCCAACATACACACACACACCACACATACATCACACATACACACATCACACACATACATCTCACACACACACCACACATACATCACACACATACATCACACATACACACATCACACGCACAATGTACTGTTTATGTATTCAGTTTACTGGAGAGCAGCTAGGCAGAATGTAAAGTTTACCTTTCTCTTGGAGAAAATGGGAGGAGCCAGCAGGGCTGAGGGAGGAGCCAGCTCCCTGCATCTTGCTGATGCTGTCTTGGGCAATCCGTGCAAAATGTCCCCTAGTCACTTCCTGTGCCTGCAGTACTTCCTGTATTTAGTGAAAATGTGGCGCCCCTGTCAGAGGCCCGCCTGTATACTAGTGCCTATAACGCCTAATGGATGATCCGGCCCTGTCTTTAGGTAGCATCTTTTGAAATCTCAGGACATATAACGTGTTGGACATGGCTTCTATTAGTGTATATGATTTAATTAGTGATTATTTGAATTAACTTTTTATTCTTTTTTTGGGGGGTTTATAAATTTGTTTAACTAAGTGTTTTAATTCATTTTACTCCCCCAATTTAATCACATATAATAGTTGCCGCACTGCGAGTTGTCATCACGCAATGTTAAAAATTACAGCCTTGCACATGCTCAATGAGCTCATTGCGAGGCCCGCAACATTGTAATGACAACTGGGGCTTGAGCATGCTGCAATGAGCGCCATATGGGGCAAAGAGAGACAGGGGAGGAAGAGAGAGAGCAAAGACAGACAGCGGATGGAGAGAGGGGCAAAGAGAGACTGGGGAGGGAGAGAGGGGGCAAAGAGAGACTGGAGAGGGAGGGGGCAAAGAGACACTGGGGAGGGAGAGAGGGGCAAAGAGAGACTGGGGAGGGAGGGGGCAAAAAGAGACTGGGGAGGGAGAGAGGGGGCAAAGAGAGACTGGGGAGGGAGAGAGGGGGCAAAGAGAGACTGGAGAGGGAGGGGGCAAAGAGACACTGGGGAGGGAGAGAGGGGCAAAGAGAGACTGGGGAGGGAGGGGGCAAAAAGAGACTGGGGAGGGAGAGAGGGGGCAAAGAGAGACTGGGGAGGGAGAGAGAGAGCAAAGAGAGACTGGAGAGGGAAGGGGCAAAGAGACACTGGGGAAGGAGAGAGGGGCAAAGACAGACAGCGGATGGAGAGAGGGGCAAAGAGAGACTGGGGAGGGAGAGAGGGGGCAAAGAGAGACTGGAGAGGGAGGGGGCAAAGAGACACTGGGGAGGGAGAGAAAGGCAAAGAGAGACTGTGGAGGGAGGGGGCAAAAAGAGACTGGGGAGGGAGAGAGGGGGCAAAGAGAGACTGGGGAGGGAGAGAGCAAAGAGAGACTGGAGAGGGAGGGGGCAAAGAGACACTGGGGAGGGAGAGAGGGGCAAAGAGAGACTGGGGAGGGAGAGAGGGGGCAAAGAGAGACTGGAGAGGGATGGGGCAAAGAGACACTGGGGAGGGAGAGAGAGGCAAAGAGAGAATGGGGAGGGTGGGAAGGGGCAAAAAGAGACTGGGGAGGGAGGGGGCAAAGAGAGACTGGGGAGGGAGGGGGCAAAGACAGACAGCGGATGGAGAGAGGGGCAAAGAGATACTGGGGAGGGAGAGAGGGGGCAAAGAGAGACTGGAGAGGGAGGGGGCAAAGAGACACTGGGGAGGGAGAGAGGGGCAAAGACAGACAGAGGATGGAGAGATGGGCAAAGAGACTGGGGAGGGAGAGAGGGGGCAAAGAGAGACTGGAGAGGGAGGGGGCAAAGAGACACTGGGGAGGGAGAGAGGGGCAAAGAGAGACTGGGGAGGGAGGGAGGGGGCAAAGAGAGACTGGGGATGGAGGGAGGAGGCAAAGAGAGACTGGGGAGGGAGGGGGCAAAAGAGACTTTGGAGGGAGGGGGCAAAGAGAGACTGGGGAGGGAGGGAGGGGGCAAAGAGAGACTGGGGAGGGAGGGAGGGGGCAAAGAGAGACTGGGGAGGGAGGGGGCAAAGAGAGACTGGGGAAGGAGAGAGGGGAAATGAGACACAGGGAGGGGGGGGGGGGCAATTTAGAAAACTCCATAATGCCGTTTTTTTGCTGGGCAAGTTGCTAGTTTGTAATCTCAACTTGTGATACTGCCCCTTTCTTCCTGTTCTCTATCAATGCAGGCTGCCATCTTGCACAGTATCTATCTATCTATTTATCTATTTATTAATATAAGGATTCCCAGTAAACACTAGTCACAGACACAATAACGACCACAACAACATTTTGGGGACGATAATGCCACAACTTCATTTATTGATAGCGTATACACAACAGATAATCCAAAATAACCAGAGAAGAGACAAGTTTCCACCCATGTTAGGTTGACCTTTTGGGAAGTGGGAGTAGGAAACAAGTTATGTAATCTCCTTGTTGTTCAGTTGTTCTGTTATGTGCGACTCTCCATGACCCTATGGACCTCAGTACAACAGGCACATCTATTGTTATGTCTCTGGGCAGGCTTATCCATAGGGTTCTCTTGGCAAACATACTGGATTGGGTTGCCAGTTCCTTCCCCGTAAACCAAGATTTATCTGACCTTTCTGCTATGAACTATCCATCTTGGGTGATCCTACATGGTATAGCTCACATCTTCATTGAAGTACACAAGCCCCTTCACCACGACAAGGTAGCGACCAAGAAGGAGTGTAATCTCTTACCGTACTATAAGGCCCCTCCTATTCATCTACACTAACTAATCAATTGATCCTCAGCTCGTCCGGTCAAAGCAAACTCTCGTCTACTTTGCTCTGCAGTGGGCAGTCTATCTATATACAGGCAACTGCAAACTAGCAAATTCTTCCTACAGATCTTGACCTTAATGGCCAGGTCAGCTCAACTTATTCTTGTAGGTGCAAATTTGTTAATAAGAAAATCACATGTTGCATTTTGAATATGTCGCATTATTTTCAAGTAAATGTCTTATATTTCAAACAGGTTCATCGGGTGCACTGAAGCCTTAAATTAAAGGTTGCAAAAATGTAAGTAGTGTTAAAAAGGCATCAGGTTTATTTGCAGCTAATTAATGTTGTGGGGCTGTGGAGTATGTCGATGCTGATAGGAGGATGTTGTAGACATTGTGTAAAGGAAACACTGGGAACGTGGATATTTTCAGTGTATTTTTGTTGTGTACAATAGAAAAAAAAATATGTTTTGAAAGTTTGTATGACTAGTTATAATTAAGAAGGAAAAAATACCTTCAACTAGTTTATAATTAAAAATAAATAAATGTTGATGCTCCTGGACCCTGGAGGCATCCATATGTGTGTGAGAGGGGCATTTATATTTCTGGACAGCAATACTTACATTTCTTTATGCAAGCATACTGCTTCTGGGCATGTGAGCAGGAATAGGGTGGTGTTAATATAAATCTGGACAAATTATCTAACAAATCCTTCTGCCATCTCATCGTCCCATCCTCCCCCACCCCGCCCTCCACTGATAGAGACAAATACATACCCTCATGAGCCAGCTCTCAGCACGCAATGTAAAAAAAGACACACCTTTTATGCCAATGGCTTACACAGCTATTAATGGTAGTTTGGGACATATTTTCCTGAACTACAGTGGTCCCATCTCTGTCAATTTTTTTTATGAGGTCTTATGGATAACTAAACTTAATAATCTTTAACACATTTTTAGAAAGCAAAATAATGAACACAACCATTACATGTTATATTATTATTATCCTTTATTTGTAATGTAATGAGCACACTACACCAACTGGAAACGGCCTGTAACACCCGTAAACTTTGCTTCCCGTGGCTTGGGCCTGTTAAAATAAAAGTAAATTATGGCAATATCAAACACTTTATAGAAATGAGGACACCATACACAATATAGTCTGGTGTTTGAGAGGTCTTATCTGCCATCAAATCTATGTTTCTATGTTTAAATAGAAGTCAGAGGATCTCAATCAGAGAACAAACTAACCTTAATAGGTTACTTCTATGGACATGATAACCCACCCAGAGAAACCTCTTTTAGCCACTTGTGCCCTTCACAGTGATAAATGTCCTGTAGTATATCAGTCTGGTCTCACTCACTAGAGTGGTCCAGACCCAAAATACCAGGCAATTGTACCCTGAACAGGAGAAACGGCAAACCCCAGATGTGCGTTTCAGCCTTCATTGGCCTCGTCAGTGAGGTGTAGCTGAACTCCCTAAGGCACAGTGAGCAAGGAGCCCACATCTTGAGTCCACTATACCTCTTAGGGAGATTATTTCCCATGGGTAATTTGCATAAACAAAACAACAAAGTCAGAAGTGCTCAATCATAGAACGAACTAAACTTAATAGGTTACTTCTATGGACATGATAACCCACTTTGAGAGCAACCTCTTTTAGCCACTTGTGCCCTTCACAGGGAGAAATATCCTGTAGTATATCAGTCTTGTCCCACACCTCACTGACGAGGCCCACAGAGGCAGAACCACGTCTGCGGTTGCTGTTTCTCCTGTTCAGGGTAGAATTGCCTGGTATTTCGGGGCAGGGTAACTCTTTTGACTGAGACCAGACTGATATACTACAGGATATTTCTCCCTGTGAAGGACACAAGTGGCTAAAATAGGTTGCTCTCTGAGTAGGTAACCAGACCTATAGAGCAAACCTACTAAGGTATTGTTCGTTCTCAAATGAGCACCTCTACTCGTTTTGTTTAGATTTTCTCACCTTATGGGTGATAGGGGGACTCAGACGTGGACTCCTTGCTCACTTTGCCTTAGGTAGTATGTCTGCACCACAGAGGCCAAAACGCATCTGCGGTTGCTGTTTCTTCTGTTCAGGGTAAAATTGCCTGGTATTTCAGGACTGTATCACTCTTTTGAGAGAGACCAGACTGATATACTAAATGGACTGAATATACCAGACTAAATGGAGGCCTAAAATCATACCATGTGTAGCTGTTTCCCTCTGAAGCTCATACAGCTCATAACTACACAGACTGTGTAGTGTTTCTAATTACCTTGTCAGTGACCTCTCTCAAGTAGCATGTTGCAGAATGTTGGCACTGATTGGTTACTATGAGACAGTGCAACTCCTGTGTCACGGCTCGCTTTTCCAGTTCCTGCATCTTAGCTCATTGGGCCACTATAAAGCACAGTCTGCTTGGTTCCAGCCACTGGACTATTTGCATAAACACCTCCTTTGTATTGTAATTGTTTTTGTCTCATTGTTTACCATATAACGTTAATGCACTCTATTTGCGGTATGGACCACTAGACATGAAGACAGCATTATGTGTATTTGGAGGTTGGCCTATTGTTCACAGGTGCCGGACAGGATGCCAGACTATAAGACCCCATGTAGAGTCAATCTCCTGTGTTTGTCTGCCACTTCCTATCATTGTTGTGTTGTATACACTCACCTCTGTATCTAACCCCTATAAATATTGTTGACTTTCCAAAAATAAATCAGTTCACTGCTGAGACATATAGAAAGGGTATGTTCTCTTATTTGCTCCTGTCGGCTGTGATACTGATCCTACCTCCACCCTGCAAGTAACTTGTCCTGGTCACTACCACAGGAAGATTTCTGAGAATCCGGGAAGTGCTGATTCCTGATGGAGAGACTCTGACAGAAGCCAGATATCAGGTACCGAGATTTCCAAAAACCCAATGGTCCTTATGGGTAGTTAACCTGTAGTCTATATCAGGTGGCCTTGCGCAGTAATAGCCCCTACCCCTGGATCATCACACCCCATTCTTAGAAGTACACTGTCTTGATGAGTTGCAGAGGGGATGTACCAGTTAGGAACTATTTGTTTGATTTTAGGCAATAAAAACGGAAATTTTAAAAACTTCTCTTCACTTCTTTATAAAATAAAGTACATAAAAGTAAATAGATACACAGAGATATTAAATACCCAGTAAAATCCAGGAACCTTTCATGTCCCTTTAAAAAAGAGAGACTGAGCTGTTTATTTTTCTTCTGACTCCCAGAGTAAGAGTCATATGGACGAGTCTGTTCTTGACACTTTTGCGGAAAATATTCATCAACTTCTCCGTTACACCATTTACAGGTGGGGCAGATGTCTCCTGACAGATTTATTAAGCCTTAGATTGTGCTGCATTGTTGTGAGTGTCAAACCAGCCACGTCTAGATTCGTTTTCATACCCTACAAGAAAAAGAGACAGGAGCAATGAGCAACAGTACTATTTTATTACATTCATGTAATGATGTGTATCAGGAAATGACTACATGTCAGTGGTTTACCATTACTGTTTACAATAGACAACTTCGACATCATTATACCCTGTAGAATATATTATGCCATAAGTTATCTAGAAAAGACTAGAGAAAATGTATTTATATATATATATATATATATATATATATATATATACAGTATCTCACAGAAGTGAGTACACCCCTCACATTTTCACATTTTTGTAAAAAAATTATTATATCTTTTCATGTGACAACACTGAAGAAATGACTCTCTGCTACAATGTGAAGTAGTAAGTGTACAGCCTGTATAACGGTGTAAATGTTCTGTCCCCTCAAAATAACTCAATACACAGCCATTAATGTCTGAACCGTTGGCAACAAAAGTGATGCCCCACAGATGCTCAATAGGGTTTAGGTCTGGTGACTTTCTTGGCCAGTCTTTTACCTTCAGCATCTTTAGCAAGGCAGTGGTCATCTTGGAGATGTGTTTGGGTTGTTATCATGTTGGAATATTGGCCTGCAGCCCAGTCTCCAAAGGGAGGGGATTATGCTCTGCTTCAGTATGTCACAGTACATGTTGGCATTCATGGTTCTCTCAATGGACTGTAGCTCCCCAGTGCTGGCAGCACTCATGCAGGCCCAGACCAAACATATATACACATATGTCTATGTGTGTATATATGTTTTCTATAATATGTTGTGTTGATTCCCCCTATATGCATTTAGCTGATGATGTCAGATGCTGCCTCCATTCTCTCTGCATCGCTGTTTACGTTCAAACTGAGGGTTTCATCTCATATCAGTGTTTTTGTATTTTTTGTGCCTTATCCGTTTATCTGTCATTTAGGGATCATTTCAACTACCTTTCCTCAGTATAAAAGTTTACTTTTGGTGGTGGTAGTGTCATGGTCTGGGCCTGCATGAGTGCTGCCAGCATTGGGGAGCTATGGTTCAGTGAGGGAACCATGAATGCCAACATGTACTGTGACATACTGAAGCAGAGCATGATCCCCTCCCTTCGGAGACTGGGCCGCTGGGCAGTATTCCAATATGATAACCACCCCAAAGACACATCCAAGACAACCACTGCTTCGCTAAAGAAGCTGAAGGTAAAGGTGATGGACTGGCCAAGCATGTCTCCAGACCTAAACCCCATTGAGCATCTGTGGGGCATCCTCAAACGGAAGATGGGGGGAGTGCAAGGTCTCTAACATCCACCAGCTCCGTGATGTCCTCATAGAGGAGTGGAAAAGGACTCCAGTGGCAACCTGTGAAGCTCTGGTGAACTCCATGAGGGTTAAGGCAGTGCTGGAAAATAATGGTGGCCACACAAAATATTGACACTTTGAGCCCAATTTGGACATTTCCACTTAGGGGTGTACTCACTTTTGTTTCCATTAATGGCTGTGTGTTGAGTTATTTTGAGGGGTCAGCACATTTACACTGTTATACAGGCTGCACACTTACTACTTTACACTGTAGCAGAGGGTCATTTCTTCAGTGTTGTCCCATGAAAAGATATAATAAAATATTTACAAATATGTGAGGGGTGTACTCACTTTTGTGATATACTGTGTATATATATATATTTATATATATATATATATATATATATATATATATATATGTCTTGCACTGGGGGTCCCAGTGTGATTTAATTTCGTTTTTGTTTATATTGCCCTTTTTTTTTCCAATGAGCGGGCTTCCTTGACACCCTCAACCCAGGATTCCCTGCCCAGCCAAAAAGATGCTACGGCAGGGGAAGAAAGAAGCAGCATTGAATTTCCCCAGATACCCCTATGAAACCCAGAAGAGTGGAGGGCCTGGTGAGGCTGACGGGCCCAGGGGAGCCAGGGTTGCAGGTCAGGCATGGGCTGGGGTGGTCAGACTGGGGATAGGCCCTACACTATAGAAAATAAAAAATTACAATACCAAAAAAAGGTAAACTAGATTGCACTGGTACCCCCCAGAGGAGGGCCGGGTGCATTGCCCTTGAGTTC